>NC_069420.1:29989299-30081799 GCF_026875155.1 Cherax quadricarinatus
AAACCAAAAAAAAAGGGTCACTAGCACGAAAACATACAATAAGTGTCAGGGGCCCGAGACTGTTCAACTGCCTCCCAGCATACATAAGGGGGATTACCAACAGACCCCTGGCAGTCTTCAAGCTGGCACTGGACAAGCACCTAAAGTCGGTTCCTGACCAGCCGGGCTGTGGCTCATACGTTAGTGTGCAGCCAGCAGTAACAGCCTGGTTGATCAGGCTCTGATTCACCAGGCGGCCTGGTCTCAGACTGGGCCACGGGGGCATTGACCCCCGCAACTCTCTCCAGGTAAATTCAAGGTCTCCAGTGCTTCATCCCAAGTACTTTTAAGTTTCCATGCCTCTTGTATTAACAGTTTTCCCTGTTATTGTAAGAGGTGATAATGTGAGAAATTATGTGCATGAGGTTCACAGGCAATAACCTGAATTCTTACATGCATATAATCTGAGCCAGGTACAACTAAAATGGCACTCACTGATGTTCATTGCACCGCAGAGTTAGACGAGACTTCAGGTACAGAAGGTGGCAACACTGCACCTCCCTTGATGCCCACTCACTCCAAACCACACAAATGGAGCTATAAAAATTATGGATTAACTTTAATAAAACTAGTAACTCTGGCAAATTATAGGCTGTGAAGTATACATAAACTTAAGGACTATCTCCAGAAATGGTTAATAGGATCACTAATTATCATTATAGACAATTATATATAGAGACTGGATAATATTTCTCATCACTGATATCCTAATTATAAATACCAAATTTTAGACATTAACTTGCCACAATTATTGTTGACAGATCACATGTACTTTGGAGATAGATGGGACTAAGTACAATGAGTCCACAGCACTATGCAGCCTCTCCACACTTAGCGACATACGTGCTTACCAATGACTCGAACTTATGACGGGCTCTGGCCAGTATGCATACCTAAATAATGTATATTAGACCTAACTTCCTCTATTCTGCTTATTACAACATACATAGTAGCATTGCTAGGGTTGGAGTCACCCAGGGCATAATCCAAGGGCAGAAGAATGGGGGGGGGGAAATAAACTTCAGTTATGTCACTACTGCATGCCCAGCGAGTAATGTTTAGCAATGAGAACGTTTAAGGGCCATAAACTGAACAGGAGAATACTTTAACTGTATTAATGATAAAATAAATAATCATAGTAATATTGAGGAAACACTCAAATACCATTGAGTACATGCAACAGATCCTACATTTATTCATCTTCAAGCAAAAAAAAAAAACTTGAAAAATAAAGAAAAACATTGCAATATCAGAGAAACTAGTTCCAACATCTCAGTGAACCTGATCTTAAATTTCTTTGCCTTCAATCCTGCAAAATCATCTATCACATCATCAAAATCAATGATTTTTCCTTATATAGGCCTATTTGTACTTTGTAATCATACAAGAGGCTACATAGAAATGAAGGATTTTTCTCTTATGTTGCTGCAGCACTGTTTTGTGCATTATTGTCACCTTTAGAGGCTCTATGGTGTCACCCCGGGTGGCCCGCCCCCACCTTACGACGCCACTGAATACACAGTACACTACTGTATAAACATTCAAAAATATACTAAAAATGTTATAAATGGTGCAAAGGTGACATTAAAATTATTAAACAAGCCCACTACCATTACAGTATGCTCCTTAGCGACAAATTTGTTTACCAACCTGGTCTTAGAAACAACTCTGTCGTTAAGCAGGGAGAGGCTGTGTACCTCCTTTAATGCCCACCTACTCCCACACAAGTTGGATCTATAAGATGTGAACAAACTATTGAATTTAAACCGGTAACGCTGGTAATTTATGGCTGTGGATTGCATGTATTTTGAGGACCTGACCTCCAGAAATGATTAATTGGAACATAACATTTATTATTATAGAGTAGTGTATATACAGACTAAGATCATCCGACATTTAAACAATATGAATATCCAAGTTTAGGGAAATACTTCAGACATTATTCGGGTCACAACCATTAATGCCTATCTAACAGTTAGATAACTACAGTGGAGAGCTCATCGTATACCAAAATTATCGAAAGGCGAATTAATTTTCCCCGTAAGAAATAATGGAAATGAAATTAATCTGTGCAAGACGCCCAAAAGTATGAAAAAAAAATTTTACCACATGAAATATTAAGTTTAATGCACACAAACTGAAGAAGACATCCACAGTTTGTAGTATTCTACTAATAGAATACATGACACTTACCTTTAATGAAGATCTGGTGATGATTGATAGGATGGGAGGAGGGGAGTGTGTCAAACTTGTTGTTTAGAAGGTAGCAAGTCCTTTTCTGGGGTTACTTCCCTTCTTTTAATGCCACTAGGACCAACTTGAGTCACTGGACCTCTGTCGCACAACAAATCTGTCCATAGAGGTAAGTACCTCCCGTTCCTTTAAGATTTGTCTAAAATGGGCCATAACGTTGTCATTGTAATAGTCGTCAGCATGGCTTGCAATAGCCGTGTTAGGGTGATTTTCATCCATAAAGGTTTGCAGTTCAACCCACTTTGCACACATTTCCTTAATTTTTGAAGTAGGCACAATGGACTCCATAACTGGCATAGGCTTCTCAGGGTTAGCCCCAAACCTTTCAAAATCTTAATTTCCATACTAATTTTACCACAGGGTTGGAACTAAAAGCTTTCTTGGGGCCCATGGCGACTTATTTTGCAGAAACGAGCACCAAAAACACTGATAATATGTCATGTACCGAATGTATGCTTAGATGCGAGCACACTGGCTGGCTTGTAAACACTGGCACCCATGGGGCAGTTCAGGCCACACGTGGACACGTCTCAGACGAATCGCGTGTGGCGGGTTTTTTAATGAGTTGCGAGGCAAAATTTTTGCGTTAAAATGTATCAAATACCGGATTTATCAGATACCGATACCATCGAATACGGGGTCCACTGTACACTGGTTAGTTTAATAGTTTAATATGTTTATTATGCACCCCTGCCCATCCTGTGGGCGGTAGTCAAAAGATTACACAGGTACATAATTGGTCCAGGGACTGGACTCCAAAGTTTTGATAGCTGAGCAAGTTACAGAGGTAATGAACTCAATTTACAAAGGTAATGAACTCACAATTTACAAAGGTAATGAACTCACAATTTACAAAGGTAATGAACTCCAGGTAGGTCTGGTCACAATCATGACAAGTTACAAAGGTATTTACAGATTACAGAGGTACGTAATGGGTCCAGGGACTGGGCCCCCAAAGTTTTGATGGCTGAACTAGGTACAAAGGTAATGAGCTCACAAGTTACAAAGGTAATGAATTCTGTAGAATGGTTACTTACGTTTATACATGGCTACAATCATGAACAAATTATAGAGTAATGAGCAATTCACACTTCCACACCCGGTCACAACTGTAATGAGTTATTGGTGCAAATATTGATTGTTGAGTCACACACACACACACACTTTAGTTTAATATCTTTATTATGCACCCCATACCCATCCTGTGGGCGGTAGTCAAAAGATTACAAAGGTACATAATGGGTCCAGTGACTGGACCCCAAAGTTATGATAGCTGAACTAGTTACAAAGGTAATGAACTCCAGGTAGATCTGGTCACAATCATGGCAAGTTACAGAGGTAATGAATCAGCTTCACTCCTATACATGGTTACAGTCATGAGCAAATTACAAAGTAATGAACCACTGATACGTCCACACCTGGTCACAATTGTAATGAGTTATAAATACAAATATTAAGTGGATCATACACCCACACTAGCGCGCGCGCACACATACGCACACGCACGGACATGTGCACACGAGCGTACAAATATATGCATACACACAAGGACGCACACCCACACACACACACCAACACCCACACCCTCTCACACACCAACACCCACACCCTCTCACACACCAACCACACACACACCCACACACACACACCACACACCACACCACACACACACACCACACACACACACCCACACACACCCACACACACACACCCACCACACCACAACACCCACACACACACCCACACACCCACACACCACACCACACACCCCACACCCACACCACACACAACCACACCACTACACCCACCCCACCCACACACCCACCACCCACACCCACCAGCAAGAAATATACTGAAAGGTGTAGTAGGCATAAATACACATACATATGGTGGGCTGCCCAGATGATTCAGTCTATTTTCCAAAATTTCTGCTATATTGTAGTCATTTCCAAGGAAATTTGACCCTTTACAGCAACCCACGACATTTAATTATTTCTTGGTCATCCAATTTAGCCTTCACACCCATATTCAGCTTCGATGACAATTTTATCACGATTATATACAACCAATGTTACTCCACCATTACTATCACATCTCTCCACACAATCCACTGCAGTGCTGGTCCCTTCCCCCTTCACTCGAAATTTCTTGAACCTCAAACCAACACTAAATATTAATGAACATTTATTTAATTTTTTGTATTCTAAATTCAGGAAAATTATTAAATTATCCTCTGAAGGAGGGTTGTTAATGTTGCAGTTTAAAAACTGTAGTGTAAAGCACCTTTCTGGCAAGACAGTGATGGAGTGAATGATGGTGAAAGTTTTTCTTTTTCGGGCCACCCTGCCTTGGTGGGAATCGGCCAGTGTGATAATAAAATAAAATAATTGTTAAGATAGCTTAACCTAGCAATCTGCAACATTAGCAAATAATTACAAGACTTAGGCTAGACTAGTTTCAAGTCACAAATCCCACACTAGTATGAGCCAACAACAATGAAATTTACACAATACAAAATGCAGTCTGAGAAATTAAAATTTACTCTGTCAGTACCAATAAATTTAGCAATCCCGCTTATAAAACAGCAAATACATATGTAAATAACTAGGCCTAACCAGGCCTATTTTGTCTAATTCACTGTCATTAAGTGGATAAGCTAAATCCTAATCTGTGTAACTTGTAAATATTGCAAACATCTAACCTAACTTTGGCCATTTGCAATTAACCCTTAAACTGCCCAAACAAATTTACATTCACATGAGTAGTGCTCCAAAAGTAGATTACGTTTTTTTTTTTTTTTTTTTTTTTTTTTTTTTTTTTTTTTTACATATTTTTGAATAAAAAAAAAAAGACCAAAGTTTTTTTTACACTTTTTCAAATGTAAAAAAAAATTTTTTTTTACATACTTTCAAATGTTGAAAAAACGTAGATCTACGTTTGGACAGTTTAAGGGTTAAATATACAAGTTTCCTACCAGGCTTAATTTTAAATCACTGTAAATAATCAAATTTACAAGCTTAATTAGCCTACCTGGCTTGCTTGTATACTGTAAATTACCTTTTGTGTTCAGTTAGTCCTAGCATAGTCATGACAGAGCTAACTTAACCTAACTTTGTAAAGCACTGGTAAGTAACTGTGGTTTAGCTAAGTTTAGACCTCTCTTGTCTGCTAAACTAGCTGCTCCACAATCTTGTTTTGAAGGACCATGTGGAAATGTCTTATCTGACTTTTTGCGAGCCGTGGGGGCGTTGACCCCCAGAATCCTCTCCAGGTATATGAAGCATTTCCATACGAAAATTAATTTAGCTTACAAGACAATCTTATCTGCATGCACAAATTGGACAAACTTACTTGGTTATAGGGACTATGCTAACCAGAAATCCTCAGATTCCATCAGGTCAAGCTAATGTACAGCCCCTCTCACTTCAGGTTGCCACGTGCACGCATAGAATAATTCCTGAAAATATTCAGATGGTATTATCATCCCCAGCCTGCACCTTAAGGGGTCCCTGAATTCAATGGATATTCCCTCAACATTTACGCAGTCAGTGAGACACTAAGCTTCTGGACTAATACTCAAGGGGAGTTACACTAACTCATTCCGTGATGGTAGTGCGCCCTCGTTATAACCCTCAGCTCACATTCTCTGCTTCGCTGTATAATCCTCCGGGTTTAGCGCTTCCCCCTTGATTATAATAATAATCACATTCTCTGCATTACCTTCATTACTGCTGGCCAGCTGTATAGCCCCTGTGGATTAGCGCTTCTTTTTTATAATAATAATAATAATAATAATAATAATACTGTTGGCCAATAAATAAGGCCGAGTATTACCTGACTAATGGGGGCTTGGGAAGAGACTAATATCCACAGTTAAATAAACATTCTTATCTTTACAAGTACAAGGTATACAGTCCTAGCTGACAAGTGGCTTGTACAACACTCAGGAGTAAAAACTATCAATTATAAATAACCTGATCGTTGGTCATGGGTACGCTGATTAACCTTAAGTAATTAGTAGCCACGTGACTTGAGGCAAAATACAATAAATAATATCACCAATGAATCTAGCATGGACTCAAACAGGATTCGTTGTAAGGCCTCTGAAGTACGTTGTTAACTGCCAGGTAACGTTGGGAAACTGTGTGGGACTCAACATAGAAACTAAGGAAGTGCTCTCAACAAGAGTCCTTGTCCACAAGATAGCTATCAGCTTCCTTTCTAACTTGCTGGAGAACTGCTAGGTGCCACTACTAATTTCCCTACTCATTTCTACCTAGTGTAAACATATATTAAAAGCCTAAAACTATTTTAATTCTATTATTAGCTCTTAACACTAAAACCTGTAATCTATCAAATTAGGGTAAACCTGTTAATAATAATGTGCTGAGGCACTACTTCCACTACCTGCTTTGTCAGTGTGGATTCTAAAGGCCTCTATTGCTTGTTACAATGGCCCTCTGATTTCTTGAACTTAAATTCCCACGAGTTGATTAACACCCAGGTACCCATTTTACTGATGGGTTAACTTGGACATAAGGTGCCTGGAGGAAACACGTCCTGATGTTTTCCAGCAGTTGATCATGCCTCTCCATTTCCAGGCTGTATTTTGAAGGCAGTGGGGGAGCTCTAGCTCCTAAGATCTGGTTGCTACTCGCATTCTCTCTATAAGGACACTAGCATATGTCTAACCCCCATCCTGCCTCAGTTCAACAATGGCGTTGCCATTTCACATTATATCTAATCTCGTTACCTGTATACCCTAATATTAACCTATATTTAGGTCTAAGGCTACAATATTACCGCTAATATTTACTAACAATTTAACCCTGCCTAAGACCTCTTAAGGGTGTTAAATCCACCAAATTAGTGTACGCGTAAACTACCCTCCCAGTCTGTTGGGGGGTGCCAGGGGGGGGGTGCCGGCCTGCAATATCACTTATTTACAAAACCAGTCAGCGAAAACTGACATGTGCAACATCTGGGTAGCTTTACTGTAGAAGTTTCGCCATCCAGTGGGTTTATCAATACAGATTCTAGGACATAAGTTGAAACTTACTCTCAATATTGACAAAACCTACTTCATTCAGTTTGGGAGCAGAACTACAGATGTTACCTTAACAATGATAAACGGATCCCCTATCACAGTTCACAGAGGGAAAATTCTTAGGAATCCACCTTGATAATACTCAAATTTTAAACACATGTACAACAAATTTCCAAGAAAATCTCCAAGACCGTAGGCATACTATCGAAGATATGGTACTATGTTCCACAGTCAGCCCTCCTGGCCCTACATCACTCACTCATTTACCCCTATCTCACCTATGGAATTTGTGCACGGGGCTCAACAATAAATCAGCTGCAGTCAGAATGATACATTCCCACCCCAGGCAACATACTCCACCAATATTCAAAACAATACACTTACTCACCGTGTAAAACATCCATTCTTATTATTTTGCCTACTACATACATAGAACGCTAAACTCTTGTGAGGGAAAAGTAGGTGTAAGTGGGGTTAAGGTTGTTCGGGCAACCAGGAACCATTAGCGAGTTACGTTGCGCGCGCACACACCCCCCCCTCTGGCGGGCTGGGGCAAAACTAGTTCCTGGTGTCCGATTTGTTAAAGTTTCTACTCCTGGTAATATTTACCTTACCTGGTGTGGATTGAAGTTTGGAGAGTCACTTCACCTCCACTCTTCTCCTAATCAGGTGGGGTGATCTACCAGGAGTATTACTGTTTGTTCTTTTCTAGTGTTTGCTGGTTACCAGTAATGATTTTGGCATTTATATCTTTTTCTTTCTTAAATGTTTATATTATCATGACTATGGGTAACCAGTTTTATTTTCTCTTTATTTGTCAGCTCTGTTCCTGGCGTGGGTCTTCCAGGAATAGACGCCAGATAAAGGGGCAAGACGTGTGTTAATAATACTTATTAACATTATTCTACAAACTACCGGCCCTTACCTATTCTACTTGTGCTCCATCCAAGTGTTGAGATTCAGAACTCGGCATACATCTTCCCAGGTTAACCTATAAATAACCATCAGGGAATATCAGGGGCCAAACCAATCTACCACAAGAATGAAGGCCATTTCTTTTTATCATTAAATTTTACAAAATTCTCAAAAAATCATTATTCCTTGTTTACCATTGTTTCTTTTTTTCATAGGAAGGCGTTCACGAACCTACTCTGATATAAACCCTCCCCTCAAACTTCTTACCAACCTCAAGAGATCACATGACCATAACACAAGGCACAGATCACTCTTTGAAGTTCCTTGTGTCCATCTCACACTATGTAAAAACTCAATTCACATAAAAAGGCCCAAAAATATGGAATTCATTACCTGTGAATATAAAAGAAACACTGTTTATCAATTCAAGACCAGGCCCGGTGGCCTGGTGGCTAAAGCTCCCGCTTCACACACGGGTTCGATTCCCGGCGGGTGGAAACATTTCGACACGTTTCCTTACACCTGTTGTCCTGTTCACCTAGCAGCAAATAGGTACCTGGGCGTTAGTCGACTGGTGTGGGTCGCATCCTGGGGGACAAGATTAAGGACCCCAATGGAAATAAGTTAGACAGTCCTCGATGACGCACTGACTTTCTTGGGTTATCCTGGGTGGCTAACCCTCCGGGGTTAAAAATCCGAACGAAATCTTATCTTATCTTAAAAACCACTTGCTCAACCACAACTAAATACTGATTAACTATCTCATAAATGTATATAACCTGTGACCCTATCAAACTTTTTTTTTTAATTACATTACCTAATATTAGAATACTCCATTCTCTTGAATGCACAATAACTCGTCTAATGACTATATGACCTGTTTCTGCACTACAAATCATTTATTTTATTCGATTTGATCGGATTATATTATACATTGTTGCCTGGAGTTTACCTGGAGAGAGTTCCGGGGGTCAACGCCCCCGCGGCCCGGTCTGTGACCAAGCCTCCTGGTGGATCAGAGCCTGATCAACCAGGCTGTTACTGCTGGTTGCACGCAATCCAACGTAAGAGCCACAGCCCGGCTGGTCGGGTACCGACTTTAGGTGCTTGTCCTGTGCCAGCTTGAAGACTGCCAGGGGTCTATTAGTAATCCCCCTTTTGTATGCTGGGAGGCAGTTGAACAGTCTCGGGCCCCTGACACTTATTGTATCGTCTCTTAACGTGCTAGTGACACCCCTGCTTTTCACTGGGGGGATGTTGCATCGTCCGTCGAGTGTTTTGCTTTCGTTGCGAGTGATTTTCGTGTGCAAGTTCGGTACTAGTTCCTCTAGGATTATGCTACAAATTTGTTACTATAATGTTTATCTGAAATACTAATTTGTACTTCATGTAATTTGCTTACTGTAATTTTTACCACTGAATATATCACTGCTTAGTTAATCTTAAGTTACTTTTAAGCCTGCCCATAATGCTCTGCATACAAGGGACTTTTGACATGTACACCCAATCACTACATTTCTTTGTACAACTATGTATCATGTCCAAATAAAAAATAATAAATAAATAAAAGATGAGGTAATCAGTCCCTCAGCCTTGGTGTCAGTGTGAACAGCTCCGTAGTTGTGAAAATATCTTTAAACTGGCACCCGGGGAGGGAGTGTATAAACAAAATACATCACCCTAGAACCAGAAAGATAAAAAAAATAACCAAAAGATGGACAATACTACTCAGAAATGACAGACACTGAACTTTATATAAAAAAAATATAGTTCTATTACATTTAAAATAAGAGTATCTATTTAATGGTATACAAGGTATACCATTCTTTTACAAACCAGTCAATGAAATTTCTTCGACTATAAATTTCCACAGACTGTTTCTCTTAAAGAAATTGGAGCACGCATCAATAACTGGGCCCCTACCCTTCAGACAGAACTGTGCCATCTCTTCAGACACAACATAATCGAGGTTCAGACATGTATGCGCGGAGCCCCAGACCGACATAATTAGATTAGTCACGAGGGAGTATTCACCAAATTCAACTTCAATAACAAAAACAAAGTGGGACCAAGTAAACCAAGTCCTAACCGATATAAGCTAGGAAGATAGACTAAGCAACACAGACCCTAACTTACGCCTAGAACAGATTAACTCTGTGGCACTCGATGTATGCACAAGGTTTGTTCATCTAAGAAAGAGGAGTAGTAGATGTAAAATAGAAAGACAGGCGCTCCCTTTACAGGCGACGGAAAAGAATAACAGAGCGGCTAAAAGAGGCCAATATATCTGAAATGCGTAGGGAGTCACTGGTCAGAGAAATAGCAAACATCGAACTTAAGCTAAAGGAATCTTATAGGAGTCAGGAATCGCGGGAAGAACTAAAAGCCATAAATGAAATCGAAAGAAACCCAAAGTATTTCTTTTCCTAAGCCAAATCAAAGTCGAGAACAACGTCCAGTATTGGGCCCCTACTTAAACAAGATGGGTCCTACACAGATGACAGCAAGGAAATGAGTGAACTACTCGAGTCCCAATATGACTCAGTTTTTAGCAAGCGCTAAGCAGACAGAATCGAAGATCAAAATGAATTTTTTATGAGAGCCACAGAATCTGGTTAATACAAGCCTATCTGATGTTATCCTGACGCCAAATGACTTCGAACAGGCGATAAATGACATGCCCACGCACTCTGCCCCAGGGCCAGACTCAGGGAACTCCGTGTTCATCAAGAACTGCAAGAGGCCCCTATCATGAGCTTTTACCAAACCTATGGAGAGGGACCATGGACACGGGGGTCGTCCCACAGTTACTAAAAACAACAGACATAGCCCCACTCCACAAAGGGGGCAGTAAAGCAATAGCAAAGAACTACAGACCGATAGCATTAACATCCCATGTCATAATCTTTGAAAGGGTCCTAAGAAGCAAGATCGCCACCCATCTAGAAACCCATCAGTTACACAACCCAGGGCAACATGGGTTTAGAACAGGTCGCTCCTGTCTGTCTCAACTATTGGATCACTACGACAAGGTCCTAGATGCACTAGAAGACAAAGAATGCAGATGTAATATATACAGACTTTGCAAAAGCCTTCGACAAGTGTGACCATGGCGTAATAGCGCACAAAATGCGTGCTAAAGGAATAACAGGAAAAGTTATTAGATGAATCTATAATTTCCTCACAAACAGAACACAGTAGTAGTCAACAGAGTAAAGTCCGAGGCAGCTACGGTGAAAAGCTCTGTTCCACAAGGCACAGTACTCGCTCCCATCTTGTTTCTCATCCTCATATCTGACAGACAAAGATGTCAGCCACAGCACCGTGTCTTCCTTTGCAAATGACACCCGAATCTGCATGACTGTCTTCCATTGCAGACACTGCAAGGCTCCAGGCGCACATCAGCCAAATCTTTCAGTGGGCTGCAGAAAACAATATGAAGTTCAACGATGAGAAATTTCAATTACTCAGATATGGTAAACGAGGAAATTAAAACTTCAGAGCACAAAACAAATCCTGGCCACAAAATAGAGCGAAACACCAACGTCAAAGACCTGGGAGTGATCATGTCGGAGGATCTCACCTTCAAGGACAATAACATTATCAATCGCAGCTGCTAGAAAAATGACAGGATGGATAATGAGAACCTTCAAAACTAGGGATGCCAAGCTCATGATGACACTCTTTAGGTCACTTGTTCTATCTAGGCTGGAATATTGCTGCACACTAACAGCACCTTTCAAGGCAGGCGAAATTGCCGACCTAGAAAATGTACAGAGAACCTTCACGGCATGCATAAGGGAGATAAAACACCTCGATTACTGGGAGCGCTTGAAGTTTCTGAACCTGTATTCCCTGGAACGCAGGCGGGAGAGATACATGATTATATACACCTGGAAAATCCTAGAGGGACTAGTACCGAACTTGCACACGAAAATCACTCACAACGAAAGCAAAAGACTTGGCAGACGATGCAACATCCCCCCAATGAAAACCAGGGGTGTCACTAGCACGTTAAGAGACAATACAATGAGTGTCAGAGGCCCGAGACTGTTCAACTGCCTCCCAGCATACATAAGGGGGATTACCAATAGACCCCTGGCAGTCTTCAAGCTGGCACTGGACAAGCACCTAAAGTCGGTACCTGACCAGCCGGGCTCGTACGTTGGTTTGCGTGCAGCCTTCAGTAACAGCCTGGTTGATCAGGCTCTGATCCACCAGGAGGCCTGGTCACAGACCGGGCCGCGGGGGCGTTGACTCACGGAACTCTCTCCAGGTAAACTCCAGGTAAAAAGAACTATTTGCCATACTCCTTGCACTGAACTGCATCCATGTATCCAAGAGTGACATTAATTGTAACTGATTCTGTCATCCATAAATGCTCTCAACTCGTTAAGTATAAATTGTGGCATGCTTGTGTCAGAAGCCAGACAAAGGTATGGTAGGATTGTGGACAGTGAAGTCAGAGTGCACAAGCTGTGGATTCCATCTCACATTGGTCTTCAGATGCATGATAGAACTGATGAATTGGGTAAGCTGTATGCTTTCAGTTACCAGTTTGAGAACAATAATACGAAAAGAACTTCAAATGAATTTTATTGACTTAAGACTCGAGGAGATTGACGAGTCAGTCCATCTATCATCATTCTATCATGCAGGAGCAGCCACATGTCTATGGTGCATCCAACAAAATAAGCCGACTCTTGGATGTCACTACCGCCCGGCTCCGGCTGGGTTACAAGTATCTTTAGCAGGTTAAATCACCACCATATGTAGACCAAACGAAATGTAAACTTTGCCAAATAGACTATTGTCACACCTTGCGTCATTATGTACTGGAGTGCGATAAAATTAATGAATTTAGAGATAACTCACTCAGAAATGTTCAAGGTATGTCAAAGTATTTTATCAACTGGTATATTACAGACCATTCTGGAAAAATACCCTGACTTTGCTCCCTGTAAATAAAGCATTACCATGTTAAGTAAGACACATATGCAACAGTTAGGTATCTATATTTCGAAACGTTTCGCCTACACAGTAGGCTTCTTCAGTCGAGTACAGAATCCCGCCTACCAGTGAATTTGCCCTCGTCTGCTTCACCTGACGTTACTATATAAGCGCCAGGATTCTTTCTTCTGCTTCAGAATCTCCACGACTATGGTGCTGTTCGCACCTACTCCTAGGTTGAGGGACTGATTACCTCATCTTCTGTACATAGTTCTACTGTCTTCAAGTTATGTCCTAGAATTTGTATTGATAAAGCCACTGGATGGCGAAACGTCTACAATAAAGATACCCAGATGTTGCCCATGTGTCTTACTCTCATCGAGTACAGAAAAGTTGATAGAAGCAGAAGATACTTGAAGACGATGTAATCAGTCCTGGTCACAACTACGAGTTATTGGTGCAAATATTAATTGTTGGGACACTCACTCACGCGCACACGTACGTACGTACGTACATGCGTACATGGTAATGCTTGAACATTAAAATGGTATAAAATACCGACAGGTTGTTAAGTAAGACACATATGCAACAGTTAGGTATCTATATATCGAAACGTTTCGCCTACACAGTAGGCTTCTTCAGTCGAGTACAGAAAAGTTGATAGAAGCAGAAGATACTTGAAGACGATGTAATCAGTCCATCACCCTTAAAGTTTTGAGGTGGTCAGTCCCTCAGTCTGGAGAAGAGCATTGTTCCATAGTATGAAACAATATGGAGATGAAGTGACAGGTTGGAGCCTTATATAGCGTCACTTCATCTCCATATTGTTTCATACTATGGAACAATGCTCTTCTCCAGACTGAGGGACTGACCACCTCAAAACTTTAAGGGTGATGGACTGATTACATCGTCTTCAAGTATCTTCTGCTTCTATCAACTTTTCTGTACTCGACTGAAGAAGCCTACTGTGTAGGCGAAACGTTTCGAAATATAGATACCTAACTGTTGCATATGCGTCTTACTTAACAACCTGTCGGTATTTTATACCATTTTAATGTTCAAGCATTACCATGTACGCATGTACGTACGTACGTGTGCGCGTGAGTGAGTGTCCCAACAATTAATATTTGCACCAATAACTCGTAGTTGTGACCAGGACTGATTACATCGTCTTCAATATCTTCTGCTTCTATCAACTTTTTGATGACAGAAGCCCTACAGTCTGGAGAAACGTTTTCCATAATATGATACCAACTGTTGCAATGCGGTTTACCCTTAATACGTCGGTATTTTATTCCATTTTAATTTCAACATGAACATGTCTGTACTCAGACTGTGCGGGACTGACCAACCTTTTCAAAACTTAAGGGGTGACAGGACTGATTACATCGTCTTCAAGTATCTTCTGCTTCTATCAACTTTTCTGTACTCGACTGAAGAAGCCTACTGTGTAGGCGAAACGTTTCGAAATATAGATACCTAACTGTTGCATATGCGTCTTACTTAACAACCTGTCGGTATTTTATACCATTTTAATGTTCAAGCATTACCATGTACGCATGTACGTACGTACGTGTGCGCGTGAGTGAGTGTCCCAACAATTAATATTTGCACCAATAACTCGTAGTTGTGACCAGGTGTGGACGTGTGAATTGTTCATTACTCTATACATGGCTACAATCATGAAGAGATTATAAACGTAAGTAAATTTACTTAACTGCACGATTCATTACCTTTGTAACTTGCTCAGCTATCAAAACTTTGGGGCCCAGTCCCTGGACCCATTATGTACCTCTGTAATCTTTTGACTACCACCTACAGGATGGCTATGGGTTGCATAATAAACATTAAACTAAAAACTAACTGTTCCATATCGGTGCTTTTTTTTTATCAATGAATTCGAGGATACTGTATGTATGGAAAATTTTCTAGGGTGATTACCTGTACGTACCTCAACATTACATGCATACGAGTAATCTCATTGGGAGAACAACTATATTGTTTACCGTAGTCACCCCGTGTAGACAAGTGAGAAAACTTCACCACCCCTGGTCACTGCAGGTGGGCCTTCGACCTCACAATCTTATCCATATCTATCCGAGACCAGTATAGATTGGATAGCACCCACAACTACGGCGCTACTAATTAATTGTGGACTGTATAGATTATATTAGTTTAACTGAATGAAGGGGTAGGGGGTAGGTTACACATGGATATATCCATCAAAGAAAAACATTTGTACATAATCCCACCACTTACCAGATATTCTCTGGTGGTCACTTGATGTAGCTGGATCACCCATAACCTATCCAATTACAACATACCTAACTGGCCAGTATCAGTCTGCTATAACTAGAAGGGTTACTTAACTGTGGGTGACTGATGCTCCTTATTTCCTCCATTCACCATCTCATTTCGATGTCCTGTTACACCGGCACGGTTCTTATTCCAGGAGGACGAGGTATCCGTTGGTTTGTCCCGGTTTAGAAGTCGTGACTCCATAAAACTTCACTATCCTCGGGACGGGAACAACGCGGTCTAACGTTCACTCAGAGCAAGGCGACTTATTTCACTTCACGCATTTTAACTTAGTGTTATCATTAATTACATTACAATTCACAAGACGATTTAATTTCTCATAATTATTATACACAGAGGTCACTCCATTAAGATCTGAGACCGATGAGCGAGGATTAACTCACGGGTAATTTTCCCTGGACACATTCCATGGCCGTCACCCCCGGTCCTACCATTATTCACTAATTTTACCACTTATTACAGCGGTGCCGTCAATCACGTTCCCTCACTCTTCACCAGGGACAGTCATGACACTTCCTATTATGAAGCGAGGCCTATATTAATCCTTAGGCCGCCGTGAATGCCAATTTCCTGGTCCCATGTTTTCACAGCCTCTTAAACCCATTCAAAACACTGCCACCTCCTCCATGCCCTCTGTCGACCTCTCTCCCGCACATCCGCGCAGGCGCAGAGGGAACTCTTGGTTCTATTCTATTTTCAAATACATTTTTGACCCATATTGACACATTAAACACCTATTAGGCACTATAGCTTCGGAAAATTAAAATATTTTCCACAGTATGTAAGCCATAGGCTGTTTAGTCTCTCTGCTGTGATTTGCTTAGTTTTAATTGCAAAGTGCCTGTTAAAGGTTTTGGGTTTTATGAAGAAAAATTGACATTCATCAGTATCGCAGTTCTCTGCTAGTTCTGTGCCAGTCATTGTCAATGCTGAAATAAAGTTTCACACTGATAACTAGTCATGAAGTTGAAGTGAGATCTTTCTAGTCTCTTGAGGCAACTTACCTAAGTTGGTTATGAGGAAGGTGAGGTAGTGGTCTGTAGTGTTATCCGAGATTATTCCTGCTTTTAGAGGGGATACAGTACTGGTCCAGATATGGTCAAGTAATTTGGTACTGGTCTCACATACTGGCTTGTAATCTCCAGCACGAACTAGGACACAGCTACACCAAGAATTAGACGCCTGTAAACTGAAATTCTGGGGGTCAACCCACGGTGAGCGAGTCATACAACTCCAGACCGACGCGTTAGCCACTGGGCCAGCTGGCTACCATAAGATTCATGCAACTAGGTATATTAAGCACCACACGAAGGTTAGCATAGGCACCAGTGTGACCACAAATGTATAAATATACCTAGTTGGATGAATCTTCTTGTGGTCAGCTGGCCCAGTAGCTAATGTGACGGTCTGGAGTTTTAAGACTCGCACAGCTAGTTCAATCCCCACCCATACCGTGGTTTGTTTCCAATTTTACTCAGTGTTTCCCTCCGCAGGTTATAACAATATAGTTTATGCAAAACTGCAGTGAGATGGTTGTTTTGCATCTTTTATCACTTGTTCGCAATTTTTGCATGAATAAGTTTATTTAGGTACACAAATAGTTACATAAATTATACGTAGCAGCATGTGTAGATTACCTGGATAACCCCAAAAAGTCGAAGTGACTTTTCATTGAGGTCCTCAATATGTATGGTAAACAATGCCGTATAATATAAATTCAAGGACATAATCAGAAGACAAAACTATATACAAAAGCTGAGGTAATCGGTCCCTTCAACTCCAAGGCTGAGGGACTGATTACCTCATCTTTTGTATATAGTTCTACCGTCTTCAAATTATGTACATGAATTTGTATTGATAAAGTCACTGGATGGCAAAACTTCTACAATGAGGATACCCAGATGTGGCACATTTGTCTAATTCTTCATAGTTGTATATACTAAATGACCTGACTAAATGTCCACTCCCAGGCTCGGTGCGACGGGTTGAGATCAGTCCAAAGTCAAGTGAAATATCACCCTTACGAGTCTTCTCTTATTATTTTTACTGTTCCTTGATAATGTGTGAAATCACGAAAGAGCTTGGAATTCTACTATATTTTCACCGTGGTTATTTTGCATGTGATATAACCTGTTTACTGTGATCTTTTTCCATGTTCATCACACTATCCAAAATAACCACATTAAAAAATAATGAAATTCCCAGCACTTTTGTGATTTCTCACATCAAGGATTAGTGAAAATAGGACGGAAGACTTATAAAGGCTGATGTTTCACATTACGACCCCACACTATTACGACCCCAAATATCTTGTGCATTTCCACTGGCACCCTGGGGGGGGAGGGTGTACAGCCTTGTCGAGGGGCATATAATATATTTAAACAAAATACATCACCCTAGAACCAGAATAAAAAAAAATCACCAAAAGACTGACAATACTTCTCAGAAATGACAAATACCGAACTTTATTAAAAATATAGATCTATTACAGTTAACATAATATCTATTTCTACATGTACAATGTATACAGTCCTAGTTGACATCAATGACATACTACTATATATAAAGCCGCTTGTTATACAGAGCATTTCGGGCAAATTAGGTCAGTTTTGCCCCAGGATGAGACCCACACCAGTCGACTAACTCCCAAGTACCCATTTTACTGATGGGTGAACACGGACAACCGGCGTTAAGGAAACACGCCCAATGTTTCTAACCTCGCCAGGAATCGAACCCGGACCCTCATCGTGTGAAGCGAGAGCTTTAGCCACTATGCCACGGGCCATCGTACCCTTCAACATATTCAGTGTGCCTCCACTACACAGGCTGCCAATCACCGAATTTACACTGTTTAATGTGTACAGTCAGTGTCTTCCCTGTACATAGTCGCTGTCTTATATATACGGGAGGGACAGGTCGTGCAGCCGCCGTGGAGAGAAGACGTCTTCGTTCCTGCTCTTAGGTTATCCAGAGTAATTCTCGATCAGAGCAACTCTGAGCACTGTTAGAGTTTTTTCTTGGGTTATACTGAGTTGTTCTCGACCAGAGCCGAGAGAAAACTTGCTTGCAGTTACTTCGAGCACCATCCCATCAAGAGGGTAAGGCGGTGACTTGCTTGCTTGTTCACCCCTCTCTTCCCCATCATCCCATCATTCCCCATCCTCCCCTCACACAAACATCTACACTGGCCCACACACTAACACACTGCTTCCATTGCTATCCTTCTGCTTTTCCTATCTTCTTTTTCAGAAACTTTGCCTCTGGCGAGTTAACACAAGGCATTTTGACCATCCGGTAGCCCGTGTGGTTTTTTAAAATCCGGCCGATCTTTGCCTTGGGCCCTGTGTCCCCCTCACTCCTCGAGGGTAGGCTATCTTAGGGGCTGACCTTCTTAAGTCAGCAGAGATAGGATGTTTAGGACTACCACCAAGGAAAGATTTTGTTACAGTAACTTGTGTGTCAGATGTACCTTCCTGGACACCATGGCGCGGATACGAGTACGAATACGTATCGATGACAAAAATATAAGAAGGAAATTCTCGAATGTATTTGTTCAAATTCAACTGTTGTTCCAGTGGATGTTTTTCAAACCCAGGCTGGGGCAGTACTTCTCTCTTCTGAATAAGAATTACTCCAACTGCTTAAGCAGGACGTTCTTGATAAATTGAAGACCTTTGGTTTCGTCCCAATTGCACCTGAGAGCTATCAAGCCCAACGAACTGTGTTTGTGGCCAGAATTAACAGTTTCGTGAGAGCTCAGTGGAAGAACTTGTTGCAGACTTTAATCAGCAGAATTTTGAATTTAAGGTTGTCCAAGCATATAAATTCTCTAAACCTGGCAACAACCAGGTAACATTAAAGTTAATACTTGAGACACCTGAAGCAGCCAAACTAGTATGTCAAATTGGTTTCAAATGTTTTCGGCACCAGATGTACACCTGACCAAATCTCTTGAACGGTTCGTCAGTGTTACACAATGTTTTAATAATTATCCCTTTCAGGGTTTCGGCCATACTAGTACGGCTTACGTGCCAGGATCCTTGACGTACTACTACTCAAATTCTAGCGCCTTCAAATCTAGTGAGAAAGCTGGTAGGCCTACATACGAAAGAATGGGTCTATATGGTCAGTGTGCGCAGTATAAAAAAAATCCTGCAGCACACAGTGCGTAATGAGAAAAACAAAACTTTGACAGTGTTTTTGGATTAAAACGGCGACTTTGCACTGTATTTTCTTATGGTATTTATTGTTGTATTCTATTTTTCCTGGTCTCATTTGATAGAATGGAAGACATATTACAGAAATTGAGATGATTTTGACTGGTTTTACAATGAAAAGTACCTTTAAATTGAGCTCAAAATAGCAGAAATGTTCGATTTTTACCAAAGTTCAAAAGTAAACAAATCATGCTAAGCGTCCAATACACGTCAACTGGGAGTCTAATATTCTTTCACAAGTGCGCTGATAATATTTATACCATTTCTACACTAATGCAGTAGTCTGCACAACAGTAAATCTTCTATTTTTTGTGTGAATAAAAATTCAAAATGTAAAGCAAAAGAATGTAAGAGGGGCGTGGGGACGTGACTAATGAACAGAGGAAATGTTATTTTAGTGCCAGGATTGTCTGTTTATTCTGGACCCTATTTGGAAATTGGCATCTTTTGAAATTTGTGCGAAATTGGCAAAATTGCTAAATTCTGACCACTGTATTGGATAGTTGAAATCGGTAAATGGATGGTTTCTTGTACTCATTCGATAGAAAAAAATGGAGTTCTAGCTAAATAGGTATGATTTTTGTCGGCTAGTACACTTGAATTGGCCGAAAATAGGGCTCAAAGTGGGCAAAATCGCCGATGCGTAAACATCGTCGAGACCGCTAACTTCGCGAGAGCATAATTCCGCAAGTTTTCCATCAAATTTCATACTTTTGGTGTAATTATGATCGGGAAAAGATTCTCTATCTTCTCATAAGATTTTTTTTTTTTTTTTTTTGAAATTTGGGAGACCCTGAGAACAAGTCTCTGAGAGGGCCTGTGGACCCTGAAAGAGTTTTAAATGTTATGCATTTGGCCATACCACCAACAAATGCAGTAGCCAATCACTGATTTGCAGCATATGCTCTGGTGAGCATTCTTTTCGAGATTGCCATAACAAAACTAAGCTCAAGTGTGTCCTTTGCAATGGAAAACACCATGCGGTTTCCCCTATCTGTCCTGAGAGGAAAAAGGTAACAGAAAATTCTATAAGCCAAGAAACTATCAAATTCTTCGAAGATCCCTCCTCAGGCACCTCCAACAATGTCCCAGGATTCCTTCCCAGCCCTGCCTGGATCTAGTGGGACTCCTCAGGCCTCTTCCACCGGTTCCAATGTTTGGAATTCTGCCCCTCTAGGAGTGCCCCAATCTACCCTTCACCTACAACAAACAGCCACAAGGTTCATCCTCACTCCCCATGTCTCAGGGGTCCTCAGCCGGGGATATGACGAGAACTCAACTAATGTACATGTTGGCCAAGGACATAGCAGGTGGTGATATTCAACTGTTCTAATGTTTACAATGATTTGTTAATGGCTAATGGGATCAGTCCCATTACAATCACAGATAATGTTAAGGTTATTATGGCCCAGCCCCCCCTCAAGACAGGAAGTATGTGCCCTACTCTACCTCTACAAATACGCCTAATTCATCCCTTGTTCAGGGCTCACCCGCCTCGCATACCCAGGTTGTCAACTCCCCTCAGCCCGACGAGTCAATACGTGACCCTAACCATGCCCCCAGAGATGGGTGCTTATTCTTCCGCTATTGCAGCTGATCCTGTTGAACAACAGGAACTTTCCCAGGGTAATTCACCTGGCCTACCAAATTTTACCTTGGAGCCTCCACGGTCTCCCTTTGACACTCTTGTGCCTCTGCTTCCTGTAACTGGAAATATCACACCTCAGTTCTCTGATGATGATTAATGACTAATGTTTCTGTTGATATTACCAACTCTAGTGAGGATGGTGACATGGTTAGTACACAAGCAACTCTTCCGATTTCCCTCTTTCCCTTGAGTCTAGTAGGGAGTGTATTCCAAACGTGATGTTACTTTCAGACGTTCAGACCGCAGTACACGTGCGAAGTGCAAGAAATAATGGGGATTACAATTTTCCAACTTAATGTTCAACATTTCTTTAATAACCGTTACCTCCTTGAAGTTGAACTACATAATTACCACCCTGATGATGTACTCTTGAATGAGACAGCTGCGGGAGCGGATCAACATATTAAATTACGTGGTTACTCTACTGTGAGAAATCCAGAGGACCCCATAGTGGCGTGGCCATCTTAGTTAAATTAGTCTATACATTTAGAAATATTCACGTTGAAGATAACATTCTTGCAATAGAACTGATGACGCCTCATGGCCAACTATTGATAGGAACTGGATATTTCCCCCCCCCCCCCCGAGACAACCATATATAGTCAATTCCCCCACATAGGATATTAAGCAGAAATATTCCTACAATTCTAGCGGGAGATTTTAACGCTCATCGCCCTGCCCTCTTTAACTGTGGAGTTGGAAATCCGCTGGGCGACTTAAAAGGAAAACAACTATTTACTATCGTGATAGCCAGGAATTTGTCATTTCAAGGCCCATTCTTTAAATCTTATATTGGTTCCTCATCCAGGGACACCAGATATAGTCCTGACAAACAGAGACCGTGACCTCTCTCATTGTCGAGTCTCTCCTGGTGGGAACGTAGGATCTGACCATATCCCTGTTATAATACAACTGCAAATTTCTCCATTTAGAATACCTGTACCTCCTAAACCCAATCTCAACACCCTAGGATTTGACCCCTTCAGGTCATTTCTTGAAGATGAAATTGTGTAGCCAGTGAGCCTACGTGCCTAATTCCCATAGTTTCCACCAGAGGCCAGGCCTCTCTGTGGGTACGCCAGCCTGCCCACACCTGCCTCTCCCTCGCTCACTCTGGCCGCTCACTTCAATCAGTCAACAGTGCTGACTCTTCTTTCCCTCGCTAGGCATGGCCCTCCAGGGTCATGGGCACTTAACACTGCCTGTGTACCCCACAACATTGCAAATAAAGTAAGAAGCTTCCGAAGCCTTTATCATTGAACCCCGCCCTGCGAGCATCACCAAAAACTTATAAAACAAACGTGTCGTTGGAAAGTTTACCTCCCACTGCAACTGACGACCCGATCACGTCCCTTCACAATCGAATAATTGATGCTACTAATGCATCTTGCTAATTAGCTTCCACAAAGATCTACCAACAATATAAACCTACTAGGGAAATTAGAGACGGTATGAGAAATTATCAAAATGTCGAAGGCATCTTCAAACGCAACAACCACCAGTAGCTACATTGTAGATTGAGGCAGGAATTAATTAACATTAGTCATCACAAACGTGACTTACGGAAATTTCTAGTTCTCCAAGCTAATTAGTATAAACGTGAACCGGCAAAATTTTGGAGAAAGATTCGGGAACATTTAGGTGCAAAGCACAAGGCTCCCAGCTACCTAGATGATGATGATGATGATGATGATGATGATGATGATGATGATGATGATAGATGATGAGAAGATAGAAGATGAGATGATGATGATGATGATGATATGATGATGGATTTATGAATGATGATGATGAATGATGATGATGATGATTTAAAGATGATGATGATATGAAGATGATGATGATGATGATGATGATGATGATGATGATGATGATGATGATGATGATGATGATGATGATGATGAATGATGATGATGATGATGATGATGATGATGAATGATGATGATGAGATGATGATGATGGGTGAATGATGATGATGATGATTGATGATGAGAGAAGAGATGAGATGATGATGATGATGATCCACAGGACCAGGCTAATTTGATGGGTGATGTATGGGAGAAAATTCTCCCACAACAGTCGTCGATTTAACAATCTATCAGTTGGTCAATGATTGGAGAGAGTTGATCTCCAACTACTACCTTTCACGATACATCAACTCTTGAATATGCCCACCGTCTTACTAGACCTATCACACTACTTGAGACGAGTCAGGTGATTGGAAGAATGCGAAATAGAGCCCCTGGTCTCTCGGGAATAACAATGAAACAAAGTTCCTACCCAGAAATTGTAAACAGTCTTTAGTCAATATCTTTAACGCCATCTTGGCCCCCGGGTATTTTTCATTGGTTTTTAAGACTGCGAGGATGATCTTTGCGAAACCCCATAAAGACATCCACCAACCTGGAAACTATAGACGTACATCATTACTTGAAGTCACTGACAAAGTTCTTGAGATAATTTCCAATAGATTGAACTATTATATGGAGTTTAACCACCTTTACTGAAAAACAATTCGGTTTTAGGACTCAGAGGTACCCATCATGCAATAAATACTATTTTCGACGCTGTAGCGAGCCTGAAACATCAGGGTAATCTTGCCCTAATTTCCACCAGAGATGTTCATAAAGCTTTTGATAGCTTATGGCATGATGGTCTTATATATAAACTTACTGATCTACCTGACCATTACTGGATCTTTATCAGATTTATATAAAACTCAAAGAAAAATCATTCCTACCTTTCACGGTAGGTCGACAGAGCCTTTTATACAGACTGCTGGTGTCCCACAAGGATCTTGTCTTAGTCCAATGAGATGAGTTTGAGAATGTGTGTAAAGGTAGAAAGTTGAAAGTGAACATAGAAAAGAGTAAGGTGATGAGGGTATCAAATGATTTAGATAAAGAAAAAATGGATATCAAATTGGGGAGGAGGAGTATGGAAGAAGTGAATGTTTTCAGATACGTGGGAGTTGACGTGTCGGCGGATGGATTTATGAAGGATGAGGTTAATCATAGAATTGATGAGGGAAAAAAGGCGAGTGGTGCGTTGAGGTATATGTGGAGTCAAAAAACGTTATCTATGGAGGCAAAGAAGGGAATGTATGAAAGTATAGTAGTACCAACACTCTTATATGGATGTGAAGCTTGGGTGGTAAATGCAGCAGCGAGGAGACGGTTGGAGGCAGTGGAGATGTCCTGTCTAAGGGCAATGTGTAGTGTAAATATTATGCAGAAATTTCGTTGTGTGGAAATTAGGAGAAGGTGTGGAGTTAATAAAAGCATTAGTCAGAGGGCAGAAGAGGGGTTGTTGAGGTGGTTTGGTCATTTAGAGAGAATGGATCAAAGTAGAATGACATGGAAAGCATATAAATCTATAGGGGAAGGAAAGAGGGGTAGGGGTCGTCCTCGAAAGGGTTGGAAAGAGGGGGTAAAGGAGGTTTTGTGGGCGAGGGGCTTGGACTTCCAGCAAGCGTGCATGAGCGTGTTAGATAGGAGTGAATGGAGACGAATGATACTTGGGACCTGACGATCTGTTGGAGTGTGAGCAGGGTAATATTTAGTGAAGGGATTCAGGGAAACCGGTTATTTTCATATAGTCGGACTTGAGTCCTGGAAATGGGAAGTACAATGCCTGCACTTTAAAGGAGGGGTTTGGGATATTGACAGTTTGGAGGGATATGTTGTGTATCTTTATATGTGTATGCTTCTAAACTGTTGTATTCTGAGCACCTCTGCAAAAGCAGTGATAATGTGCGAGTGTGGTGAAAGTGTTGAATGATGAAAGTATTTTCTTTTTGGGGATTTTCTTTCTTTTTTGGGTCACCCTGCCTCGGTGGGAGACGACCGACTTGTTGGGGAAGAAAAAAGAAAAAAAATTATGTGAATGATCTTCCTCAACCCGAGTTCAACGATACAATTACAACGCAATTTGCAGATGTTATCCATGTAGTCTCGTCAACCCCTGTAACGGGAAAATATCAGTATGAGAGGGTCATAGAAAAAATGAATATTTAACTTCGTCGAGCATCTAATTGGGAAAAGAAATGGAGAATTACGGCCTATCAAGCCCCTTCACACGTCAAAAAATCATAATAATAATAATATCTTTATTTACTACAAGTACATGTACATGGTGTACAGTCCTAGTTGACAACAATGACATACTACAATATAGAAAGCTCCTTGTTATGCTCCGCATGTCGGGCAAATTAGGTCAGTGTCCCAGGATGCGACCCACACCAGTCGACTAACACCCAGGTACCCATTTTACTGATGGGGAACATAGACAACAGGTGGAGGGGAACATAGACAACAGGTGCAAAGAAACACGCCCAATGTTTCTACTCTGGCTGGGAATCGAACCCAGGCCCTCGCTGTGTGAAGCGAGAGCGTTAGCCACCAGGCCACCAGAGCCTGTATAAAATGATAAGACCTATACTCTAATACCCATGTGTCCCAATGTCGTTAACAAAGACCAACATGCTACGGTTACAACGGGTCCAGAATAGAGCTCTCCGCTTTATTACGGGTACCAGGAAGAGAGAATCAAAATGGCAGATTTACACGTACAACAGGATATTACTGCCTTAAATGTACGCTTTGATATGCTGAAAAAGAGGCAACTATGCAATGGAAGAACTCTACATACCAGATAGAGAACATCCTCCCAAAGTTTAAAATACTACCGACTATATCATTAACACTCCTCCTCACAGGACCCAAAGAATGACTCTCCCACAGAGGCTGCGTCGGTTCATCCATTACAACGATTAACCATCGACCAATGATCTTGAGCAGATGAAGATGATTGGGTAATACCAGAACCCTTCTATGTCTATTAAGGATATTATCGCCCCTGATTATGGAGATATACAACTTTTCTACGTTCACATCTATTAAATTCGCTATATTTACTATGGGGGACACCACCTTGAAAGAAGCCAACGTGTCCAATAATTTTTCATGAATTGTCTAAATAATTACCGCCTTGCCTTGTCGTTGAAGTTTTCGTTATGCAATAAAAAAAATTGCAATTTGTATATTACCAATTCAGTCATGCACCTATATATTTGTTATATCTGTGTGACTGATGGGTAAAGTGTTATACCACTTCCAATAAATTTTCTGTTATTACACACTTTTTAAAATGCACCAAAGTGGTTGTGTCACTTCCCTTTTATATCCTACCTCACTCCCCCCTCCCACCCTTCTTCCATATTTCTATCCTTACCCATCCTTCTTCCTTACCCATCTTACCAAAGTCCTGGTCGTAAGTTGAAGTTGAAATATACGGGAGGGTGGGTAGGAGGGAGTGGCAAGTGGATTGGGTGGGACAGAGGGTGAGTTTGAGAGGATTAGTCTGGAGGAGGGTGGCAGAGTGGATGCTTGAGAGAGTAGCAGAGGTTAGGGTGTCGCAGGGTGGGCGGGGGAGAGCTGATGAGTACATTAAGAAGGATAGGCGGGTGTAATGGCTAAAGAACTTTAGAAAACATTCCTTTCCTTGCTACAGAAATTTTGAAGAACAAGAAAATAGTTGACGCTCTCATTAGATGTGGGTGTCTTGATGCTAGAGAAGCCTTCATGATAGTAGGAAACTGAACTATCCTTTCCTTAAGTAGGACCTGCCTCCGCGTGCTCTCGCCTGCCTGTGAAGGACCTGTAGACATACCCCGCCTTACGTCATTAATTGATTACAAGAACCGTGGCGTAATCAGGTTTTTTGATGTAAACATAACCGACTTAAAATGACAACACTGTAAAACTAGCATAAATAACTCTGGACAGAATATAACTATTGCTAACCTTAAAGAACACTAAAAACGCATTTTAGTCTTTATTCTGTAGAATAATGAATATACTTCAAAAAAAAAAAAAAATTATGAAGTAGGTAACGTCCGAGTGACAGTCGGACGTAAAGACATTCACCGAGCTGAAATTTATTCTAGAAAAGTAGCGTAAAGGCGAATTTGACGTAGGCCGAAATGACGTAAAGTGGAGTATGACTACGTGTCTACAATACTCTAGCGAGTCATCCAAAATCGACCACGGTCACATTTACTGTCTGGACAGCAACAAAAATCAATCTCCCTTGTTTTCAGTATGGCTAACATGGACACAGGTTATGTAGTAACAATAGCCATATAGTAGCTGTTGCTATTACTGTTATTCTGGAGATCATTACTACCGTAGAGATCTCCAGAAAAATGGTATGGCGATACCGACATGTGAAAAAATGTACATTTCAGGACACGTTTAGCCACGAGTGGCTTCTTTAGTTCTTATATTAGGACCGAAGAAGCCACTTCTGGCGAAAAGTTTCTTCTAACAAATGTCCACAACTGTACGTAAGCTTTTTCCACATCTGCAGTATACAGCGTGAGAGGAATGCAACAAGTTAAACAGGGAGTGACATGGGAACTCTCCAAGAACACAAACGTGTACCATCCACTGTAGCAAATTTTCCCACGTCACGAACTTTGAGGAGGGTTAGCAAAGTGACCATTTCACACAGACAACAGAACCAAAAGCAGGAGCCTGAAGGTGGCCACCATTTACTATCTAGAGACCACCGAGCATATTATAGGTTAGCTGGACCCATCATTCAAAATATCCACGAATCTTCAGTTAAAATTTTATCCATTCCTGTCCCCCTCTCCTTACCTCATCTCGTACCACACATTACCTTTTCCTTCCCGCATCTTTCGTGACCTCTCACGAGCTTGACCTCTTCACTCGTTTGACTTACGTCACTATAAGTGTGTTTTCTCTATATTCAAGTCCAGCTCTGGACGATACCTTGTAGCAGTAATTAAATTTTTTCCCAGAACAGTGTCTACTCTCCAGTCGTTGTTATCGACCAAATAAAATAAGATAAGATTTCGTTCGGATTTTTAACCCCGGAGGGTTAACCACCCAGGATAACCCAAGAAAGTCAGTGCGTCATCGAGGACTAACTTATTTCCATTGGGGTCCTTAATCTTGTCCCCCAGGATGCGACCCACACCAGTCGACTAACACCCAGGTACCTATTTGCTGCTAGGTGAACAGGACAATAGGTGTAAGGAAACGTGTCGGAATTTCCACCTGCCGGGAATCGAACCCGGGCCCTCCGTGTGTGAAGCGGGAGTTTTAGCCACCAGACCACCTTGCAATTGATGAAAGTCAAACTATAATTATAAACAAGATAAATCAGGCCACAAGAAATGTAGAGATGGTAAGCTTGTGGAATTATAAGCGCTGGCGCAAGGCGCTGCTTCCCCCCCCCCTCCCCTGGAAACCGGAAACCCCAATGCTGGCTGGCGCAGGGCGAAGATTACATTTGCCACCGAAGTGGCTAGTTTATTGTGCATCCCGCACCCATCCTGTGGACGGTAGCGCAAGAGCATATGGTTACACAGCAGGCCTAGGAACTAGGCCCCAAGAAGGGTTAACAGGTGTATATTTGGATTTATATGTACAGTTCACTTATCTGTTACAAGAAAATTTAGGAAATTTGCTTAGTATATCTGGTATCTTATTTTCATTAATATCTTGACATGTCACACAAGTTATTATACTGTATCTATACTCCTAAATAAGTGGACAATCAAGCAGTGTTCAAGACAGTGACCATATGCCTGACCACATAATTTACATTTAGTTTGATCATCATGTGTGTGTGCGCCAAACTGCCAGAAGTACTTGTGACCAACACTAAGTCTGGCCACTACAACATCAGTGTTAACATTGCAAGCTGCTCCATAAACGTACTTACCTACGTTCATGATATAGTAGGTTCTAGATCTACTCAGACTTCTAATTGCATTCCTATAACATTCACTGTCATTATTTACGTCTCTCCTAATATTATGCCTCGTACTACAGATATACCAAAGTTATATTCCACATTTTCTTTCAGGGATATGGATAACACATATCCTTTTTCCGGGATTTTGGAGTATCTATACCTGGTTTCTCCAATGAGCAAGATGGAGTTATTATACGAGTCAAGAGCCTTCATGGATAAGTCGAGCTCAGTGTCACATGGACCCCCGGAAACTCCGCAATGCTGGCTGGCGCAGGGCCCCCCACCAACCCCATTACAAGGCGTCCCACACCAATACAAATACCGGCGAAAAGACGTCCCCCAACAACGCCAATACCGCAAAAAAGGCGTACCCCACCAACCATAATACTGGCGTAAAGTCTCCCCTAGGCTAGACAGGAAGAGAATTGGTAAGGTTGAGGCTCTACACAGCGACTGGATGAAGTTCCTGTTCATCCCCAAGCCTGTAATTTCCTTTCCCCCCCCGGTCTATCCCCTAGCCTGTAATTTCCTTTCCCCCCCCCGGTCTATCCCCTAGCCTGTAATTTCCTTTCCTCCCCCGGTCTATCCCCTAGCCTGTAATTTCCTTTCCCCCCCGGTCTATCCCCTAGCCTGTAATTTCCTTTCCCCCCCCGGTCTATCCCCTAGCCTGTAATTTCCTTTCCCCCCCCGGTCTATCCCCTAGCCTGTAATTTCCTTTCCCCCCCGGTCTATCCCCTAGCCTGTAATTTCCTTTCCCCCCCGGTCTATCCCCTAGCCTGTAATTTCCGTTTCCCCCCCCGGTCTATCCCCTAGCCTGTAATTCCCTTTCCCCCCGGTCTATCCCCTAGCCTGTAATTCCCTTTCCCCCCCGGTCTATCCCCTAGCCTGTAATTTCTTTCCCCCCCGGTCTATCCACTAGCCTGTAATTTCCTTTCCGCCCCGGTCTATCCACTAGCCTGTAATTTCCTTTCCCCCCCGGTCTATCCACTAGCCTGTAATTTCCTTTCCCCCCCCGGTCTACCCCCTAGCGTGTAATTTCCGTTCCCCCCCGGTCTATCCCCTAGCTTGTAATTCCCTTTCCCCCCGGTCTATCCCCTAGCCTGTAATTCCCTTTCCCCCCCCGGTCTATCACCTAGCCTGTAATTTCTTCCCCCCCCCGGTCTATCCACTAGCCTGTAATTTCTTCCCCCCGGTCTATCCACTAGCCTGTAATTTCCTTTCCCCCCCCCGGTCTATCCACTAGCCTGTAATTTCCTTTCCCCCCCCCGTCTATCACCTAGCCTGTAATTTCCTTTCCCCCCCCGGTCTATCCCTAGCCTGTAATTTCCTTTCCCCCCCCGGTCTATCCCTAGCCTGTAATTTCCTTTCCCCCAGATCTATCCCCTAGCCTGTAATTTCTTTTCCCCCCGGTCTATCCCCTAGCCTGTAATTTCCTTTCCCCCCGGTCTATCCCCTAGCCTGTAATTTCCTTTCCCCCCGGTCTATCCCCTAGCCTGTAATTTCCTTTCCCCCCGGTCTATCCCCTAGCCTGTAATTTCCTTTCCCCCCGTCTATCCCCTAGCCTGTAATTTCCTTTCCCCCCCGTCTATCCCCTAGCCTGTAATTTCCTTTCCCCCCGTCTATCCCCTAGCCTGTAATTTCCTTTCCCCCCCGGTCTATCCCCTAGCCTGTAATTTCCTTCCCCCGGTCTATCCCCGAGCCTGTAATTTCCTGCCCCTCCCCGGTCTATCCCCGAGCCTGTAATTTCCTGACCTCCCCCGGTCTATCCCCGAGATTGTAATTTCCTTCCCCCCGGTCTATCCCCGAGCCTGTAATTTTCCTTCCCCCCGATCTATCCCCTAGCCTCTAATTTCCTTTCCCCCCAGTCAATCCCTAGCCTGTAATTTCCTTTCCCCTAGCCTGTAATTTCCTTTCCCCCCGGTCTATCCCCTAGCCTGTAATTTCCTTTCCCCCCGGTCTATCCCCTAGCCTGTAATTTCCTTTCCCCCCCCCCGGGCTATCCCCTAGCCTGTAATTTCCTTTCCCCCCCGGTCTATCCCCTAGCCTGTAATTTCCTTTCCCCCCCCCCGGTCTATCCCCTAGCCTGTAATTTCCTTCCCCCGGTCTATCTCCGAGCCTGTAATTTCCTGCCCCCCCCCGTCTATCCCCGAGATTGTAATTTCCTTCCCCCCGGTCTATCCCCGAGCCTGTAATTTCCTTCCCCCGGTCTATCCCCGAGCCTGTAATTTCCTTCCCCCCGGTCTATCCCCGAGCCTGTAATTTCCTGCCCCCCCTCCCGGTCTATCCCCGAGATCGTAATTTCCTTCCCCCCGGTCTATCCCCTAGCCTGTAATTTCCTTTCCCCCCGGTCTATCCCCTAGCCTGTAATTTCCTTTCCCCCCCCGGTCTATCCCCTAGCCTGTAATTTCCTTTCCCCCCCCGTCTATCCCCTAGCCTGTAATTTCCTTTCCCCCCCGGTCTATCCCCTAGCCTGTAATTTCCTTTCCCCCTCGGTCTATCCCCTAGCCTGTAATTTCCTTTCCCCCCCGGTCTACCCCCTAGCCTGTAATTTCCTTTCCCCCCCGGTCTACCCCCTAGCCTGTAATTTCCTTTCCCCCCCCGGTCTATCCCTTAGCCTGTAATTTCCTTTCCCCCCCCGGTCTATCCTTGAGCCTGTAATTTCCTTCCCCCAGTCTATCCCCGAGCCTGTAATATCCTGACCTCCCCCGGTCTATCCCCGAGCCTGTAATTTCCTTCCCCCCGATCTATCCCCTAGCCTGTAATTTCCTTTCCCCCCCATCATAATCCCTAGCCTGTAATTTCCTTTCCCTCCCCTAGCCTGTAATTTCCTTTCCCCCCCCGTCTGGTCATCCCCTAGCCTGTAATTTCCTTTCCCCCCCAGTCTATCCCCTAGCCTGTAATTTCCTTTCCCCCCCCGGTCTATCCCCTAGCCTGTAATTTCCTTTCCCCCCCCGGTCTATCCCCTAGCCTGTAATTTCCTTCCCCCGGTCTATCCCCGAGCCTGTAATTTCCTGACCTCCCCCGGTCTATCCCCGAGACTGTAATTTCCTTCCCCCCGGTCTATCCCCTAGCCTGAAATTTCCTTTCCCCCCCAGTCTATCCCTAGCCTGTAATTTACTTTCCCCTAGCCTGTAATTTCCTTTCCCCCCAGTCTATCCCCTAGCCTGTAATTTCCTTTCCCCCCGGTCTATCCCCTAGCCTGTAATTTCCTTTCCCCCCCGGTCTATCCCCTAGCCTGTAATTTTCTTCCCCCGGTCTATCCCCTAGCCTGTAATTTCCTTCCCCCCCCGGTCTTTATCCCCTAGCCTGTAATTTTCCTTTCCCCCCCCGGTCTATCCCCTAGCCTGTAATTTCCTTCCCCCCGGTCTATCCCCGAGCCTGTAATTTCCTGACCTCCCCCGTCTATCCCCGAATTTAATTTCCTTCCCCCCGGTCTATCCCCGAGCCTGTAATTTCCTTCCCCCCGATCTATCCCCTAGCCTGTAATTTCCTTTCCCCCCAGTCAATCCCTAGCCTGTAATTTCCTTTCCCCTAGCCTGTAATTTCCTTTCCCCCGGTCTATCCCCTAGCCTGTAATTTCCTTTCCCCCCCGTCTATCCCCTAGCCTGTAATTTCCTTTCCCCCCCCGGTCTATCCCCTAGCCTGTAATTTCCTTCCCCCCCAGTCTATCCCCTAGCCTGTAATTTCCTTCCCCCGGTCTATCTCCGAGCCTGTAATTTCCTGCCCCCCCCCCGTCTATCCCCGAGATTGTAATTTCCTTCCCCCCGGTCTATCCCCGAGCCTGTAATTTCCTTCCCCCCGGTCTATCCCCGAGCCTGTAATTTCCTTCCCCCCCGGTCTATCCCCGAGCCTGTAATTTCCTGCCCCCCCCTCCCGGTCTATCCCCGAGATCGTAATTTCCTTCCCCCCGGTCTATCCCCTAGCCTGTAATTTCCTTTCCCCCCGCGTCTATCCCCTAGCCTGTAATTTCCTTTCCCCCCCCGGTCTATCCCCTAGCCTGTAATTTCCTTTCCCCCCCCGGTCTATCCCCTAGCCTGTAATTTCCTTTCCCCCCCCGGTCTATCCCCTAGCCTGTAATTTCCTTTCCCCCCCCGGTCTATCCCCGAGCATGTAATTTCCTTCCCCCCGTCTATCCCCTAGCCTGTAATTTCCTTTCCCCCCCCCGGTCTACCCCCTAGCCTGTAATTTCCTTCCCCCCCGGTCTATCCCTTAGCCTGTAATTTCCTTTCCCCCGGTCTATCCCGAGCCTGTAATTTCCTTCCCCCAGTCTATCCCGAGCCTGTAATTATCCTGACCTCCCCCGGTCTATCCCCTAGCCTGTAATTTCCTTCCCCCCGATCTATCCCCTAGCCTGTAATTTCCTTTCCCCCCCAGTCTATCCCTAGCCTGTAATTTCCTTTCCCCTAGCCTGTAATTTCCTTTCCCCCCCGGTCTATCCCCTAGCCTGTAATTTCCTTTCCCCCCCCCCGGTCTATCCCCTAGCCTGTAATTTCCTTTCCCCCCCCGGTCTATCCCCTAGCCTGTAATTTCCTTTCCCCCCCGGTCTATCCCCTAGCCTGTAATTTCCTTCCCCCGGTCTATCCCCTAGCCTGTAATTTCCTTTTCCCCCCCCCGGTCTATCCCCAGCCTGTAATTTCCTTTCCCCCCGGTCTATCCCCTAGCCTGTAATTTCCTTTCCCCCCGGTCTATCCCCTAGCCTGTAATTTTCCTCCCCCCGGTCTATCCCCGAGTCCTGTAATTTCCTCCCCCCCCCCCTCTATCCCCTAGCCTGTAATTTCCCTTCCCCCCCCGGGCTATCCCCTAGCCTGTAATTTCCTTCCCCCCCCCGGTCTATCCCCGAGCCTGTAATTTCCTTCCCCCTCCCGGTCTATCCCCTAGATCGTAATTCCTTCCCCCCCGGTCTATCCCCTAGCCTGTAATTTCCTTTCCCCCCCGGTCTATCCCTAGCCTGTAATTTCCTTTCCCCCCCCGGTCTATCCCCTAGCCTGTAATTCCTTTCCCCCCCCGGTCTATCCCCTAGCCTGTAATTTTCCTTTCCCCCCCCGGTCTAATCCCTAGCCTGTAATTTCCTTTCCCCCCCCGGTCTAATCCCCTAGCCTGTAATTTCCTTTCCCCCCCCGGTCTATCCACTAGCCTGTAATTTCCTTTCCCCCCCCCCGGTCTATCCCCTAGCCTGTAATTTCCTTTCCCCCCCGGTCTATCCCCTAGCCTGTAATTTCCTTTCCCCCCCCGGTCTATCCCCTAGCCTGTAATTTCCTTCCCCCCGGTCTACCCCTACCTGTAATTTCCTTCCCCCCGTAGTCAATCCCCGAGCCTGTAATTTCCTTCCCCCCGTTGGTCTATGCCCCTAGCCTGTAATTTCCTTTCCCCCCCGGTCTATCCCCTAGCCTGTAATTTCCTTTCCCTCCCGGTCTATCCCCTAGCCTGTAATTTCCTTCCCCCGGTCTATCCTCCGAGCCTGTAATTTTCCTGCCCCCCCCCCCGAGATTGTAATTTCCTTCCCCCGTGGTCTATCCCCGAGCCTGTAATTTCCTTCCCCCCGTCTATCCCCGAGCCTGTAATTTTCTGCCCCCCCCCCTACCCTGTTCTATCCCCCGAGATCGTAATTTCCTCCCCCCCCGGTCTATCCCCTAGCCTGTAATTTTCCTTCCCCCCGGTATATCCCCTAGCCTGTAATTTCCCCCCCCGTCACCCCAAATTTGTAATTTCCCCCCCCCCGGTCTACCCCCAGCCTGAATTTCCTTCCCCCCCCGGTCATCCCCACCTGATTCCTTCCCCCCCCCCTATCCCCGGCCTGTAATTTCCCCCCCCCCCCCCCCGGTCACCCCAATGTAATTTCCTTTCCCCCCCGGTCTATCCCCTACCTGAAATTTCCCCCCCCCCCCGGTCTATCCCCTACCGTAATTTCCTTTCCCCCCCCGGGGCGATCCCCTACCTGAAATTTTCCTTTTCCCCCCCCCCGGTTTTTCCCCTACCTGAAATTTTCCTTTCCCCCCCCTCTACCCCCCTACCCTGTATTTCCTTTCCCCCCCCTCTACCCCCTAGCTGAATTTTTTTTCCCCCGTCTATCCCCACCTTAAATTCCCTTTTCCCCCCCTCTACCCCCACCTGAAATTTTCCTTTTTCCCCCCCCTCTATCCCTTAGCCTGTAATTTCCTTTCCCCCCGGTATCCCGGCTGAATTTTTTTCCCCCCCCCTTCCCCACCGAAATTCCGTCCCCCCGGGTCTTCCCCACCTGAAATTTCCCCTTCCCCCCGCTACCCCTACCTGTAATTTCCTTTCCCCCCCCCTCCTTTTTTCCCCCCTAGCCTGTAATTTTTCCCCCCCCCGGGTTTTCCCCCCCTACCTGTAATTCCTTTCCCCCCCCCGGTCTATCCCCTACCTGTAATTTCCTTTCCCCCCCCCTCTATCCCTACCCTTAATTTTTTTTTCCCCCCGGGTCTATCCCCTAGCCTGTTTTTTCCTTTCCCCCCCCGGTCATCCCCTACCCTTAAATTTTTCCTTTCCCCCCCCCGGCCCTACCCCACCTGTAATTTCCCTTTTCCCCCCCCGGTCTATCCCCAGTGTTTTTCCCTTTTCCCCCCGGGTCTACCCCAGCCTGTAATTTCCTTCCCCCCGGTCACCCCGACCCTGAATTTCCTGCCCCCCCCCCGTCTACCCCCGGGTTTGAAAATTTCCTTCCCCCCGGTCTTCCCCGACCTGAATTTTCCCTTTCCCCCCCCGGTCTACCCCACCTTTTTTTCCTCCCCCCCCCCCCGTCTACCCCAATTATTTCCTTTTTCCCCCCGGGTCTACCCCCTACCCTTTAAATTTTCCCTTTCCCCCCCGGTCACCCCCTAGCCTGAAATTTCCTTTTCCCCCCCCGGGGTCTACCCCTAGCCTGAAATTTTCCTTTCCCCCCCCCCGGTCACCCCCCCTACCTGAAATTTTTCCTTCCCCCCCCGGCTATCCCCTAGCCGTTTTTTCCTTTCCCCCCCCGGGGCCCTTCCCTACCTGTAATTTCCTTTCCCCCCCCGGTCTATCCCCTACCTGAAATTTCCCTTTTCCCCCCCGCATCCCCTAGCCTGTTTTTTCCTTTTCCCCCCCCCGGTCTATCCCCTACCTTAATTCCTTTCCCCCCCGGGCTATCCCCAGCCTGAAATTTTCCTTTCCCCCCCCGGTCACCCCCAAACCCTGTTTTTTCCTTTTCCCCCCCCGGCACCCCTCCTGAAAATTTTCCCCCCCCCCGGTCACCCCCACCTTAATGCCCCCCCCCGGTCTACCCCCCTAGCCTTAATTTCCTTTCCCCCGGTTACCCCTACCTGTAATTTCCCTTCCCCCCGTCAACCCACCCGTAATTCCCTTTCCCCCCGGGTCTATCCCCACCTTTTTTTTCCCCCCCCGTCTATCCCCGTGAAATTTTCCCTTTTCCCCCCGGCCTATCCCCAGCCTTTAATTTCCCTTTCCCCCGGGTCTATCCCGAGCCTGTAATTTCCTCCCCCCCCCCGTCTATCCCCTTTGAATTTCCTTCCCCCGGTCTATCCCCACCCTGAAATTTTCCCTTTTCCCCCCCGGTCTATCCCCAGCCTGTAATTTCCCTCCCCCCCTCCGGTCTATCCCCAGTGTAATTTTCCCTTTTTCCCCCCGGTCTATCCCCTAGCCTGTAATTTCCTTTCCCCCCCCGGTCTATCCCCTAGCCTGTAATTTCCTTTCCCCCCCGGTATCCCCTACCCTGTAATTTCCTCCCCCCCGGTCTATCCCCTAGCCTTTTAATTTCCTTTCCCCCGGTCTATCCCCTAGCCTGTAATTTCCTTTCCCCCCCGGTCTTTTCCCCTAGCCTGTAATTTTTCCTTTCCCCCCCGTCTATCCCCTAACCTGTAAATTTCTTCCCCCCCGGTCCTATCCCCTACCTTAATTTCCTTTCCCCCGGGTTCTATCCCCTAGCCTGTAATTTCCTTTCCCCCCCGGTTTCTATCCCCTAGCCTGTAATTTTCCCTTTTCCCCCCCCCCGGTCTTATCCCAGCTGTAATTTCCCTTTTCCCCCCGGTCTATCCCCAAAGCCTGTAATTTCCTTTCCCCCCGGTCTACCCCCTAGCCTGTAATTTTTCCTTTCCCCCCGGTCTATCCCCTAGCCTGTAATTTCCTTTTCCCCCCCGGTCTACCCCCTAGCCTGTATTTCCTTCCCCCCCGGCTATCCCCTACCTGTAATTTCCTTTCCCCCCCGGTCTATCCCTAGCCTGTAATTTCCTTTCCCCCCCCGGTTATCCCCTAGCCTGAAATTTTCCCTTTTCCCCCCCCGGTCTATCCCCTAGCCTGTAATTTCCTTTCCCCCCCGGTCTATCCCCTAGCCTGTAATTTCCTTTCCCCCCCCGGTCTATCCCCTAGCCTGTAATTTTTTTTCCCCCCCGTCTATCCCTGCCGTAATTTCCTTCCCCCCGGCAAACCCGCTGTAATTTCCTTTCCCCCGGTCTATCCCTAGCCTGTAATTTCCTTTCCCCCCCGGTCTATCCCCTAGCCTTAATTTCCTTTCCCCCGGTTATCCCCTGCTGAATTCCTTCCCCCCCGGTCTAATCCCCTAGCCTGTAATTTCTTTCCCCCCCGGTCTATCCCCTTTAGCCTGAAATTTTCCCTTTCCCCCCGGTCTATCCCCTAGCCTGTAATTTCCTTTCCCCGTAACCCTACCCTGTAATTCCTTTTCCCCCCGGTTTTCCCAGCCGTAATTTCCTTTCCTCCCCCGGCCCTATCCCCTAGCCTGTAACTTCCTTTCCCCCCGGTTATCCCCTACCTGTAATTCCTTCCCCCCGGTCTATCCCCTAGCCTGTAATTCCTTTCCCCCCCGGTCTTTTCCCCTAGCCTGTAATTTCCTTTCCCCCCCGGTCCTATCCCCTAGCCTGTAATTTCCTTCCCCCCCGGCTACCCCCCTAGCCTGTAATTTCTTTCCCCCCCGGTCTATCCCCTAGCCTGTAATTTCCTTTTTCCCCCGTCTATCCCCTAGCCTGTGATTTCCTTTTCTCCCACGGTCTTATCCCCTGGCCTGTAATTTCCTTTCCCCCCCGGTCAAACCCCCTGGCTGTAATTTCCTTTCCCCCCCCGGTCTATCCCTAGCCTGTAATTTCCTTTTCCCCCGGTCAAATCCCTAGCCTGTGATTTCCTTTCTCCCCCGGTCTATCCCCTGGCCTGTAATTTTCCCTTTTCCCCCCCGGCCCTATCCCCTGGCCTGTAATTTCCTTTTCCCCCCCGGTCTATCCTAGCCTGTAATTTCCTTTCCCCCGGTCTATCCCCTAGCTGTAATTTCCTTTCTCCCCGGTCTACCCCCCTAGCCTGTAATTTCCTTTTTCCCCCGGTCTATCCCCAGCCTGTAATTTCTGCCCCCCCGGTCTATCCCGAGATTGTAATTTCCTTCCCCCGGTCTATCCCCGAGCCTGTAATTTCCTTCCCCCGGTCTATCCCCGAGCCTGTAATTTCCTTCCCCCGGTCTATCCCCGAGCTATAATTTCCTGCCCCCTCCCCCGGTCTATCCCCGAGATTGTAATTTCCTTCCCCCGGTCTATCCCCGGCCTGTAATTTCCTGCCCCCCCCTCCTTCCCGGTCTATCCCCGAGATCGTAATTTCCTTCCCCCCGGTCTATCCCCGAGCCTGTAATTTCCTTCCCCCGGTCTATCCCGTAGCCTGTAATTTCCTTCCCCCCGGTCTACCCCGTACCTGTAATTTCTTCCCCCTAGTCAATCCCCGAGCCTGTAATTTCCTTCCCCGTTGGTCTATCCCCTAGCCTGTAATTCCTTTCCCCCGGTCTATCCCCTAGCCTGTAATTTCCTTTCCCCCCCCGGTCTATCCCCTAGCCTGTAATTTCCTTCCCCCGGTCTATCTCCGAGCCTGTAATTTCCTGCCCCCCCCGTCTATCCCCGAGATTGTAATTTCCTTCCCCCCGGTCTATCCCGAGCCTGTAATTTCCTTCCCCCCGGTCTATCCCCGAGCCTGTAATTTCCTGCCCCCCCCCCCTCCCGGTCTATCCCCGAGATCGTAATTTCCTTCACCCCGGTCTATCCCCTAGCCTGTATTTCCTTTCCCCCCCGGTATATCCCCTAGCCTGTAATTTCCTTTCCCCCCCCGGTCTATCCCCTAGCCTGTAATTTCCTTTCCCCCCCCTGGTCTATCCCCTAGCCTGTAATTTCCTTTCCCCCCCCGGTCTATCCCTAGCCTGTAATTTCCTTTCCCCCCCGGTCTATCCCCTAGCCTGTATTCCTTTCCCCCCCCTGGTCTATCCCCTAGCCTGTAATTTCCTTTCCCCCCCCGGTCTATCCCCTAGCCTGTAATTTCCTTTCCCCCCCCGGTCTATCCCCTAGCCTGTAATTTCCTTTCCCCCCCCGGTCCATCCCCTAGCTGTAATTTCCTTTCCCCCCCTGTCTATCCCCTAGCCTGTAATTTCCTTTCCCCCCCCCGGTCTATCCCTAGCCTGTAATTTCCTTTCCCCCCCGGTCTATCCCTTAGCCTGTAATTTCCTTTCCCCCCCCGGTCTATCCCCTAGCCTGTAATTTCCTTTCCCCCCCGGTCTATCCCCTAGCCTGTAATTTCCTTTCCCCCCCCGGTCTATCCCCTAGCCTGTAATTTCCTTTCCCCCCCGGTCTATCCCTAGCCTGTAATTTCCTTTCCCCCCCGGTCTATCCCCTAGCCTGTAATTTCCTTCCCCCAGTCTATCCCTAGCCTGTAATTTCCTTTCCCCTAGCCTGTAATTTCCTTTCCCCCCGGTCTATCCCCTAGCCTGTAATTTCCTTTCCCCCCCCGGTCTATCCCCTAGCCTGTAATTTCCTTCCCCCCCCGGTCTATCCCCTAGCCTGTAATTTCCTTTCCCCCCGGTCTATCCCCTAGCCTGTAATTTCCTTTTCTCCCCCGGTCTATCCCCTGGCCTGTAATTTCCTTTCCCCCCGGTCTATCCCCTGGCCTGTAATTTCCTTCCCCCCCGGTCTATCCCTAGCCTGTAATTTCCTTTCCCCTAGCCTGTAATTTCCTTCCCCGGTCTTCCCCGAGCCTTTAATTTCCTGCCCCCCCCGGTCTATCCCCGAGATTTTAATTTCCTTCCCCCCGGTCTATCCCCGATCCTGTAATTTCCTTTCCCCCGGTCTATCCCCGAGCCTGTAATTTCCTTCCCCCGGTCTATCCCCGAGCCTGTAATTTCCTGCCCCTCCCCCGGTCTATCCCCGAGATTGTAATTTCCTTCCCCCCGGTCTATCCCCGAGCCTGTAATTTCCTGCCCCCCCCTCCTCCCGGTCTATCCCCGAGATCGTAATTTCCTTCCCCCCGGTCTATCCCCGAGCCTGTAATTTCCTTCCCCCCGGTCTATCCCGTAGCCTGTAATTTCCTTCCCCCGGTCTACCCGTACCTGTAATTTCCTTCCCCCTAGTCAATCCCCGAGCCTGTAATTTCCTTCCCCCGTTGGTCTATCCCCGAGCCTGTAATTTCCTTCCCCGCCGGTCTATTCTCGAACCTGTAATTTCTTCCCTCACCCGGTCTACCCCGAATGTAATTTCCTTCCTCCCCCCGGTCTGTCCCCTAGCCTGTAATTTCCTTTCCCCCCCGGTCTATCCCCTAGCCTGTAATTTCCTTTCCCCCCGGTCTATCCCCTAGCCTGTAATTTCCTTTCCCCCCCGGTCTATCCCCTAGCCTGTAATTTCCTTTCCCCCCCGGTCTATCCCCTAGCCTGTAATTTCCTTTCCCCCCCGGTCTATCCCCTAGCCTGTAATTTCCTTTCCCCCCCGGTCTATCCCCTAGCCTGTAATTTCCTTTCCCCCCCGGTCTATCCCCTAGCCTGTAATTTCCTTTCCCCCCGGTCTATCCCCTAGCCTGTAATTTCCTTTCCCCCCGGTCTATCCCCTAGCCTGTAATTTCCTTCCCCCCCGGTCTATCCCCTAGCCTGTAATTTCCTTTCCCCCCTGTGTTCCCTAGCCTGTAATTTCCTTTCCCCCCCGGTCTATCCCCTAGCCTGTAATTTCCTTTCCCCCCCGGTCTATCCCTAGCCTGTAATTTCCTTTCCCCCCCGGTCTATCCCCTAGCCTGTAATTTCCTTTCCCCCCCCGGTCTATCCCCTAGCCTGTAATTCCCTTTCCCCCCCCGGTCTATCCCCTAGCCTGTAATTTCCTTTCCCCCCCGGTCTATCCCTAGCCTGTAATTTCCTTTCCCCCCCGGTCTATCCCCTAGCCTGTAATTTCCTTTCCCCCCCGGTCTATCCCCTAGCCTGTAATTTCCTTTCCCCCCGGTCTATCCCTAGCCTGTAATTTCCTTCCCCCCCGGTCTATCCCCCTAGCCTGTAATTTACTTTCCCCCCCCGGTCTATCCCCTAGCCTGTAATTTCCTTTCCCCCCGGTCTATCCCCTAGCCTGTAATTTCTTTCCCCCGGTCTATCCCTAGCCTGTAATTTCCTTTCCCCCCCGGTCTATCCCCTAGCCTGTAATTTCCTTTCTCCCCCGGTCTATCCCCTAGCCTGTAACTTCCTTTCCCCCCGGTCTATCCCTAGCCTGTATTTCCTTTCCCCCCGGTCTATCCCCTAGCCTGTAATTTCCTTTCCCCCCCGGTCTATCCCCTAGCCTGTAATTTCCTTTCCCCCCCCGGTCTATCCCCTAGCCTGTAATTTCCTTCCCCCCGGTCTATCCCCTAGCCTGTAATTTTCCTTTGCCCCCCGGTCTATCCCCTAGCCTGTAATTTCCTTTTCCCCCCAGTCTATCCCCTAGCCTGTGATTTCCTTTTCTCCCACGGTCTATCCCCTGGCCTGTAATTTCCTTTCCCCCCCGGTCTATCCCCTGGCCTGTAATTTCCTTTCCCCCCCGGTCTATCCCCTAGCCTGTAATTTCCTTTTCCCCCCGGTCTATCCCCTAGCCTGTGATTTCCTTTTCTCCCCCGGTCTATCCCCTGGCCTGTAATTTCCTTTCCCCCGGTCTATCCCTGGCCTGTAATTTCCTTTTCCCCCCGGTCTATCCCTAGCCTGTAATTTCCTTTCCCCCCGGTCTATCCCTAGCCTGTAATTTCCTTTCCCCCCGGTCTATCCCCTAGCCTGTAATTTCCTTTCTCCCCGGTCTATCCCCTAGCCTGTAATTTCCTTCCCCGGTCTATCCCCGAGCCTGTAATTTCCTGCCCCCCCCGGTCTATCCCCGAGATTGTAATTTCCTTCCCCCCGGTCTATCCCGAGCCTGTAATTTCCTTCCCCCCGGTCTATCCCCGAGCCTGTAATTTCCTTCCCCCGGTCTATCCCCGAGCCTATAATTTCCTGCCCCCTCCCCGGTCTATCCCCGAGATTGTAATTTCCTTCCCCCCCGGTCTACCCCGAGCCTGTAATTTCCTGCCCCCCCCCTCCTCCCGGTCTATCCCCGAGATCGTAATTTCCTTCCCCCGGTCTATCCCCGAGCCTGTAATTTCCTTCCCCCCGGTCTATCCCGTAGCCTGTAATTTCCTTCCCCCCGGTCTACCCCATACCTGTAATTTCCTTCCCCCCTAGTCAATCCCCGAGCCTGTAATTTCCTTCCCCCGTTGGTCTATCCCCTAGCCTGTAATTTCCTTTCCCCCGGTCTATCCCTAGCCTGTAATTTCCTTTCCCCCCCGGTCTATCCCCTAGCCTGTAATTTCCTTCCCCGGTCTATCTCCGAGCCTGTAATTTCCTGCCCCCCCGTCTATCCCCGAGATTGTAATTTCCTTCCCCCCGGTCTATCCCGAGCCTGTAATTTCCTTCCCCCGGTCTATCCCCGAGCCTGTAATTTCCTGCCCCCCCTCCGGTCTATCCCCGAATCGTAATTTCCTTCCCCCCGGTCTATCCCCGAGCCTGTAATTTCCTTCCCCCCGGTCTATCCCCGAGCTGTAATTTCCTGCCCCCCCCGCCGTCTATCCCCGAGATCGTAATTTCCTTCCCCCCGGTCTATCCCCTAGCCTGTAATTTCCTTTCCCCCCCGGTATATCCCCTAGCCTGTAATTTCCTTTCCCCCCCCGGTCTATCCCCTAGCCTGTAATTTCCTTTCCCCCCCCTGGTCTATCCCCTAGCCTGTAATTTCCTTTCCCCCCCCGGTCTATCCCTAGCCTGTAATTTCCTTTCCCCCCCTGGTCTATCCCCTAGCCTGTAATTTCCTTTCCCCCCCGGTCTATCCCCTAGCCTGTAATTTCTTTCCCCCCCCGGTCTATCCCCTAGCCTGTAATTTCCTTTCCCCCCCGGTCTATCCCCTAGCCTGTAATTTCCTTTCCCCCCCCTGTCTATCCCCTAGCCTGTAATTTCCTTTCCCCCCCGGTCTATCCCCTAGCCTGTAATTTCCTTTCCCCCCGGTCTATCCCCTAGCCTGTAATTTCCTTTCCCCCCCGGTCTATCCCCTAGCCTGTAATTTCCTTTCCCCCCCGGTCTATCCCCTAGCCTGTAATTTCCTTTCCCCCCCCGGTCTATCCCTAGCCTGTAATTTCCTTCCCCCAGTCTATCCCTAGCCTGTAATTTCCTTTCCCCCCCCGGTCTATCCCCTAGCCTGTAATTTCCTTTCCCCCCCCGGTCTATCCCCTAGCCTGTAATTTCCTTCCCCCCCCGGTCTATCCCCTAGCCTGTAATTTCCTTTCCCCCCGGTCTATCCCCTAGCCTGTAATTTCCTTTTCTCCCCCGGTCTATCCCTGGCCTGTAATTTCCTTTCCCCCCGGTCTATCCCTGGCCTGTAATTTCCTTTCCCCCCGCGTCTATCCCTAGCCTGTAATTTCCTTTCCCCTAGCCTGTAATTTCCTTCCCCCGGTCTATCCCCGAGCCTTTAATTTCCTGCCCCCCCCCGGTCTATCCCCGAGATTGTAATTTCCTTCCCCCCGGTCTATCCCGATCCTGTAATTTCCTTCCCCCGTCTATCCCCGAGCCTGTAATTTCCTTCCCCCCGGTCTATCCCCGAGCCTGTAATTTCCTGCCCCCTCCCCCGGTCTATCCCCGAGATTGTAATTTCCTTCCCCCGGTCTATCCCCGAGCTGTAATTTCCTGCCCCCCCCTCCTCCCGGTCTATCCCCGAGATCGTAATTTCCTTCCCCCCGGTCTATCCCCGAGCCTGTAATTTCCTTCCCCCCGGTCTATCCCGTAGCCTGTAATTTCCTTCCCCCGGTCTACCCCGTACCTGTAATTTCCTTCCCCCCTAGTCAATCCCCGAGCCTGTAATTTCCTTCCCCCGTTGGTCTATCCCCGAGCCTGTAATTTCCTTCCCCCGCCGGTCTATTCTCGAACCTGTAATTTCCTTCCCTCACCCGGTCTATCCCCGAACATGTAATTTCCTTCCTCCCCCGGTCTGTCCCCTAGCCTGTAATTTCTTTCACCCCTGTCTATCCCTAGCCTGTAATTTCCTTCCCCCCGGTCTATCCCTTAGCCTGTAATTTCCTTCCCTTCCGTCTATCCCCTGGCCTGCAATTTCCTTCCCCCGTCTACCCCCTAGCTTGTAATTCCTTCCCCCCCCCGGTCTATCCCCAAAGTCCTGCTGTATCCACCAGCCTAATTCTCTACTTGTCTATCCACAAGTACTCGAAGCTATCGTGTCAATATTCTATACTAATGTTTACCTGGAGTTTACGTGGAGTCTACCAGTAGTACACAGTTTCCTAGTTCATCCTCACTGTTCACCACATCAGTATTTAGCGGCTGTTAATGGTACAAGTAGCGTACTACGTTAACTTAAGCCACATTAAGGTTTAAAGATATCAACACATCAGTAGTCTGCAATATTGCAGAAAAGATGTCGCAGCATAGAAGTTTCCTATTTTCGTATTTGTCAGGACCTGCTTATGTGTTGATAGAAACACGTCACTGTTTTGCATACAGATAAATTTTCTGAGTTTGATTCCATATGGGTCACTGAGCATGTAACTTACGATCATTTTAATGCACAAATTAATCAAATTTAAACCATACTGACTACACGAGGGTAATTAAGTCCGCCTGTATCACCAGTCAACAACACTTCAATCTTCAACCCAAAAGAGTAGGAAGTTCAACTCCTATATACACTTATATGAACCTCTGGGTGTAAATACTCTGCGTATAAATCCTGGCAGATAATACTCAACCTACACGTGGTGAGAGCAGAGTAAACTAACGAGCGTTCCTCAGTCAGGCTACAAGGGAATGCAAAAAGAGAAGTGAATGAATGACGTCAGTGAAGTTAAGAACCTGAATCATAGGTGGCGCAGTCATCACTGTTCCACCGCTGTTATGGTGATTAACGCCAGTCAAACATACCTAATAACCATACACAATGCAAATAACGCACACCAAGACTTATGCAAGTTGGTATATATCTTGCCTACCATTATCCTACATAGAGTTGTCAGGCAGTGGAATAGCCTGGAAAATGACGTAGTGGACGCAGGAACCATACCCAGTTTTAAGACGAGGTTTGATAAGCTCATGGAGCGGGGAGAGAGGGCCCAGTAGCAACCGGTGAAGAGGCGGGGCCAGGAGCTAAGACTCGACCCCTGCAACCACAAATAGGTGAGTACAAATAGGTGAGTGTGTATTTTCTACGTAACTTACCATAATCCGGCCGGGATTGAACCCGCGGTCAGAGAGTCTCAAAACTCTAGCCCGCGGTTTCAATCCCGGCCGGGGTATGGTTTGTTTGCAATCGTGTCATTACGATTTCGTGAGTCATGTTCTACGTAACTTTCTTGGTGGTGACGTAGATTAATTTGTAGCTAGAGTGTAGCTGTAAACCGAAAAGATATATACGCTTATATACAAAGAGGATAGATAAACCAAGAAGTGTATGTCTCTCAGCGTATATATATATATATATATATATATATATTATATATATATATATATATATATATATATATATATATATATATATATATTATATATAAAGAGTTTACATTAATCGCTGTTTTAGAGATTCAAGTGTTCTTGACGGCTGGTGTATAGGCGACATGAAGCCTTAGTGACACTCGTGTAGTCGATAGACTTTAAACCTGTTGAATGTGGGTGTTGAATTTCAAGTTGCAATCTTAGGAACAGACGTAGGAATTTTCCTTAATTTTGTTTAGCAATGCGAGAACCGTTAATCATAACGTTCAGTTGGTCATATGTTATCTCTGTTCCCAAACACCATGCAGAAGGTCTTGTCAATGTTAAGCATGAGATTATTGGTAGTCATTCAGGTTGATATCTTTAAGAGATGACAAAAGTTGTATTCACAAAGAGAACAGGTCTAAGTTGCCGAAATACATTTGGAAAACCATTGATGTATATGAGGAAAATCAGAGGGGTGAGAACACTGCCCTGCAGGACACCTACGTTGATAGGTCTTGTTGTAGAGGTTGTGCCCTTAAGAGACGTTGTACATAAATGGTATAAAATGCGGAAATGATGAAGAATTAGACACACATGCAACATCTGAGTATCTTTATTCGTAGACATTTCCCCAACCAGTGACTATCAATACAAGGGCATAATGAGAAGAAATATACACAAAGATGAGGTAACACTGGTCAACAGCCAAAATGCTTCCGAGACCAGAGTAGCAATTTCCAACTAATTTTAGGTCACTGATAATGAATATGGTTAAAATTGTTTGCTCTAATTTTCAGTATACACCTACGTGTCACAACAGGCTCCAACAGGCTTGTGGCAGTGTGTTTCTTACCATTGTTCCAGCAGTCATTGGTGGTGGTTGTTTCTTACCACACTCACAGTCTCACTGACCTTCATTATTGTTCCAGCAGTCATTGGTGGTGGTTGTTTCTTACCATACTCAGTCTCACTGACCTTCATTATTGTTCCAGCAGTCATTGGTGGTGGTTGTTTCTTACCACACTCACAGTCTCACTGACCTACATTATTGTTCCAGCAGTCATTGGTGGTGGTTGTTTCTTACCACACTCACAGTCTCACTGACCTTCATTATTGTTTCAGCAGTCATTGGTGGTGGTTGTTTCTTACCACACTCACAGTCTCACTGACCTACATTATTGTTCCAGCAGTCATTGGTGGTGGTTGTTTCTTACCACACTCACAGTCTCACTGACCTTCATTATTGTTCCAGCAGTCATAAAGGTGGTTGTGCTGTGCAAGTTTAAATTTTAAGGTGAAAGGTAGGTGATTTTCTTAGCCAAACACTTTTTAAACTTATAATGTTCACTGGGCAAGCTATTGATATAGATGTGAGGCATATATTAATTTTATTTTCCTCCTGAATGATATAAATACTTTTGTTAAGCTATCATGTTCTGTATTATAATGATAAATTAATGAATAAATTTTCTGTTTATCTTCTAACTGTTTGTTGTTTTCTTCTTTCAGATGCCTCGTACTTGTGTGAATAGTGCAGACAACTTCTGCTACATTTGTGGCTAGGTGACCTTTGCATCACAGAAGTGCCGTATAACTGCTATGGTTAGAAAGGCATATCACCTATATTTTGGATGCAAGATTGGTGACCAGGATAAGAACTGGGCTCCACACATATGCTGCAACAACTGTGCTACTAACCTTCACCAATGGTTCAACAGGAAGAGGAAAGAAATGCCTTTTACTGTGCCAGTGACATGGCGGGAGCCAACAGACCATACCAACAATTGTTATTTCTGCATGGTACCTCCAGTACAAAAGGGCTTGTCAAAGTAAAAAAGGGGGTCCATTGAATATCCAAACACTCCAGCAGCTATTTGCCCAGTTCCACATGGAGAAGGTCTTCCTGTTCCTGATGCACCAACTTCGGTATCCTTCAAGTCAGATGAAGAAAGTGGTGAGGAGGAAGAGAAGGATGACAGTACTGGAATACAGTGAAACTTTGGTGAAGCACACTCCTCTAGGTCACATCTCATAACAAAAGGGGAACTTCATGACCTTGTCAGGGGTCTGCAACTACCCAAAAATAAGGCAGAGCTGCTAGGCTCTCGTCTTCAACAGTGGAATCTCCTAGCAGCTGATGTTAAGATTTCAAAATTTTGTGACCATCCGCAGCAGTTCAACGATTTGTTCATAATGGAAGGTGATTTAGTGGCCTGCAACAATATTAATCGTCTGATGGAAGCACTTGGCATCGACTACGAACCCAGTCACTGGAGACTGTTCATAGATTCATCAAAAACGAGTCTGAAAGGTGTCTTGCTGCATAATGACAATAGTAAACCATCAGTTCCTGTGGGCTATGCACCACATATGAAAGAAACTTATGAGAATATCAAGCATATGTTGCAATGCATAAAATATGATGAACATCAATGGCAGCTCTGTGGTGACTTAAAGGTTGTTGCTCTTATGATGAGTTTGCAGGGCAGATACATTAAGTACTGCTGCTTTCTATGTGAATGGGACAGCCGTGCAAGAGGTTCCCACTACATCAGGAGAGACTGGCCACCTCGTCAATCATTGGAGTCTGGTATGAAAAATGTTCAACACCTACCTTTCACTGAATCAAACAAAATATTATTATCACCGCTACACATAATGCTGGGGCTCATGAAAAACTTTGTAAAAGCTATGGACAAATCCAGTCAGGGATTTAAGTATTTAACATCAAAATTCCCCTCTCTGAGCAACGCTAAGATAAGAAGATGGAGTCTTCAATGGTCCTCAGATTCGAGAGCTTCTTAAAGATGGTGACTCTGAATCAGACCTTCATGGGGAGAAGACAGCTGCTTGAGAAGCATTCATGTTGATGGCGAAGGGATTTCTCAGAAACAGAAGGGAAGACAACTATGAAGAATTGGTGAAAACCTCATCAAGGCTTACAAAAGAACATGGGATGTAACATGTCACTTAAAGTCCACTTTTTAACTCACATTTAGACTTTTTTCCAACTGTGGGGCAGTTAGTGATGAACATGGTGAAAGGTCTCACGAAGATATTTCAACCATGGAAAAATGGTACCAGGGCAAATGGGGCACAAGAATGCTTGAAGACTATTGCTGGACATTGGCAAGAGATGATTCTTCAGGTGACTATAAGCGTCAAGCAAAAAGGCAGAGAGTAGGTACGGATCAGAGTTTAAAACATACTGGCACATGTTGTACATTATAATAATATAATCAAATATTACATGTCTCATATCTTTAAGCCAATAAGCATTTTTCAAGGTGATATTTGGATTTAGGACATGAAAATACATAAGAATTAACTAATCTCATTTAAGAAGCATACAACTTTTCAAAAATTGTTGACCAGTAATATAATCAGTCCCTCAGCCTTGGAGTTGGTGGAGAGCACTGTAGTGACAATGCCTTCATGTTCTATACCTTTCGCCAGTTTATAAGCGCCAAGCTCCACGACTGTGCCTCAGTTCCTTCAAGACTATAGTGCTCTCCAACTCCAAGGCTGAGGGACTGAGGGCAAGAAGTGAAAGGAATCAATTATGGATTTGAATAACTACTTGGACAAGGCTATGGAAGTCAAGTTTTTTGTCTGACGTGAAGCTTCGGGAATCTTGAAAAGCTTTGGTCAGCTACTAAATCTTGTATGCTTATAAGACACATGTACAAACACTTACAAGATTTTATTAGTCCAACATTTTGGTTTTGAACCTTACAAGCCTACCTCAGCACTATCTTCAGGTAGGCAGCCAGATTTCCACCTTGGTGGAGGCACCTACAGATACCTACACTTCCAGAAATACATCTGTTGCTACTTGAAATTTCCCTTTCTCACCTGAAGGTGCTGGTGTCAATGACTGCTGGGCCTGCTGCTGCCCACTGCTAAGGCTGGTTTTGCTGCTATACAAGGCTTCCCCATCTCATGGTGATCAAGGTGCCAGCACTGTAGTGGTCTGCTGCTACCCAAGAACATTCTTTCCTACCTGATGGTACCTATGCTCCCTATACCCCACTGGGTGATGGTGCTGAAGGTGGACTTACTGCTACACGTCCCATCCCCCCTCCACTGATACTGATGACAGTGCTGACACTGAATCTGCTGATACCTGAGTGCTTTCTCCCTTACCCAGTGGTGATGGTGCTGTGCCTGTTACTGACTGAGCCTCCCCTTTTCCCTTGATAGTAGTACAACAGTCATGATGGTGGTGGTAACTGTTTTTGTGGCAGCAGAGGAAGAGGGATATGTGGTAAACCTGCAATATACCTGTAACCAATTTAAAGTTTTTCTACTCTTGTAGCCCAACCTGGGACCAGGATTTTCTGTTACCTATCTGACTTGGTTGTTGTTGCTGGTGGCCCACTAGCCCACATGTCCATTGCCTGGTTGATTTGGCACTTGGTGGAGGTATAGATCCAGAATCTTAATGAAATCTTCAACACTTTTTTTTTTTCCAGGAATATCTCCGATAACTGGTGGTAGTAGGTTAAACAGTCTTGGACCATAGATGATGACACTGTGTTCTCTATTGTGCCCATGGCACCTGTTTTCACCGAGTCAGTGAGAACACCAGGAGGGTGGGGATAGATGGTGGCAGTGGGTGTTGACAATACTAACTGTGGTGGAGACGGAAGGGGAAACATTGGTGGGGATGGTGACAATGGCAGTTAGAGGGCCAATGGTGGTTGTGAGGGTAGTGATAATAATGATGGTAGTGACAGTGATGATGACAGTGGCAGTGGTGGCAGTGAGCAATGGCTATGGAAATAGATACCATGGTGTTGGTTATCTTATGGTGGTGGTGATGCCTGTGTTATGGTTAGTGTAGCATAATTTTTATGCACTCCAACACCAGTGCGTTCAGGAATCTAAAGACAACAGATTGTGGTGATTTTGATGATGCTCTTATAGTTGATAGTGTATACAGCATTAGCAAAAGTGGTGATAACAGGCAGCTGGTGATATTTACTGCTGATGCTGAGGACTCTTGTATGTGGTGGTAGTGGGAGGAAGGGGTATTTGGCAATTATGAAGATACTTTAGAATAGAAATTGTGGCTTAACCCTTTGACTGTCGCAACCCCCAATCCTGAGGTGTCTCCTGGTGTCGCAAAATTAAAAAAAAAAAAAAATATTTTTTCTTATGAAATGATAGAGAATCTTTTCCCGATTGTAATGACACCAAAAAACGAAATTTGATGGAAAACTGACGGAATTATGCTCTCGCGAAGTTAGCGACCTCAGCGATGTTTACAAATCGGCGATTTCGCCAACTTTGAGCCCTATTTTCAGCTAATTCCATTGTTCCAGTCGCCCAAACTCATAGCTATTTCTTTAGAACTCCATTTTTTCTATCGATTGAGTACAAGAAACTGCCCATTTACCTATTTCAACTACCTAATAATGTGGTCAGAAATTTAGAATTTGGCCAATTTCACGAAAACTAAAAAATATGACGATTTCAAAATAAGGTCCAGAATGAACAATGCAGACATTCCTGGCTCTAAAATAACATTTTCTTTGTTCATCAGTCACATTTCCAGTCCCCTCTGATATTATTCTTGCTTTCTATTTTGAATTTTTATTCAAACAAAAAATAGAAGACTTACTATTATGCAGACTACTGCAATACTGTAATAATTGTATAAATAACATCAACCCATTCGTGACTGCATATTAGAATGGCTAATTGGACATTTATTGGAAAATGGCATCATTTGTTTACTTTTGAACATTGGCAAAAATCAAACATTTCCCCTACTTTGAGCTCCATTTCTAGGTTCTTTTTATAGTAAAATCAATCAAAATCACATCTATTTCTATAATATGTTTTCCATTCTATCAAATGAGACCAAGAAAATGAGAATACAACCATAAATACTATACGAAAATAGACCACAAAGTTGGCATTTTAATTAAAAAAAACAGTCGGAGTTTTTTTTTTCTCATTATGCACTGCATGCTCCAGGATTTTTTTTATATGTTGCACACTGACCACACAGACCCATTCTCTCACATGTGGGCCTACCAGCTTTCTCCTGCTTGATTTGAAGCTGCTAGAATTTATGAGTATATATACGTCAAACACGGTACCTCGTAAGACGTACATATACGGCCGCGACAGTCGAAGGGTTAATAAGAGATAAGATGCTGTTATTGATACATGTAATTATATTTTCACACTCTCGTAATACAATAAATGAATGGATGATATCCCAAAGTTTTAATTACAGTATAGAGCATTTTTGTATTGCTAATCAATGAAAACTTTTTAGGTTACGAGTAACAAAAACAAATACGTAGTATATTTACTCTAACCTAGTAAGATGTAAAGTTGCACCATGATAAAAATTGACCAGAAATCTTGCCTTATCTACCCTAAATATATTCAAACCAAGTTTTCCTATCACCCAAAATATAGCAGCCATTGTATTAAAAACAAAGGACTATAGTCACACAACCCTCTCTTTTAAGTTATATTTGCATTTACATCTCTCTTTTTCAGGATCTTTTAAGGCTATGTTAGAATGAATCAGGTTAGCAGACTTACTTATCTCTAACTCCTTTCAAATATTTAGTGAAAGTTAAAAAAAAATTACATGTTAATTCAGATGTGCTGCAATGCTCTATGAGCCTGGTGGGTTTAGCATTAGTTTTAATTATAATATTAATAATAATTCAGTTAAAAACAGAGTGGGGGAGTTAGTAGATGGGGAGAGGGAAGTATTAGGTAGATGGCGAGAATATTTTGAGGAACTTTTAAATGTTCAGGAAGAAAGGGAGGCGGTAATTTCGTGCACTGGCCAGGGAGGTATACCATCTTTTAGGAGTGAAGAAGAGCAGAATGTAAGTGTGGGGGAGGTACATGAGGCATTACGTAGAATGAAAAGGGGTAAAGCAGCTGGAACTGATGGGATCATGACAAACGTTAAAAGCAGAGGGGGATATAGTGTTGGAGTGGTTGGTACTTTTGTTTAATAAATGTATGAAAGAGGGGAAGGTACCTAGGGATTGGCAGAGAGCATGTATAGTCCCTTTATATAAAGGGCAGGGGGACAAAAGAGATTGTAAAAATTATAGAGGAATAAGTTTACTGAGTATACCAGGAAAAGTGTACGGTAGGGTTATAATTGAAAGAATTAGAGGTAAGACAGAATGTAGGATTGCAGATGAGCAAGGTGGTTTCAGAGTGGGTAGGGGATGTGTAGATCAAGTGTTTACATTGAAACATATATGTGAACAGTATTTAGATAAAGGTAGGGAAGTTTTTATTTCATTTATGGATTTAGAAAAGGCATATGATAGAGTGGATAGGGGAGCAATGTGGCAGATGCTGCAAGTATATGGAATAGGTGGTAAGTTACTAAATGGTGTAGAGAGTTTTTATGAGGATAGTGAGGCTCAGGTTAAAGTGTGTAGAAGAGAGGGAGACTACTTCCCGGTAAAAGTAGGTCTTCGACAGGGATGTGTAATGTCACCATGGTTGTTTAATATATTTATAGATGGGGTTGTAAAAGAAGTAAATGCTAGGGTGTTCTGGAGAGGGGTGGGATTAAATTATAACAGTTACTTTTTGCTGATGATACTGTGATTATGGGTGATTCTAAAGAAAAATTGCAAAGGTTAGTGGATGAGTTTGGGAGTGTGTGTAAAGGTAGAAAGTTGAAAGTGAACATAGAAAAGAGTAAGGTGATGAGGGTATCAAATGATTTAGATAAAGAAAAATTGGATATTAAATTGGGGAGGAGGAGTATGGAAGAAGTGAATGTTTTCAGATACAGTGGACCCCCGCATAACGATTACCTCCGAATGTGACCAATTATGTAAGTGTATTTATGTAAGTGCGTTTGTATGTGTATGTTTGGGGGTCTGAAATGGACTAATCTACTTCACAATATTTCTTATGGGAACAAATTCGGTCAGTACTGGCACCTGAACATACTTCTGGAGTGAAAAAATATCGTTAACTGGGGGTCCACTGTACTTGGGAGTTGACGTGTCAGCGGAAGGATTTATGAAGGATGAGGTTAATCATAGAACTGATGAGGGAAAAAAGGTGAGTGGTGCATTGAGGTATATGTGGAGTCAAAAAACGTTATCTATGGAGGCAAAGAAGGGAATGTATGAAAGTATAGTAGTACCAATACTATTATATGGGTGTGAAGCTTGGGTTGTGAATGCAGCACCGAGGAGGCGGTTGGAGGCAGTGGAGATGTCCTGTCTAGGGGCAATGTGTGGTATAATTATTATGCAGAAAATTAGGAGTGTGGAAATTAGGTGGTGGTGTGGAGTTAACCCTTTCAGGGTCCGTCCCATAGATCTACGGCTTTACGTTCAGGGTCCAAACCGTAGATCTACGCCATGAGCTCAGCTCACTCTGATAAACTGTGAGTGGTACATTTGGGCCTAGATATGAGAGAATACATCTATGTGGTATGTGTGCACCACATAAAACAGATCCTGTGTATAATGAGAGAAAAAAAATGAAATCATGATTTTTCGATTAAAACAGCAACTTTGCAGTGTTTTTTCGTATGTTTTTTATAGTTGTATTTGCGATTTCTTGATCTCATTTGATAGAATGGAAGACATATTACAGAAATAGAGATGATTTTGATTGGTTTTAGCACTGGAAATGGCTTGAAACTGAGCTCAAAGTAGCAGAAATGTTAAATTTTTGCCGATATTCAAGAGTAAACAAACGACCTCACACGTCTAATACACGTCAGCTGGTGGGTCTAATATACATTCACAAATATGGTGATGATATTTATACAATTATTACAGTATTGCATAACAGTAAATCTTCTATTTTTTGGTGTGAATAAAAATTCATTATGTGAATAAAAAATCAAAATGGAATTTATTTGTAAAGCCTCAAAACATAACTAATGAACAGAGGAAATGTTAGTTTAGTGCCAGGAATGCCTACATTGTTCATTCTGGACCCTATTTTGAAATTGGAATATTTTGAACTTTGTGTTAAATTGGCCAAATTAACAATTTCCGATCACTTTATTTTGTAGTTGAAACAGGTGACTTGGCGATTTCTTGTGCTCAATCGATAGAATAGAAGTAATACTAGTGAAATAGCTATGAATTTGGTTGATTGGAATAATGTAATTGGCCTAAAATGGGAGTCAAAGTCGGCAAAATCGCCGATTCATAAATATTGCTGACACATCAAAATTCGCGAGAGCATAATTTCGTCAATTTTCCACCAAATTTCGTACTTTTTGTTTTATTACCTTCACAAAAAGATTCTCTACAATTTCATAAGAAAAAATAACATTTTTTTTTTTAAATTCTTGGACACTGGTGCGTGACTCCAGATTTGGGCCTTGGACCCTGAAAGGGTTAATAAAAGTATTAGTCAGAGGGCTGAAGAGGGGTTGTTGAGGTGGTTTGGTCATTTAGAGAGAATGGATCAAAGTAGAATGATGTGGAGAGCATTTAAATCTGTAGGAGAAGGAAGGCGGGGTAGGGGTCATCCTCGAAAAGGTTGGAAGGAAGGGGTAAGGGAGGTTTTGTGGGCAAGGGGCTTGGACTTCCAGCAGGCGTGCATGAGCATGTTCAATAGGAGTGAAAGGAGACGAATGGTATTTGGGACCTGATGATCTGTTGGAGTGTGAGCAGGGTAATATTTGGTGAAGGGATTCAGGGAAACCGGTTATTTTTATATAGCCAGACTTGAGTCCTAGAAATGGGAAGTACAATGCCTGCACTCTAAAGGAGGGGTTTCGAGATATTAGCAGTTTGGAGGGATATGTTGTGTATCTTTATACGTTTATGCTTCTAAACTGTTGTGTTCTGAGCACCTCTGCAAAAACAGTGATTATGTGTGTGAGGTGAAAGTGTTGAATGATGAAAGCATTTTCTTTTTGGGGATTTTCTTTCTTTTTGGGTCACCCTGCCTCAGTGGGAGACGGCCGACTTGTTGAGAGAAAAAAAAAAAAAAAATTCAGATGCTTAGATTACATAATCAAAGAATGCAAGATGGTGTGTGTAATGGTGCACATGAAAATAGGGTAGTCACTGGCCCTATAGGGGTTCCTGAGCATTTCATAGAACCAGTAATCCTGAATGTAGTACAGTGGACCCCCAGTTCGCGATGCTATCAGTATCCGATAAATCCAGTAACCGATGCATTATATCGCAGAAAATTTGCCTCGCTTCCCGATACAAAACCCGGTATGCGATGTGGTTCGTACGAGACGTGTCCATGTGTGGCCTGAACTGCCCCGTGTGTGCCAGTGTTTACAAGCCAGCCAGTGTGCGCGCATCTAAGGATACATTCGGTACATTCCATATTATCCATACTATCACTGTTTTTGGTGCCTGTTTTTGCAAAATAAGTCACCACGGGCCCCAAGAAAGCTCCCAGTGCCAACCCTTCGAGACCAAGGGTGCTAATGACTGTTGAAATGAAGAAAGAGATAATTGCAAAGTACAAAAGTGGAGTGCGTGTGTCGGAGCTGGTCAGGTTGTATAGTAAACCCCAATCAACCATCTCTACTATAGTGAGCAAGAAAACGGCAATCAAGGAAGCTGTTCTTGCAAAAGGTGCAACTGTGACTACGAAACAGCGACCGCAAGTGTTAGAAAATGTTGAGAGACTGTTATTGGTGTGGATAAATGAAAAACAGATAGCAGGAGATAGCATCTCTCAAGCAATCATTTGTGAAAAGGCTAGGCAGTTTCATGACGATTTGGTAAAAAAATTGCCTGCAACTAGTGGTGATGTGAGTGAATTTAAGGCCAGCAAAGGTTGGTTTGAAAGATTTAAGAATCGTAGTGGTATACATAGTGTGATTAGGCATGGTGAGGCTGCCAGTTATGTTGTGCAACAGAAGTCCAGTGACTCTCAACCTGGTCCTAGTGGCATTAAAAGAAGAAGGGAAGTAACCCCGGAAAAGGACTTGCTACCTCAAGTCCTAATGGAGGGGGATTCCCCTTCTAAATGCTAACACCATCCACACTCTCCCCTCCTCCCATCCCATCAATCATCACCAGATCTTCATTAAAGGTAAGTGTCAATTATTCTTTCGTTATTTATTGTTATTTGTTACTGTTGTTATTGTAATTACTATTCTATTGCATTAAACTTAATATTTCATGTGGTAAAAGTTTTTTTTTCATACTTTTGGGCGTCTTGCACGGATTAATTTGATTTCCATTATTTCTTATGGGGAAAATTGATTCGCTTTCCGATATTTTTGGTTTACGATGAGCTCTCAGGAACGGATTAGTATCGCGAACCGGGGGTCCACTGTATCTTGTCATTTGACTTAAATTGCCTTGAACCTGTCTTACCACCTTACATCTATATTAATGCAATATATAAAAACCAAAACCTCAACTACCCACTATTAAATACTGGGCCTCTGAATCAGGTTAGATAAGAGCAAAATCTGTGTATAGTATTTATTATATTGTGAATACAGAAGTGAAAGAGAGCACACACAGGCATCATACACATTAACACAACAACCTCAAAATTATGCCCTGTGGCAAATCCATTCCACAACAATTTTTGTTTTTGAAAAACAGTTTAAGGAACTGTTAACTAACATGTATTAAATGAATACATGAAACACCACCTGTGAATGGGCAACACAAATGTTGCTGCAACAGTAGGTGTGCCTTTGTAGACTGTTGTTCTAATGTTAATTGGCTTGTTCTCAATTATTATTTCTTTCATGTGAAATCATATAGGATTCTAATTGTTCAGTTTAATATTGTTCAACTACAGCAAAAATTTGTTCATTTCCAAGATACAAAAAACAGTTTGTGTTGAATTAACTGCAAATGAACACAAAAAGTTACCTGCAGTGGAGCCTCCTGCCTGTCTCATGAAGCACAGTATTTCATCAACATATTTATCATAGCTATATAAGAAGGGCAAACACTGATTTTTATTTTATTCTAAGACCGAAGGATTTTCTAAGAGCTACAAGCATGGGTAAAACCTGATGCGAAGGCGGGTAATTTACATGTGATCATCAGTACTTTACATCTACATTCCATTTCCCTGAATTTCAGTGTTTTGCACACTAAAACAAAGCTTCTCTTCACACAGTGCTTTGCATCAAGTTTCACCCAATAGAAAATATTACTGAAGAAATTAAAGTTTGAAAATAGAAGCAAATCAAATGTCTCCTCTTGGCTGTATCCAGAAGTTAAAATTAAGGTATATCATCTCCCAAGAAGGTACAGCAATCAGTCCTCCAAAAATTAGTTTTATGTACACTGAGGATTGAGCAAAGTGTCCTTTTTGACACAAACTCTGCTGATGACCTCTTTAAAAGTAAAAATCTGGGAAATGCCAAATGATATTGCTATGCATACACTTAGCATGCAGGGATGGCAAACACAGGAGGTTGTAGGTCTCTCTCTCCTATGACTGCTATGGAAGGAATTGATACAAGTTTGACAAACAGGTCAATTCTAATGATCTCCTTGCTAATCAAATAATAAGCCTCTGGACAAATCTACTATGATACATGTACATACATACATACCGTACATAATCAACTCATCATAATTCAATCACATTGAGGAGAAAAATTACCAATCACTTGTACATACTGTCAAAATATTTACAAATTATATTGTAAATGTTTCTATATCTATAATAATCATAATTCTCTCTCATCAAGAAAACTCAACACAAATATTTACAAACCCAGCTCCCTAAGACATGATTTACTGCTGGAGTTGCTTAAATCTTATGATAAAAATATTGTTCCAAATGCTGTGAAAGAGGGCACAACATATACCCCGAGATAAACCAGTCGAGACATGATCCAGGCATGCAAACCTCATTCAGTCGATTCATTATTTCCAATAATTTGTTCTTTGTATAAAACATAAATAATAGTGTGACTAACTAAATATTTTGGTCCCCTCCATCTATTTGGTCAGGTTTGGCATTATTGTTTGTGACATGATTAGCAATTTTGAACTCTGCCGAATGCTTCCTGCGACTCATATTTTCCTATAATGATAATAAGAGAATGAATCCACAGTTAATAATTCCTCATCCCATCACAAATGTTTACACAGCCTTGTTCATAAGTAAACTAAAAATACATGAAATGCTCACTTTCACAGCACTCGATTGTTCTGGAACTCTCATCTAGGGTCGAAGAAGAATAGAATCAGATAGGTATAATACATTTGGGATACTACAAAGAGCAAGAAAAGAATGAACAGATAGAAAGATACTTCCTTTGAAGTTCCAGCATGTGACAACAGTGTAGAAAATCTTGACTTTCATACAAGCACCCAATTTGTCAACATCTAGGGAATGATGAGGTACCAAGCAACACCACAACATCAGTCCCCTCCCCCTTCCCCCCCTCTGTAGTTGTTTCACTTACTTCCAGTATATGCCAGGCCAACTAGCATTGTGATCTCACCTTGGCAAAAATCTAACTTAATTCCATGCGGGTATTTCAGTAGCAGGTACCTTTCTTTTTCAGATCAACTTAACTAGTTGACTGATATGCTAGTTGACTGGTTGGACTGCTGGCTAGCTGGTCCCCTAGTGATGTTAAACTAGGGTTTTATTTAACTGGCGCTGGGTAAGTTGGGTTGATGGGTTGATGATGGTTGCTTGCCACCCAAGTACTGAAGACATCTCTGTGGAGAAAACAGGAATGACATCTCTATGAAAAATATAATGTCTCAACATTGAAAATGTTGCTTAAATTTTAATCCTGTGCTTGTAGGAAAAATACAGAAAGTGCAATTAAAATTTTCACAATAATATTCCTTACCATCACCGTTCAATATGCAGCAGCAAGCATTTGTAAAAAACAAAAACACTCAGGTGCACAAAACTGAGTGCTTACATAATTGATTACAATACTTTTAAGAATAATATTTAGTAAAATAATAACAACAATTTTAAAAATGGTACCATAATCATGGTTTGAATCTTTTAGACTATACCCATAGAAAGGGTTAACACCATCCACAGTCTCCCCTCCTCCCATCCTATCAATCATCACCAGATCTTCAATAAAGGTGAGTGTCATGTAACTGTGCATGTCTTCTTCAGTTTGTGTGTATTAAAATTAATATTTCATGTGGTAAAAAATTTTTTTTGTTCATACTTTGGGGTGTCAGGAACGGATTAATTTGATTTCCATTATTTCTTATGGGGAAAATTAATTCGCCTAACGATAATTTCGCCTAACGTTGAGCTCTCAGGAACGGATTAATAGTGTTAGGCAAGGGTCCACTGTATTCCATTCATTTTAGTGCTTGAAAGTGCTAAATAAGCTACCATGGCTCCAAAGAAAGCTCCTAGTGCCAAGCTTTTGGTAAAGAAGGTGAGAAATATGACTGAATTTAAGAAAAACATCATTGAACAACATGAAAGTGGCGTACGTGTGGGCGAACTGGCCAGGATGTATAACAAATCCCGTACAACCATATCTTCCATCATAGCGAAGAAAAAGGAAATCAAGGAAGCTGTTGTTGCAAAGGGGGTAAATATGCTGACAAAAATGAGATCACCAGTACTCGAAGATGTTGAGAAGTTATTATTGGTGTGGATAAACGAGAAACAATTAGCAGGAGATAGTCTTATGACGTCGCTTATTTGTGAAAAGGCTAGGCAGTTGCATGACGATTTGGTAAAGAAATTGCCTGCAACTAGTGGTGATGCGAGTGAATTTAAGGCCAGCAAAGGCTGGTTTGAGAGATTTAAGAAGCGTACTGGCATACACAGTGTGATAAGGCATGGTGAGGCTGCCAGTTCGGACCAAAAAGCGGCTGAAAAATATGTGCAGGAATTCAAGAAGTACATAGAGGCTGAAGGACTGAAACCTAATAAGTGTTCAGTTGTGGCAAAACAGGCCTCTTTTGGAAGAAAATGCCAAAGAGGACCTACATTACTCAGGAAGAAAAGGCACTGCCAGGACGCTCATGTTCTGTGTTAATGCTAGTGGGGATTTCAAAGTGAAGCCGTTACTAGTGTACCATTCTGAAAATCCCAGTGTGTTCAAGAAAAACAATGTTATGAAGAGTAAATTGTGTGTGTTTTGGAGATCTAATAATAAGGCATGGGTCACGAGGGACATTTTCGTTGAGTGGTTCAATGAAGTGTTTGGCCCTAGTGTGAAGAATTACCTCCTAGAAAAAAAATTGGATCTCAAGTGCCTCCTAGTAATGGACAATGCACCTGCTCATCCTCCAAACTTGGATGACCTAATTCTGAAGGAGTTTGGGTTCATCACAGTAAAGTTCTTGCTCCTGAATACTACTCCTCTCCTCCAGCCCATGGACCAGCAGGTCATTTCAAACTTTAAAAAACTCTACACCAAAGCAATGTTTGAAAGGTGCTTTAATGTGACCTCAGACACTCACTTGACCCTAAGAGATTTTTGGAAAGAACACTTCAGTATTCTCCACTGCATAAGCCTTATAGGTAAGGCTTGGGAGGGAGTGACTACCAGGACTTTGAACTCTGCTTGGAGAAAATTGTGGCCAGATTGTGTCCACAAGAGGGATTTTGAAGGGTTTGAGGCGGCCCCTGATGAGCCTATGTCAGTGAACTCCATTGTGGCACTGGGGAGTTCCATGGGGTTGGATGTGAGTTTGGAGGATGTGGAAGAGTTGGTGGAGGACCACAACGAAGAGCTAACCTCTGAGGAGCTGCAAGAGCTTCAGCAGGAGGAGCAACAGATTGCAGCTCAGAATCTTGCTGCAGAGGAGGAGGAAGAGAGATGGAAGAAGGTGCCTTCTTCAGAAATTAAGGCAATTTTTGAAATGTGGGGTAGGATGGAAAGATTTGTGGAGAAACATCACCCTGAGAAGGATGTTGCAAGCCATATCGGCAACTTGTACAGTGACAGTCTTGGCCCATTTTAGGGAAGTTTTAAAGAGACGCCAGAAGCAGAGCTCTCTGGACAGTTTTTTTGTGAGACAGAACTCCAGTGACTCTCAAGCTGGTCCTAGTGGCATTAAGAAACAGAGAAGAGAAGTAACCCCAGCAAAGCACTTGGTATCTGAGGTGTTGATGGAAGGGGATTACCCTTCCAAACAGTAATTCAATGTCTCTCCTCCTCCAGTCTTCCATACACTAAGAAGAACTGCCAATAAAGGTAAGTGTTATGCTGTTAATGTTTCATTCATCATTTCCCATTGTATTGTTTATGTACTACATCTATATTGCATGTAAAAAAAATTTTTGTTTTAATACTTCTGGGTGTCAGGAATGGATTAATTGTATTTACATTATTTCTTATGGGGAAAATTTATTCGAAAATTGTCTATTTCGATAATAGTCCCGCTTCCAGGAACAGATTAGGGACGATAATTGAGGGACCACTGTATTTCATCTGTGTTTACATGTTCAAAATATCTCCCTTTCTCATAATATTTCTCAATACTAGGCCTTACACTTGAGTCTTTGGGGCATATAATCAAGGGGTTGACCCCGGGCATCATCAGATTCTGCACGACACTACTCTCACCTCATCTCTATGGTTTTTATCCAATTTTCTCACTGCATATCTTATCACAAACAGAACTGTTATCCTATATGAACTAGCCAAAATGAATATTGGTGGTAACCTACTCAGTTGCACAATAGGTTACCTATCAAATAAAGTTGCCTCTGTTCTCTACATAAATGTCCCTAGGAGAGTGTTCTCAGTCTTATGATATTTAATGTACAGAATGAACTGCCTACCTTACATAGACACAGCTATAAGTTATGCTTATGCCATAATGATTCATGCAACAGGGCACAAGAAAATGAGTACCATTCTTAATTAATGGAGTTCAAACAATAGGTAATCAATTAGGGCTCAATATGTTAGTCCTGGATACTATCATAATAACATTAAAGCAACATGTCCCAACCATTTGTTTGCAAGATAAACTCATTAGTTATATTAAAAGTTTACAGATACCTTGGTGTATAGGTACTCTTTCAGTACATTTACTATACCACAACTGAGTAAGAAATGTAAAGATATGCTAAATGCTCCCAGAGCTATTGCTGGCTACAACTCCAACTATGATCCTGATGTAAGAACAATGAGAATTATGTAGCTACATAGCTTATATTAGATCCTTAATTGATTATACTACATCTATGATAAGTTTAGTTACCTGTAAAGGTATTAAGTTATAATTGAAGAATTAAGCTAGACTGGAGATAGGATAGCAGAGAACAAGCTTAGAAACGGTAGGGTGTGTGGACCAGGTTTTACTAGTGAAAATATAGTGAAGTATTTAGAATAAGGCTAAACAGTCTTTGTGGCATTAATGAATTGAGAAGGCATGACAGGGATAGGGGCAATGTGCAGATTTGCAAGTGTATGGTGTAGGAGGTAAAGTTACAAAGCAGTGAAGAGTGTTTTACGAGGATATGAGCTCAGTTAAGTAATTAGTAAAGCAGGGAAATTTTTCCACGTAAAATAGCCTTAGACATAAGATGTATGCACCGTGGTTTTATTATTTAGATGGTTTGTAAGAGAAGTAAATCAGTCTTGGCAAGAAGTCTGGAGTTAAAAGATGAAAGAATCACACAAAAGTGGGAGTTGTCCACAGCTCTCTCTGATGATCATGTGCTCTTTGGAGTTCTATAAGAAGTTGCAGAGATTGGATATTGAATTTGTGGTGTGCAAAGAAGAAATAAAGGTGATACAGGAAGTAGTAAGGTTCATGGGATAACTAACAAATTAGTGAGACAGATTGAATACAGATTGAGAGGCGAGATATGGAGCAGGTGAAACGTATCAGATACTTTGGAGCGGACGGTCAGCGACGGGTCTAAAAGATGAGTGATCATAGAATATGAGGGAAAAAAGTGAGTGTGCACTTAGGAGTCGTGGAGACAAAGAACTTTGTCCTTGGACGGCAAAGGGGTAATGATGAGAGTATCAGTTTTACAACGCTTTATATGGTTGAAGCGGGATGAATTGTTGCAAGGAGGAGAGCAGGCAGTGGAATGTAGTCTGAGGGCAATGTTGGTGTGAATAAATGCGAGAATTCGTATTTTGGAAGTTAGGGAGTCGGGATTACCAAAACGTTGTCCAGAGGTGAAGGAAGGGTTGTTGACAGGTGATCGGACATTGTAGAAAGAATGAGCGAAACAGAATGACTTCAAGAGTGTATCAGATCTGTAGTGGAAGGAAGCAGCGGGTTAGGGATGCCAGGAAGGTTGGAGAGGGGGTAAAGAGTTTTGTGCGGGCTGGACTCCAGCAGATGCGAGAGCGTGTTATTAGAGTGAATAGGGACAAATGGTTTTTAATAATTGACTGCTGTTGGAGTGTGAGCAAAGTAACATTTATGAAGGTTCAGGAAACCGGCAGGCCGGACTTTGAGTCTGAGATGGGAAGTAATGCCGCATCTGAAGGAGGGGTTAAGGCCAGATTAAAACTGTAGGTAAACACCTTCTGCCAACTGTGATGGAGTGAATGAGGTGAAAGTTTCTTTTGGGCCACCCTGCCTTGGTGGGAAATCGGCCGTGTGATAAAAAAAAAATATTAAAATAACACTGATGTTAAACTGTAAATATTACTTTATGAAACATCGCTTCAATTTGGAGCAATCCAAAACAAATTCAGAACAACTTATCTTAATAAGAAGGAATTTGTAAATTGAACTGATCAACGTGCTCACATTAAATGAGAATGAAAAAATGCCACATAATCTTGCAACAATATCTAGAATAAAACACAACAAAAATGATGTGAAATTTGCCACTTATTAAATGATAATCGCATAAACTCTACACGTGACAATAAGCTATATTCACTAAAACGCATATCTAAGCTTCTCTCAAGAAACTCATCACAAGTAATCTTTACTGACATCAAGTGCAAAGGCAGCTACTTAAGATGTGCGGGAGTTTCCCGTCTCCTAATATCATGTTTATTTTTCCACTATAAACTACCTTGTCCATAATTACTATTGCATTTGCTTTGTCTGCTTTCGTAAGGCTGAAGTCTAGGAGTTTCCTTAATTCATGGTATAACTTAACAAATCTTTGAGGACAATTGTGTTGCAGAGGTCTGAGCAAAGCTCAGGAAAGATCCTAGACTTCACCTTACGAAAGCAGACAAGGCAAATGCAATAGTAATTATGGGCAAGGCTGATTGTAGGGGGGAAATAACATATTACAGCCCCTCCTCACTTAATGACAGAGTTCCATTTCTAAGACCACATCGGTAAATGAATTCGTCGCTAAGTGAGGAGTATACTGTAATGGTAGTGAGTTTGTGTAAACCATCTTTCATTTTGTTTTAGTGTCACCTCTGCACCATTTATAACATTTCTGGTATATTTTTAAATGTTTATACAGTAATGTACTATCTATTGTAGTAAACAGAATAGAGGAAATCAGCTAATATACATTATTTAGGTATGCATACTGATCAGAGCCCATCTTAAATCCAAGTCATCGGTAAACGAGTATGTCGCTAAGAGAGGAGAGGCTGTATTAGAAAATAGGGGAACTGATGTGCCCTTTAAAAATTAATTTATCTCCTAACTGTAAGAAGATATGCAGGTCTGCATCTGCTCTTGTTGTCACTTTTACAGATAAGAATTATAGCAACCATGCTGAGTTAGGCACAAGAATTAACATCACAAACAATGGTTTGCCATCCTTTGCCATAAATGGTTTGCTATCCTATTGACAAACCATTGACAGCAAACATGACTCTTGAATCCTTACTGATTCTACATTATCAGTGAATGCAGTAAAAACATGCTCAATGGAGAAGCCAGATGCAAATGTTAAAAAATCGAAAAGGAAGGAATTAATGTAAAATTTTTATGGATTCAATTTCTCATTAAATTATTCCTACATGATAAATCTGATAAATTAGCCCAAAACAGTAGTGACCCCTTGAGTTAAGATATCAATCCACTCCAGAAGACGTATTGTACCTCAAAACCATTGTAACTCAAACCTCAAAATACAAGTTTTCATGGTAATTTGTTCCAAGACCCCATAAGTGCAACTTTTCCTTCATCTGCTTCTTAGCCATAATAACAGCAGTTTTTCCATCTCTTTGATAATTTCTCTGCCTTTTTTTCACTAGGAGATTCATCAGCCACTTTAGTATCTTTTATAATGTCTTTTTACTTGATAATGGTAGAAATGGCTGATTATGAAAAGCCATACTCACACATCAATGCACTATATCTAACTCCTGAATCATGATTTTTTTCACAATTTCTTGTTTGATATTCAGAGAAATTGCCTGTTTACTGTGCATTTTAGGGGCCATGATGACTCGGTAACACAAAGGATGGCATAATTAAATCACAAATGTGTATCGTATCTCAAATTTTTCATTGTAACTCAAAACTAAATTCCTTTATGAGGGCAGATTGTAGCTCAAAATAATCATAACTCAAGGAACCACTGTGCTGAACTTTGAAGGAAGAAGTTGAGTATAACTTTGGTCTGTCTGTCATGCATTAGACACAGTATTGGGGAAAAAAAAATAATGAATCCAAATGTCATCAGAATGCATTAGAAGCCTGAGTACCATATATGCATAACTTTTAACATATACGTAGATAAGCACATTCATAGAGCAATTTGCAATGTAAAAAACTGACTGATGTAGTAGCCAGGTTCAGGCTTGGGTACTTGTACTTCAAGCTAAATGCAAAATATGGTGTCAGTCATCTGGTCACTTACCGAAACACTGTCTGATTCTCCTCTCTAAGGAATACAGAAATAAACAGTGCAATAATCTACGTATGTCGAGATATTATATTAGTGAAAAGAAGATACCAGATATTCTAAGTAAATATCTTAAAATTCCTTTCAAGAGATGAAATATACATACCCAGATGTACCCCTTTTAACCCTTTGGGCCTAGGTTCTAGAATTTTTATCTATAAGCTTTTGCAATATTGTCCACAGGATGGACATAGGATGCACAATAAACTAGAGTGGTTGCTTTTGCAATAAAATCTAATACATAAATATAATAGGCTCAGGAGATTTCAAACTTTGCACCATTTCACTGCCTCATTGGTAGGCTGGCTAGGTCACTATAGGCTATATTTGTTTTGAACATGCATATTTCCAGTTTTAACCTAGTAGTAGTTTACCAGCAACTGGCTGTAAGTGATGTGCACAAAATGACACAATGTATATATTTTTTTTTTTTCAACAAGTCGGCCGTCTCCCACCGAGGCAGGGTGACCCAAAAAAGAAAGAAAATCCCCAAAAAGAAAATACTTTCATCATCATTCAACACTTTCACCACACACACATTATCACTGCTTTTGCAGAGGTGCTCAGAATACAACAGTTTAGAAGGATATACGTATAAAGATACACAATATATCCCTCCAAACTGCCAATATCCCAAACCCCTCCTTTAAAGTGCAGGCATTGTACTTCCCATTTCCAGGACTCAAGTCCGACTATATGAAAATAACCGGTTTCCCTGAATCCCTTCACTAAATATTACCCTGCTCACACTCCAACAGATAGTCAGGTCCCAAGTATCATTCGTCTCCATTCACTCCTATCTAACACGCTCATGCACGCTTGCTGGAAGTCCAAGCCCCTTGCCCACAAAACCTCCTTTACCCCCTCTTTCCAACCCTTCAAGGACGACCCCTACCCCTCCTTCCTTCCCCTATAGATTTATATGCTTTCCATGTCATTCTACTTTGATCCATTCTCTCTAAATAACCAAACCACCTCAACAACCCCTCTTCTGCCCTCTGACTAATGCTTTTATTAACTCCACACCTTCTCCTAATTTCCACACTCCGAATTTTCTGCATAATATTTACACCACACATTGCCCTTAGACAGGACATCTCCACTGCCTCCAACCGTCTCCTCGCTGCTGCATTTACCACCCAAGCTTCACATCCATATAAGAGTGTTGGTACTACTATACTTTCATACATTCCCTTCTTTGCCTCCATAGATAACGTTTTTTGACTCCACATATACCTCAACACACCACTCACCTTTTTTCCCTCATCAATTCTATGATTAACCTCATCCTTCATAAACCCATCCGCCGACACGTCAACTCCCAAGTATCTGAAAACATTCACTTATTCCATACTCCTCCTCCCCAATTTGATATCCAATTTTTCTTTATCTAAATCATTTGATACCCTCATCACCTTACTCTTTTCTATGTTCACTTTCAACTTTCTACCTTTACACACACATTCTCAAACTCATCCACTAACCTTTGCAATTTTTCTTTAGAATCTCCCATAAGCACAGTATCATCAGCAAAAAGTAACTGTGTCAGTTCCCATTTTGAATTTGATTCCCCATAATTTAATCCCACCCCTCTCCCGAACACCCTAGCATTTACTTCTTTTACAACCCCATCTATAAATATATTAAACAACCATGGTGACATTACACATCCCTGTCTAAGACCTACTTTTACCGGGAAATATTCTCCCTCTCTTCTACATACCCTAACCTGAGCCTCACTATCCTCATAAAAGCTCTTTACAGCATTTAGTAACTTACCACCTATTCCATATACTTGCAGCATCTGCCACATTGCTCCTCTATCCACTCTATCATATGCCTTTTCTAAATCCATAAATGCAATAAAAACTTCCCTACCTTTATCTAAATACTGTTCACGTATATGCTTCAATGTAAACACTTGATCTACACATCCCCTACCCACTCTGAAGCCTCCCTGCTCATCCGCAATCCTACATTCTGTCTTACCTCTAATTCTTTCAATTATAACCCTACCGTATACTTTTCCTGGTATACTCGGTAAACTTATTCCTCTACATGCTCTCCGCCAATCCCTAGGTACCTTCCCCTCTTTCATACATTTATTAAACAAAAGTACCAACCACTCCAACACTAAATACCCCCCTGCTTTTAACATTTCTGTCATGATCCCATCAGTTCCAGTTGCTTTACCCCCTTTCATTCTACGTAATGCCTCAATTACAATTACAATTGTTAAATTCATGGGAAACCACTGCTCCAGCAAGGGTTATTCAGTGGCTGAGGAATGGAAGACAATTAGGGTTGATCTGAGGGAGGAGGTAGACCTAACTCCCCACTTCAAGAACCTCAAACAAAAAAAAAAAAAAAAAAAAAAAGGTACCCTAACTGAAAGAGAGAAGAAGAACACTGCACTGACACTTAGCTAAAAATCAGTTGTGATATAAGGTTTTCTATTTGGTAAAAGATTCAGTAACATTAGGCTCAGAGAACAACTACACAAGGAGGTACAACCATCCTGTCATATGAATGTTATGGAAATCTATTATATGTTCTGGACTCAAGATGGACTGCTGTTTTTTTTTTCAGTCTCTTGAGTGTGTAAGATGGCAGGTGGATTCAATATATTTACTTACCTAGATGTTTCTAAATCAATTTTTGTTCTTGTAATATTTCCTTTTCAATTTAGGAACCCTGGTCCAAGACCAGGTCGTGAGGGCGATGATCTTAGAACCCACTGGCAGATAGAATTAAACCAGTTTGTTTTTTAACTTTTTTTTTTTTTTTTTGCAAACTCTGTTGAGAGCTCAAAACAAATTGGTCTAATTATTGAGCCATGTTTTATTTGAAGTTAATTTTTTGCTTAAGAGTTTCATATACTTTATACAGTATTTTATCTAGGACCCCCATAATTTACAAAATTATGCATATATTTCAAGCATTTCTCTATATCTGACTGAAGCTAGATGCAGATTTCCACTAAGTGAATCTACAGAATGACTTGAAAAACAACACCTAACCTAACTGGTACAATAAACCCTCTAAATAATGGACTAAATGGGGAAGCAGGTAACCAGTAATGGCAATTGTGATGGATGGAGAAGAGACTTTTGTTGTGGCTGTAACAATAATGAATAATTCTGTAACTGATGGACTTTGTTCATATTTTCCAAATCTATTCACCCAACAGATTTTGTCTCGCAATTTTGGAGTCCGTTAAAAAGAGGGCTTACTGTATACAGAACAAATATCTTAATTATCAAATGAGAAAAGATGGCAATATATTACCTGCAGTGCGAGACGACACACTCGTTGGAGCAGTATTCATCCTCCCATTCTGGGTTGTGCACAGCAGGGTTGGTGCATCCAGACCTGATGCAATTTGGTCCAGAGCTTGGACACCCTATATGTCCTGGCTGTCCCATACCCTGCTGCTGACCGCCTGAACCCTGCCCGCTTTGTTGTTGTTGTTGCTGCTGCTGTTGCTGCTGCTGTGGTGGCTGTTGTTGTGGAGGCTGCTGTTGTTGGCCATGCTGTCCACCCTGCTGGTGTTGCTGCTGTCCTGCTTGCTGTTGCTGTTGCTGTGTGGCAGCCTGTTGCTGCTGCTGCTGTGGGCTTTGCTGCTGTGTCTGGTGCTGCTGTCCACTACCCGGAGAGCCACCACCTCCAGGACTCGACAGAGACCCTGGTGCCTGCTAAATAATAAAAAAAAAATCACTGTAAAGAAAAATAATCTTTAAATGATCTGTAGCTTTAATTTCAGGTCACCTTGTATTGTTCACAATACCAGTTTTTGGTTAGTCATAATTGTTACTCTCCCTACTCATGCAAAATATATACCGTATACAGTACTCTTTTATCTAGCAAGTTAGAACAGCTGAAGCAGCATAACAGCAGGCTGAGTGGGCAGGGATGAGCTATACCTGGTTCATGTAGGGGGAGGTAGAAGGTACGTTGGTCAAGGGCGTCAGATGTGGTTGTGGTGTGGGTTGCTGGTGACCAGCCTGAGGGCCTTGCTGTGCCTGGGGTGCCAAACTGGCTGCTGACATAGGTGGCATGGAACCATGAGGCATCATGGGAGGGCCAGAAGGTGGCATGGGCTGTGACATTGGTGGGTTCATCATAGGTGGGGATGGATCGGCCATAAGAGAAGAGAGTAGAGGAGACTTCTTAGCCAATGGTGACATCTGTGTGGGCGACTGTACTTGGGGATGTCCAGGGGCGCTAGTGGTAGGAGGGTATCCAAACCCCGGGGCAAACTGACCATACCCAGGTCCCCCGTAAACTCCCTCACCTTCACCGCCCTGTAACATAAGCCAGGGGTCACGCCTCACGCAAGTACCAGTGACAAGCTTGTCACAAGAAACACTGGTACAAAGCAATGGTTATATTGGTTAATATGCCATAAGCAGGCTGCCATGCAGTTACATTCTGTCAGTCAAGTAACAGCTTAGTTTAGCCAGCATATTGCATGATTAAAGACCTAAGAAACTGCTAGCTTAAAATATACTTTCACTATGCCAAATGCAACATTAACATTGTTACAAGCTTTAGCTAACATGATGAAAACAATACAGTGTAAGTGAAGCCTCACAGCCGAACAATCAAGACAAAGATGTAACTTCAGCCACACTGGCTGAAGTATTGTACAGCTGATTTATTTGAAATACTGTACACAAGTATTTTCCCATATACAATACATATTATCAATAATTTAATTCTAAAAAATATCTTGATTTTACTACTGGGTATGTACCTCTCATGATGTTTAAAATTTTCTCTTTCAAGATGCAACAATGATTAATATTCTACATTAAGTTCATGTACGTACTGTACTATTTTCTAAAAAAATTTGTGAAAAAATGTCAAAACATAGGCTCACCCAAAATTGTTCGGTTGTGGCAGGGATTACTGCATTTGTGTTAGTCAGGTTTGAGAATCAGCCATTAAAAATATAAAAAAGCCCAAACCATTAAATGTGTTTCACTCTTACCTTTGATACCAAACTGGCACGGTAGGCAGCAAGAGCTTTAAGATACTCCTTTTTTGCTGCTTCAGTTTTTTTCTTGTACACATTCTTGTGGTCAGCATCCAGAGAATCCCACATGGAAGCAACAATTTTGGAGACTTCCCCAAAGGATGCATTGGGATTGGATCCTTTAATGGCAGCCTGTGTGTCCCGGAAGAACAAAGCATACGCTGAAACAGGTCTGCGGAAGGCAAAAAATAGATGAGCTAATAATATAATACTAATACAGGTACCCCCTCACTTAATGACTGAGTTTCATTCCTAAGAGTAGGTTGGCAAGTGAATTGGTTGTTCAGCAAGGCACTGCCCCTTACTGATATTTCAAGCATACTGTACTGGTAGTGGGTTTGTGTCGACCATCTTTAGATATTATTTTAGTGTCACCTTTGTACCATTTAAAACATTTTTAGCATATTATGAATATAACTAGGCATTAAGAAACAATAAAAGAGTAAAATACACATACAGTACACTGGTCGGAGAGCTGGTTGTAAGTCTGAGAGGTTATTAAACAAGTAGGTCGTTAAGTGAGGAGTACCTGCACATGTATATAGGTGTTCATGTGCATGTGAACAAGCATGCATTCGTGTGTGTTTGTAGTCTCAGTATTAATTTGAAACTAGAGAAGCAGAGATATGCTCATGGTGTACCATCATCAATAATTTCTCCAACATATAGTTATTTTAAATTTCCAATGCTCTAGCACTTGTTACCTCCTCTTTTATATAATTTCATAGGTTACTCAGTCTGAAAAAAAAAAAAAATCTAGTATCTCATAGGTTCTACTTTTTCCTCAGATTTACAACTGTGGACTCTTGTTATCCCTGTGGTAGCCACAGTACAGTACTAAGAATTCCTTTTTGCCTATTTTTCATTTTTTAATGACCTTGTACAGTAGTTCCCAACTTACAACATTAATGCATTAAAGAAAATTCATTGTACATTGAATGTTCAGTACTCAGAATCCATTTTCCCAACAAGAACCAGTGTAAAATGGATTAATATATACCTGAGCTCCAGTTTTTTGTCTAATTTATTAATGTTTTTCTCCAAGAATTTTTACCCAATATTTTACCTTCAGTATACACTATAGGCTTTTTTTTCAATTTCAAGTATAAATTTTTTTCTACAATATGTGCATATTAAACAATAAGATAAAATTTAATAAATAAATGCTTTAACAATACATTGTGTACAGTCTGACTGTGAATGCTGATCCCATCTTGCTCACTGAAAGGGTTAAAAGAGAGTGATGGAATCAGCAGAGTGAATCTGGTCATTTCTCAGGAGACGCAGCAGTTTTGGAGGTTGATGCTAACTGGGATTTTGGTGCAATTATAGCAGGTTGTTTAAGATAAATATCTATAGTAGGCTGCAGATGTGCTTTTTATTTTTTTCCCCCTCAGCATAAGAGCATTATTAATTATTTTGGAGATGCTGGCAAATCTTCATTTGTTTGGATCTTTCTCAAATTTTTAAATTCCATATTCAATCCCCCAAAATCCCTCGGCCATTATTTTTGTATCAAATGACTTTTCTAGTTCAAGTTCAAAATGTTTGTCTTCACTATCTTTTTCTGCAACTATTAATTCCTGAAATTCTGTATCTTCATTGGAGAGACAAACACTTTGCAAGTATCAACTTGTCCACATCTGCCTCAAAGTTAATATGAAGTGCATTTGCATTGTCTACCATGTTAACCACCACTTCCTTCCTATGTTGCTCAAACCTACGGAAATCATGCATCAAACGAAGGGTTAATTTTTTCCATAAGACAATCATGAGTAACTGCTTGACTTCACTCTAAATCATCTCAACATTCATTAAGTCATCATCGACATTATACCACTTCCAAAAATCCTCGAGGATTTTGTCCTCTGCCTTAAATGTCAGGGAATATGTATACCTTGAGCATTAGGTCTAATGTCTTCATCAGAGCCTGGTCCATGGGTTGCAGCAAAATAAAGGTTGTGTTTAGTGAAAAGAACACAACCTTGACATCAGTATCAAAGTCAGTCATCTAGGTGAACTGAATGTCTTGGGGCATTTCCAAGAATGAGTAAAATCTTAGAGGGCAACTCTTTTCTGGAGAAATCAAGTTTAACAAATTTCAAAAAATGATGATCAAATAACTGCATAAAACATGCCTTGATTACCCAAGCATTGTCACTAGACATCCAGACCACAGGCAGAGAAAATTTGGTGAACCCTTAAAATGTAATAGGTTTTACAGAATGATACATCAGGAGACATTGAATCTTGAAATCCCCAGCAGTATTACTTCCAACCAATACTGAAAAACTGTCTTTTGCTGCTTTATATCCTGGCATACACTTTTTTGTCTAAGAAATTTATGTCTTGTCAGGCAGTGTTTAAAAAAAATACTAATCTTGTGTGCATTATATATTTGACGTAAACCATAATTCTATCTTTAATTACATCTGTAAATAGTTTTGCAAATTACTCAGTTGCTTTAACACTGGCATTAGCAGCTTCATCACACACTTGAACATCATGCAAATTTGCTCTTGAATGAAACCTATTAAACTATGGCTTGCATTAAATGTAGGTACTGTGTACATCACCAACACTATCACCAAATTATTCCCTTCCAAGCCATCAAAAATAGGATTGTCTTTTTTTTTCTATCAACATTGTGCTAAGAAGCACTCCTTTGTGGCACTGGTCATCTACCCATATCAAATGATTTTTTGTTTCACTCAGCAAACCAATGTATTTCATGGATATGATCTTCATCCTTCATAATTGCATTGGTCAACCAGTTTATGCCATATACACTGTGGAAACTCGGTTTTCGTATGTCCTAGTTTTCATACGATTCGGCTTTCAATGACTTTTTTCATCAAAATTTTGTCCCTGTGTTTGTACATCCGCTCAGTTTTCGTACAGTTGAAAACGGTCCATACTAAACTCGTTCGCCTGCCCGCATGACTCAGCCACTCATTTCCTGGAATCGAGCGACCACACAAAGCATCCCCTATGTTCGTGATTTTGAAAGGTTCAAGGCTGACCCTGATGACCCTACGCTTGTTGTGGAATCTATTGTCTTTGGGGAAGTCCATGGGGTTGGATGCGAGTGGCCAGGATGTGGAAGAGTTGGTGGATGATGACAGGGAAGAGCTAACCACTGAAGAGCTGCAAGACTTTCAACTGGAACAGCAACAGACTGCAGCTGAGGAAATTGCTTTAACCCGTAAACGGTCCAAGCAGATCTACGTTCACATGTGTAGTGCTACGAAAGTAGATCTACATTTTTTTATATATTTTCAATAACAAAAAAAAAAGTAGATCAAAGTTTTTTACACATTTTCAAATGTAAAAAACAAAAAGAAGATCTACTTTTTTTTTACATACGTACTTTCAAATCTTGAAAAAACGTATATACATATACGTTTGGACCATTTACAGGTTAAATGAGGAGGAAGAGAGAGGGGAGAAAATGCCTTCTTCAGTGATTAAGGATATGTGTGCAAAGTGGAATGACTTGCATAGTTTTGTGGAGAAATACCTATCACCCTAAAAAAGCTGTTGCAAGCCGTGTCTGCAACATGTTCAATGACAATGCCTTTTCCCATTTTAGGCAAATCTTAAAGAGATGCCAGAAACAGACCTCTCTGGACAGATTTCTTGTGCAACAGGGGTCCAGTGACTCTCAAGCTGGTCCTAGTGCCAGTAAAAGACAAAGAAGAGCAGTAACCCCGGATAGGGTCTTGATAACTGAATTCCTTTTGGACAGGGATTCCCCTTCCAAACAATGACCTCTCCTCCTCCCTCTCCCTTCCTCGCCGTCTACCATATGTTAACAAGTCTTCAATAGAGGTAAAATTGATGTTAAATGTTCATTTATCCATTTCATTAGTCATTTATATTTCTCATTGTTTTCTGTGTGTAAAACTATAGCTATTCTCTATAAAATGTATTTTTTGTTAATATTTTTGGGTGTCTGGAATGGATTAATTGGATTTACATTATTTCTTATGGGAAATACGTATTGCTTCAGTTATCGTATGATTCAGTTTTCGCTGACCTTTTTCAAACGGATTAATCATGAAAACCGAGGTTTCACTGTATATGCAATGTTAGTAGCCATCTTACTCATTTCAGACTGCTTCATAACATCAAGACCGTAGGCATACTATCGAAGATACAGTACTATGTTCCACAGTCAGCCCTCCTGGCCCTATATCACTCACTCATTTACCCCTCTCTCACCTATGAAATCTGTGCATGGGCTCCACAACAATAAACCATCTCAGACCATTAATTACCCAACAAAAGGCTGCAGTCATAATAACAAATTCCCACTACAGACAGCACACTCCACCAATATTCAAAACTCTAAACTTACTCTCCGTACAAAACATCCATACTTATTACTGTACCTACTACAAACATAGAACACTTAACTCGGATATAAACCCTCCCCTCAAACTTCTCCTTACCAACCTCAACAGATCACTCTTTGATGTTCCTCGTATCCATCTTACACTATGTAAAAACGCAATTCACATAAAAGGCCCAAAAATCTAGAATTCATTACCTGTGAATATAAAAGAAACACTGTCTGCTTATCAATTCAAGACTTCTTAACCCTTTCAGGGTCCAAGGCCCAAATCTGGAGTCACGCACCAGTGTCCAAGAATTTTCAAAAAAAAAAAATTTGTTATTTTTTCTTATGAAATCGTAGAGAATCTTTTTGTGAAGGTAATAAAACAAAAAGTACGAAATTTGGTGGAAAATTGACGAAATTATGCTCTCGCGAATTTTGATGTGTCAGCGATATTTACGAATCGGCGATTTTGCCGACTTTGACTCCCATTTTAGGCCAATTACATTATTCCAATCAACCAAATTCTTAGCTATTTCACTAGTATTACTTCTATTCTATCGATTGAGCACAAGAAATCGCCAAGTCAACTGTTTCAACTACAAAATAAAGTGATCGGAAATTGTTAATTTGGCCAATTTAACACAAAGTTCAAAATATTCCAATTTCAAAATAGGGTCCAGAATGAACAATGTAGGCATTCCTGGCACTAAACTAACATTTCCTCTGTTCATTAGTTATGTTTTGAGGCTTTACAAATAAATTCCATTTTGATTTTTTATTCACAATGAATTTTTATTCACACCAAAAAATAGAAGATTTACTGTTATGCAATACTGTAATAATTGTATAAATATCATCACCATATTTGTGAATGTATATTAGACCCACCAGCTGACGTGTATTAGACGTGTGAGGTCGTTTGTTTACTCTTGAATATCGGCAAAAATTTAACATTTCTGCTACTTTGAGCTCAGTTTCAAGCCATTTCCAGTGCTAAAACCAATCAAAATCATCTCTATTTCTGTAATATGTCTTCCATTCTATCAAATGAGACCAAGAAATCGCAAATACAACTATAAAAAACATACGAAAAAAACACTGCAAAGTTGCTGTTTTAATCGAAAAATCATGATTTCATTTTTTTTCTCTCATTATACACAGTGTGCTGCAGGATCTGTTTTATGTGGTGCACACATACCACATAGATGTATTCTCTCATATCTAGGCCCAAATGTACCACTCACAGTTTATCAGAGTGAGCTGAGCTCATGGCGTAGATCTACGGTTTGGACCCTGAACGTAAGATCTACGGGACGGACCCTGAAAGGGTTAAAAACCACTTACTCACCCACAACTAAATAATTACTGATTAACTGTATCTCAAATGTATAACCTGTGACCCTATCAAACTGTTTTTTTTGTAATTACATTACCTAATAGAATACTCCATTCTCTTGAATGCTCAGTAACTCATCAAAGGTCTTACAAATTTGTACAACAATAAAGCCTCTTATTTCAAATACTCAGTTGTACTTAATGTTGTACTAATTTGTTTACTGTATTTTTACCACTGAATATATCATTGCTTAGTTAATGTTAAGCCTGCCCACAATGCTCTGCATACAAGGGGTTTTTGGCATGTACACTCAACCAATGTATTTCTTTTGTACAACTATGTATCTATGTATCATGTCCAAATAATAATAAATAAATAAGGGTCATAAATTTTCTTTTCCATGGAACTTGGGTATCAATATCATTATTTTCGGGTTTTCCAGTTATGATGAATGTCTGTTTTCCGAGGTAAATTCCCCCCCCCCCCCCAAAAAAAAAAGGCTGCTACTAAGTGGAGGTGAAAGAGAACAGTGTTGGGAGAATGTGTACTTCCAGCCTTCAGCCGATCACAGCCTCTGTGCCTCTGCCATTGTAAGTAGTCCCCATGGAGCGTGAGTTGCCTGTCATAAGTAACTGGTTCCAAATATCAATGTTGCAAGTGCAAAATACTCTACTACTGTACTTGGGGTATCATAAACTGGGGTTCTACCGTATACCATACATGGTTACCATGTCTCCTGTTATTATCCTATTACCCAGTGTGGCCATCTTTAATGTTTTCAGACTTTTCATCATAACTCATATATGTATTTTTAAACTCTGGTAGCTGCTTTAGTAGTTCTTTGGATTTTTTCTACCTTATCTATGTCTTCCTTTGAGAAGTGGGGATCACCTAACTACAGCCTCTCCCAACTTTTGCCTAATATGTAGTATGTTGGTGCAGTTATAGCATTTCTCCATTCATATATATTTGAACACCATTTCATAATTCTCCAGGGTAGCATACGAGTTTCTCACAATTAGGTTTATTTAATTTTCCAGTGATAAGATTTTTGTTTTAATAAGAAATGCAGCCCTCTGATATTTTCAATATTTTATCACAGTATTTTTTATTGCAGGCTCATTTCACCTTCTCTCAGTTCCATTATATTTCATTTACCTATGTTAAATTCCATTATCCACTTATCACTACATTTACTCATTTCATCCAAGTCATCCTGCACAGAATGTCATTTTTATTATTTATCTGTCTTAAGATTTTTGCAATATCTGCAAACAGATTTTTTTTTTTATTATTTGGGGCAAGTGTGAATCTTTGTCCCACCCCACTTGTGACACCTCCCCATGAGGATAATTTTCCTATAATAACTTTTTATTTTCCTCTTAAACAAAAAATCTCTCATCTAGTCTAATAATTTGCTTTTTATTCTTCCTATTTTTTCATTTTCCAAATTAGTCTTTCATGGCCGGCTATTAAAAGCTCTGATTCACAAACTGCACACGACTGCAAACAAATCATACTACGGGCGAGGATAGAACCCGCGTCATGTTGACGGCTTTGAGGGGACTTGAGCCAGAGTTCGTCACGGCCACGCTAGCTGGAGATTTGTCTGTAAAAACTTGCATTTGTTGTCACAGTGGTGCCTATGCTAACCTTCCTATGGTGTAGAAATATACCTAGCTGGATGAATCTTATTGTGGCTAGCTGGCCCAGTGGCTAACGCGATGGTCTGGAGTTTTGAGACTCTCTGATCGCAGGTTCTATCCCCGCCCATGGCATGGTTTATTAAAAGCTCTCTTAGTCTAGAAAAATACAATCCATTCATCTACTTCTTTCTGGAACAATACAGCCTCTCCTCACTGAGCAATGTACTCGTTTACCAATGACTCGGATTTACGATGGGCTCTCTTCCAGCGTGCATACCTAATGATATTACAGCCAATTTCCTCTATTCTGTTTTCTGCTTATTACAATATATAGTATGCTACTGTATAAACATTTAAAAATATACCAGAAATGTTATGAATGGTGCAAAGGTGACATTAAAACAATATCAAAGATGGTTGACAACACAAACCCACTACCATTACAGCAGTATGCTCCTCACTTAGCGACGAATTTGCTTACCGACTGGTCTTAGGAACAGAACTCCGTCGTTAAGTGAGGAGAGACTGTATACAGTACTGTACAGAATTCATGTATAGTACAGTGCATTAATTTGCAGATTGAAAACAAAACTGTTTGCTAATTAATAGGTTTTTGTTCTCTTAAGTGTTCAATCCAGTGGTGTGGTGTGGCATGAAAAAATTGCTTGGGTGAGCAAATGAAGCTGAAGAATGAAGATCTGTAAATATTTATTCTTTTTGTAATTATCTCTACTGATCCGAGAAAATGTTCAGCAGTCTTTCTATAAAAATCTGGCTTTCTCTTCAACCGATAGAAAGGGAAAGCTTAGCAGTCTGTCTTTCCACCAAGAATTTCTGGAGCAGGAGTTTTTATTTGTTTCAACATGAAAGAAGCTGAACTGTACAGATGCAGTTATTATAAAAGTACTGCAGATGTGAAGTAACTAGCTTTTGTGAATCATCATCAACAATTAAGATAAGATTTATTTGGAGTTTTAACCCGGAGATTTAGCCACCCAGAACAACCCAAGAAAGTCAGTGTGTCATCAAGGGCTGTCTGTCTTATTTCCATTGGGGTCCTTCAATTTTGTCCCCCAGGATGTGATCCACACCAGTCAACTGACACCAAAAAACCTACTTACTGCTAGGTGAACAGGGACTGCAAGTGCAAGGAAATCTGCCCAGCATTTCCACCCAGCCAGGGATTGAACCACAGACACCCAGAGTGTGAGCTAAGAGCATTGCTTACCAAGCCATGGGTAGGCAAACAAGCAGCTCTGTCTTTCAACAACAAAATGTAGTCATTAAAATTAATTCACAAAGGCTAGTCTACTTTACAGAACTTTTCCCAAGCTATTCAGCTTTATTAAAAAAAATTCTTAAATCATTGCTGGAACATTCAAATTAATTCAAAATAGCTAGCTACTTCACAGTGAGTCTTTTTCATGTTATACTGTTTTATAAAACTAAAATTTTCTGCCATAGTTTTATCTTCAAATTCATCTGACACATAAGCAGCTCTTAAGTTGTGATTTTATTAATAAAAAAATATGAAAGAAATTAACATACAATACTTATTTTTCAGCAACTGACAAGCAAGCCCTGGAAATTCCTCTCTAAATCCAAGTGTCAGACCTAGTAAATACTAGGCCTAATACTGATGGTGTATTCCCCCCCCTCCTCTCTCTCGTCACTTCTGTATGCTGATGCATACAAAAATTATCACATTACAACCTATATACATTACTTAGTAAGTAATACTTGTGAAAATGTTTATTTTGGGTGATATTAACAAAATGTTAGATTAGGTATTGAAAAGTTAGGTTAGGTATTTGTTAGCTAAGGTTAGGTAACACAGGGTTGGGTTAGGTATTGTTTATAGTTGTTAAGTATCATTTAACTAAGGTTAGATAACATATAGTCAGGTTGAGTATCGTTTAGCTAAGGTTAGGTAACATATGGTTAGGTTAGATTAGGTATTGTTTATGTAAGGTTAGGTAACAAATGGTTAGGTTAGGTTAGGTATTGTTTACGTAAGGTTAGGTAACAAATGCTTAGGTTAGGTATTGTTTAGTTAAGGTTAGGTTAGGTATTGTTTAGTTAAGGTTAGGTTAGGTATTGTTTAGTTAAGGTTAGGTTAGGTATTGTTTAGTTAAGGTTAGGCAACATATCTTTGTTTACATTCAGTCAGTGGTAAGACACTGTGCTGTCAACCTAAATAAATGTACTTATTTTCCCTATTTGCACAAAAATAACAATTTGCACAAGAAATGACTACTTATTCAAAGATGTACACAGGGTGTGATGTACTGAAAAGTGTAAAATAACAACCAAATTTCACAGAGTGGTTGTCGGTGACTATTACTGAATTTGTTCTGTATTTCAGAGGTTTTCTTACGTAGAGTTTACTCTTCAATTTTAGTTGGATATTCTTCCAGCACTTTCCTCTCCTCTTCAATTATTTTGTTACTATTTCCAGAGGTATCTCGAGCTAGCTGCAGCTAACTTTCTAGCTCTGTCTTCTGTACACTCGCAAGCCTTTTAACTTCTCTATATCATCCTGATTTTCTTGCCAATTCCTGATGCATCACCTCTTTTATTATCTCAACTTTGCCTTTCTAATGTTCCCACAGGTGTTGCATTGAAACCATTATTACTAATTCACTTTCGAATAATCCTTTCCGTCTTCCCTAATTTTATTCTAATTTAGTCATTCGGTTCATCCATCCACCAGTTTTCTCTTCTGCTGGTGTAGGAACCCAATAGAAATTAGTCACTGACTTTTCTGGGGGTTATCCTACGTAATTTACACTATGTATAAGTGTACTTCTGTGTACCTGTACCTAAGTACCTGTACCTAAGTACTAACACCAAGGAAAATGTCAGTTTGACTTTTCTGGGTTATCCTGGGTAATCTACACATCTACTGGTATGTATGATAATTTATGTAAGTATTTATGTGTACCTGTACCTGAACAAACTTACTAAAACAGTTGTTTGATCTGCTGGTCTCTGGCCACAATATAAACAATCACCTACTGCTCTTCACTACCTTTATATAATAAATAAATACTTCTTACTCTTTTCCTTACTAAGTTTTACCTTCCACAATTTAGGGGACCACTCTCATATATCAATATACTCCCTTTACTACAAACAGGCAAAGACTTCATTTTTTTTTTTCTTCCAAGCTGTGACGGCTGACGTCCCTCCACTGTCTTGGTCGAGTGAGTGCGCCAGTCAGCGGCGCTGGATTTAATGGGGGGGAGGCAGCGGCGCTGGATTTAATGGGGGGAGGCAGCGGCGCTGGATTTAATGGGGGGAGGCAGCAGGGCTGGATTTAATGGAGTCAGCGGCACTGGATTTAATGAGGGGAGGCAGCGGCGCTGGATTTAATGGGGGGAGGCAGCGGGACTGGATTTAATGGGCGGAGGCAGCGGGGCTGGATTTAATGGGGGAGGCAGCGGGGCTGGATTTAATGGAGTCAGTGGCGCTGGATATAATGGGGAAGGCAGCGGTGCTGGATTTAATGGGGGGAGGCAGCGGGGCTGGATTTAATGGGGAGGCAGCGGGGCTGGATTTAATGGGGGAATTCAGCAGGGCTGGATTTAATGGAGTCAGCGGCACTGGATTTAATGAGGGGAGGCAGCGGCGCTGGATTTAATGGGGGGGAGGCAGCGGGACTGGATTTAATGGGCGGAGGCAGCGGGGCTGGATTTAATGGGGGGAGGCAGCGGGGCTGGATTTAATGGAGTCAGTGGCGCTGGATATAATGGGGAAGGCAGCGGTGCTGGATTTAATGGGGGAGGCAGCGGGGCTGGATTTAATGGGGAGGCAGCGGGGCTGGATTTAATGGGGGAATTCAGCAGGGCTGGATTTAATGGAGTCAGTGGGGCTGGATTTAATGGGGGAGGCAGCGGGGCTGGATTTAATGGGAGAGGAAGCAGGGCTGGATTTAATGGAGTCAGCAGGGCTGGATTTAATGGAGGCAGCGGGGCTGGATTTAATGGGAGAGGAAGCGGGGCTGGATTTAATGGAGGCAGTGGGGCTGGATTTAATGGAGTCAGCGGCGCTGGATTTAATGGGGGGAGGCAACGGGGCTGGATTTAATGGGGGAGGCAGCGGGGCTAGATTTAATGGGGGGTGGGAGGCAGCGGGGCTGGATTTAATGGGGGTGGGAGGCAGCGGGGCTGGATTTAATGGGGGTGGAGGTAGCGGGGCTGGATTTAATGGGGGGAGGCAGCAGGCTGGATTTAATGGAGTGAGTGGGGCTGGATTTAATGGGGAGGCAGCAGGGCCGGATTTAATGGAGTCAGTGGGGCTGGATTTAATGGGGGGAGGCAGCAGGGCTGGATTTAATGGAGTCAGCGGCGCTGGATTTAATGAGGGGAGGCAGCGGGCTGGATTTAATGGAGTCGGCGGGGCTGGATTTAATGGGGGTGGGAGGCAGTGGGGCTGGATTTAATGGGGGAGGCAGCAGAGCTGGATTTAATGGAGTCTGGGGCTGGATTTAATGGGGGAGGCAGCGGGGCTGGATTTAATGGGGGAGGCAGCGGGGCTGGATTTAATGGAGTCAGTGGGGCTGGATTTAATGGGGAGGCAGCAGGGCTGGATTTAATGGGGGAGGCAGCGGGGCTGGATTTAATGGGGAGGCAGCAGGGCTGGATTTAATGGGGGGAGGCAGCGGAGCTGGATTTAATGGGGGAGGCAGCGGGCTGGATTTAATGGAGTCAGCGGGGCTGGATTTAATGGGGGGTGGGAGGCAGAGGGGCTGGATTTAATGGGGGGGAGGCAGCGGGGCTGGATTTAATGGGGAGGCAGCGGGGCTGGATTTAATGGGGAGGCAGCGGGGCTGGATTTAATGGGGGGAGGCAGTGGGGCTGGATTTAGTCAGCGGGGCTGGATTTAATGGGGGGTGGGAGGCAGCGGGGCTGGATTTAATGGGGGAGGGGTCAGCGGGGCTGGATTTAATGGGGGAGGGGGAGTCAGTGGGGCTGAATTTAATAATGGAGTCAGCGGGGCTGGATTTAATGGGGGGAGGCAGCTGGGCTGGATTTAATGGGGGAGGGGGGAGTCAGCGGGGCTGGATTTAATGGGGGAACGGGGAGTCAGCGGGGCTGGATTTAATGGGGAATGGGGAGTCAGCAGGGCTGGATTTAATGGGGGAGTCAGCAGGGCTGGATTTAATGGGGGAGGGGGAGTCAGCGGGGCTGGATTTAATGGGGGATGGGGAGTCAGCGGGGCTGGATTTAATGGGGAGGGGAAGTCAGCAGGGCTGGATTTAATGGGGGAGGGAAGTCAGCAGGGCTGGATTTAATGGGGGGGGGAGTCAGCGGGGCTGGATTTAATGGGGGAGGGGGAGTCAGCGGGGCTGGATTTAATGGGGGAGGGGGAGTCAGCGACGCTGGATTTAATGGGGGAGTGCAGTGCTGGATTTATTGGAGTTAGCAGGGCTGGATTTAATGGGGGGAGTCAGCAGGGCTGGATTTCATGGAGGTAGTCTACAGGGCTGGATTTAATGGAGGGAATTAGCAGGGCTGGATTTAATGGAGGGAGTCTGCAGAGTTGAATTTAATGGAGGAAGCGGGTCAGCAGGGTTGGATTTAATGGAGGAAGCGAGTCAGCAGGGCTGGATTTAATGGAGGGAGCGAGTCAGCAGGGCTGGATTTAATGGAGGGAGCGAGTCAGCAGGGTTGGATTTAATGGAGAGAGCAAGTCAGCAGGGCTGGATTTAATGGAGAGAGCGAGTCAGCAGGAAAGGATTTAATGGAGGGAGGTAGTTAGCAGGGTAAGATTTAATGGAGGGAGTGAGTCAGCTGGGCTGGATTTTATGGGGGAGGGAGTCAGCAGGGCTGGATTTAATGGGGAGGAGAGGGAGTCAGCAGGGCTGGATTTAATGGGGAGGAGAGGGAGTCAGCAGGGCTGGATTTAATGGGGAGAAGAGGGAGTCAGCTGGGCTGGATTTTATGGGGGAGAGAGAGGGAGTCAGCTGGGCTGGATTTTATGGGGGAGAGAGAGGGAGTCAGCAGGGATGGATTTAATGGGGAGGAGAGCGAGTCAGCAGGGCTGGATTTAATGGAGGAGAGAGGGAGTCAGCAGGGCTGGATTTAATGGAGGAAGTCAGCAAGGTTAGATATGAGGGCGTCAGAAAGGCCAGATTTAATGGGGCCAGCAGGGCCAGATTTAATGGGGTCAGCAGGGCCAGATTTATTGGAGTCAGCAGAGCTAGATTTAACGGAGGCAGCAGAGCTAGAGTTAATGAAGTCAGTAGCGCTAGATTTAATAAAGTCAGCAGGGCCAGATTTAGTGGAATCAGCAGGGCCAGATTTAATGGAGGCAGCAGAGCTAGATTTTAATATAGTTAGCAGGGCTAGATTTAATGAAATCATCAGGGCCAAATTTAATGGAGTCAGTAGAGCTAGATTTAATGGAGTCAGCAGAGCTAGATTTAATGGAGTCAGCAGAGCTAGATTTAATGGAGTCAGCAGGGCTAGATTTAATGGAGTCAGCAGAGCTAGATTTAATGGAGTCAGCAGAGCTAGATTTAATGGAGTCAGCAGAGCTAGATTTAATGGAGTCAGCAGAGCTAGATTTAATGGAGTCAGCAGGGATAGATTTAATTCCTCCCTTGAATCTAACCCTGTTGACTCCCACCCTTTAATCAGCCCCTTCAGAATCTCCCCCTCCCTTAATTAAAGGGAGGGAGGAAGCAGAGCTGGATTTATGGAAGGAAGAGAGTAAGCAGGACTGAATTTAAAGGAGGGAGGGAGTCAGCAGGGGTGGATTTCAAGGAAGAGCAACAATCACCGCACATAATAAGGAATAATCACAAACATAATAAATATCTCTGATGTTTGAGAGAAGCAAACAATTACTCGAGTCTTGAATGTGTATGAACGACGGACCAGTTTGGTTGGTTGGTTAATCGGAGTTTCAAGCCTATATACCACATTAGGATCCTTAAGACTGCAAGTAACCTGTTTCACATTAGACAAGACTACTCTAATCCCTAAAACAAGGATCAAAGCAAATTCTCAGCATATATACGCTGGGAGAAATACAGCTCTCTGTATATATTCGTTGGAACAGTTTATAAATCGAAGGGTTAGTTATTGGTCAAGTGGAGTCATAAGGTACGATAACTATTTCCTTAGAAACTTTGAACACTAGGCAGCACTGTCTGCTTGTGCTGGTAAACAACTCCTTCCACTGTATGCTCAATGACTAAACATGTGCTTGTTAACTCCCACTGTATGTTGAATGACTCAACATGTTTCCAGTCGCCCATGTGGGTCCCAGTTCTCTAGCTCTGTGAATAAAATCACCCATGATTAATAACTTTACCCCCATGAGCTCTCATTGCTGCTTCTGCTCAAGTGCCAACCACTGCTGTGTGGCTCTTCATTTGTGCCAACCACTGCTGTGTGGCTCTTCATTTTCCTGTCTTGNGTCTCTTATTTTTTGATAACACCACTTTTGGTCCCCAGTCTTGACTGTACCACACTATGTAATCAACTGGCTCATTTCTATCTGTTTTTCTCATCTCCTTAACTCAACTAATTTGTAACTAGCAAAGTCACTGCCCCCTTACACTGTTTCCTCTGTCTTTCGCTATTACCTGGCGTAATGCTGAGAATGTGACATCAGTTATCATTTCAGGTAGTTTAGTCTCTGTGATAGCTATGATGTCTGGGTTTACCTCTGCTACCCATTTAATAAATCCATCATTTTAATTTGATAATCCATCCGTATTTGTGTACCACACTCTGAGTTTCTCTTTCCTTAACCACATTCTTGTTGTGGTGGTCTAGTCCTGTTTGCTGAGCTTCTGCCTGGAGTAGGGTATGTAGGGATGGGGTTGGTGTGTACATTAGTACAGGGAAAGGGGTAAGGATGTGAGCTGTAGGACGGGGAGGGGAGGGGGATAGTGTTAGTGTTGAGATAAGGGAAGGGTGGGTGCCCTGAGATGGACCCACAAGCAAAGGAGCAGTGGGTGAGCCTAGGGGCTGAGTCTTTCCCCCTCTTGCCTCCCTCTCTTCCTCTCTTTTTTTTCTTCACACTCAGGTGTTCCCTTTCCATCTCTGTCCTGTCACAATCCACTATATATGGTAATACTGTCTTTCAGCTTCGTTATATATGTCTAGGATAGCTTGATTAGACAATGTCAAGGGAGTACTTCTCGACCTTCTGAAAAGTTTTCATTTGCTGTCTATTCTCTTCTTATGCATCCAATGACAGATACAATCTTACGTCTCTCCTCCTCCCATCTCCTGTTTCCTGATCTTTCACCAGCCTCCTGGAGTCCATAGATCAACCTCTCTCCCTTCCATTCCCTTTCCTTCCAGATTGACGTGTCTGTCTTCACTGTTGTCCTTTCTATTCCCTTTATCACCACCTTTGCCTCCCCATCTTCTGAGAGTTTCTTCACTAGTGATTCTCCTTCATTATCAATCCCAGATCTCACTCCTCTTTGCTGCTGCCCCATCTGCCTGCTCTTTTATCTTTCCCATAGCTTTTTCTCAGCTGTTTCACTTCCTCCACCAGTTTTAGAATCCTTTCTACCTGCTCTGCAACCTTTTTCCTTGCCTTATTACACATCCCCCAGGTTTCTCCTTAAGGGAATCGAATTTTCTTTCCCGTTCCTCATCCAATTTGTGGTTTAGACCATTTATTATCATGTCTAGATAGTGCAACTCACCTCCTGCACTCTGCTCCTAGCGCTCAGATGTTTCTCACATTTACCATTCGCAAGATTACCTAAATAAGAGCCAGTACTCTCTCTCTCTCTCTCTCTCTCTCTCTCTCTCTCTCTCTCTCTCTCTCTCTCTCTCTCTCTCTCTCTCTCTCTCTCTAAAACCCCTCACAATCGTGAGGTAGAGTGCTATTTTTTATATTTTGAAGGACAAGGACATGTATAATGCCAATATTTAATAGTAGTGGCCTGTATCGGCCACTACTTTTAAATATCGCCGATACCGATACACTGGTACACCCCTAGTTACAACACTAATTGTGGCTACACACTCATTTATTCAAAAATGAATACTGTTTGCTAACGTTTCGAGGAATTGCATGTCTCCATCTGGTCTAATTTGTCTCAACCTTCATGTTACTGATTGTATCTAATATTTTTAGAAAATACAGTCGATATTAGTCTCTGTGTCATACATGCTGGCAACCCCCATTTCTAAATTTGTTAAACAGCTGACATTATTTTCAATGTGAAATACGACGCTCGCTTCTAGTTCATTAAACTCTACGCTAGAAGACTGAATAACTCTACGCTAGAAGACTGAATAACTCTACGCTACAAGACTGAATAACTCTACACTACAAGACTGAATAACTCTACGCTACAAGACTGAATAACTCTACGCTACAAGACTGAATAACTCTACGCTACAAGACTGAATAACTACGCTACAAGACTGAATAACTCTACGCTACAAGACTGAATAACTCTACGGTACAAGACTGAATAACTCTACGCTACAAGACTGAACAACTCTACGCTACAAGACTGAATAACTCTATGCTACAAGACTGAATAACTCTACGCTACAAGACTGAATAACTCTACGCTACAAGACTGAATAACTCTACGCTACAAGACTGAATAACTCTACGCTACAAGACTGAATAACTCTACGCTACAGCTGAATAACTCTACGCTACAAGACCGAATAACTCTACGCTACAAGACGAATAACTTACGCTACAAGACCGAATAACTCTACGCTACAAGACCGAATAACTCTACGCTACAAGACCGAATAACTCTACGCTACAAGACCGAATAACTCTACGCTACAAGACCGAATAACTCTACGCTACAAGACCGAATAACTCTACGCTACAAGACCGAATAACTCTACGCTACAAGACCGAATAACTCTACCTACAAGACCGAATAACTCTACCTACAAGACCGAATAACTCTATGCTACAAGACGAATAACTCTACGCTACAAGACCGAATAACTCTACGCTACAAGACCGAATAACTCTACACTACAAGACCGAATAACTCTACACTACAAGACCGAATAACTCTACGCTACAAGACCGAATAACTCTACGCTACAAGACCGAATAACTCTACGCTACAAGACTGAATAACTCTACGCTACAAGACCGAATAACTCTACGCTACAAGACCGAATAACTCTACGCTACAAGACTGAATAACTACCCTAGAATAATAAAACTCCATGTTAGAAGAATGGATAAAACTCCCGCTAGAAGAATGGTTGAATGGATAAAACTCCATGCTACAGGAATGGACATAACTCTACGCTAAAAGAATGAATAACTCTACTCTAGAAGAATGAATAACTCTACGTTATGTGTAAAACAAGGCTGTGTATGTGGATTTCACAAGATGGGTTAGTCGTCCCGTTTCAGTCATGAAATTCAGTCCAGAACCTGCCGCCCAATTCTGGCTCCTGAAATAATGGGTACTCACCTGTACTACACTGGAAGCAGTGTGTATATGATAGACCGTGGCTTCACCAGGTCTCTGGTGCAGGAGGTAGCCCACCTCTTCACGCAGCCCAAATGAACGAGTATTTAATATACCTGGAGTACTTACATGCAAAGTGGTAGCTGTGGGAGCACCTAAGAATACCTGTGTGGGGATTCACGGGCCACGGTCTCGTCTGTAGTGACCTTTCGAGGTATAGTATATCCGTGTCGAGGGAGGTAATGGGTAATCCACGAGAGTAATCCAATATATCTACGAGTGGAGTCGTCTCGTGGCTCACAAGTCGCAGCGTGACTCCCACAGTCGTAGGGGCCCGCTTGGTGGCCCAAGAGGGAGGGGAGGGGCATATATTGTGCAGGACACTTGGGTTGAACTAAGCTAAATTCTAACTCTAATTTAGTGTTAAAATAAGTATAAATTATAATGGTAGTGTATAAAGTAGCCTAGGGAGTTACTTAGGTTCTCTACACATATGCTGCTATGTATGATAATTCTATGTAACTGTATTTGTGTATACCTGAATAAACTTACTTGTTTACAGGTCAGAACCTCTTAACAGAACTGTGGCACCTCATAGGCGTCGTCTCCCCCTCTCCATATTCCACCAACTGGGGGGAGTTTTAACGCCTGGAAAATTCAAACGATATTTTCCACACCCTAGAAGAATGAACAAAACTCTACGCTAGAAGAATGAACAAAACTCTACGCTAGAAGAATGAACAAAACTCTACGCTAGAAGAATGAACAAAACTCTACGCTAGAAGAATGAACAAAACTCTACGCGGCTAGAAGAATGAACAAAACTCTACGCTAGAAGAATGAACAAAACTCTACGCGGCTAGAAGAATGAACAAAACTCTACGCTAGAAGAATGAACAAAACTCTACGCTAGAAGACTGGACAGAAATCAACTAGAAGGCACTGTGATTACCATCAAGGTGAAATATAACGAGACACTTTCACAGATCTGTACCGTCATGTAACTGTGTTAAGGTTACCGATGTGCAGACAAACCGGATCTTTTGTTTTTTACACAATATAAAAGTACCCATAGCTTGTGCTTAGCAATATACTCTTGTGTATCCAGTCACATTTAAAATTTTATAGCTTAAAATTCAATTAAAATAACCCCGCTGGGGGAAAGTGGGGACTAATCTAATTCTGGGCCGCGTCACAAAGGACTTGCACACGAAGAAAAATGACGTCTTTCCCGTATGGTTTCATCCCGTGCCACACCAGTGCCACGCCAGTGCCACACCAGACTTCCACTTAAGACCACCGTCTTTACACCTAGCCAGAAGCCGTCGAGCTGAGCGAAATTTGGCGGCCGGTGAACGATACCTTCAGCACGGCTAATACTATCTTAACCCCCCGGAAACACAATACAAGAAAAATTGCTATTTTTTGTGCTATTAGAATACATAAACAGCAGCAGAGCGGACTTAAAAAAGGGGAGCAAGGAAACAGATAAAGGATCCAGCTATGGTAGTCTTTAATTCACAGCTATCGCTATATTAGATTTATTCAGCACTCCAACGATTATCGACACTACATTCGCGCTACAATCATGATATTCAAATACAAAAAAGACATTAAGTATACATGTATGATTTGTAGCTGTATTTACCGGAGTGAAGATGAATAACTGTATTTATCACTGTTGTTAAGGTCCACAAATTACCAGTTTCAGGATATTTTTACTTGTTCCACAAGAACGTGTTGAACTTGCTATCTAGTTAACCAACGCACACTACACACGCGCGCGCGCTCACACTGTCAACTTCGATGGCGGTGTCCTTCCAGGACTGAGGGGAGGGAAGGAGGGGACCTTGATGTTGAAGGGCTCTTGATCCGAGGAAGTGCCTGATTACCTCCCAGTCTCCAGATACTGTATGATTCTCATCTTCATCAATGAGGCCGTTAGTGCGCGCGCGTGTGTGTGTTAGTTGTGTGTGTGTGTGTGTGTGTGTGTGTGTGTGTGTGTGGTGTGTGTGTGTGTGTGTGTGTGTGTGTGTGTGTGTGTGTGTTAGTTAGTTACCATTTTGTCCTAGGCACTTGTCGATTAGACACTAGGCCTGCTGTATATGCGAGTGTGTGTGTGTGTGTGTGTGTGTGTGTGTGTGTGTGTGTGTGTAAATCCCACACACTAAGTGTAGAGATTGTAAAGAAATTTCCAAGCTAGAGTGAATGAAAATTCTGAACATAAATCTAGGTAATACACTTTCCACCTTTCACTGTATCTACCAATGTACACAATTCGACGAAACTGCTGCCAAGTGCAGGGTGAATGACTGACAACTGATATTTGAATTATCCAACACAGTCTTTTGTAATACAAACCATAACATCACGCGTATTAGTTTTAACACTTTCAGAGTGTTAGCGGTTACCCAGTGATGCACAAAAACAACACCAAGGTGGCATGGGACGTAACATTTTCTAACTAGTTCCAAGCTCTCAAAACAACTTGAAAGCTAGAGAGAGTGGAGACAAATTAACGATAAATCAATGCGGACGTGGCCCTTACCAGTTTAAATGTGGGGACTGGCCATCAGAGGACAACACGGTGATTGCTCTAGACAAATGTGTCCTGACCAATGTACACCCACGGCAGAGAGAGAGAGATGAGAGAGAGAGATGAGAGAGAGAGATGAGAGAGAGAGATGAGAGAGAGAGATGAGAGAGAGAGAGATGAGAGAGAGAGATGAGAGAGAGAGATGAGAGAGAGAGAGAGAGAGAGAGAGAGAGGAGGGGGGGGGATGTGGAAGGCATTCAGGCTTAATTCGGGGAACTGGAGCACAGATCCAATTCCCTAAATCAAGAGCCCCTCACCAACATCAAGGAACCTTCCTTGAGGAGAGAGAGAGAGAGAGAGAGTGTGTGTGTGTGTGCGCGTGTGTGTGTGTTTTAACCCTTTATACTCTCCCTTTCCTTGTGATTAATATACCTATCTAAATAGAATCAAATCAAAAGTAATGCTCCCTTACGTTAAATAATTTAGAAACACCGGG
>NC_069420.1:30086799-30121799 GCF_026875155.1 Cherax quadricarinatus
TCCATATGGCGTCTCTTCCTGGCATCACTCAGCAATTGTTCTACACCCCTCTCACTCGAAATTTCTCGAAAGGGTCAAATCAGCATCATATTTTATTACACAATTATTGTATTATTCAAATATAAATTCAAATTTAGGAAAATCCTAATTTTTCCACAACTGTTGTCTTGCATCTACTGTTGTATACCCCTACTGTAAATATTACCCCTCACCTAACACTCCCGCTCTATACATTAACCTAAATTAGAAACACCTGTAAGCAAGCGCTGCCACCACTATGTACGAAAACATGGACTGAAGTGCACACGACACACCAGCCATCTACCTACCAAGCAACCAGCTAACTCTCATCCTCCTCTCTTTACTCGAAACAAATCCGGCACAGTAGCACCCAGCCCCCGTCCTCTAGACACGGCACTAACACGCCTAGAAACTCATATCACCTCATATTAAGTAAAGAAAAGCTCAACTCCGAACTATCTATCATCCTGGCCACAGCACACTCAGAATATACTGTAAAAGACACAGCGATCTCCGCCAAACTTACAGCAAGTAAAACATTATCTCACTTGATCTCTAGCTGCCGTCGTAGTTCCTCTTCATCACCACCCTTCATTCTCTCTCACAACTCCTTCATTCCACTCTTGCCAATCCTGATATGAACAGCTCAAACGAGTGACTCCGGCCAGGGCAACGAGTCTCCTGCCAGCGGCTAGGCTCCCCTCCAACGAGCCGACGAAGATTTCAGAGACTAGACGAAACACTGGGAAATTCTCGATTGCTAGGAAGATAATGGAACAAAAAAAACTATACAAAAGGCAGATTCAGAATCGGGAGGAAACTGGATCCTAATCTTAATTGAAAAATGTTGTGTCACCTCGGGCGAATTTTCATAAACAATTACATTTATCATTTATCACAAACATCCAATACTGTCCTCGTTATTGGAATTCCATTAAAACCTAAACTGATCACGCGCAAAATATTCCGTCGCGTTGAATGTGTTTTTTGTAAACAGTTTTGTTATGCGGAAAAAATCTCGAAACAACAAATTTTATTGCAATTCCACGGAATAAACAATCTAAAAAATGGGTCGGCAAACGCCAAGCCGCGCTGAAAGCTTTCTGTTTAGGGGTTTAATCTATATTTCAGTATAGTACAAATTCACTGCAGCCATGAAATACTCTATTATGATGCTATTTTCTCTCATAATTGACTATAAACATGGATTATTTACCGTCCACAATACGAAGCCCATTTACCGAATCTATGCTTGTAGCGAATTCTGCTACATCGAACGCAATGTAAGCAATAACAAGGAACGGAAAAAACAACTTTGCAACTACGACAAAACTGGTGTTCTACGTTTCAAATGAAACAAACGCACGAACGCCAGAACGAAACAACACTGCAGCACGACTGTCGGCCCATGCTAGGCAAGTTCAGCTCAAACTCACTCATGTACCCGTCCAACTTGTATTAAAACTACCCAAAGTTCTTGCACCCGACGCTGCCTGGCAGTTTGTTTCACTCATCTACAATACTACTGCCAAACCAGCAAGTAAACAAGTGGCAGTTTGGGCAATCAGGAACCATACAGTCCAGTACCTGTATCGCCTTCTACTACCTAGTACGGCAGAGCATCTTATTATGTCATAGCATTTTTTTTTCCACGGGGTAGACAAGCACACCAGGGTAAAGCTCTGACCCATAGCCAAAAGCTCCACAAACAGTCCCTGAGCAGGTTGAGACTGGGAAGGGCGGTAAATTGAGAAGACTGATTGGTTTCCTAGGGTTTAAAGCCTACCGACTTCACAAGGGCCATCTAGGCTGCAGATCGCCTGCACACCGCCACAAGGATGTTTCAATCCTGAGGATAGGGATTGAAGTAAACTCAATGTAATATACAAATCAATTGGTACATATTCTAACAGGAATGAATGAGAGAAGAGGGAGGAAGAGGAGGAAGTTGGAAGATAAGGAATGAAGAAGAGGAAGGAGGAAGAGGGAGAGAAAAGAAGATGGGTGAAGAGAAGAGAGAAAGGAAGGAGGAAGAGGGAGAGAGGCGAAGAAGAAAGAAGAGAAGGACGACGACGATGGGGAAATAAGTGGGAGGAGGATGGAGAGAAAGAAAAGGTGGGTGGAGGAGGGCGGATGGAGAGAGAGAGAGAGAGAGAGAGAGAGAGAGAGAGAGAGAGAGAGAGAGAGAGAGAGAGACAGAGAGAGAGACAGAGAGAGAGAGACAGAGAGAGAGACAGAGGAGACAGAGACAGAGACGAGAGACAGAGAGAGAGACAGAGAGAGAGAGAGAGAGAGAGAGAGAGAGAGAGAGAGAGAGAGAGAGAGAGAGAGAGAGAGAGAGAGAGAGAGAGAGAGAGAGAGAAAGAGAGAGAAGAGAGAGAAAGAAAGAGAGAAAGAAGAAAGAGTAGAGAGAGTGAGGAAAGAGTGAGAGAAGAGTGAGAGAAAGAGTGAGAGAGAGTGGAGAGAAAGAAAGAGAGAAAGAAAGAGAGAGAGAGACAGTAGGGGTTGCAAGATCCTGTACGAGGCGCAAGTACGCTCACACCTTGAGGAGCATGCTCCACTTTCTTGGTTTGCCTGCCCCCCCTCTCATCTGCGACTGCTTGACAGAGTAGAGAACAGAGCAAGACGTCTCATCTCTCGCCTGGACCCATCCTGGATAGATCTGTCATTTCAGCAGAGCCTTTAACATAGAAGGGATGTGGGTGGCCTTACTGTTATGTACAAGGCCAATATTGTCAAAATACCACACTTGGATTCACTTCGAGGACAGCGTGAAACAAGCTTTTATGCCACAAGACGGGCAGAAAGCAGCAACTTCACTCTGGCTGTACCCTTCTCCAGAACATCACTCCATCTGAGATCATACATACCCAGGATGACTCGAGTATGGAACACATTCGTACAGCATAATGATGTCAACGAGATAACGTCAGTTGATCAAATAAAAATGCTGGCCCACAGATGGCTCCAACTTCATCCTGTTCCCCACTTGTATGTCTCATAACAATAAAAATGGTTTCAAATGAGCTGATGTAGGTAACAGCTCTTAGCTTGCCAATAAAGTTAGGAATCCTTAACCTGTAAATAGCTGTCAATAAAGCTAGGGATCCTTAACCTTGTCAAACCCTGTGTAAAAAAAAAAAAAAAGAGAGAGAGAGAAAGAGAGAGAGAAAGAGAGAGAGGGGGAGGAATACAGATCCCTTGTTCATACAATCGGGTCGGCATTATTACACAAAATAGATCACATTTCTCCCCAGAACTCCATTTCAGTTCATTTTTAATGGGAAACGGAGATCAAAGAAAAATGTGATGCATAGTCATGATGAAATATTTCCCTTATATTTCAAGAGACTAAGATTGCTTCGTGTACAACACAGGTGATTCCTCTCGTACCTTGCTGTCTAATATCACACTGACGTACTTTAAACTAAGAAAAATTATGATTCTCGCCTGGATATTTTTTCTTTATAAGCAAACAGTACAAACTGTGTGATTATAATAACAGTACACAATAGGTTAGGTTAGGTAAAGTTTGTCAGGAAACAGGAATCTGCCGTCAGCGTGGCTGGCGGTAGATTTACCCATAAAAAAATTACATTTATGGTCACAGTGGTGGCCATGCTAACCTCCCTATGGTGTATTAATATACCTAGCTGGATGAATCTTGTTGTAGGCAGCTGGTCCAGTGGTTAACGCAGTGGCCTGGAGTTTTACGACTTCAAACCCCACCCTAAACGTGGTTTGAAAGTACAGATACTAGGCTTCCCTGGTGACCGTGTGATCATCCAGACTATTACTGCCTTCATCCCCCCATCTCACAGTGCTAACAATTATAATAATCAAAACTAAGCGCTAAACTCACAAGGGTTATGCACAGAGCTGACAGTTCGGGTAATCACGCACCTCCTACACTAACAACACCTTCTCCACATTTGGTACCTTGCGTGTGAAAATGCACGCTCGTAATTTGGAAGTACGCCGCGTGCTGCCAGACGTAAGTCACAAGTCTTATATTAATTTAGTTATTTCTCGATAATTATATGAAAATGTAGACTAACGTAACGTGACGTGACATATAACCGAGATTAACGGATGTATTTAAATTTCAATAAAACTTCAAGTGTCAGTCCCACGCCCTTCACCCTAGCATCCTCCACACCTGCAGTCCCACGCCCTCCACCCTAGCATCCTCCACACCTGCAGTCCCACGCCCTTCACCCTAGCATCCTCCACACCTGCAGTCCCACGCCCTCCACCCTAGCATCCTCCACACCTGCAGTCCCACGCCCTCCACCCTAGCATCCTCCACACCTGCAGTCCCACGCCCTTCACCTGCATCCTCCACACCTGCAGTCCCACGCCCTCACCTAGCATCCTCACACCTGCAGTCCCACGCCCTCCACCCTAGCATCCTCCACACCTGCAGTCCCACGCCCTTCACCCTAGCATCCTCCACACCTGCAGTCCCACGCCCTCCACCCTAGCATCCTCCACACCTGCAGTCCCACGCCCTTCACCCTAGCATCCTCCACACCTGCAGTCCCACGCCCTCCACCCTAGCATCCTCCACACCTGCAGTCCCACGCCCTCCACCCTAGCATCCTCCACACCTGCAGTCCCACGCCCTTCACCCTAGCATCCTCAACACCTGCAGTCCCACGCCCTTCACCCTAGCATCCTCCACACCTGCAGTCCCACGCCCTCCACCCTAGCATCCTCCACACCTGCAGTCCCACGCCCTCCACCCTAGCATCCTCCACACCTGCAGTCCCACGCCCTCCACCCTAGCATCCTCCACACCTGCAGTCCCACGCCCTCCACCCTAGCATCCTCCACACCGCAGTCCCACGCCCTCCACCTAGCATCCTCCACACCCGCAGTCCCACGCCCTCCACCCTAGCATCCTCCACACCTGCAGTCCCACGCCCTCCACCCTAGCATCCTCCACACCTGCAGTCCCACGCCCTCCACCCTAGCATCCTCCACACCTGCAGTCCCACGCCCTCCACCCTAGCATCCTCCACACCTGCAGTCCCACGCCCTCCACCCTAGCATCCTCCACACCTGCAGTCCCACGCCCTCCACCCTAGCATCCTCCACACTGCAGTCCCACGCCCTCCACCCTAGCATCCTCCAACCTGCAGTCCAACGCCCTCCACCCTAGCATCCTCACACTGCAGTCCACGCCTCCACCCTGCATCTTCCACACCTGCAGTCCCACGCCCTCCAGGTGAAATTGCAGAACTAGAGAATGTACCGAGAAGAACCTTTACTGCACGTATAAGTTCCATCAAACACCTCAGCTACTGGGAGCGCCTGGAAGCACTTGACTTGTACTCACTAGAGGGCAGGCGAGAGAGAGATATCATAATCTGCACCTGGAAGATTCTGGAGGGACTGGTCTCTAATATGTACACAGAAATCACTCCATACGAAAGCAAAAGACTTGGAAGGGGATGCAACATACCCCCAGTGAAAAGTTAGGGTATCCACCTGGTACACTGAAAGAGAAAACGCATAAGTCTCCGGCCAAACTGTCAACAGCCTCCCACCAGCTATGGGGCATTCGAAGCCCTGGTTGTCTCAGGGAGCTGAGACAGATACCTAAAGACAGTACCGATCAGGCGTGGTCTACTTGATCTGCCCAGCAGTAACACACCTGTATCAGCCCTATCCACCGAGCTGCTCCGTAGACCGGGCCAGCCGGGATACCTTGATCCCGAAGTCCCTCTAGGTCCTCCACACTTGCAGTCCACGCCCTCCACCCTACGCAGTCCCACGCCAGCCAATCCCGTCACCCTTACGTGTCGTCCATGTACCAGACTTGAAACCACAGCATCATCACCCAGGACGGACCCGCCACCCCCACATCAACCCAGGAACCCACACCACACACCACCATCAGACCCAGAACCCACCATCACACCACCTCAACCCAGGCCAACACACCATCCACCCACCACCATAACCAGGAACCCACCATCACATCACCATCAACCCACCACCACACCACCACAACGGGCCACCACCCACCATCAACCCACCACCACACCACCATAACCCAGGAACCCACCATCACACCATTCACCAGGAAACCCACCACATCAACCCAGGGACGGACCACCACACCACATCAACCCACACACACACCACAACCAGGAACGGACCCACACCACCATCAAACCCACCACCACACCACCATCAACCAGGAACCCACCACCACACCATCAACCAACCCACCACCACCACCAAACCCAGGAACGGCCACCACACCATCAACCCACCATCACACCACATCAACCCAGGAACCCACCACCCATCAACCCAGGAACCCACCACACACCATCAACCCAGGAACCCACCACCATCAACATCCAGAACCCACCACCATACCACCATCAACCCAGGAACCCACACCCACCAACACCACCACCAACCCAGGAACCCACCACCACACCACATCAACCCAGAACCCCACCACCACAACAACTCAGGAACCCACCACCACCACCAACCCAGGAACCCACCACCACACCACCATCACCCAGGAACCCACCACCACACCACCATCAACCCAGGAACCCACCACCACACCACCATCAACCCAGGAACCCACCACCACACCATCAACCCAGGAACCCACCACCACACCACCACCAACCCAGGAACCCATCACCACACCACCATCAACTCAGGAACCCACCACACCACCACAAACCGAGGAACCCACCACCATCAACCCAGGAACCCACACCACCACATCACCAGGAACCCACCACCACACCATCAACCAGGAACCCACCACATCCAACCCAGGAACCCCACCACCCACCAACCAGGAACCCACCACCATCAACACCAGGAACCCACCAACCCATCAACCCAGGAACCCCCACCACCAACCGAGGAACCCACCACCATCAACCCAGGAACCACCACCATCAACCCAGGAACCCACCACCATCAACCCAGGAACCCACCACCCATCAACCAGGAACCCACCACCATCAACCCAGGAACCCACCACCATCAACCCAAGGAACCAACACCACACAACCCAGGAACCCACCACCATCAACCCAGGAACCCACCACCATCAACCAGGAACCCACACCATCAACCCAGGAACCCACCACCATCAACCCAGGAACCCACCACCATCAACCCAGGAACCCACCACCATCAACCCAGGAACCCACCACCATCAACCCGGAACCCACCACCATCAACCCAGGAACCCACCACCATCAACCCAGGAACCACCACACCCACCACCAACCCAGGAACCACCACCACCACCATCAACCCAGGAACCCACCACCATCAACCCAGGAACCCACCACCATCAACCCAGGAACCCCCACCACCATCACCAGGAACCCACCACCATCAACCCAGGAACCCACCACCATCAACCCAGGAACCCACACCACCATCAACCCAGGAACCCCCCACCACCCAACCAGGAACCCACCACCACAACCCAGGAACCCACCACCATCAACCCAGGAACCCACCCACCATCAACCCAGGAACCCACCACCATACAACCCAGGAACCCACCACCATCAACCCAGGAACCCACCACCATCAACCCAGGAACCCACCACACACCAACCCCAGGAACCCACCACCATCAACCCAGGAACCCACCACCATCAACCCAGGAACACCACCCACCACAACCCAGGAACCCACCACCATCAACCCAGGAACCCACCACCATCAACCCAGGAACCCCACCACCAACCAGGAACCCACCACCATCAACCCAGGAACCCACCACCATCAACCCAGGAACCCACCACCATCAACCCAGGAACCCACCACCATCAACCCAGGAACCCACCACCATCAACCCAGGAACCCACCACCATCAACCCAGGAACCCACCACCATCAACCAAGAGCACACCAGCGTGCCAAACTAAGATAAAACATGCGTCATTATCTGCAATAATAAACACCACAAATAAATTCCCCTGTAGCGGTGCCAGATGTTCTTACACACTGAAGATGTCAGGTACGCTTCAATATTTAATTAGAAAAGTACAAGTGTGACTTCACTGCAGCAAATGAACACCTGTAATGGGCGAGGAAAACATCTGTTGTCCGCCACCAGCCTAGTGAAGCTCTCTGGTAAACTGCCGAAGGAGCAGCCTAAACTGTGGACCAAATGTGTAATTTGTTAACACACGTCTGCTGCCATATCTTGTCAGGTTCAGAATTACATCGTTATTCTACACACACACACACACACACACACACACACACACACACAACACACACAACACAACAATGCCCAGGCAAAACAGTGCACACAACACATTAAACACGGCAGGATATACGGAACACAACAGTAGGGATATATTAAATACGCCATGGCATGAACAACACTCCCTACACAGCAGTATATACAACACAACCACACCAGGGCATATGCAACACATTCAACATACGCAAAACACAGTAACTAGCCATACAGGATACAAAATATAGTATACCGAGTACACAAACTATACATAATCAACACAGCGAATACAACACAAAACATACATAGTCAATACAACAATATACACACACAGTCCACAGACTTCAACATTCAACACAACAGTATTGTGTAACACACACAGTCAACACAACAGTAATAGTGTAACACAAGACAACAGTAATGATTTAACACAGTCAACACAACAGAAATCGTATAACACAGTCAATGAAACAGTAATCATAGAAACACAGTCAATACAACAGTAATAGTGTAACACATACAATCAAGAAAACAGTAATCAAGTAACACGCACAGCGAATACAACAGTAATATTATAATACACAGTCAATACAACAGTAATCATACACAACACACCTCGAATAATAAGAACGAAGTACACACATGCCGACTGATGCAAGTCCAGTAATCGTGTAAGTAACACCAACCTCGATGCTCTCTAGTAATGTGTAAAAAACACAGTCATACAACAGTAATCGTTAACACACACCTCGATATATAGTAATCGTGTAACACAACCTCGATGCATCAGTAATCGTGTAACACAACCTCGATGCATCAGTAATCGTGTAACACACACCTCGATGCATCAGTAATCGTGTAACACACAGTCAATGCAACACAAGAGCTCACGAAACATAGAAAGTCAGCAGAACAAACAGCGAGTGAACAACAACACAAAGTAATCTGACACAGAGCAAACACACAGGCTTACTTTGAGAAGCCCTAAACTCGCAAGGGCAATACAGCGCTTGGGGAATGGGAGGCAGTCAGGTCTGATCTCAGCGAGGGAAGGGTAGATCCAATTCACAGAATGGAGAACCCTTCACCAGCACTGTCACCCCCTCCCCCCGCCCTTCTTTCAAGGGATATACGAATGAGTGAACAATGCAGCTCATACAATGTATATACAACCAACACTACCATCACATACCATACAGTGACACATTAAACAATACACACATTATCATCCAACATACACAATAACACATACAATACAAACAGTAAACACATACAAAGTATACACATCATCTTACACCCCGTCCTTCCCTCTCCCTCGACTCCAGTTTTTCTCAGCACATCCGTTGAAGGAAAGTTGTTAATATGATTCTTTGAGAGGGATAGGAAAGTCATTCTCCCTTATTTATGGCACGAGGCTAAAAATGAAAACCTTGACTTGTCAACGGGACGTATCCCCACTACGCCGCTGCTGGAGGAAATGTGGGCCCTATGGTGGGCTACCACAAGACTCGTCAGAGGCCCACACTCGTCAGCCCGCGGGTACGCCTCTCCTCTTTGTTATATTTCGATTCTTGTATGAAATCATGAGACGGTGCCGTAGCCATTAATGTCTTCTGGAATACTCACTTGAGAGCACTACAAAACCTTTTCCATATTTCGTGTTTACCGTCTTTATGGGGGTGGAGGTGGTAGTTGTGGGTTAGGTGCTGGTTTTGATTGTGGAGTGGGGGAGCAGTGGGAATTTTGGTAGTAGTAGGGGGAGGCGGTGGGAATTTTGGTAGTGGTAGGGGGACGGTAGTGAATTTTGGTAGGGATAGGTGGGAAGTTAGGGAATTTTGGTAGGGATACGTGGGAAGTTGGGAAATTTTGGTAGTGGTGGTGGGGAGGAACGGAGGGAAACTGTGGGGACTGGTGAAGGACGGGGAGATTGTGGTAGTGGTGGAGGACGGAGGGATTGTGGTAGTGGTGGAGGACGGGGGATTGTTGTAGCGGTGGAGGACAGGAGGGATTGTGGTAGTGGTGAGCCGCAGGGATTTTTGGTAGTCGGATGATGGTGAAAGTAGTGGTAATATGGACAAATGTTGCTTTATGGCTTGTGGACCGACGTGATGGGCAGTTGTTTATGTAGGTGACGTCTGATGATGACACATGAAGATGACTGGTTACCGATAATGACGATGGTTGTTGGATGTGATAGTTGTTGATGGTTCATTGTCGGTGATAAAGAAGGTGGCAACCGCAAGGCAGCAAGCTGTGAGCCACCAATGTACGTGGGTGAGGTGCGGCCAGGTACTGCAAGCAGTGAGCCACCAGTGTACGTGGGTGAGGTGCGGCCAGGTACTGCAAGGCAGCAAGCAGTGAGCCACCAGTGTACGTGGGTGAGGTGCGGCCAGGTACTGCAAGCAGTGAGCCACCAGCGTACGTGGGTGAGGTGCGCCAGGTACTGCAAGGCAGCAAGCAGTGAGCCACCAGTTCATGTGGGTAAGGTGCGGCCAGCCAGGCCGCAGACTAGTATAACACAACCTAGCCTCATTCTCTTGCAAGCCCGATGTTAATATCTGTAAACTTACAAATGCTATTTTCTCTATTATGAATTTTTTAAACACGCTGGCCGTCTCCCACCGAGGCAGGTAACCCCCCCCCCCAAAAAAAAAAAAAAATCACCATTTACACTACCAGTCTTGCCAGGGGAGAGCAGATACGACAGTTTATATGTTCCTCTAAACAATAAATATATCAAACCCCTCCACTAGAGTGCAGTCACTAGTTTGTACCTCTAGAACACAAGTCCGACGAACCGGTTTCCTTGAATCCCTTTACAAAATATTACCTTGCTCACACTCCAACAGCTCGTCAAGTCCCAACAGCTCGTCGAGTCCCAACAACTATGTGTCTTCACTCCTATCTAACAAGCTCATACATATTCTAGGGACAACTAGCCGTGAAGCCTTTTACACAACATTTTCGCACAGAAGCTTTCTCCACCCTGGGTGAAACATCGTATCTTTAAAATTCCATACATCCTGTAGTTTAAAAGCAAGATAACTAACACGGAGAACAAGACGCAGCGTTCATAGGTTTCTTTCCCTCAAGCAAAGAGTGTCTTGATGATGGTCTGGTGAAGGCCTCTTCAAGAAAAAAAAAAAAAAAGGTGTTACAATAACCTTGAATTGAGACTGATTACCTCCTAGTGCCCAGCAGCTGTACACCTGTCAACCCAACGGTTTTAGCATATTATTATTATTATTAATTATTATTATTATTATTATTATTTCTGCTTCTGAAATCATACCCTCGAAGACCTGTGTCGTTACAAAGACATCATGATAGTCAACATTTAACCGGAGAAATCCCTGCCGAGTCTGCTTTTGTAAAATTCAATCGTGGGTAGGTGATGGTCTGGCAGTGCATTTCCACTCGCCTGTGCGCAACTGTGCCAGTGTGTAATTCCGTGAAATTACGCCCTGAATGCTAGTACAAAACTCAAGAATGAGAGAACATAGCAGTAAGCCTACTGGCCCATACTAGGCAGGTCTAATTAAACCACACCCACTCATTTAAATTAAAAAAATCAGTTAATAAGCATATTAAACCAATGATTTTTTTCTCACATTCCATATCCTACCACAGTAATGTGTGAAATGGCACTTGAAGCAAACGAGGACCATTTTCAGATTTTCCAGGAATGTGCAATGAACTGGCACTATTTCCTCACATAACTAGTAACTGGATCAAACAGCTGGCACCACAAGGTGCCACATTAGAACAAGCTGACGGGATAATGAAATTCTTGCCTTTGTATAAATCGCCAAGACAAACTATGTAGAGACTTTGAAAATGTCACGTTAATCTTCTGGAGACAATGGAAAACAATTGCCGCGCCACAGTATACACCACTCACCTATTTATGATCTATCTTTAAACTGCAAGTCTAAAAAAAAAAAGCACACGAGATAAACTTGTTAAGATAGGTGTTATCCTACCTTAACTAATTTCAAAGACCAGCCTTGTTTAAGGTATTTTAAAAATAACTTTTATTTACCTGGAGAAAGGACCCATTTTTATGTACATATTAATCATATTAAAAGCGAAAAAGACGATTGTTGTACGTTCCGCAATTTTGTTAAAAATAGAAAAAAAGTCTATATATAAATGAATTCCAAAATTGACGAATATGACTTACAAAGAAAGACTCCGGGCACCCGAAATGCTCTCAACAATGTGGAAAAAAAATTTAAATATTTCTTGTTGTCAAACAGGAGAGAAATTATGAGGCCATTACTTCAAACTGTGTACGCGATAAGCAATGAAGATATTAGAATTGAAAACAAAAAATTAATATCCATAAACCTTCGGTTAGGTTAGGTTAGGTGTGTCAGGAAACAGGACACTGTTTGCTGACGATGTTATTAGTCATAAAACCAGCAGCTGGGAATTTTCAAACCTCAATAGATAAATGCAGACAGGACTTTGTATCCTTAGCTACAAATAGGTAATTTAACATCAGTTACTTCCCTCTAAATATGCGCAGAGCCTCGCTATAAAATTCAATCTAATGCATCAGATCAATAATTGTTCCTGGCATCATACCGAGCTCCAGGAGACCTCCTCCCGCCACTTTCACTTCATATTCCATGACGATGGCATAAAAAGATTTTAAAAGCGGTATTTATTGCTGGGAATAACTTGTAAAATTTGATTTTTGGATTAGATAACTGCTGACTTGCAATATAAAAGAAAAAAACTCAGCAATACTAATTTAGACTTACTCTTGGCGTCAATACCAAGCTTTGTACGTATAATGTATATTTTTAATGTGCTCTATGTTTTATATTTTTAAAAAAGTAGAAAGTGACAAAAATCTACGGGACCGTAGCGTCCTGTGTCAATTTACTCTAGAGTTAAGTACTAAAAAAATGTAGGTGTACAACAATGGTTGTACGTAATGTGAAAAAAATTTAGATTAGGTTTGCAAGTATACACTGCAGTTAATTTTCAAACAGTATTAGCAATTGAGATTCTACTGACAAGACTATCAAAAGAATAAACAAAAACGCTGAAGATTTTCCTTGCACTGTGAGTGACTCTTGGGAGGTGGCATGTTGATAAATATCACCAACTGGGTACGTGCTGTGGATGAATATGCAAGTTAGCCTCTACCATCATGCCCTCCTCGCATATATAACCACAAATACAATGATACTAGCATAAATTCTGGTATCTATGTCGCCAAGACACCTTTATTATGCCCCACGATTTACAATATATAAATTTCAAATTATTTAACAATGTGTATATTTCTTAAAACGAATTTTGTAATATTTTTTTTGTTTTGAGGAAATGCTGAAACAACCGCAGGAACACCCACACATGTTATTAATCTAATTACTGTATCACCTACAACATAGCAAAGGCAATTTAGAAAGTATTACTGTTACATGTATGTCAAACTTCGGCTTAGTAAAAGGTTTGCTGTTGGCAGGATTGCTGTTTTTTTGAGTCTCATGAACATTTAGGATGACAGATGGCTCTTATAAACTTATACTTAACCTCAGTATATACTTACCGGTAAAGTGTTGTTGTTTACCGTTGTTCTTATTCATGTACTGTTTCCCTCCGAACTTCCCTGGGAAAATGGATTAGAATTCTCGCCTTTCCTTATAGTCAAACGTGTCGTACACCTGGAAGGGGGAGGGGGTCAACGCCCCCCGCGGCCCGGTCCGTGACCAGACCGTAGGTGAACAAAATGCCCGAAATCGAAGTCATTGCGAGCTAAAAGTTAAACCACTAAGGTACAGGTTAACATTGTCTATGTAACTGTTGTGTTCCCAGGTTGTTACACACACCACACAACCAACCCGCAACTAGCACAGCGCCGCCAATGACGCTATATAACTTAAGTCGATCGCAAAACACAGTACAGCTCTGCAGTCACCTATGTGTTTAATTGTTCACATATTAAAGAATGCAAATGGTTAGTGCATTAACCTATATAATATGTAGAAGTATCGAATTAATAAAAGTAAGATACTAAAAATTTTGAGCATTCTAAATTTATATTTTAACGTAAATAATGATAATTTGTAAATAATAAATACCTTAATGTACTCCTGTTAGTCCTTTAGGGCATAAATTTCCTTGGCATTGTGTACTCGTACGCTCCCGTATTACCGTCCACAGGATGGGTATACAGTGCACAATAAACTAGACGCTTCGACGGTAACATATAATTTGTCACCCAAACAAAATGCGGGATTTAGGTCTGACATGTAACTCCCTCCTCTATACAACAAAAATCTGAGCTAACTACGGCCAGCTAAGGAATTACAATACCCCCAGGGGACTTTTTCCAGGTTCTGCATGGCATTAGAGACCCCAGACCTAATATTTCGAGTTGCGATGCCACACTAGGCAAAACTCGTTCAGGTATATTGACTCGAGGTTGTGCCCTGGTAGGCTGGCATATCAGAGTGGTCCCGTTTCCATCTTTTTTGTTCTCAAATAAGCTACTTAGGAATTTTTTTAATTTCTTTCATTAAAATTTTCTGCTTATATTCACCCCTCTTCAATGCAAATGACGAATCTGTTTTCAAAATGAATGTGCTCGGCGGAAAATGCGATAGTAGGCTCCGCAATTTAACTACACTCGCGCAATCCCGTAAGAACTCCGGGTCGGGAAATATTGCTACACATTAATACCGAGCAAAACAATAATGGCTCTCGTGGTGACTTCTGTTTTCTTGACTCTCTTCATCAAATTGGGAGCCAGGCAAAAATTACTGCGTGAGGACTTTTTATGCAAAATTTTATATGCCTCTTAAGAGCAGCTTAAATTTTCGGCAGTTACAAAATCAGGTTTTGTTAAAGTTTATATTCACATCCAACGTAGTGATGCCAGTACGAAACTTTGTTTTACATACATTTATTTTGTCACTGGTAACCACTGAGCTAACAACAACGTGTCGGTTCTCTGAACCATTCATCTAAAATCGTAATTAACCACGCCCTTTCATAAATATACATAAAGAATACTACTACTACTAATAATAATTATAATATATCGATGTAAAAAATACTCAAGAGGAATAGGGTGAACAGGGACAGACTTGTAGAGGCAGCAAACAGGTACACTAGGGCACCTTTGTAAGTTACAAACACAAGACGAGTAACTAAGTATGTCAGGAAGTATCTCTTCATCTGGAAGTGGTCAGAAAGTTGAATGACCTGGACAACAACGTGGTCCAGTTTTAAGAACAGGTATGACTGGACTCACAAACCTAGGCGAGAGATAACCCAATAGCGACCTGTTCAAGAGGCAGGGTCAGGAGCTGATAATCGACCTTTGTAACCACAAATACTGTGAGTACATAAACTCACACGCTAAAAACACTAACACAATAAAACAAATGCACCAACACTAGGTTATATCATCTCGCGACAAATACATGGTCTAGTAAGGTCTTATCTTCAAGTACCTTATTTTATGTACAGTAACTCTACTCAAAAACTTAATTGAGTGTAACGACAAATTCTTAACTTCTTACTAATTTCTGAGGAAGTGAACGAGAGTTATGCAGGATCTGAAGTATAAGATTCCCCCCAGACATGCTGTGAAATAAATACATCTACTCTAATACACGCAGCTGATAAATGTGCTGTGGTCAAAAAGGTCAAGATTTTATGAAGTTCAGCTGAAATGGGTATTTCTCCACTCTACAGGAAAATCTATATCTTGTGACTTGTTAGATTTTCCCCAGTGAACGACACTTACCCAAACATTCCCAACAATAATAATAATTATTATAATATTCATGGAAAGCGCTAAATCCATGTGGATCATTGAGCGCTGCACAAGTATGGAAGAGAAAGGGTAGCGATGCTGAGACGAGGATATCGGCAAAAAAAAAAAATCAATAAGACGTCACAGTTGCTGCAGCAATTGGAAAAGTATTAGTTAAAAATCATACGAGATAACGTCCCTTCTAACCCCAAAACATGTTGGTACAGCCAAGCTCTGGGAAAACCTCGGAGTGCGCATTAATGCGAATATATCATCATAAGAAAAACTACAATTCATAACATACGAAATATTAGTTTTGTCTTCAATTTTGAACTCGGAAGCCAGAATATCTTCTAGAACGAAGAATGAAGTTAGGCTGCCGTGCAAGGTGAAATATATTTTGATTTCACGCGAATTTATCAGCCGTGCTGTTGGTGTGAACGTTGAACTGTGTACTGTGCAGCCTGCTAGCACAACCAGTATGACTGATAAAGCCAGCAACCTGCAGGCCTGGTCCAGGACCGGGCCCAGGAGGCCTTGACCCTCCCGAAACACCCAACAAAGTAGACAGCCCCAGAGATAATAACCAGTCCTCTGCTGTCAACACTGACCCTCATTACCAAGCGACACCAGTGTATTCTTTAATTAATACATAATAAATAAGCGATTTGCAGCCTCATTAGAGATTAATACATTATTCGAACTGTTGCAACAGGATAGGAGATGATTACATCTATTTATAGGGCATTTAGCATTGATAATGCTGCTCCTATTTTCAAAGGCGAGATAATCTTTACTCAATTTAATTTGTCAGTGAAACTGTATTTCTTAACCCTCGTCAGAAGCGCCCATGCAGTGCCAAAAATTATCATCATCATCATCATCCACGCTAATGACACTATAATAATTATTTTATATTCATGAGTCACGAATATAAAGGTCCCATACTATCATTTCATATTCCAAAATTCTATGTCACAACTCTGAACAACAATAACGAGATTTTAGACACAAAAACTTAACACTGGTATTACTTGCAGAGGCGACAAAGGAACATTCCAACTAATAATTCCGATCCTATTACTGATGCTATACAATACCCACAAGTTGAATAAAAGATACCAGAGTGTTGCACATGTGTTTTATTCATCAATAAAGACACACAAGTATTGCACATGTGTCTTCTGCAATTTCGAACCCAACTACACACGATATTCTTCTCATCCGTTATAAAAGTAACAGACTGAACAGCTAATTCTTGACGTATTTCAAATTACTGTATCCATAGGAAAGTGCTGGGAAAAACGAGAGGTAATCAGGCTTGATCCGAAGGTGGGGGGAGGGGCGAGTAACTCCAATTCCATGTGTCAACAACTCTTTAACAGCATTAAGGTTTCTCTTTGATGAGGCTCACTTCAGGTCCTGATGAGAGCTGTACTTTCAGGAGTAACAGCTTACGTCTGGCAATTTGGTTAGGTAAGGTTTGTCAGGAAACAGGACAAGTGTTTCCTGACGCGGGTCTTGGTCGTATGATACCCCGCAGCTAGAGCTTTTGGTCATCTGACCGAGGCCTTCCGCTGGCTTACCGATCCACCCCCTTTAAAAATTATGGTTATGATTATAACCATTAGGCTACTTATTGTCACTATGGGAGACATCGTTGCTACTTAGAGCACCGGCAACTACACGCTCTCTTATGAGGAATGAGACACTTGTGCAACATTTCGGAATCTTGATCGAGGAAACGTTTCGCCGACCAGTGATTTCTTCCGTTCAATACAAAGAATAACGGTGGAAAGAGAGGAGGAGTTTGAGGTGATCAGTCCCTCAGCCTGGAGTCGATGTTTCAGCCCACCTAGTTCAAGAGTGATGGACTGAACTCCTATATTTCCACATTCTTCTCTGTACTGGACTGAAGAAGCCACTGGCTAGCGAAACGTTTCCTCAATCAAGATTCCTAAATGTTGCACAAGTGTCTCATTCTTCAACTCGTCAGTTTTTTAAACCATTTATCACACTGTCTTCATGTTGAAAGTCGGGATGTACTCGACCCTCCCACCAACGGTCCTTCAAGATAAGGGAAGAAAATCTTTGTTTGCCAAAGTTCGACTCAGATTGCAGAAGGGAAGCCCGTGCAACACCGCAACTAAAATTGTGACCAAGTTATTCTAGAAGTGTTTTGAGAAGTTGTTACATTGTTAGAGGACCAGTTATATTCACATACCATGAAAACAATGGCTATACACCCACCCACACACACACACCCATACACACCCACAGTCTCTGCGGGTGATGAACTGATCTGTAAGGTACAAACCAAAGGAATATTGCAGCAGGCCCGCTGGTCCATGCTAGGCAGGTCCAATTCACACTCGCCTACACCTACTAGTTCAACCTATATTTAAAGCTACCCAGAGTTCTTGCCTCAATGGTGCTACCTGGGAGTTTGTTCCAGTTATCTACAACTTTACTGTCAAACCAGCACTTCCCAATATCCTTGTTAAGTCTAAATTTCTCCAAATTTAATCCAACGCTGCAATTCCTGTCTAGACTGGTTAGACATTTTCAACAAGTTATGAATATCCCCTCATTCCTTCAACCATATCCCTAATTCTACGCCTTTCCAAAGAGTGCAAATTCAGTACTTTCAGCCTATTTTTTGTAGGAAAAGCTTTCAATACATGGAATCATCATCATCTTTCTCTGTATAGCTTCGAGCGAATAAATGTTCATCTTGTAATAAGGAGACCAGAAATGATCATCATAATCTAAATAAGGTCTAACAAAAGATTTTATTATAATTTTTAAAGTATAACCTTAGGATTTCTTTTATATATACTTAATATGAAGTAAAGAATTCCATTAGCTTTCTTGCGAACACTTACACACTGTTGTCTGTTGTCTTGGCTTGAAATTTCTACCAGCCATAACCCATAGATTTTTTCACATTCACTTTGAAGATGATCTACAGTGTTTAGCTTATAAATGAGTTATTTCCTTTTCCTAGGACTAGAACTTTATACTTGGTTGCATTGAACTATATCTGCCACTTCTCAGACCACAGCATCAACTTTTCCAGTCATCGTGCAGCTTTCTAGTGTCCTCTTCAGAGGACTTATGGAGCAATTTACTGCCTCATCAATGTTACTTCTGTTGATTATGAACATCGAGGGTCCCAACAATGAACCCTGTGGCACACCACTCGTAACACGTCCTCATTCCGATTTCTACCAATGCAAAACACTTATCGGTAAGCCATGCCTCGGCCGATGAGATAATTTCTCTCTCTATTCCATGTGCCGCCACCTAGTCTCCTGTGAAATGTCATTGCACCACTTTCAATGGTCCTTACCTGGAGAGGGTTACGGGGGTCAACGCCCCCGAGGCCCGGTCTGTGACCAGGCCTCGCGGCCCATACAGCCCCCACAGCTAGTTGACAGCATTATTAAACTCTAATATGCAATTCTCCCTCCGAAGAGTCAGCCTATTTCATCTATCATCAATTATTTTTTCATATTAGTGTTCCTCTCGAAAGACTCACAATAATAAGGCTTGTTTAAGCCCAAGCCAGTAACTCGTCTACAAGTAACACGTATCCCCCCCCCTCAAGATGGCTTTATTCCCCGGACGACTGTTGACCCATGAAGTACATAACCCCTGTTGCTTTCAAGTTCTACGTAACCCGCTAATACAGAACTTCTGTTCTTTGCAAGAGACCTCTAATATCCCCTAAGACTATGTAACTCATTAAAAAGTACCTCCTCTTATTACACCTCATGGTGACTGAATTCGTGGCTTGTAAATGGTCCAAATCGGGCCAAAACGTCGTTATAAGCTTCTCTCTCCCATGTGCAGATTGTGTATGAAGTCGCCCAAGTAAACACTTGACAAGCAACGCCCCTCGAGATAGTTTTGTGATTCCTCCTTCATAATTATGACTTAATCATCAATGATTACTCATCAATATAATTATTGAAGATGACAAGGTGCCCTCAACCCCCAGTCCCCTCCCCCGCCCCCCGAGGCTGGCAGGCGGAGACGATCCCTATCAAGCCTGGCGAGATAGGATCGGGCGGCAACCTTCTTCCCGTATTATGCATGCTTTTGATCCATATAATCACGTTTGTTGGCCAGCTTTCCTGCAATATAAAATGTTGATAGAGCAGGGTAAGAGGGCGGGAAGGAGGGGTGAGAGGGCGCGCGGAAGGAGGAGAAAGGGGTGAAGGAGGATGGGAGTGGAGATAGGTAGAGGTGGTGAGGTAAAGGAGGACCTGGGTGGAAGGAATGGGGTGAAGGAATGGGGTGAACGAAAAGAGGAAGGAACAAGGTAGAAGGAAGATGGACGAAAGAATGAGGTTTAGGGAAGTAGGCTGGAAGAAGATGGAGGGGAAGAGGGAGGTGGATAGATGGACAAGGGGATGGATACAACAACTGTATCGGCCGCTCGCTGCCCGGGAAGGCCGCCGCCATCTTAGCAAAACGCCTCAAAAAAATAGCTACTCTCAGAAAATTCGCCGACATCCTAACATTAATAGCAATCTATTAATGACACGTATTTCTCACGTTTTGCTTTTAATGAGTTAATTGCCGGCGTGATTAATGACTTACTATTCTTGCGTAAAGTTACGCTCATCGCGTTTTTAATTATACTGATAATAGAAAAAATAAGTGAATGAAGCTGTAATAACGTGAGCAACGTCAACTACGTCATTATACGTCACTGTTGAACAACGTCTTAAGACTAACAATCACTAGCCAACTAGGATTGTATCTTGTTTTCATATATAAGGATTATATTTAGTGATCACATTTTGATATAATCATATATATAACGCTCATATATTTTCATATATAATGATTATACATATTTTTTGTGATAATATGACCATTATATTTTGTGATTATACTTCAAGATCATACTTTGATATTATATTTTATTATGATTCTTTTCATCGAGATTAATCTTCATTGTGAATACATTTTGTTACATTTTACGAAGAATGGATTAATAATATATCTGTTGCAGTAACGGCACATTGTTTGCAACACAGCTCATTACAGGAAAACTTTGCTAATTTGATAATTAAATTTTAAAGATGATATTTTAGTACATAATTATATCCGTGAGGAAGAGCCGAACCCACAGGGGCCATAGAGTGCCTGGATAATGAGGGTAAACAGGCTTGATCAAAAGAACGGGGAGAGGGTAGCCTCAATTTCCTGGAACAAGAGCCTCTCACCAACATGGATGTACCCAGTTTGAAGGAACGAGCATCAACAAATCGTATATGGGCGTGATTGCCCATATCTGGCTCGTCCATGAGTCGAGGCTGTTTTCACAGAAAGCTGCACTTATTTGTGTATATACACACAACTGCACCTATGTCTGTGTATATACACACAACTGCACCTATGTCTGTGTATATACACAAAACTGCATGTGTCTATAGTTATATATGTATATATATATATATATATATATATATATATATATATATATATATATATATATATATATATATATGTATATATATATATATATATATATATATATATATATATATATATATATATATATATATATATATATATATATATATATATGCAATAAGATCACAGTAAACAGGTGATTTCAGAATATGCAAAAAACCACTCTGAAAGAATAGAGAAATTCCAAGCGCTTTCGTGACTACTCACATTATCATAGTTCCTTGATAATGTGAGTAGTCACGAAAGCGCTTGGAATTTCTCTATTCTTTCAGAGTGGTTGTTTTTCAAATATATATATATATATATATAATATATTATATATATAATATAATATATATATATTATATAATATATATACCGATAATTGGTAGTCAGTGTATATACAGAGAAAACTGCATGTGTGCATATAAACAGAAAACTGCATGTATGTGTATATACACAGAAAACTGCCCAGGTGTCTTTATACACAGCTCAAATTATGTTTTTATGAATTAAAGTATTTTTCTTACACTAGTGTACAGGTGAATCACATACACTCAACAATCTTTACAGCTAAAACACACTCCATAAGTCTTGCCCTCTCTCTGCTGCCTGAGTGTAGACAAGGTTACATTTCCTCTTAATAACATAACCTACTATGCCATTGCCAGTAATATTACAAACAGGGAAGGCTAATGGCCAACAGAACCCTCTCACTTACTTGCAAAGACAGCTCGTATACTGTGCTCTTGTTGATATGCGTTTACCATTGAACATAGGTGGGTCCCGCGGGTACGTTGTGGCCAGCCTCGCCGGCTTAGCCAACCACAGCCCCATCACGCCAATCTCAACCTTAAGGCGAGCTACAACACCGTTTATCGAGGAAGGTTACATGCAAGACTATTTGTGACTTTACTGCCCATCTATCTTTAAATGATATGTATATTGCTGCTTTCATGTGGAGATGATCCATTTAACGGAGGTAATAAACTTTAGACTTGGCCCTATTTTGCCGAATAATTGGTCGGTTAATTGAAATTGGCCAGTTAAAGCACAACTTGCATATGTATGAGATTTACGACCAGCAGATTGCCTTGTGGCAACATCTACTGTTCCTCTGGCTCTCGATTCATGTTTGATCAACATTGATAAACTCTGAAAGTCATGTTTAGGAAGGCTTGGCCACCAGGACTCGCAATGCAGTAATTTGTTTAACATATTGGTACCAAAAATACAGTTTCCCCCTGTAAGAGGGTGATAATGGACAGTGTAAATATTTGACATTCTACCGTTGAGTGGACATGTACATACACAGTAGCCAGCGATTAAACGCAACCCAATTAAATTTAATAAAACAATTACAGTATTCGGCGAGGGTAATAAGTCGCGTACATTTGTCTTTATACTGATAAGCAAAATTAGTATTTCTCCTCTCATGTGAAATTTCATTATTTCGTTAAAAGCTACAAAAACTGTCTGGCTGAACGAAACTTTTAAGTACTTGTCTTACAGTTCACAAAGAAAGTTGAAACAATGACGGAAGAGAAACACGAGCCTAGGCACAACCTGACGTCAAACACACTAAGTCACCCAGAGTAACACTGTCAAACACTTGCTCTGTACACTTGGAATGCCTAAGAAATATGAAATATAACCTTCATCAAGGATAGCAGTGGAAAGAAGAATCGGCAGACAACTAATACAAAACAGTATAGCGAGTTTTGCTGAGCCTGGTAACGTTAACATCAGCCTCTCCACTCCACAGAATATTTACCCAGTACTTAGAAACACTGGTCTAAATTACACTTTCTGAGGACGTATGAAGCTTAGAATGCTGGTAGGAGAACACTGTTTTTACTAAATACATTTCATAATAATTTTAAAGTACGTTTGGTGTCTTGCAAAACGAACATTTAAACCTATACAAAGACTATTCCACTGATATGTAAGTTTTCACAGCGCTGGAGAACGTCGTGGACGTCAGTACAAAGTTTCTTTCCTGTAGCTATTGTACAATAAATATATGGACAAGGGGAAGCTTCCGGCTACAGCCATAATCACATAACAAGTGTCCTGAGTGAGAGAAATGACAAACTTTACATTCTTTAAGTCTAAACGGTTCTTTTTTGACATGTATTAATTAAAGCGATATAAATATCTTCAGCAACCGGCAAGGAATATTACCAGGAAAATGTTTGTCATTAATTGTCTCTTATAAATCAGTGTGAGGGAAAAATTCATTAGATAGGAGTGGAAGTATGAATGTTGGGTGTAGTTTGTTGGGTAGTATGCTTGTTGTTAGGTGTGTGCATCGTTACTGCTCCCCCCCCCTCCTACACCCGGTGGGAGATGACGGGTGTCCCTCCCACCAGTTGACAGTCACTTGACTTTCGGCTCCCATCAAGTCTAAGTATTCAATCCACTCGTGTTTAATGTGTTTTGGTTGATTTGGTAAATAAGATCTTCACTCCCGTTTAGGTTTTTATTTATTTCAACGTGACCTGATTGGACTTCCGTAGTGTAACTTAATCATTTTTAGTCTCCCCATTTCTTTTGAAGACAGTATGCCTATCATGTGATTTCTCGAGTGGTTTGTAACCTTTTTTTCTTTATTTTAGCGTGGACTGTCTACTCGGGTCATCTTACATCGGCGAGATAAGAAGGGCAGCTTAGATCTTTCCCAGATCTGAAAATTAATCTGGCATGTGTACCTAAACTGGTCCCCTTCCACTCATAGCTGACAGGCAACTATACACCATCCTACAGCCATTCTCCAGTTATCACCCCACCCAAGTTTCATGGTGGTTCACGACTGGCGACTCTACTGCTTGTGATTTTCAGAGGATCCCAGTATCTCGATTCTTCAGGAACACTGCAGCAGGCCTTCTGGCCCATGTGAGGCAGCTTAGACCAATGGCCCACCCAGTCAGGTCACCTCCACTTAAGGAAGGAGCACGGCATCTGACCCAGTAGCACCAGCTAGTCAGGTCCAACTCACGCCCACCCACCCACACCCACTCATGTATTTAACCTATTTCTAAAACTACACAACGTCTTAGCTTCTATGACGGTACTCGGGAGTTTGTTCCACTCATCCACAACTCTTATTACCAAACCAGTGCTTTCCTATATACTTCCTGAATCTGAACTTTTCCAGCTTAAAACCATTGCTGCGACTCCTGTCTAGGCTAGATATTTTTAGCACACTATTTACATCCCCTTTATTCATTCCTGTTTTCCATTTATACACCTCAATCATATCCCCCCTAATTCTACACCTTTCTAGAGAGTGCAGATTCAGGGTCCTCAGTCTATCCTCATAGGGAAGATTTCTGATAAATGGGATCAACTTTGTCATCCTCCTCTGTACGTTTTCCAGAGCATTTATATCCATTCTGTAATACAGTGACCAGAACTGCGCAACATAATCCAAATGAGTCCTAATCAAAGATATATAGAGTTGAAGAACAACTTTAGGATTTCTATTATTTATGCTTCTTGATATGAAGCCAAGGATTCTGTTAGCTTTATTGTGAACACTTATGCACTGTTGTCTTGGTTTTAGATTACTGCTAACCAGAACTCCTAAATCCTTATTGCAATCAGTAATATTAAGAGTTACATTATTTAGTTTATATGTGGCATGGTTATTATCCTTTCCAACATTTAGAACTTTGCATTTGTCTATATTAAACTGCATCTGCCACTTCTCCGACAACAGCATCAGTCTATTCAAATCATTCTGGAGTGCTCTAATGTTCTCATTAGAATGAATTGGACGGCCTATTTTGGTGTCATCAGCAAATTTGCTTATGTCGCTAATTATTCCCTCATCTATGCCGTTTATGTAAATTGTGAACAACAACGGGCCCAACACTGACACCTGTGGAACACCGCTTGTGACGTGTCCCCATTCTGATTTCTCCCCATTTATGCAAACTCTCTGCTGCCTATTTGTCAACCATGCCTCTATCCAGGAAAAAATTTCTCCTCCTATTCCGTGTGCCTTAAGTTTCCTCGATAGCCTCTGATGTGGAACTCTATCGAAAGCCTTACTGAAGTCCATATACACAATATATTCAATACCACGATCTACCTCCTAGTAAATTCGTAAGACAGGAACGCCCCTTTGTAAAACAATGTTGAGATTCATTAATCAATTCATGCCTTTCAAGATGACTATGAATTGCCTCGGCAATTATTGATTCCATAAATTTTCCCACTATGGAGGTAAGGCTTACTGGTCTATAGTTCTTAGCTAAGGACCTGTCACCTGCCTTGTAAATAGGTATTACATTTGCCTATAAATCACACCCAAAATTAACTTTTCAAGACCCTCGAGAAACTGTAGCCAAACAGACTCCGTGTCTTACCTTGATAAGCAGGGGAGTCAGTGGTACCTTTAATCTCACTAACCACTGAAGTACACTCGTCCTGGAGAACAGAGAATCGATTTCCTACCTTTACATATTCTCTATTAACCTTCCTTATCATCCTTCTTCCTGAATTGTGAACCACTTGCCACTTAAAGTGGCTGCCACTCGTGTTGGAGTGTCTCTTCTTCAAGTGTTACAACAGTCACGTCCACCTGTGACCCCCCCCCCCTCATCAACAACGGCTCAGTGTCCCAAACCCAGTGTCCCAAACCAAGAGTCAGAGCTACGTTCCCAGAACATCGGTACATTTATATCAATTATTGTCCACATATTAGCTTTGAGTCACGAATTATATATTCAAACAATCGCAGACTATGCAAGACAAGCCACGGGAGGTGGAAATCTTTACCTCAAGTACATGTATATATACATACATTTCATTTTTCATTCTTTGCTTCAGGTAGGATTAATTGTTTAAATGCTATATTCTATACCAGTTCTACATATTAATAAAATTGTTTGATTTTTCTAGCTTTTAATTTCCATAAGGAGGAATCTGCCATATCAAATACTCTTTGAAGGTCTGACAGGGATGCTGAACCTTCACAATCAGTATTATAAAGTAATGAGTGAATTTTGTTCTACCCATCGCCTCATCACACGAATTTTTCCTAGTAACCATTGTAGGTAGATCGTATAACCAGAGCAGTCGATGTATTTATATCTTAAATTATATCTGAGAAGGATACGTAAGCCTGCGGGCAGCAACAGCCTGGTTTATCAGACGATTAAGGCAAGTAACTGGTCAGGCCTCAGGTTGTTGGGAGAAAACACACACACACACACACACACACACACACACACACACACACACACACACACACACACACACACACACACACAGTGAAGAGGCGGGGTCAGGAGCCGAGTCTCGACCCCTGCAACCACAATTAGGTGAGTACACACACACACACACACACACACACACACACACACACACACACACACACACACACACACACACACACACACACATACACACACACACACACACACACACACACACACACACAATCCTCCGTGCTGGGCATGGTGATATCTTGCGACATTTTAACAGAAATTATTTTAATCAAAGAAAGCGCTAAACTTAGCGGAGAAATAAACAGCTCAGTGTAGCAGCTACATGTACTTGTGACCAGTTTCGAGGGTTTTTCTTTTCTCGCAGCCCAACCTGAAACAAAACTTCTTGATGACCACCAGGCTGTTAGTGCTAACAGTCCGCAGTCCCACGCAACAGGATGTTATCCGGCGGCTTCTTGAAATCTTGAAATCTAGTCTTCCTTTCAGCAGTATTCCTAATAACTGCTGGAAACTTGCTTTAATCTTGGACTATAAAAAATATTTAACATCTAAAATAACAAATGCATCATATGAAGTACTCACTTGTTAGGCTCATTGGGATCCTTCTTCTTCTTGCTCTTCTTGGAAACCTTGGGTTTCTTTCCTCTGGCTGGGCCTTCTACACTCTCTGATGACGGCCTCTTACCCCGACCCATCTGTCAACAACATACAATAATTAATAAACATAACATTTAATTAAATGTCAATACTCTCGATAACTTCTAACATTAGCTTTTGCTAATACAAACTTGGAAGAAGCTTAATTAACTCATAAAAAATTAGAAGTAAATTCAGACTGAGACAATATGGTTCACGTCCACAACGCCTTCCTCTGCCGTCATGGAGACTTTAACTAGTGCCTATTGTTCCGAGGTCTACTCTTTGAGGCTGGTCTTCTGTGCAGAATTAAGACACTGTGAGACTTCAGAGAAAATACAGGATGTTGGGTTTTTAGGTTTAAAGCTTTTCTACTGTCGTGTTTCTATAAGACAGCAATCCGCTTGTAAACAAGAATTTAATCCAAGAATAGGATTTTAAGGCATATACTGTATATACATCCATCAATGTGTATAACCTGTATACACAAAATGATATTCGTATACACCACCTAATAGACGTTTCACCTGTTATACAGCTGTTCTGACATAACATCCTAGTTCAGCTAATTGAGATAAGTTATTTTAAATTACAAACGAACATCAACAAGGTGGTCCATTGAGCAAAGGAAATAACATATACAACGGTTACGGCTGCTTTGACAGGAAAGAATTTACGAACTCAAAAAGAAAAACGGATACAAAGAGCTGGCAGACTATCTCACAGAACGAAAAGAACATGGAAAAGATGTAGGAGTAATAATGTCATATGACGTATCGTTTAACGAACACTAATAAGCAAATAAAGCAAAGGCCAGAAAAAAAAAATGACAGGGTCGATAAAGAGAATCCACACCATTGAGGATATTATTCAAATTAGGCTGCTCTCCCGTCTCGAATATTGTTGCATGCTCACAGTATCTTTCAAGGAAGGAGAGATATATTAGCTGGAAAAGGTACAGAGATCGTTTACTGTATAAGTAAATCATCTAAACTACTGGGAACGAATGAAATTATTTAGTATACTGATGAAGTCTGCTACGCAGACGAAATGTTTCGTCTTATTTGTCATGGAAGTTCCACGAGGGCCAGTTTTTAAATGTGTACACCACAATAACAATTTACCAGAGAGATGCGGGAGGGTGGATTGAATAAATTCACTAAAAAGTAGGGGTAACAGAGGCACAATTGGAGAATATTGTATCAACATCCATGGGCAGATTCTTCAGTCTCCGAACCAGAAGATATCAGAAATATTGTCAAAACAAAGGTAGACGTTTTCAAGATGAAAGTAAACCTCTATCTCTGGCAAGTACCAGATCAGAGCCAGGCTGTGATGGCTATGTAGGCCTGCAGGTCGCGGTTGACAACACAACAATGAAACTTGGCCTCAGTCAGTCTGGGCTACGAAGATGGAACACTTAGAAATCACATATTGGGATATTTTTCATTAGACTAGGTTTTGTAGTTCAAATTATGTTAGGTTAATCTAGGATAAGTAAATGCAATGTAACCTAACAACAAGGGCGAACAATGAAAATGTTCTCTGGCGGTAACACCAGATGGATTCTTTATAAATGAATCCTCATTACGATGATGAGCACTACCACACACCATTAGGCGTATAAAAATTTATTTATTATATATATATATATATATATATATATATATATATATATATATATATATATATATATATATATATATATAGGGAGGTACCACCTCTAGAACTGTTATAGGGACCCTCATCCTCAGAGAAAAGAATAAACTTGCTTCAGAGAAAACTCAAGGTTCTCCCTGAAACTGTTTGAGAATTTTCTCCTACCACCCCCTATATTTTATATATATTTTATTTAAAGACAAAATACATTGACAAAACATTCACAAAAATACGATAGAAAGTAAAGCAACATAGGTAACTCAGAGCTACATCTCGAATACTTCGTCCAGCTCCCCGGCTGTGGGCCGCATGCCCAGAATGCTGCAGGCATTTCCTCTCTGGATCGCAACACTGAGTCTCTGAAAGAGGAAGCTGGTCGCCCTGTGGTCCTTGGTTTCTATGATGAGCTTTTCACCCAGCTCTATTAGGAACTTTAGAGCACACTTGCCCCATGCTCCAAGGGTCTCCGACCCTATTGGGATGAAGTTATAGCAAGGGAGAAGGTCTTCATATTTGCGGATCTTCTGGGTCTCCCTGTGGCTGGCAGCTCCACCCCCTTCCACTACGGAGTATGGCAAGTAGGTGTCTGCCAATGTGGCGACACATGTGTAGTCCCAGGCAATCTGCTTTCCATCCTTCCAAGGTAGCATAGTGGCTCCATCAGGACGCTTTTGACTTCCATCAGACCTCTGCACTTGGGGTTCCCGTTGAGCTGGGCAACGGGCTGTGGCGAGGCTTCTCTTTATGTCATTGACCTCCTCATGCCTGGTATACTTCCCTTCTGCTGTGTGACACACGAGACCATGAAGTCCGAATTGATCAGCTGTCGCCCTGCCGCAAATACACCTATGTTCGGTGAGGATGGGGACGACTAGGCGAAGAGCAACACCAATCCGAATGGCCTGTGGGTCTAGTCGAGTGCCCAAGGAGGAATTGGGAACAGCTAACAGGAAATCTCCTGAGTGCGGTGCCTTCACTGCCAGGAGACGAGCTTTGTCCTTTCCTGAGGCATTGGAGAGCATTGTGTTGGCGATTTTTTCCATGATCGGTTTGTCCCAGTGGGACTGTTTGTGTTCTTTGGGAGGAGCTGGTCTACTGGAGGAGTCTGTAAGGGTGTCCCACCGAATCGCTGCTTCAGTAAACCTGGGGTCTTGAGCTCCTACCACGTCTCTCAAGCGTTCGGGCACTATCTTCTTGACTAATGCACTGGAAGCCAAACACGAAGACAGAAAAGCAGGTAAAGCAACATGCGTTGCTTTGCGCACCCCTATACCTCCCAGTCATACTGGGAGGGTTGCCTGATCCCATTGCTGATCCTCTAGTGACAGGTTCAGTGCCTTCTTAAGGGTTGACCTCAGGTGTGCGTCATATTCGTGGAGTGTTGGGTTGTCAAAAGAGGGTGCACACCTCAGGAAGTAAGTGAGTCTTGGAATAGTAAGGCACCTTGTGAGGAGATACAGAGCATCATGGGCATCAAGATTGCTTATTCTCTCCTCCATTCTCATCAGGTCATTCAATTTGTCCTTGAGGACTGTGTCGATGGCCTGGTGACCCAGCGGTGCTCCCAGGAGGGTACCGTTGGACGGAGTGGTAGTAGAGACTTCTGGGAGGATTCTTCACACAGCATTGATTATTTCCTGGTTCGCTGTGATGATTTCACACTTGGAGGGATTGAGGATGAGTCCCAAGTGTGTTTTCATCAGCTGTAGGTCCCCTACCAGGGACTCATCAGTACCTGCCAGAGTGCCATCATCCAGGTACCAGATGTTGAGCTCGCTGCGTAGGCTGGAAGTTAGTTCTCTTACTGCCAAGCAGAAGAGAAGTGGAGCTAGTGGGTCACCCTGCTGAACACCTTCTGATGAGAGAATTTCATGTTCTCCAAACAAAAGAATTGAGGGTTTACTGTAGCCGGCTGAAATGAAGGGAAAAAGACTGGGGAAGTGATCCCGAACAGCTGACAAGACAGCATCTCTCTTTACCATATTAAAGGCATTTCTAAAATCAAGTTTGACTACGGCCTTGTCTTCTGGTAGGTCCCTGATGTAGGCCCTTGCCGCATGAGCTGCAGCTTCACTGCCTTGAGGGACCCCAAAGCCCAGTTGGTGTGGCTGGAGTAAACTGGCAGCTTCTAGGCGAATGTTACTTACTGCTGCTTTGGCAAAGAGACGGCGAAGAGTGTTTCCAACCGCAATATATATATATATATATATTATTATATATATATATATATATATATATATATATATATATATATATATATATAATATATATATATATATATATATATATATATATATATATATATATTATATATATATATATAATATATATATATATATATATATATATATATATATAATATATATATATATATTATATATATATGTTGTGCCGAATAGGCAGAACTTGCGATCTTGGCTTAAATAGCAACGCTCATCTTGCCATATAGGACAAGTGAAAATTTGTGTATGCAATAATTTCGCCAAAATCATTCTGAACCTAACGAAAAAAATATATTTCATTGTGTTTGTTTAGTATTAAATTATTGTAAACAAATCTAAAATATATTTAGTTGGGTAAGGCTAAAATAAATTGCTCTTGTTATAATAAGGTTAGGTAAGTTTTCTACGATTCTTTTGTTGCAAAATTAAATTTTTTTACATTAACATTAATGAAAAATATATATCTTTAAACGTATAAGAGAAAATTATAGAAAGGACTTAATTTTAAATGAGTTCTTGCTAATTGACCAGTTTTACATATTCGGCACGACATATATATAATTATATATATACATATATATATATAATTTATATATATAATTATATATATACAATATATATATATAATTTATTATATATATATATATATATATTATATATATATATATATTATATATATATATATATATATATTTTATATATATATATATATATATATAATTACATATATATAATGGATGCTTGAATGTGCGTAGATGTAGTGCGGATGACAAGAAACAGATGATTGCTGATGTTACGAATGAAAAGAAGTTGGATGCCTGGCCCTAAGCGAAACAAAGCTGAAGGGGGTAGGGGAGTTTCGGTGGGGAAATAAATGGGATTAAATCTGGAGTATCTGAGAGAGTTAGAGCAAAGGAAGGGGTAGCAGTAATGTTGAGGATCAGTTATGGAAGGAGAAAAGAGAATATGAATGTGAAAATACAAGAATTATGTGGATTAAAGTAAAGGTTGGATGCGAAAAGTGGGTCATAATAAGTGTGTATGCACCTGGAGAAGAGAGGAATGTAGAGAGAGAGATTTTGGGAGATGTTAAGTGAATGTATAGGAGCCTTTGAACCAAGTGAGAGAGTAATTGTGTTAGGGGACCTGAATGCTAAAGTAGGAGAAACTTTTAGAGAGGGTGTGGTAGGTAAGTTTGGGGTGCCAGATGTAAATGAAAATGGGAGCCCTGTGATTGAACTTTGTATAGAAAGGGGTTTAGTTATAGGTAATACATATTTTAAGAAAAAAGAGGATAAATAAGTATACAAGACATAATGTAGGGCGAAATGACAGTAGTTTGTTGGATTATGTATTGGTAGATAAAAGACTGTTGAGTAGACTTCAGGATGTACATGCTTAAAGAGGGGCCACAGATATATCAGATCACTTTCTAGTTGTAGCTACACTGAGAGTAAAAGGTAGATGGGATACAAGGAGAATAGAAGCATCAGGGAAGAGAGAGGTGAAGGTTTATAAACTAAAAGAGGAGGCAGTTAGGGTAAGATATAAACAGCTACTGGAGGATAGATAGGCTAATGAGAGCATAGGCAATGGGGTCGAAGAGGTATGGGGTAGGTTTAAAAATGCAGTGTTAGAGTGTTCAGCAGAAGTTTGTGGTTACAGGAAAGTGGGTGCGGAGGAAGAGGAGCGATTGGTGGAATGATGATGTAAAGAGAGTAGTAAGGGAGAAAAAGTTAGCATATGAGAAGTTTTTACAAAGTAGAAGTGATGCAAGGAGGGAAGAGTATATGGAGAAAAAGAGAGAGGTTAAGAGAGTGGTGAAGCAATGTAAAAAGAGAGCAAATGAGAGAGTGGGTGAGATGTTATCAACAAATTTTGTTGAAAATAAGAAAAAGTGTTGGAGTGAGATTAACAAGTTAAGGAAGCCTAGAGAACAAATGGATTTATCAGTTAAAAATAGGAGAGGAGAGTTATTAAATGGAGAGTTAGAGGTTTTGGGGAAAGATGGAGGGAATATTTTGAGGAATTGTTAAATGTTGATGAAGACAGGGAAGCTGTGATTTCGTGTATAGGGCAAGGAGGAATAACATCTTGTAGAGTGAGGAAGAGCCAGTTGTGAGTGTGGGAGAAGTTCGTGAGGCAGTAGGTAAAATGAAAGGAGGTAAGGCAGCCGGGATTGATGGGATAAAGATAGAAATGTTAAAAGCAGGTGGGAATATAGTTTTGGAGTGGTTGGTGCAATTATTTAATAAATGTATGGAAGAGGGTAAGGTACCTAGGGAGTGGCAGAGAGCATGCATAGTTCCTTTGTATAAAGGCAAAGGGGACAAAAGAGAGTGCAAAAATTATAGGGGGATAAGTCTGTTGAGTATACCTGGTAAAGTGTATGGTAGAGTTATTATTGAAAGAATTAAGAGTAAGACGGAGAAAAGGACAGCAGATGAACAAGGCAGCTTTAGGAAAGGTAGGGGGTGTGTGGACCAGGTGTTTACAGTGAAATATATAAGTGAACAGTATTTAGATAAGGCTAAAGAGGTCTTTGTGGCATTTATGGATTTGGAAAAGGCATATGACAGGGTGGATAGGGGGGGCAATGTGGCAAATGTTGCAGGTGTATGGTGTAGGAGGTAGGTTACTGAAAGCAGTGAAGAGTTTTTACGAGGATAGTGAGGCTCAAGTTAGAGTATGTAGGAAAGAGTGAAATTATTTCCCAGTAAAAGTAGGCCTTAGACAAGGATGTGTGATGTCACCGTGGTTGTTTAATATATTTATAGATGGGGTTGTAAGAGAAGTAAATGCGAGGGTCTTGGCAAGAGGCATGGAGTTAAAAGATAAAAAATCACACACAAAGTGGGAGTTGTCACAGTTGCTCTTTGCTGATGACACTGTGCTCTTGGGAGATTCTGAAGAGAAGTTGCAGAGATTGGTGGATGAATCTGGTAGGGTGTGCAAAAGAAGAAAATTAAAAGTGAATATAGGAAAGAGTAAGGTTATGAGGATAACAAAAAGATTAGGTGATGAAAGATTGGATATCAGACTGGAGGGAGAGAGTATGGAGGAGGTGAATGTATTCAGATATTTGGGAGTGGACGTGTCAGTGGATGGGTCTATGAAAGATGAGGTGAATCATAGAATTGATGAGGGGAAAAGGGTGAGTGGTGCACTTAGGAGTCTGTGGAGACAAAGAACTTTGTCCTTGGAGGCAAAGAGGGGAATGTATGAGAGTATAGTTTTACCAACGCTCTTATATGGGTGTGAAGCATGGGTGATGAATGTTGCAGCGAGGAGAAGGCTGGAGGCAGTGGAGATGTCATGTCTGAGGGCAATGTGTGGTGTGAATATAATGCAGAGAATTCGTAGTTTGGAAGTTAGGAGGAGGTGCGGGATTACCAAAACTGTTGACCAGAGGGCTGAGGAAGGGTTGTTGAGGTGGTTCGGACATGTAGAGAGAATGGAGCGAAAGAGTGACTTCAAGAGTGTATCAGTCTGTAGTGGAAGGAAGGCGGGGTAGGGGTCGGCCTAGGAAAGGTTGGAGGGAGGGGGAAAAGGAGGTTTTGTGTGCGAGGGGCTTGGACTTCCAACAGGCAAATGGTTTTTAATACTTGACGTGCTGTTGGAGTGTGAGCAAAGTAACATTTATGAAGAGGTTCAGGGAAACCGGCAGGCCGGACTTGAGTCTTGGAGATGGGAAGTACAGTACCTGCACTCTGAAGGAGGGGTGTT
>NC_069420.1:30126799-30179299 GCF_026875155.1 Cherax quadricarinatus
ATAGGAGGGGGATAAGGGGATGGTGTTGGGAGCCCACATGGGGTTGTGTGTGGGGTGAATTATTGAGCAATGGAAGGTTATTACATCTGTTGCCGAATAGGTCCTGTATTTTACCTTTACTGTTCTGTACTGTTTCCAATAAAATATAAAAAAAAAATCCCTTATAGCGGCTCTGAGGACACAGTTTAAACCAAGGTACCCAGGATAATTTTCTTTCTCCTCTTAAAGCACTCACGCAGACCAAAGTATATATCACAACCCGGCTGATCATGAGAAACTTATCCAATTTCCACTCAAAGACTGGTATGTGGTGGTAATTTCCCTTTCGCATCAATGGAAAGGGGGGGATGTATTTGAAGAGTCTTTGTCCCCATACACTTATTAAGTGTTCTCTTGGTGTACGCATTATACCCCTGCTTTACAGTGGAGGTATCATGCCCTGGCTGTCATGCCTCTTGCTTTCATAAGGAGTGATTTCGTAGTGCAGGTTTTGGGACAAGTCTATCCACAGTTTTCCATGTACAGATTATTATGTATCTATCTATTATATTAACCTGTTTACCCTATTTCGTTCATCAGATCACAGTGCCTCACTAGTTATATTATCTAGTTCATCATACCAGTGTCTCATTGTCTACCTTGTCTTGTTCATCAGGGGGCATTCACTGTTTATCTTATTTCGTTCATCAAAGACCAGTGTTTCATTGTTTAGCTCTGCTGAGTTCATGACCCAGTAATGTTTACTCTTGTCTTCTCTGAGCATCATCATGACAGCACTCAATGATGATTACTATAACAACCATGGCATCCTCACCTCATTCATACACTTACGCTCCACACTTCTGGGAGGGAAAGGGAGGGAGAGGTGGAGGAGAAAAATGAGAAATGAAGAGATGAGAGGGAGCGGTGAGAGGGAAGAATGGGGAAGTTTTCTAGCAAACAAAATTAGGTGTAAGAGCAGTGTGCGGCTACCCTGTATTCTATAATAGTTTACATAGTGGGAACAAAAAACTAGCTGTCTTTTCATGTCATATTCCATCACAGAATGATTTTTTTTGTACATCAGGTAATGAAATCTGCCAGGCTGATCTGGGAGACATCAGTAGTTACGACATCTTCAAAGGTTCCTGCGGAGCTCCAGTTACTATTACTGGAAAATTTACCATCTCTTAGGATAGCCTATCGTACATACAGCGGGAAATGGAATTTATGAAGATCATCATCAGAGAGAGCGAGACAAATATTGTGGGAGAGAAATGAAGGGATGGAGGAAGGGGTGGGAGGGAGGTAGGAGTGGAGGAAGAGAGGGAGAGGTGGGAGGGTAAGAGTGGTGGTGGGAGACCTGCACACCAGGGATCACCCTCACCACCTACGCCATTGGAATATACTGTCCCCCAAACTGTCGAGAAAACAGAACACAGAAGGGCTGCCACCTCGTAAAGTTAGCAGTAAATCTCTATTGATCAGCGCAGCCACCGCCCATACTTCCTCCTGCTCCTCCTTCCAAGAACCTGCCAAGACGCACACCATCCCTCGCCACACCTACCACACACAATACCTGCCACCACACCTAAGATCCGACGGGCTACTACTTACCACGGGATGGGACACCATTTACCACCTTCCGGCTGCACCTCTAACTAATAAACTGCTCCAGAGCCTCTCCAGAATCAAGGCTTCGCTGCCACCCGCAACGCCAGTGCTATTGCAAACGTTAAAAATTTAGCTATAATTTCCTATCTGGAAAGTACAGGTCCTCTAAAGAGTACATATGGAGTTGTTGGTGTACAGGGATATTCCCATCACGAGAGTTCAAGTGTGTTTAAGTAACCAATCTTATCATGAGTTAATTTCCAGACGAGCTGCGAATTTTCAACTTTTTTTTTATTTTAAAGTAGATTAGACTGAGTTTCAGTAAGTCAAACCTATAAAAGCCTATATTTAACCGCACTCAAAAGAAAAAAAATGCCGCGATACGTCTATCAGTAAAACGGTCGAAAAAGAAAAAACTATGAACCGCTGTGATTTGAACGTATCTATCTGTCTCTCGTGGTGAGAGAATGGTTTAACAAGTATGATCATTAGCTTGGTATCTCCAGTATGCAGATAGCAAAGTGTTCAAAGATACCGCATTACACCTCCGTACAGTGTTACATATGACGTTACAGGGTGAACGTCCGCCATATTGGCGGTCAAGTATTGTGCCAGCCATGTTGTGTTTACCTCTCACGAATCGCAAGGATACAGTGTTTATAAGAAGCATAACACTGTGCATTATTACCATTAATAATAATACGTGCAAATGCAAAGTATGTGGTCAATCCTTTGGTCACTATCTTGAACACTATGTGCTTTATTGTAAATTTACTGTGGAATTTTTTAGATAGGATAATAATCTATATATGCCAAGATACCGTATTAATGAAAATAAGATACCAGATATATTAAGCAAATTTCCTAAATTTTCTTCAACTGATAAGTGAACTGTGCACATAAATCCAGATGTACTCCTGTAACCCTTTAGGGGCCTAGTTCCTAGGCCTTTTGTGTATCCACATGCTCTTGTGCTACCCTCCACAGACTAGACGAGGTGCACAATAAACTAGCGAGAAGCTTCCGCGGCAAAATCCAATACATTAAATTGTATTTGTAATGTGTGTTTACAATCAACCTATCATAACCAAGTCGATTTCTTACATACTGTTTTCAGTAACTTACTTGATATAAGTTATTTAAGTCAGACTGTCGTATTAACAAATTATAACAGCTCATAGCGGTAATAAACGCAATAATACATAGACGTGTTTTTCTTATAAAGACTACGGATGGGACGATATCATATATTATATATATATTATATATATATATATATATATATATATATATATATATATATATATATATATATATATATATAATATATATATATATATTGCTGATACCGCTACTTAATTTTGGACCGATCCTGATATAATCAAACTTAGCCGACACTGGTATCGATAATCTGGTCCCCCCCTTAATAAAAATTTCTGGAGTTTGAGCAAAAACCACGGAGCCACCCAACAGACGGAACACTCACAATTTCATTCCAGTGTTACAGTCACTCATCTAAGCCACAGTATTATACTGACTGACTGGTCATCTATTAGATTACATTATCTGATAAGTCTGATCATCTGGCCGGTGCAGTGTGGATACAATCTTAAGATTTCAGATATTGTATCGTGTACAATAGAGTGATTTACTATTTTCTGTATTGACTGTTTGAACGTCTACACACTGTCTCATGTCTGAACATTCTAAAATATAAGGGTCTGGTAAATGCCTTATCTAACTACACAATTTATGTCATTTGATAGGCATCTCCATATAAACTGTACTGTCATAGATACTTACAGCGTAGCCTAACTCTAGTAGTAAGAACGTCTGGTGGTCTACTGATCTTGTAACTATAGATATGTTTCACTTGACACATTTTATTATGATGGGCAATGGATCGGCTAGTTCCTTATCTTTACTGTTCTACTTCCACAAATTCGTTTGCTAGTTCTTTTCTAGCAATAGTTTTTAAATTTAATGTTCGGGAAACAAACTAAAATTATATTGAACATTCTCTGCTGATTGCTAGTTAAGTCACTGGCTAGACTATATTCTAGGTGGTCTATGTGAGAGGGATTCCACAAAAACTTAATTTTAATCCTAATTTCACTAATTAGAGAAATTAGAACAAGTAATGAGGATAATCAGAGACAAACTATCTGTAGTTTCATATATGGACATTATTAGGCTTAGTTACTGTTGTATTAAAAATGACATTTGTATAGAATAAAACTTCTATAACTTTTTATTTTATAGCTTTATCATATTTAATGACTACTGTTTAAAAAAAAATAGTATATGACCGGCAAGATGGCAGACATAGCTGCTGGAGTCACGTTACTGAGAATTCTTCCTACTGTTGCCTTCACGCTTAATAAATATAATAACCAACGCTATCAAAAATTCTGAAAGAAATACATACAAGAATTTTACTTAATGCACAAAAGAGATTCCCAACGTCATTTTCTGAACCTTCCCTGAGTTTTTTTTTTAGAATTATTTTCTTACTTTAAGCTAGAGTAAACTAAACTAGAATAGGACGGCGTAGAGGTTGGGTTGCGTTAGGTAGGGTAGGGCAGGGTAGTGTAGGAAGGGAATTGAAGAGACGGGTAGGGTGTAGTAGGCTACATCAACGAATACAAATTATATTTAACCAAAAATAAGTAAATTAAAAAAAACGGATGTGACGCATGTAGGAACGCCTTGGTTGAGTATCCCTTGTGGTAGCAAACTGGATTTGTATACCACACCCACTGTCACTCAACAGTGCCACACGTACTAGGGTGCCAGTACTCACCTGCGCCAAGGGCGTGGAGTCATCAGAATCCTCGCTGCCAGGGGAAGGAGATCCTCCTGAGTTTGGAGAGGCACCGTTCCGAGCCATGGGTGGGCGTGGGTAATAACCCACGCCCATCATGCCACCCATCATGTGTGGTCCCTGAGGTGGCCCTGCCCCGTGCATCACTGGACTGGCACTTGTGTATACAGGAGTCGGTGGACCACAACCAGGATGGACCATATATCCTGCCGACCTACGGAAGAGACGTGACACATTAACCGTATACCTTGCCGACCTTGGGAAAGAAGGGTCACACATTAAAATAAAAACATAATATACTACACATGAACAAGTGTCAGCTGTGGTAGTTTCACTGCAAGAGAACTTTGGCTGCTTAATTGGCTTTAAATCCTACTGACCTCACAATAGATCATTAATGGATGGATGTAACGTGTTCAACATCAGCCAGGGACGCACGCGGCTAGAGAGGTGGCCGCTACACAGAAGTGGCCTTCACACAAGAATTGCCCGCTATTGGAAGCTACCCTTCAATTACACACTCCACAAAAATCACAGCCACCAACTCATTACCCCTAAAATTCACCAAGTATATTGCTTTCACTTGCAGTGCCTAGCAATTTGACATTCGAAGTTAATTGGGACGCAATTAGAATATTTAAAAACATCGAGCCTATTTTTTGAAAGTAATAAAAATAGACAAATAATTTCAGATACAGTTTTATTTGATATTTTCTAATGCCGTTTACCTCCATATATGATAGTTTTTTCGCAATCATTTCTATATACATAAAAATAACACACTGAAAAGTGCCATTGAATTCCATATGTCAGGGTGTAAAAAAAAATCCAGTAATGAAATCATAATCGATAAGCAATTTAGCGGTGAACTGTTAGCTTTCGGTCAGCTTAATCCCAAAGCTTATTTGACAACGCTTTAGCCTGTGCGTGTTCTGGAGAGAGTTCTAAATTACACTGATGACCTGTAGCATCGTGAACCAACACTACAGTGGTTATGGGTAATACAGACATACTGTTGCTTTACCCAGCCTCTTTATAAGTTTCATGTCTCGTTATAATTATGCTTTATGAAACTTCGTTATGAACTTCATCAAGCCTCTTTATAAGCATTATCAAGCCTCGTTATAAGCTTCAAGTTTTGTTATAAGCTTTATCAAGCCTCGATGTGAGCTTTATGACTGATAGTGACGTGTTTGTTACAATCATGTTACGTTTGTGAAAATTGTCTCAGTTAAAAAGAATGGCAAATATACGTAACTAATATTTATCACTGGTTAACCCTAACAAACCAAACCTAACTTTGGATGAAGAATATTAATGTTTATATAATTTCGAGCGCGAGGGGCAGTTCGTCAATGTACACTAACGGGTTGCTGTCGACGGATGTCTGTGTGGGGGTGTGCGTCAACGTTTTCAAGGTTTATATTTTAAGTTCATGTAGGTAGTAGGTTGGTAGACAGCAACCGCCCAAGGAGGTACTATCGTCCTGTCAAGCGAGTGTAAAACGAAATCCTGTAATTGTTTTACATGATGGTAGGATTGCTGGTGTCTTTTTTTTCTGTCTCATAAACATGCAAGATTTCAGGTCCGTCTTGCTACTTCTACTTACATTTAGGTCACACTACACATACATGTACAGGCATATATACACACACCCCTCTGGGTTTTCTTCTATTTTCTTGCTAGTTCTTGTTCTCGTTTATTTCCTATCTCCGTGGGGAAGTGGAGCAGAATTCTTCCTCCGTAAGCCATGCGTGTTTAAGAGGCGACTAAAATGCCAGGAGCAAGGGGCTAGTAACCCCTTCTCCTGTATAAATTACTAAATTTAAAAAGAGAAACTTCTGTTTTTCTTTTTGGGCCACCCTGCCTTGGTGGGATACGGCCGGTTTGTTGAAAAAAAAAAAACTAAGTTCAGAAGAAATGAAATGATTTTGTCTGATGAGTTCATCACAGTGAGTTGAGTTGAGTAACATGTTGCCCCTTGTCCGGGAGAGGATGCCTGCTAATAGAAACCTGACCTTGATTTTCCATGCACTTGGGCTCAGGCAATCCAAGTTACAAGTAAGAAGCAACTTGACCTTTTGTGCCACGGATTTGAAAAAAAAAAAACTGCCACTGGGACTTGAGCTTAGCGGTTTACCAGCTGCCCTAAGAGCTTCTCCCTTGTGAAAACTCACTTGCATGTGTGTGTGTGTGTGTGTGTGTGTGTGTGTGTGTGTGTGTGTGTGTGTGTGTGTGTGTGTGTGTGTGTGTGTGTGTGTGTGTGTACTCACCTATTTGTACTCACCTATTTGTGGTTGCAGGGGTCGAGTCACAGCTCCTGGCCCCGCCTCTTCGCTGATTGCTACTAGGTCCTCTCTCTCCCTGCCCCATGAGCTCTATCATACCTCGCCTTAAAACTATGTATGGTTCCTGCCTCCACTACATCCCTTTCTAGGCTATTCCATGGCCTGACTACTCTATGTGTGTGTGTGTGTGTTTCTGAAAACATAAGAACGAATTAATACTGCAGCAGGCCTACTGGCCCAGGTGGTGTGATACACACCCACTCTCACTCATGTACCTGTCCATCCTTCAGTATATTTACAACTATATAATACAAAGTTCTTGCCTTAATGACACTAGAGAGTTTGTTCTACTCATTTACCAAACCATTATTACCCAATATCCTTTCACAATCTAAATTTCTCCAACATGAATCCATTGATGCGAGACTAAGATGGGATATTTTCAACATGCTCTTTATCATTTGTACACTTCAATCTTATTCCACTTAATTCTACGCCGTTCCGAAGAGAACAAGGTCAATGTTATCTGCCTATCTTTGTAGGAAAGGTTTTTAATACATGGGTTCAACTTCTTGTTCGCTTTGCATAGAAATGGCGCTATTGCTAGCCTAGCATAGAAAAAAAAAGGCCGTCTTCCTAGACCAAGCGTACAAAGGTATTTTCCCAACCTAGGGTAAGCCAATCTAATATAGTACACACTAGATCAATCTGTCCCAAGAGAAATCCTTGGATTTTTATTGAATGGATTTAGGCTGAAATCTTTATGTACGTTGGGTTAACATAACCTGACGAAAACTAACCAATTCCAATAGAACCTAACATAAGTACATGCAAAAGATGCACATTGGGCGAGTTTGTTCTCTCGAAGTAACGATGGAACCTTCCCTACGTTAGGAAAACTAACGTTCTGGTGTTAGTGACAACGCTGCTTACTCGGTGTGATGAATTACACAAGATCAGCGTTTTGTTAGGAGGACGGTTTGGTTGGTTTATGGCATACAACTACGTACACAGAAAGGTGTCAACTTACTGAGCAATACAACTAAGTACACAGAGAAAAGTGTCAACTTACTGAGCAGGTCCCATGTGGTTGTGCTGGGAGATGGGCGGGATGTAGAGATTCTGAGGCGGGAACTGAGGATTGGCCACGCCCATACTGCCGCCCACCGCCATCTGCGGAGACAAATGAATTTAATGGTTGTCCAGGACGACTGGATTTAAAAAAAAAATGGAGCTTTCTTACTGCAAAGAGTTTTCCTATTATATATTTACATGCAAGAAAAATGCAGATATTCTATGAAACGACTCAAGGACAGCCCGATTCCGGGTTCGGAATCGGAATCAGTAAGATTCGGTCCGAATCTGAATCCGAAATTGCAACTAATAATGACAGTCATCCCCAAAATGAATTCTCAAACCATGACCAACAGAGACAACCGCTCATGCTCGCCCTACAGCCTCGTTTGAGGAAAACCTGAAGGACGTTTCAGGGGGTCAATGCCCCCGCGGCCCGATCCCAGACTCGGCCTCCTGGAGGATCAACGCCTGGTAAACTAGGTTGTTACTGCTGGCCACACGTAGTCCATCGTACGAACCACAGCCAAGCTGGTCAGGCACTGAGTTGAGGAACTTGCCCAATTTCCTCTTGAAGACCACCAGAGGTGTGTTGGTAATTCTCCTTATGCATGAAAAAGGGTCTAAAAAAAACTGGGGACCTCTGACATTCATCTAGCTCTACTGGAGGGACCGGTCCCTCCAAGATATTCCAGGTGTATATTATGCACCTTTCTCGCCTACGTTCCAAGGAATAAAGCGTTCCCAGTAGTTCAGATGCTATGCTTGAATGAGTATATGCGAGCAGCGAAAGATCTCTGCACGTTTTCCAGCTCATCAATCTCGCCTGCTAAAACTGTAGTAAATCCTACTGTCTAATAACACTGTCAAGTCACGGATGAATGATTTGGCTCACGACATAAAGATAAAGTGACTGCCAAGATAACATTTTCAAAATATTTTATCATTCAATCAGATAACTGACGTGGCAAATCTTTCTCAGCTACTCGCTTTTGTTCGATGTGTTGATGCAAGACATCAAAGATGACTTCCTGGTTTGTCGTCCAATGACCACGACAACGAAGAACATATTACAGAAGTAATTTCAACTTTCTATAATAAAGGACTACTACGGAGAGATGTAATCCGAGTGTTTACAGACAGTGCCCCAGGAATCTGTTGCGGTCTGGATCTGGATTCTGGGCACTCGTCAGACCGGATAATCCGACAGTGGTTAGGATACACTGAATGGTTCACAGAAATTCTCTTGCTTCCAAGACATTACCAGCAGCCCTGCTTTCTTGCTTGCTTGCTTACAGAGCATCATCAAAGCGGTCATTACAGAGTCAGCCCTGATCGACCGCCTTTTCAGAGATCTCTGGAAACATGTATGCTAAACAAGCAGCTCCGTTGTTCCATACACAAGACCGCTGACTCTCAAAGGCCGCAATGATCACTCTGTTTTATGAGCTTAGTGAAGAAATGAAGGCTTTCATAGCCGATCACTCTGAAGACGAGATATTCACCATGATGAACATGCCAGAATATCAGGCTCATTTGGCATACTTGGCGGGCATCTTCGAAGCTCTAAATGAGCTGTAGTTTCGTCAGAGCAGCTGAATCCACCATGCTAATAATATCAATGCATTCGTTGCAAAACTGTAACTCTGGGGAGAGACGCAGTCAAGACGGAAATGCAGCCCAATTCCATCGACTTTCTGAAGTAATTAGAGTAGATTCCATTAGCCAGGTGCTCGAGGCAGAGATCACAGAGCACCTTAGCTCCTTCATTAGTGAGTTCCAGCGGTACTTCTCAGACATACATACCAATCAAATTACCATGGCTCTGACAAGAGATCTATTCAAATGACATGTAGATGACGTCGCTACAGAGCTCCAGGAAGAATTTCTGGAACTCAAACACAACTCAGCGAAAGATGAATTCAACTTCTTGACTCAGTGAGTTCTAGGTAAAAATATACCCCCATTTATTCTGGACTTGGCAGAAACGCTCGTCGTGTGCTGATCCCATTTTCTTCAACTTAACCAGCATATCTATCATTGTGAGTTGACCCTTTCTTTCCTTCTGTCAGTAAAGTCAAAAACTGGAAACAAGCTGCCGGTTGTGTGTGATCCAAGGTGTGCTCTGTCAGCAACAGCCCCACAAATATCAGTCAGTAGCAAGACAACAGGAGCAGCGAACACTGAGTCGAATCACACAGAAATGGTATTGACACAGTTTGTGGCAGTGTTGCAGTGGCAGTATTGACACAGTTCGTGACAGTGTTGCAGTGGCAGTATTGACACAGTTCGTGACAGTGTTGCAGTGGCAGTATTGACACAGTTCGTGACAGTGTTGCAGTGGCAGTATTAACACAGTTCGTGACAGTGTTGCAGTGGCAGTATTAACACAGTTCGTGACAGTGTTGCAGTGGCAGTATTGACACAGTTCGTGACAGTGTTGCAGTGGCAGTATTAACACAGTTCGTGACAGTGTTGCAGTGGCAGTATTGACACAGTTCGTGACAGTGTTGCAGTGGCAGTACTGACACAGTTCGTGACAGTGTTGAAGTGGCAGTATTGACACATTTCGTGACAGTGTTGCAGTGGCAGTATTGACACAGTTCGTGACAGTGTTGCAGTGGTAGTACTGTGTATGAAGCGGAACTGTCAAGTGCTTTCATTATCTCTGAATTATGTCACTTTCTAAGTCATATTTTTCTCATATAGTATTCTTTGTACGAGGAATGTAACTAATAAAATTATTATCAAACTTTGTTTTAATGTAATCTTGAGTAAATAAATAAAAGCACCAGATTAAGAGTGCAGTTCAAGAGGAAATTATTACAGATTTTTTGGTAAAAATGGAGAATAACCTGGAAAAGGTTGAGAACCTCCTGGTCTAGCTTAAGAACCCCCTGGTCCAGCCTGAGAACCCCCTGGTCCAGCCTGAGAACCCCCTGGTCCAGCCTGAGAACCCCCTGGTCCAGCCTGAGAACCCCCTGGTCCAGCCTGAGAACCCCCTGGTCCGCTGAGAACCCCCTGGTCCAGCTTGAGAACCCCCTGGTCCAGTTTGGGAGAACCCCCTGGCAAGTTTGAGAACCCCCTGGTCCAGCCTGAGAACCCCCTGGTCCAGCCTGAGAACCCCCTGGTCCAGCTTGAGAACCCCCTGGTCCAGCTTGAGAACCCCCTGGTCAAGTTTGTGAGAACCCCCTGTCCAGCCTGAGAACCCCCTGGTCCAGCCTGAGAACCCCCTGGTCCAGCTTGAGAACCCCCTGGTCCAGCTTGAGAACCCCCTGGTCAAGTTTGAGAACCCCTGGTCCAGCTTGAGAACCCCCTGGTCCAGCCTGAGAACCCCCTGGTCCAGCCTGAGAACCCCCTGGTCCAGCTTGAGAACCCCCTGGTCCAACTTGAGAACTGCCTAGTCCAGCCTGAGAACCCCCTGGTCCAGCTTGAGAACCCCTGGTCCAGCTTGAGAACCCCCTGGTCCAGCTTGAGAACCCCTGGTCCAGCCTGAGAACCCCCTGGTCCAGCTTGAGAACCCCCTGGTCCAGCCTGAGAACCCCCTGGTCCAACTTGAGAACCCCCTGGTCCAGCCTGAGAACCCCCTGGTCCAGCTGAGAAACCCCCTGGTCCAGCTTGAGAACCCCCTGGTCCAGCCTGAGAACCCCCTGGTCCAGCCTGAGAACCCCCTGGTTCAACTTGAGAACCCCCTGGTCCAGCCTGAGAACCCCCTGGTTCAACTTGAGAACCCCTGGTCCAGCTTGAGAACCCCCTGGTCCAGCCTGAGAACCCCCTGGTCCAGCCTGAGAACCCCCTGGTCCAGCTTGAGAACCCCCTGGTCCAACTTGAGAACCCCTGGTCCAGCCTGAGAACCCCCTGGTTCCACTTGAAAACCCCCCTGGTCCAACTTGAGAACCCCCTGGTCCAGCCTGAGAACCCCCTAGTCCAGCCTGAGAACTCCCTAGTCCAGCTTGAGAACCCCCTGGTCCAGCTTGAGAACCCCCTGGTCAAGCTTGAGAACCCCCTAGTCCAGCCTGAGAACCCCCTGGTCCAACTTGAGAACCCCCTGGTCCAGCTTGAGAACCCCCTGGTCCAACTTGAGAACCCCCTGGTCCAACTGTGAGAACCCCCTGGTCCAACTTGAGAACCCCCTGGTCCAACTTGAGAACCCCCTGGTCCAGCCTGAGAACCCCCTGGTCCAGCTTGAGAACCCCCTAGTCCAGCTGAGAACCCCCTGGTCCAACTTGAGAACCCCCTGGTCCAGCCTGAGAACCCCCTGGTCCAGCTTGAGAACCCCCTGGTCCAACTTGAGAACCCCCTGGTCCAGCCTGAGAACCCCCTGGTCCAGCTTGAGAACCCCCTGGTCCAGTCTGAGAACCCCCTGGTCCAGCTTGAGAACCCCCTGGTCAAGCTTGAGAACCCCCTAGTTCAACTTAACCCCCTGGTCCAGCTTGAGAACCCCTGGTGCAGATTGAGAACCCCCTGGTCCAACTTGAGAACCCCCTGGTCCAACTTGAGAACCCCCTGGTCCAGGCTGAGAACCCCCTGGTCCAGCCTGAGAACCCCCTGGTCCAGCTTGAGAACCCCCTGGTCCAGCCTGAAAACCCCCTGGTCCAGCTTGAGAACCCCCTGGTCCAGCCTGAGAACCCCTTGGTCCAGCTTGAGAACCCCCTGGTCCAGCTTGAGAACCCCCTGGTCCAGCCTGAGAACCCCCTGGTCCAGCCTGAGAACCCCCTGGTCCAGCCTGAGAACCCCCTGGTCCAGCTTGAGAACCCCCTGGTCCAACTTGAGAACCCCCTGGTCCAGCCTGAGAACCCCCTGGTTCAACTTGAAAACCCCCCTGGTCCAACTTGAGAACCCCCTGGTCCAGCCTGAGAACCCCCTAGTCCAGCCTGAGAACTCCCTAGTCCAGCTTGAGAACCCCCTGGTCCAGCTTGAGAACCCCCTGGTCAAGCTTGAGAACCCCCTAGTCCAGCCTGAGAACCCCCTGGTCCAACTTGAGAACCCCCTGGTCCAGCTTGAGAACCCCCTGGTCCAACTTGAGAACCCCCTGGTCCAACTTGAGAACCCCCTGGTCCAACTTGAGAACCCCCTGGTCCAACTTGAGAACCCCCTGGTCCAGCCTGAGAACCCCCTGGTCCAGCTTGAGAACCCCCTAGTCCAGCCTGAGAACCCCCTGGTCCAACTTGAGAACCCCCTGGTCCAGCCTGAGAACCCCCTGGTCCAGCTTGAGAACCCCCTGGTCCAACTTGAGAACCCCCTGGTCCAGCCTGAGAACCCCCTGGTCCAGCTTGAGAACCCCCTGGTCCAGTCTGAGAACCCCCTGGTCCAGCTTGAGAACCCCCTGGTCAAGCTTGAGAACCCCCTAGTTCAACTTAACCCCCTGGTCCAGCCTGAGAACCCCCTGGTCCAGCTTGAGAACCCCTGGTGCAGATTGAGAACCCCCTGGTCCAACTTGAGAACCCCCTGGTCCAACTTGAGAACCCCCTGGTCCAGGCTGAGAACCCCCTGGTCCAGCCTGAGAACCCCCTGGTCCAGCTTGAGAACCCCCTGGTCCAGCCTGAAAACCCCCTGGTCCAGCTTGAGAACCCCCTGGTCCAGCCTGAGAACCCCTTGGTCCAGCTTGAGAACCCCCTGGTCCAGCTTGAAAACCCCCTGGTCCAACTTGAGAACCCCCTGGTCCAACTTGAGAACCCCCTGGTCCAGCCTGAGAACCCCCTGGTCCAACTTGAGAACCCCCTGGTCCAGCCTGAGAACCCCCTGGTCCAGCTTGAGAACCCCCTGGTCCAGCTTGAGAACCCCCTGGTCCAGCCTGAGAACCCCCTGGTCCAGCCTGAGAACCCCCTGGTCCAGCTTGAGAACCCCCTGGTCCAGCTTGAGAACCCCCTGGTCCAGCCTGAGAACCCCCTGGTCCAGCCTGAGAACCCCCTGGTCCAGCTTGAGAACCCCCTGGTCCAGCCTGAGAACCCCCTGGTCCAGCCTGAGAACCCCCTGGTCCAGCTTGAGAACCCCCTGGTCCAGCCTGAGAACCCCCTGGTCCAGCCTGAGAACCCCCTGGTTCAACTTGAGAACCCCCTGGTCCAGATTGAGAACCCCCTGGTCCAGCCTGAGAACCCCCTGGTCCAGCTTGAGAACCCCCTGATCCAGCCTGAGAACCCCCTGGTCCAGCCTGAGAACCCCCTGGTCCAGCCTGAGAACCCCCTGGTCCAGCCTGAGAACCCCCTGGTCCAGCTTGAGAACCCCCTGGTCCAGCCTGAGAACCCCCTGGTCCAGCTTGAGAACCCCCTGGTCCAGCCTGAGAACCCCCTGGTCCAGCCTGAGAACCCCCTGGTCCAGCTTGAGAACCCCCTGGTCCAGCCTGAGAACCCCCTGGTCCAGCCTGAGAACCCCCTGGTCCAGCCTGAGAACCCCTGGTCCAGCCTGAGAACCCCCTGGTCCAGCTTGAGAACCCCCTGGTCCAGCCTGAGAACCCCCTGTCCAGCCTGAGAACCCCCTGGTCCAGCTTGAGAACCCCCTGGTCCAGCCTGAGAACCCCCCTGGTCCAGCTTGAGAACCCCCTGGGTCCAGCCTGAGAACCCCCTGGTCCAGCCTGAGAACCCCCTGGTCCAGCCTGAGAACCCCCTGGTCCAACTTGAGAACCCCCTGGTCCAGCCTGAGAACCCCCTTGTCCAGCTTGAGAACCCCCTGGTCCAACTTGAGAACTTAGTTGCTCATCTCTCAGTTTTCTCCAAGTTAGAAAACATTTTCCTTCTGTCACTTGCAGCATTTTTAATAACACTGGGAATCATCATCGCCAGTGATATCTTCTACGTTCTCGTTCTCTCTCCCTCTCTCTCTCTCTCTCTATTTATAAACAAATATTTCGCAATGGAAATGTAATTTAGGTAGTTATGCAAACAATCGTAGACAGGCGGCGATCTTAACAATGCAAGACAAGCCACCCGGGGGGGAGGGGGGTTGGAAATCTTTTGCTCAAGTGCTTTCAGATTTCTCAGTGCGTCATCAGGAGCTGTGCAGTGCTGCAAGGGTAGCAACAGGAGAAATGAAGGGAAGTTTTATCAGAGGATAATACCGTGAGTAACTCCCGTTAATATCCTCTGAGACAACTTCTCATATTATATAATATATATATATATATATATATATATATATATATATATATATATATATATATATAATATATATATATATAAATCGCAAACGAGCGATAACAGAGGGAAGTTGAATGACATCTATATGACTTTCCTCTCGCAGCCAACACTTTTTCAAGAGCTTGCGATAGTGGAAAGGAACAGAGATCGGCCCAGGAAAGTGTCTATGGAGACATCTTAAGGACCACTGACCTGACTCTCAAATACCTGACCATCCATTGTCAAATACCAAAGGTTCCAAGAAGTACTTTAAGAGCCAGCAGAAACAGACAGCCTAGCCCACAAGCTCTGAATATTTGGTTTTAAACAGGAGAATATGTCGCTGTGTTAGACCTGTTAACCCTTTGCATTAGACCGTTGTATGGGTGGTACATGTATGGTAAACAGAATCCACAAGATGATAAGACACATGTGCAACATCTGCGTAGTTTTATTGTAGACGTTTCGCCATTCAGTGGATTCATCAACACAGATTCAAGGACATAATTAGAAGACAGTAGAACTATATACAAAATTGATTTAATGAGTCCCTCAGCCTTGGTGAAGACCGACCTAGTCTTTTGTAAATAAAAAAAAAAAAAAGCCACAATACCCTGACTGGAACAATATACAAATAACTCGCACATAGGAGAGAGGAACTTACGACGACGTTTCGGTCCAACTTGGCCCATTTACAGTCACTTTAATAGTAATATTAATTTTTATTACGACGACTGAAACGTCGTGGTCAGCTCCTCTCTCCTATGTGTGAGTTATTTGTGTATAGTCTCCTGTACATAGTTCTACTGTCTTCCATTATCTTCTTGAATTGTTATTAAGTCACTGGATGGCGAAACGTCTACAATAAGATACCCAGATGTTGCACATGTCTAATTTTTCATCGGCTTGTGTGAGTACTGTTTCCTAGTTTATGGATGGTAGTTAAATTGTGGGAGGGTCCTCTCCCCCCCCCCCCGTGTTATGCTGGTTCTCACAGCACCTCGACCTTAATTTCTTAATTCCTTACGCTATTCTATGCCCTATAGCTATTGTAAGCATGTTTGGTGAAGAAAAAAAGCCGTAATTATATATAAGACTGGGTGGCAAAGCTCTCGTTTCGCACGCTGAGGTTCCGGGTTCGATTCCCGACAAGGGTGGAAACACTAGAAGCATTTCCTTACACCTGTTGCCCTGTTAACCTAGCAAGTAGGTACCTGGGTGTTAGTCGACTGGTGTGGGTCGCATCCTGAGGGACAAGATTGATGACCCCAATGGAAATAAGACACAGCCCCTCACTGACACACCCCCGGATGGTTATCCTGGGTGGCTAACCCTCCAGGGTTATTTTAACGTGATGAGGTAGGGCTCAATATATTTTTTCACGAGTCTATCCAATTAACATTTTCTTTAATACCCATTCTCTCTGTAATGTATAGGTAACTATTATATTTGTTAATACCATGGGAACTTTACTGATTGATGTTAAACCGAAAAACTGGTAAATATTTCGTTGCCACATAAGTAATGTGTATTTAATAACGAGGAGAAATTTCAATAACCATGAAAGGTTCCATAACAATGAATAACTTATTCCTTAAATAAAAAAAAAATCCATAAAACATACTTTTTATCGATTATGAAACTTTTTGGATCTAGAAAAAAAAAGTTAAAAGAAAATTGTTAAGTGTGATTGATTTATTGAGTCTAATTTGTGAGGAAATTTCTAGAAGTTAGGAAAAACAAGGCCACAAACACGAGTAAGAGAAGCTTTTTGTTCCTTTATGACAAAATGTATGGAAGTTTACTGGCTCGTTCTTGATTCTTGACATGTCATTAGCGATATATTCTCCGGTTTATTACCATTCAACGCTTATGGGCTGGGCCGATTATTTCTGCTGGTTCCTGGAACCTTTGGTATCTGGCACTGCATGGACAGGCAGCTGACACTCAGCGACTCTTGGCTCTCTCTTCCCTCGTACGAATATCAAAATGGTATACATTACCGACAGGTTACATAAATAACCCGCACATAGAAGAGAGGAGCTTACGACGACGTTTTGGTCTGACTTTGACCATTTACAAAGTCACATCAGTGTGACTCTTATATGTGCGGGTTATTTGTGTATTGTTCCAGTCACGGTATTGTGCCCTTTCTATTTACCAACAGGTTGGTAGGCAAGACACATGGGCAACAGTTAGGCAACTTTATTTCGAAATTTTAAGGGTGATGGACTGATTACATCGTCTTCACATCTCTACTGCTCCTGCCTACTTTCTGTACTCGACTAAAGAAGCCTACTGTGTAGGCGAAACGTTTCGGAATAAAGATGCCTAACTGTTGCCCATGTGTCTTACCTACCTGCCCTCGTACGACGCCTCCACAAACAACGGCACTCAACTTCCTATATGTATGTCGTGCCGAATAGGTAAAATTGGTCAATTAGCAAGAACTCATTTAAAACTAAGTCCTTTTTAAAAAAAATTCTTATACACTTAAATATTTTTTTTAATTTATGTTAATATAAAAATTAATGATTTTACACCAAAATAGCCTAACCCTATTATAACAAGCGCAATTTAATTTAGCCTAATACAGCTAAATATATTTAAGATAAGTTTACAATAATTTAATAAACAAACACAATGAAATATATGTTTCTCGTTAGGTTCAGAATGATTTTTGCGAAATTATTGCATACACAAATTTTTTCTTGCCTTATTCGGCAAGAAGAGCGTTGGTTTTAAAGCCAAAATAGCAAGTTTTACCTATTCGGTACGACATTATATATATACAAATTCAGAAATAGGCGAAATAATATGGAATTTATCAAAGAAACAGAGACAGTCTTGACACAAATAATATATATCCTTCGTCACGGGTTTAAATAACACGTAAAGACTCACCGGGTGTTGATACAAGCTCTGGGAGTGGTGGGCGTGGGTGTGGGCGGCCGAGGTAGTGTCTGGTTCCTGCTGGGGCAGTGTGGAGGCCAGACCCTGAAGGTCTCCGTAGGTCTCCTCGCTCCCGAAGCTACCGTAGGGCGGCTGCAAGGAAACAACGATAGGTCAGAAGCTACCGTAGAATCTATAATAAAGATACCCAGGTGTTGCACATGTGTCTTACTAAGGGTACCCAAGTGTTGTACACGTGTTAATAAAGATACCCAGGTACTGTACATCTTATATTAACGATAGCCAGGTATTGTACATCTCACTTTAAAGATACCCAGGTATTGCACATGTGTCAATAAAGATACCCAGGTGTTGCACATATGTCAAAGATACACAGGTGTTCCCCATGTGTCAATAAAGGCACCCAGATGTTGCACACGTGTCAATAAAGATACTTAGGTATTGCACATGTCTCACATTAACAATACTTAAAAAGGTATTACTAAGAACAACGTCACATGACAAGGGTGACCAAGGTGAGTGTTGTTCTGCAAGAAACGTCCAGACAAGTGGGAGGAAAAGGCACATGTCTATGAGGGATGATAAGGAGACATGAGCAATATTTGGATGTCTATTACGGAGGCGTTTCGCTAACCAGCGGCTTTTATCAGTCCATTACAGAGAATACCAGAGAATGTTTTAGCAAGGACGTGAGTGAACGCAGGAGAGACGTCACAGGTTACTGATGTGATACTATCACTGCTGTGGTACTATCACCGCTGTGGTACTATCACTGCTGTGGTACTATCACTGTTGTGGTACTATCACTACTGTGCTACTATCACTGTTGTGGTACTATCGCTATTATGGTACTATCTCTTGTGGTACTATCACTATTGTGGTACTATCACTTCTCGCCTTCGGTGTTGTGGTACTATCACTGCTGTGGTACTAACACTGTTGTGGTACTATCACTGTTGTGGTACTATCACTGGTGTGATACGATCACTGCTGTGGTACTATCTCTCTTGTAGTACTATCACTGTTGTGGTACTATCACTGATGTACTATCACTGATGTGGTACTATCACCGCTGTGGTACTATCACTGTTGTGGTACTATCATTTATGTGGTACTCTGTTGTGGTACTATCACTATTGTGGTACTATCACTGCTGCGGTACTAACACGGTTGTGGTACTATCATTGTTGTGGTGCTATCACTGTTGTGGTACTATCACTGTTGTGATACTATCACCGCTGTGGTACTATCACCGCTGTGGTACTATCACCGTTGTGGTACTATCACTGTTGTGATACTATCACTGCTGTGGTACTATCACTTCTGTGGTACTCTGTTGTGGTACTATCACTATTGTGGTACTATCACTGCTGTGGTACTAACACTTGTGGTACGATCACTGTTGTGATACTATCACTGCTGTGGTACTATCATTGTTGTGATACTATCACTGTTGTGGTACTATCAATGTTGTGATACTATCAATGTTGTGGTACGATTACCGCTGTGGTACTATCACTGTTGTGGTACTATCATTGTTGTGGTACTATCACTGTTGTGGTACTATCACTGATGTGGTACAATCACTGCTGTGGTACAATCACTGCTGTGGTACAATCACTGTTGTGGTACTATCACTGTTGTGGTATTATCACTGATGTGGTACTATCACTGTTGTGGTACTATCACTGTTGTGGTACTATCACTGTTGTGGTACTATCACTGCTGTGGTACTATCATTGCTCTGGAACTATCACTGTTGTGGTACTATCACTGATGTGGTACAATCACTGCTGTGGTACAATCACTGCTGTGATACTATCACTGTTACGGTACTATCACTGCTGTGGTACTATCACTGCTGTGGTACTATCACTGCTGTGGTACTATCACTGCTGTGGTACTATCACTGCTGTGGTACTATCACTGCTGTGGTACTATCACTACGATACTGATTTCGACAATTGCAAACTGGTGTTTATATATGATACCGATACCAAAAAACACGACCAATACCGGAGTATCGGTCATTTTTTACGGTATCTGTTATACAACAGCCGATCCTTTTTAAAATGTTCGTATTACATGTCTGCTTAAACACACACACACACACACACACACACACACACACACACACACACACATAGCGACAGCGAAGAGGCGAGACCAGGAGCGGTGAATCGACCCCTGCAACCACATATAGGCGAGTACAAATACGTGAATACAGACACATACTATCGAAAATGCGTTTGACAACCAGCAACACAACAGACCAAGTAATAACATATATACATACGTATATATATATATATATATATATATATATATATATATATATATATATATATATATATATATATATATATATATATATATGTTGGATTGATTGGAGGAAAGAGAGTAGACAGGTGTGTGTGCCGCTGTGAGTGTTGGGAAGGGTGGGTAGACAGGCGGAAGGTGAGTGGACGTGTGGCTTGTGTTTTGGTTGTGTGAGTGGGCGTGTATATGTGGGTGTGGTTATGTAGGCATGTGTATGTGGGTGAGTGCATGTGGGCGTATAGTTTTTTTTTCTGGATGCGCGCGTGTGCGTGTGTAGTAGTAGTAGTAGTAGTAGAAGTAGTAGTAGTAGTTACTAGTTGCCAAAGGCACTTTGCCTGTGTTTTTTTTGCGTGTAGGTGTAGGTGTAGGTGTGTGTGTGTGTGTGTGTGTGTGTGTGTGTGTGTGTGTGTGTGTGTGTGTGTGTGTGTGTGTGTGTGTGTGTGTGTGTGCGCGCGTGCGCGTATATCAGCTGTCAGACCCATCACACACTGGGCTGTTCTAGCCCCACCATACTACACTGATGTCAACCATCACACACAATGGACTGTTCCAGACCCATCACATACACAATGGACTGTTCCAGCCCCATCACACACACAATGGACTGTTCCAGCCCCATCACACACACAATGGACTGTTCCAGCCCCATCACACACATGGACGTTCACCATCCCATGGACTGTTCCAGCCCCATCACATACACAATGGACTGTTCCAGCCCCATCACACACACAATGGACTGTTCCAGCCCCATCACACACAATGGATTGTTCCAGTCCCATTACACACATACTGGGCTGTTCCAACACCATCACACTGGGTTGTTCCAACATCACACAGTGGGCTGTTCCAACTTCATCACACATTGGGTTGTTCCAACTCCACCATCACACACTAGGTTGTTCCAACTCCATCACACAGTGGGTTGTTCTAACACCATCACACACTGGGTTGTTCCAACTCCACCACCACACACTGGGTTGTACCAACTCCATCACACACTGGGTTGTACCAACTCCACACACACTGGGTTGTACCAACTCCACACACACTGGGTTGTACCAACTCCACACACACTGGGTTGTACCAATTCCACACACACTGGGTTGTACCAACTCCACAATCACACACTGGGTTGTACCAACTCCACATCACAACTGGGTTGTACCAACTCCACCACCACACTGGGTTGTACCAACTCCACATCAACACTGGGTTGTACAACCCACACACACTGGGTTGTACCAACTCCACCATCACACACTGGGTTGTACCAACTCCACCATCACACACTGGGTTGTACCAACTCCACACACACTGGGTTGTACCAACTCCACCATCACACACTGGGTTGTACCAACTCCACCATCACACACTGGTGTACACCCACCACATGTTGTACCAACTCCACCATCACACACTGGGTTGTACCAACTCCTACCAATCCACACACACTGGGTTGTACCAACTCCACCATCACACACTGGGTTGTACCAACTCCACCATCACACACTGGGTTGTACCAACTCCACCATCACACACTGGGTTGTACCAACTCCACCATCACACACTGGGTTGTACCAACTCCACCATCACACACTGGGTTGTACCAACTCCACCATCACACACTGGGTTGTACCAACTCCACCATCACACACTGGGTTGTACCAACTCCACCATCACACACTGGGTTGTACCAACTCCATCACACACTGGGTTGTACCAACTCCACCATCACACACTGGGTTGTACCAATTCCACCATCACACACTGGGTTGTACCAATTCCACCATCACACACTGGGTTGTACCAACTCCACCATCACACACTGGGTTGTACCAATTCCACCATCACACACTGGGTTGTACCAATTCCACCATCACACACTGGGTTGTACCAATTCCACCATCACACACTGGGTTGTACCAACTCCACCATCACACACTGGGTTGTACCAACTCACCATCACACTCTGGGTTGTACCAACTCCACCACTCTCTCCTGATGGACAAAATTGAACAAGACAGACAGGTATCCTTCAATTTCAGCTCCATCGCTTTCATAATAGCATTCCGAACCCTGGGTGCAAGACGGGCCTACCTCCGAGGAAAAATGCGGCCGCCAGTTTGGCCCTTGTGTCGGCGTGGCTCAAGGCGGAAAGAGAGGTGTTTGGTGGGTGGTTGTCTGGCCTCCTAGCTAGGAAATCCGCCAGCAAACTTATCCCTCCCCAGGGCACAACTTAGTTCGCAACGGCTAAATTAAACTACATAGATTTTCATTTAGTCTAGCGACATTATGCTCTCTCTTGGCATTACCTATGCAAGCGTCTCTTCTAGCCTGCAGCAGGGGCCGCCGCCCCCCTCTCCTGCCACTGCCACTACCGCCTCTCCCACCTTTCTCCGTAAGGGCTACTTATTACCCCAGCCCAGAGCCCGGGCTTAGGCCCTTCCGCCACTGGTATTTCCACATATAGATGCAAATGAACCGATTTATGTGCGTTTGTTAATAGAAATTTTTTCGTTGCTCTTAACTCTACACAAGTTGTAGAGGAGCTGCTGCTGCTGTGTTGGTGAAGTGACGGTGTTGTAGTGACGGTGTTGTTGTGACGGTGTTGTAGTGACGGTGTTGTAGTGACGGTGTTGTAGTGACGGTGTTGTTGTGACGGTGTTGTAGTGACGGTGTTGTAGTGACGTTTTGTGACGGTGTTGTAGTGACGGTGTTGGTTGTAGTGACGGTGTTGTGACGGGTTGTAGTGACGGTGTTGTAGTGACGGTGTTGTGTGACGGTGTTGTTGTGAGCGTTGTAGTGACGGTTGTAGTGCGGTGTGTGTGACGGTGTGTGAGGTGTTGTTGTGACGTGTTGTAGTGACGGTGTTGTTGTGACGTTGTAGTGACGGTGTTGTTTTGTGGACGGTGTTGTTGTGACGGTGTTGTTGTGACGGTGTTGTAGTGACGGTGTTGTTGTGACGGTGTTGTAGTGACGGTGTTGTAGTGACGGTGTTGTAGTGACGGTGTTGTTGTGACGGTGTTGTAGTGACGGTGTTGTAGTGACGGTGTTGTAGTGACGGTGTTGTAGTGACGGTGTTGTAGTGACGGTGTTGTTGTGACGGTGTTGTAGTGACGGTGTTGTAGTGACGGTGTTGTAGTGACGGTGTTGTGACGGTGTTGTTGTGACGGTGTTGTTGTGACGGTGTTGTTGTGACGGTGTTGTTGTGACGGTGTTGTAGTGACGGTGTTGTTGTGACGGTGTTGTTGTGACGGTGTTGTAGTGACGGTGTGTGGTGTTGTGACGGTGTTGTTGTGACGGTTGTTGTGACGGTGTTGTGCTGTGACGGTGTTGTAGTGACGGTGTTGTTGTGACGGTGTTGTAGTGACGGTGTTGTTGTGACGGTGTTGTGACGGTGTTGTAGTGACGGTGAAGTGACGGTGTAGTGACGGTGTTGTAGTGACGGTGTTGTTGTGACGGTGTTGTAGTGACGGTGTTGTTGTGACGGTGTTGTTGTGACGGTGTTGTAGTGACGGTGAAGTGACGGTGAAGTGACGGTGTAGTGACGGTGTTGTAGTGACGGTGAAGTGACGGTGTTGTAGTGACGGTGTTGAAGTGACGGTGCTGAAGTGAGGGTGCTGAAGTGACGGTGTTGAAGTGACGGTGTTGAAGTGAGGGTGCTGAAGTGAGGGTGCTGAAGTGACGGTGTTGAAGTGAGGGGTGACACACCTGTGACAAATTTCAAGAGTACTTCTACGCTCGCAGACCGGTCAGAGAGCCAGGCATTTCTGTTCACTGCCCGTTGAACCAGGCTGTTACTGTTGGCAGGATGTTTAGCTGAGTGTGAGGAGATAGCGAGGGAGGATGGTTATCCGTGACCCCCCCCCACACACACCTGTTCCATAGCACAGGATAACGCTACAAGCTACGCTTGGCCTAGTGGACACGGTCGCACCAGGGCCAGGAGCTCGGACTCGACCCCTGCAACCTCAACTAGGTGAGTACAGGATAACGTTACAAACTACGCTTGACCTAGTGGACACGGTCACACCAACACAGGATAACGTTACAAGCTACGCTTGACCTAGTGGACACGGTCACACCAACACAGGATAACGTTACAAGCTACGCTTGACCTAGTGGACACGGTCACACCAACACAGGATAACGTTACAAGCTACGCTTGACCTAGTGGACACGGTCACACCAACACAGGATAACGTTACAAGCTACGCTTGACCTAGTGGACACGGTCACACCAACACAGGATAACGCTACAAGCTACGCTTGACCTAGTGGACACGGTCACACCAACACAGGATAACGCTACAAGCTACGCTTGACCTAGTGGACACGGTCACACCAACACTCTGAAAGGAAGGAGACAACGCCTGGGAAAGGTTACGATAATGGTGATGTGTTTATTACGTCAGAAAATGTCACTTGCCACGGGTGTTATTCTATCTTCGACTTGCACACCTCCATAATACGCGATGGTCCTTAATACAGATAGATTTTCTCAGGAAACAGCACCGGGGTGGGCTTTCAAGTCCTCTGGTATTTATGTTTGACCATGTACTAACATGTATGATTCATTCAGTGGTTAAGTATGTAAGCGTCAAGAAAAACAAGGTCTTCACACCCAGGTTTACGAAACAAGGGATCACCATACAGTAATATACTCAGCTACCAGAATGACAGGTGTGTGTGTGTGTGTGTGTGTGTGTGTGTGTGTGTGTGTGTGTGTGTGTGTGTGTGTGTGTGTGTGTGTGTGTGTGTGTGTGTGTGTGTGTGTATGTGTGTGTGTGTGTGTATGTGTGTGTGTGTGTGTGTGTGCGTGTGTGTGTGTGTGTGTGTGTGTGTGTGTGTGTGTGTGTGTGTGTGTGTGTGTGTGTGTGTGTGTGTGTGTGTGTGTGTGTGTGTGTGTGTGTATGTGCTGCCAAGACGTGACTTGCTACTCACACCTGACAATTCACTCATACCCAGTGACTGGCTTCCAGACTGTTTCAACTTTCAGGTTTGAAGACAAGCTTGACTGGTGACTGGTCATCCAAGTTGTTGCTGCCAGCAACCTGCAAGCCTACATTAGCCATCACAGCGTGCCACTTTAAAAATGCTTCAAGGCACAGACAAGCTAAACAGAGATACAGACCAATGTGACTATGGAACACCCACAGGTACTAGTGGGCATAGAACTTGAAGAACTATGCCCAGGGAGAGAGAATACCAAATGGGGAGATTACGACAGTTTTCTGATGAGTTTAGATTTCTCTTGCTGCCACTACCCGGCCCTAGCACACGCTTGTCTGATCAACCAGGCTGTTGCTGCTGGCGCCGCCACCTGACAATTCCCCTGCCCAGCTAAAGGTAAGGCGAGACGTGACGTGCGTTGGCGTGACGTCGAAGAGAAACGTCTTACATCCATCACACAGTACTGACGAGCACAGGCGCGATGTACCACATAATTTACACTCGGAAAATTCTGCAAGGTCTGCCTCTAAATCTTTTTCACTGAAATGACACTAGTGGCAGCCCTCGTTAAATGACGCTAGTGGTAGCCTTCGTTAAATGACACTAGTGGCAGCCCTCGTTAAATGACGCTAGTGGTAGCCTTCGTTAAATGACACTAGTGGCAGCCCTCGTTAAATGACGCTAGTGGTAGCCTTCGTTAAATGATGCTAGTGGCAGCCTTCGTTAAATGATGCTAGTGGCAGCCTTCGTTAAATGATGCTAGTGGCAGCCTTCGTTAAATGGTGCTAGTGGCAGCCCTCGTTAAATGACGCTAGTGGCAGCCTTCGTTAAATGACGCTAGTGGTAGCCTTCGTTAAATGATGCTAGTGGCAGCCTTCGTTAAATGATGCTAGTGGCAGCCTTCGTTAAATGATGCTAGTGGCAGCCTTCGTTAAATGGTGCTAGTGGCAGCCCTCGTTAAATGACGCTAGTGGCAGCCTTCGTTAAATGACGCTAGTGGCAGCCTTCGTTAAATGATGCTAGTGGCAGCCTTCGTTAAATGATGCTAGTGGCAACCTTCGTTAAATGGTGCTAGTGGCAGCCCTCGTTAAATGGTGCTAGTGACAGCCTTCGTTAAATGGTGCTAGTGGCAGCCTTCGTTAAATGATGCTAGTGGTAGCCTTCGTTAAATGATGTTAGTGGCAGCCTTCGTTAAATGGTGCTAGTGACAGCCTTCGTTAAATGGTGCTAGTGGCAGCCTTCGTTAAATGATGCTAGTGGTAGCCTTCGTTAAATGATGCTAGTGACAGCCTTCGTTAAATGGTGCTAGTGGCAGCCTTCGTTAAATGATGCTAGTGGTAGCCTTCGTTAAGTGATGCTAGTGGCAGCCTTCGTTAAATGATGCTAGTGGTAGCCTTCGTTAAGTGATGCTAGTGGGAGCCTTCGTTAAATGGTGCTAGTGGCAGCCTTCGTTAAATGATGCTAGTGGTAGCCTTCGTTAAATGATGCTAGTGGTAGCCTTCGTTAAATGATGCTAGTGGTAGCCTTCGTTAAGTGATGCTAGTGGCAGCCTTCGTTAAATGGTGCTAGTGGTAGCCTTCGTTAAGTGATGCTAGTGGCAGCCTTCGTTAAATGGTGCTAGTGGCAGCCTTCGTTAAATGATGCTAGTGGTAGCCTTCGTTAAATGATGCTAGTGGCAGCCTTCGTTAATGATGTATGGTAGCCTTCTTAATGATGCTATGGTAGCCTTCGTTAAATGATGCTAGTGGTAGCCTTCGTTAAATGATGCTAGTGGTAGCCTTCGTTAAATGATGCTAGTGGTAGCCTTCGTTAAGTGATGCTAGTGGCAGCCTTCGTTAAATGATGCTAGTGGTAGCCTTCGTTAAATGATGCTAGTGGCATCCTTCGTTAAATGATGCTAGTGGCATCCTTCGTTAAATGATGCTAGTGGCAGCCTTCGTTAAATGACGCTAGTGGCAGCCTTCGTTAAATGATGCTAGTGGCATCCTTCGTTAAATGATGCTAGCGGCAGCCTTCGTTAAATATGCAATATACCTGTGGTATACCTGTGACACACTGATGATATGCCTGTGATATACCCATGGCATTCGTGTGATATATCCAAGATATACCTGTGGTATACCTATGATATACCTACGATATACACATGATATACCAAGGGTATACCTGATATACTTATGATATACCTACGATATACACATGATATACCTGTGATATATCTACGATATACAGATGATATACCTGACATACCTACGATATACATATGATATACCTGTGATATACCTACGATATACACATGATATACCTGTAATACACCTACGATATACACATGATATACCTGTGATATACCTACGATATACACATGATATACCTGTGATATACCTACGATATACACATGATATACCTGTGATATACCTACGATATACACATGATATACCTGTGATATACCTACGATATACACATACCTACGATATGCACATATATCTATGATATACCTACGATATACACATGATATACCTATGATATACCCGTGAAGCAGGGTTGCAATAAGAGTTAACTAAGTATAAAGGACCCAAGTGTGTTTTTTATCGGCAAGTGAGAAGGGAAGATGAGGGGGAGGGGAGGAGGGAGGGGGAGGGGGAGGGGAAGGGTAGGGAAGGGGAGGGGGTGAAGGAGGAGGAGGGGGGAGAGGGGGAGAAGAAGAGAGGTTATCAGTCCTCGAGTAACACCAGCAAAGAAAGTTCACAAAGTCGTAATACTCAACTTACACACGCCTTCCCCCTGTGTGTGTGTGTGTGTGTGTGTGTGTGTGTGTGTGTGTGTGTGTGTGTGTGTGTGTGTGTGTGTCCCATCCTGGATAGATCTGTCATCTCAGCAGAGCCTTCAACACAGGAGGGATGTGGGTGGCCTGACTGTTATGTACAAGGCCAATATTGTCAAAGTACCACACTTGGATCCACTTCGAGGACAGCGTGAAACAAGTTTCTATACCACAAGACGGGCAGAAAGCAGCAACTTCACTCTGGCTGTAACTTTCTCCAGAACATCACTCCATCTGAGATCATTTATCCCCAGGATGACTCGAGTATGGAACACATTCGTACAGCATAATGGTGTCAACGAGATAAAGTCAGTTGATTAAATGAAAATGCTGGCCCACAGATAGCTCCAACTTCATCCTGTTCTTAATATGTATGTCTCATAACAATAAAAATGCTTTCAAATGAGCTTAAGTAGGTAACAGCTCTTAGCTTGTCAATAAAGTTAAGAAGCCTTAGCTTGTCAACAGCTTGTCAATAAAGTTAGGGATCTTTAACCTAACCTTGTCAAACCCTGTGTAAAGAGAGAGAGAGAGAGAGAGAGAGAGAGAGAGAGAGAGAGAGAGAGAGAGAGAGAGAGAGAGAGAGAGAGAGAGAGAACCACAAGCGACGTAAAAACGAGGACGAACCGTATTCTGTATAGTTCTGCTGAAGAGGACCTCTTTTTCTCGTCTCTTGAGAGCTTTTTCTCTCTGTGTTCATTATATCTGTTACACCACATCAAATATCCAGGTATATACAGATATACCCGCCATCAAATACCCAGGTGTACACGCCATCAAATACCCAGGTATACCCGCCATCAAATACCCAGGTATACCCGAAGTCAAATACCCAGGTATACCCGCCATCAAATACCCAGGTATACCCGCCATCAAATACCCAGGTATACCCGCCATCAAATACCCAGGTATACACGCCATCAAATACCCAGGTATACACGCCATCAAATACCCAGGTATACACGCCATAAAAAATACGAAGGTGTACACGCCATCAAATACCCAGGTATACCCGCCATCAAATACCCAGGTATACACGCCATCAAATATCCAGGTATACACGCCATCAAATATCCAGGTATACACAGACAAATATAGCCAGGTATACACATATATACGTCGTTAACTACGCAGGTATACACAGATATACACATCAAATACTCATGTATACACAGATATACACATCAAATACTCATGTATACACAGATATACACATCAAATACTCATGTATACACAGATATACACATCAAATACTCATGTATACACAGATATACACATCAAATACTCATGTATACACAGATATACACATCAAATACTCATGTATACACAGATATACAAGTCGACAATATTAGAGCACAATCTCGCTCCAAATAATATTTTTTTCTAACCAAATTTCAAAACTCAGACTACAGCAGCGTCAATTTTTTATCTAAAACAACGTATTGATACAAAAATTGTGTATTTCATTACTCAAAAATATAGACACAATTCCTACGCAATATTGTGTATTATATGTGTATGATTTGTGTGGGAGTGTTATAGGTATTATTTGTCAAAGGCTCTTGTCGATAGGTACTTGGTATGGTATGCCCCCCCACACGATGGTACTGGTACGAAATACCCAGTGACTCCACCAGGTAGATTGTTCCACACAAGGTGTTAGCTTTACTCTACATGGTAGATTGTTCCATACAAGGTGTTAGCTTCACTCTACCAGGTAGATTGTTCCATACAAGGTGTTAGCTTCACTCTACCAGGTAGATTGTTCCACACAAAGTGTTTAGTTTCACTCTACCTGGTAGATTGTTCCACACAAGGTGTTAGCTTTACTCTACCTGGTAGATTGTTCCATACAAGGTGTTAGCTTCACTCTACCAGGTAGATTGTTCCACACAAGGTGTTAGCTTTACTCTACCTGGTAGATTGTTCCACACAAGGTGTTAGCTTCACTCTACCTGGTAGATTGTTCCACACAAGTTGTTAGCTTCACTCTACCAGGTAGATTGTTCCACACAAAGTGTTTAGTTTCACTCTACCTGGTAGATTGTTCCACACAAGGTGTTAGCTTTAGTATACTAGGTAGACTGTTCCACGTAAGTTGTTAGTTTCACTCTACCAGGTAGATTGTTCCACACAAGGTGTTAGCTTCACTCTACCAGGTAGATTGTTCCACACAAGGTGTTAGCTTCACTCTACCAGGTAGACTGTTCCACATAAGGCGTTACCTTCACTCTACAAGGTAGACTGTTCCACACAAGGTGTTAGCTTCACTCTACCAGGTAGATTGTTCCACACAAGGTGTTAGCTTCACTCTACCAGGTCGACTGTTCCACACAAGGTGTTAGCTTCACTCTTCCAGGTAGACTGTTCCACACAAGGTGTTAGCTTCACTCTACCAGGTAGATTGTTCCACACAAGTTGTTAGCTTCACTCTACCAGGTAGATTGTTCCACACAAAGTGTTAGTTTCACTCTACCTGGTAGATTGTTCCACACGAGGTGTTAGCTTCACTCTACCTGGTAGATTGTTCCACACAAAGTGTTAGCTTCACTCTACCAGGTAGATTGTTCCACACAAGTTGTTAGCTTCACTCTACCTGGTAAACTGCTCTACACAAGGTGTTAGCTTCACTCTACCAGGTAGATTGTTCCACACAAGGTGCTAGCTTCACTCTACCAGGTAGATTGTTCCACACAAGTTGTTAGCTTCACTCTACCTGGTAGATTGTTCCACACAAGGTGTTAGCTTCACTCTACCAGGCAGATTGTTCCACACAAGTTGTTAGCTTCACTCTACCTGGTAGATTGTTCCACACGAGGTGTTAGCTTCACTCTACCTGGTAGATTGTTCCACACAAGGTGTTAGCTTCACTCTACCTGGTAGATTGTTCCACACAAGGTGCTAGCTTCACTCTACCAGGTAGATTGTTCCGCACAAGGTGCTAGCTTCACTCTACCAGGTAGATTGTTCCACACAAGTTAGCTTCACTCTACCTGGTAGATTGTTCCACACAAGGTGCTAGCTTCACTCTACCAGGTAGATTGTTCCGCACAAGGTGCTAGCTTCACTCTACCAGGTAGATTGTTCCACACAAGTTAGCTTCACTCTACCTGGTAGATTGTTCCACACAAGGTGTTAGCTTCACTCTACCAGGTAGATTGTTCCACACAAGTTAGCTTCACTCTACCTGGTAGATTGTTCCACACAAGTTGTTAGCTTCACTCTACCAGGTAGATTGTTCCACACAAGTTAGCTTCACTCTGCCTGGTAGATTGTTCCACACATTCGGAGTCTTCGATGCTAGCACCTCAAAACACAAACAGATCACCGTAACAAAACACAAATAACCCGAACAAGCAGCAGGGAACTGATGACGTTTCGGTCCGACTCGGAGCATTAACTAGTTAACTAGCCACACACCGACTAGTTAATAGTAAAAGTCGGAACGAAATGTCATCCAAAGTTCCTCTATCCTATGTGCGGGTTATTTGTGTATTGTTCCAGTCACGGTATTGTGGCTTTTTGTTCTTCCTTCACCGTAACAAACACAAACAATTCCCCTGAACAATCACTAACAAGCTAACTCAACAAACACACAAATTAACAATCTTTCCATCACAAATACCCCTCAAGGAAGGTTCCTTGATGTTGGTGAGGGGCTCTTGATTTAGGGAATTGGATCTGTGCTCCAGTTCCCCGAATTAAGCCTGAATGCCTTCCACATCCCCCCCCCCAGGCGCTGTATAATCCTCCGAGTTTAGCGCTTCCCCCCTTGATTATAATAATAATCCATAACAAATGGAAATCAAACGCGCGCGCGCACACACACACACACAACCATGGAGAGTACACACATCCCCTGAGGTCTCACCTGGGGGACAATATCAGAGGGAACGTCACATTACCTATATTCCACCTTTGTGGGATATCTCCCCTGTGGGAAAGACGTCCCCCCACCTCCCATCACACCAGCAACACTAACACTTCTCAACACATCACACCAGCAACACTAACACACAGTTCTCAACACATCACACCAGCAACACTAACACACAGTTCTCAACACATCACACCAGAACACTAACACACAGTTCTCAACACATCACACCAGAACACTAACACACAGTTCTCAACACATCACACCAGAACACTAACACACAGTTCTCAACACATCACACCAGAACACTAACACACAGTTCTCAACACATCACACCAGCAACACTAACACACAGTTTTCAACACATCACACCAGCAACACTAACACAGTTCTCAACACATCACACCAGAACACTAACACTTCTCAACACATCACACCAGCAACACTACCACACAGTTTTCAACACATCACACCAGCAACACTAACACACAGTTCTCAACACATGACACCAGAACACTAACACTTCTCAACACATCACACCAGCAATACTAACACACAGTTCTCAACACATCACACCAGCAACACTAACACACAGTTTTCAACACATCACACCAGCAACACTAACACACAGTTTTCAACACATCACACAAGCAACACTAACACACAGTTTTCAACACATCACACCAGCAACACTAACACAGTTCTCAACACATCACACCAGCAACACTAACAGTTTTCAACACATCACACCAGCAACACTAACACAGTTCTCAACACATCACACCAGCAACACTAACACACAGTTTTCAACACATCACACCAGCAACACTAACACACAGTTTTCAACACATCACACCAGCAACACTAACACACAGTTCTCAACACATCACACCAGCAACACTAACACACAGTTCTCAACACATCACACCAGCAACACTAACACACAGTTTTCAACACATCACACCAGCAACACTAACACACAGTTCTCAACACATCACACCAGCAACACTAACACACAGTTCTCAACACATCACACCAGCAACACTAACACACACTTCTCAACACATCACACCAGCAACACTAACACACAGTTCTCAACACATCACCTTTAAGTCTTTCATTTTCCGGAGTCCAATATTGTAAAACAGAAGCAACGCTATTCAAGGAGGAGGTGGTGGAGGGTGTCTTACACCCCCACCCTCGAGGTGGTGGTGGAGGGTGTCTTACACCCCCACCCTCGAGGTGGTGGTGGAGGGTGTCTTACACCCCACCCTCGAGGTGGTGGTGGAGGGTGTCTTACACCCCCACCCTCGAGGTGGTGGTGGAGGGTGTCGTACACCCCCACCCTCGAGGTGGTGGTGGAGGGTGTCTTACACCCCCACCCTCGAGGTGGTGGTGGAGGGTGTCTTACACCCCCACCCTCGAGGTGGTGGTGGAGGGTGTCTTACACCCCCACCCTCGAGGTGGTGGTGGAGGGTGTCGTACACCCCCACCCTCGAGGTGGTGGTGGAGGGTGTCGTACACCCCCACCCTCGAGGTGGTGGTGGAGGGTGTTGTACATCCCCACCCTCGAGGTGGTGGTGGAGGGTGTCGTACACCCCCACCCTCGAGGTGGTGGTGGAGGGTGTCTTACACCCCCACCCTCGAGGTGGTGGTGGTGGAGGGTGTCTTACACCCCCACCCTCGAGATGGTGGTGGAGGGTGTCTTACACCCCCACCCTCGAGATGGTGGTGGAGGGTGTCTTACACCCCCACCCTCGAGGTGGTGGTGGTGTCCTACACCCTCGAGGTGGTGGTGGAGGGTGTCCTACACCCCCACCCTCGAGGTGGTGGTGGAGGGTGTCCTACACCCCCACCCTCGAGGTGGTGGTGGAGGGTGTCCTACACCCCACCCTCGAGGTGGTGGTGCAGGGTGTCCTACACCCCCACCCTCGAGGTGGTGGTGGAGGGTGTCCTACACCCCCACCCTCGAGGTGGTGGTGGAGGGTGTCCTACAACCCCACCCTCGAGGTGCTGGTGGAGGGTGTCCTACACCCCCACCCTCGAGGTGGTGGGTGTCCTACACCCCCATCCTCGAGGTGGTGGAGGGTGTCCTACACCCCCACCCTCGAGGTGGTGGTGGAGGGTGTCCTACACCCCCACCCTCGAGGTGGTGGTGGAGGGTGTCTTACGCCCCCACCCTCGAGGTGGATGGTGTCCTACACCCCCATCCTCGAGGTGGTGGTGGTGTCCTACACCCCCACCCTCGAGGTGGTGGTGGAGGGTGTCCTACATCCCCACCCTCGAGGTGGTAGTGGAGGGTGTCTTACACCCCCACCCTCGAGGTGGTGGTGGAGGGTGTCTTACACCCCCACCCTCGAGGTGGTGGTGGAGGGTGTCTTACACCCCCACCCTCGAGGTGGTGGTGGAGGGTGTCTTACACCCCCACCCTCGAGGTGGTGGTGGAGGGTGTCTTACACTCCCACCCTCGAGGAGGTGGTGGAGGGTGTCTTACACCCCCACCCTCGAGGAGGTGGTGGTGGAGGGTGTCTTACACCCCCACCCTCGAGGTGGTGGTGGTGGATGGTGTCTGAAGGGTGTCTTACACCCCCACCCTCGAGGTGGAGGGTGTCCTACACCCCCACCCTCGAGGAGGAGGTGGTGGAGGGTGTCTTACACCCCCACCCTCGAGGAGGAGGTGGTGGAACGTGTCTTACACCCCCACCCTCGAGGAGGAGGTGGTGGAGGGTGTATTACACCCCCAACCTCGAGGAGGAGGTGGTGGAACGTGTCTTACACCCCCACCCTCGAGGAGGAGGTGGAGGGTGTCTTACACCCCCACCCTCGAGGAGGTGGTGGTGGAGGGTGTCTTACACCCCCACCCTCGAGGAGGTGGTGGTGGAGGGTGTCTTACACCCCCACCCTCGAGGAGGTGGTGGTGGAGGGTGTCTAACACCCCCACCCTCGAGGAGGTGGTGGTGGAGGGTGTCTTACACCCCCACCCTCGAGGAGGTGGTGGTAGAGGGTGTCTTACACCCCCACCCTCGAGGAGGTGGTGATGGAGGGTGTATTACACCCCCACCCTCGAAGAGGTGGTGGTGAAGGATATCTTGTACCCCCACCCTCGAGGTGTTGGACGGTGTCTTACACCCCCACCCTCGAGGAGGTGGTGATGGAGGGCGTCTTACATCCCACCCTCGAGTTGGCGGAGGGTGTAAGACCAAATATGTTGGTATCTACATACTCTTACACACACGCTGGTACCTACATAATCTTACACACACGCTGGTACCTACATACTCTTACACACACGCTGATACTTACATACTCTTACACACACGCTGGTACCTACATAATCTTACACACACGCTGGTACCTACATACTCTTACACACACGCTGGTACCTACATACTCTTACACACACGCTGATACTTACATACTCTTACACACACGCTGGTACCTACATACTCTTACACACACGCTGGTACCTACATACTCCTCCACACACGCTGGTACCTACATACTCTTACACACACGCTGGTACCTACATAATCTTACACACACGCTGGTACCTACATACTCCTCCACACACGCTGGTACCTTACCGTACCTTCAATAAGTTTCTTGAGTTCCCGCTGCCTAAGTTTTATTTGGTCGTAGCAGTTTCGTTTTCTGTGAGGTGTTCTCTGTTTTCAGTTATTCTGTCTTCTGTTCTCTGTCTTCTGTTCTCTGTCTTCTGTTCTCTGTCTTCTGTTCTCTGTCTTCTGTTCTGTCTTCTGCTCTCTGTCTTCTGTCTCTGTCTTCTGTTCTCTGTCTTCTGTTCTCTGTCTTCTGTTCTCTGTCTTCTGTTCTCTGTCTTCTGCTCTCTGTCTTCTGCTCTCTGTCTTCTGCTCTCTGTCTTCTGCTCTCTGTCTTCTGCTCTCTGTCTTCTGCTCTCTGTCTTCTGCTCTCTGTCTTCTGCTCTCTGTCTTCTGCTCTCTGTCTTCTGCTCTCTGTCTTCTGCTCTCTGTCTTCTGCTCTCTGTCTTCTGCTCTCTGTCTTCTGCTCTCTGTCTTCTGCTCTCTGTCTTCTGCTCTCTGTCTTCTGCTCTCTGTCTTCTGCTCTCTGTCTTCTGCTCTCTGTCTTCTGCTCTCTGTCTTCTGCTCTCTGTCTTCTGCTCTCTGTCTTCTGCTCTCTGTCTTCTGCTCTCTGTCTTCTGCTCTCTGTCTTCTGCTCTCTGTCTTCTGCTCTCTGTCTTCTGCTCTCTGTCTTCTGCTCTCTGTCTTCTGCTCTCTGTCTTCTGCTCTCTGTCTTCTGCTCTCTGTCTTCTGCTCTCTGTCTTCTGCTCTCTGTCTTCTGCTCTCTGTCTTCTGCTCTCTGTCTTCTGCTCTCTGTCTTCTGCTCTCTGTCTTCTGCTCTCTGTCTTCTGCTCTCTGTCTTCTGCTCTCTGTCTTCTGCTCTCTGTCTTCTGCTCTCTGTCTTCTGTTCTCCTGCCTATCTTCCTGTTCAGTTTTATGTGCTAGTGATGCACCCTCATCACCTCTTCTTTGATCCCCATCTTTCATCATCTCTCTCTCTCTCTCGTCTTATTTATTTCATCACCCTCGTTTTATTTTTATCAAGGCTGTCAGAGTACAAAACCTTTAACAACCTTCCATATTAAACTCTTACTAAAAAAAATCCTCACAATTCTCCGGTAGATCATGATAATATTGACTAGGTAGCGCTAAACCCGCGAGAGTCGTACTGTGTCCGTGGAATGGGAGATAATCAGGTTATATTCAAAGCTTCAATTCGTCAGATCAAGAGCCCTTCACGGGCAACAAGGTGCCTTCCCCGTGGAATGTTTGGCGTGGAGTTTAACCTCTGGTTGAGACACCTTTGTATTATTAAGCTCATAAAGGGTAGAGGTATGACTTAGTCTTGTGATGGCAGACATGACTCAGTCCAAGCTGGACACCTATATGAGAAAAATATCTGGGTGGTAGCTTTTTATACCACAGAAGTAGGTAGGTAGGTAGAGGTAGGAAGGTGTAGGTGTGTGTGTGGGGGAGAGAGAGAGAGAGAGAGAGAGAGAGAGAGAGAGAGAGAGAGAGAGAGAGAGAGAGAGAGAGAGAGAGAGAGAGAGAGAGAGAGAGAGAGAGAGAGAGAGAGAGAGAGAGAGAGAGAGAAAGCAAGGTAATATTGAGAGTTGTAAGACAAGTCATGGGACCACACCTTCTGTCGGTCCCCTTCCTGAGAGAGGTCCCTCAGGGACTCCTCCATTCTTCCTTACCCCCCCCCCCTTCCACTTCGTCACTATCCTCATTATTTCCTCCTCTTACCCCCCTCCCACTCCACCCTCACATCTATATCACCACCCTCATCTCACTCATTCCCCTTTCAAGGTAAGACGTACACAGGTTACAAGGTAAGACGTACACAGGTTACAAGGTAAGACGTACACAGGTTACAAGGTAAGACGTACACAGGTTACAAGGTAAGACGTACACAGGTTACAAGGTAAGACGTACACAGGTTACAAGGTAAGACGTACACAGGTTACAAGGTAAGACGTACACAGGTTACAAGGTAAGACGTACACAGGTTACAAGGTAAGACGTACACAGGTTACAAGGTAAGACGTACACAGGTTACAAGGTAAGACGTACACAGGTTACAAGGTAAGACGTACACAGGTTACAAGGTAAGACATACACAGGTTACAAGGTAAGGCGTACACAGGTTACAAGGTAAGACGTACACAGGCAATCAAGAGAGATGAGATGCTGTCTAACTGGATCATCACCACCTTGCAGGAACACTCCAGATGTACCTTACACAACACTTCAATTATAGAGTACTCTGCGAAGTGCACACTGTGAAGTGTACACTGTGAAGAGAAAACTGTGAAGAGTACACTGTGAAGTGTACACTGAAGTGTACACTGTGGAGAGTACACTGTGGAGAGTACACTGTCAAGCGTACACTGTGAAGCGTACACTGTGGAGAGTACACTGTGGGGAGTACACAGTCGAGGGTACCAGACATTACAGACTGATGGAACCAAACATGACAGACTGATGGAACCAGACATGACAGACTGATGGAACCAAACATAACAGACTGATGGAACCAAACATGACAGACTGATGGAACCAAACATAACAGACTGATGGAACCAAACATGACAGACTGATGGAACCAAACATGACAGACTGATGGAACCAAACATGACAGACTGATGGAACCAAACATAACAGACTGATGGAACCAAACATGACAGACTGATGGAACCAGAGGAAGAGACAGCAAGTCTCTAACACGAGCCTCTAACAACACTCTCTGCAACACACAAACACAAAAGTAAACAAATCAAAGACAGACCAAACACAACTCACAAACAAAATCACAAACACGAAGCAAAGAAGCACAAAGAGACAAAGAAGAGTGTGAGGGCGGAGAGGAGCGTAGAGAAGCAGGAGGAGGGAGACCCACAAACATGGCAACACACAAAACAAACAAACAGAGAGAAGCGTGGCATGGCGGCCTCCAGCCCAGACAACCAAGGTAATACAAACTTTTTTAATTTGACAAAGTTTTAACAAACACGTTACACAGACCTTCTATGCTCCCTCTCTATGCTCCATGCTACCTTCTCGCTCTCTATGCTCCCTTCACCTTCTCTATATTCCTTCATAATCTCTATACTCCCTCATCCTATGCTCCGTCACCCTTTCTATGCTCCCACCACCCCTTTCTATGCTCCCACCACCCCTCTCTATGCTCCCACCACCCCTCTCTATGCTCCCACCACCCCTCTCTATGCTCCCTTCACCCTCTGCTCAGTTATTAGGTATCCCTTAGGGGGATACAACTACCAAATATATTTTTTTTCTTTTCAACTTTCCTATCGTTCACAACTCAAGAAACTCTCAGCCGATCGGCTTGAAATTTTGAAGGCTAATACAGGGTGACGAGGAGAAGCTTACTGCAACAGCTGTCATGAACACCTGTGCAACATCTGAGTATCTCCAATCTGTTACTACTACTACTACTACTACTAATAATAATAATAATAATAATAATATTATTATAAAGCCAGATGCTGCACATGTGTTATTCATCTTGTGGATGTTGCACATCATTGCTATGCAACAACTGTCATGTGCTGGTGTACTGGGTTCACTTGTTGAAAACAGATGCACCATCCTGGGATGCTTCGCTGGTGTCTTAACCAGCGTTGTGGCTTCCAGCGTTCAAAAACGTGCGTTCTGTGTTGAAGCCAACAGTTTGGACGAAACGTTTCGGATGATGCTTTACCAAGACAAGTGAGCAAACACCAAGATATAATTAATAGAAAACGTTTCGGTCCTGGGATCTTGATCACTTCTAACACAGAGATGGTTAAAAAGACAGTATATAATAAACGGTGAGTGTCTACCCGTCCTGGTCCAACGTTCTTCAGGTCACTGTGTCTCACTCACGCCTCACTGTGTCTCACTCACACCTCACTCTGTGTCTCACTCACACCTCACTCTGTCTCCCTCACACTGTATCTCACTCACACCTCACACTGTATCTCACTCACACCTCACACTGTATCTCACTCACACCTCACTCTGTCTCACTCACACCTCACTCTCCGCATATATATATATATACTGTGATCAAGGTCCCAGCAGGGAAAAGTCTTCTAATATGTCCTAGTGTTAACGTGTCTTATACCAACATCTCGGTATCTGTCACCAAGGTTCATACCGTTTCGGAAGATACCTAACTGTATATTCAAACACTCGTAAATTGATGTAGTGGAGGCAGGATCCATACATAGCTATAAGGAAGAGGTTTGATAAAGCTCATGGAGCAGGAGAGTGGACCTAGTAGCGACCAGTGAGGAGGCGGGCCCAGGAGCTATGACTCGATCCCTGCAACCACAATTAGGTGAGTACACACACACACACACACACACACACACACACACGTAATGGTGAAGAGTAAATGATAATAAATACGTGTACCCACACAGTGTTGTAACACACGTGCTGATTGGTGGGCGAGTTTACCTGTTTCTGTGTATAATATTGTCTGCTTAAGTTATGGATGTGACATTAAGTACACGGAGTATACCAGGAGTATACCAGGAGTATACCAGGAGTATACATGGAGTATACACGGATATACAAAGCATGAAGTGTAGTTTTTTCACTAAATTCACTGAACTCTCACGTTAATAATCATGTTAGTGGTGAAAGTGTTCTTAACTGGTGTTTACCTGAAGGGGGTTTCAGGGGTCAATGCCCCCCGCCACCCGGTCCGTGACCAGCCCTGGTGGTGCACAAATTACATACTGTCCTGATAACTATCGTGTAGTCGATAGGCTTTAAACTCAAAGAAAATACTGAGTAGGAACTATAGTCACGAAGATCTGAGATATTTATATTATTTATAGTTCTCTCTCTCTCTCTCTCTCTCTCTCTCTCTCTCTCTCTCTCTCTCTCTCTCTCTCTCTCTCTCTCTCTCTCTCTCTCTCTACTCTAGATCAGTGACTCCCAAAGTGGGGGTACCGCCCCCTGGGGGCAGTGGAAAGATATAAAGGGGGGGGGATGTTGAGGAAAAAGGAAGCGGTACGGAGTGGCAGGGTGGTATCAGAACCAAGGGAGCGGCAGGGGCAGCAGGGTGGTATCAGAACCAAGGGAGCGGCAGGGGCGGCAAGGTGGTATCAGAACCAAGGGAGCGGCAGGGGCGGCAAGGTGGTATCAGAACCAAGGGAGCGGCAGGGGCGGCAAGGTGGTATCAGAACCAAGGGAGCGGCAGGGGGCGGCAGGGTGGTATCAGAACCAAGGGAGCGGCAGGGGCAGCAGGGTGGTATCAGAACCAAGGGAGCGGCAGGGGCGGCAAGGTGGTATCAGAACCAAGGGAGCGGCAGGGGCGGCAAGGTGGTATCAGAACCAAGGGAGCGGCAGGGGCGGCAGGGTGGTATCAGAACCAAGGGAGCGGCAGGGTGGTATCAGAACCAAGGGAGCGGCAGGGTGGTATCAGAACCAAGGGAGCGGCAGGGTGGTATCAGAACCAAGGGAGCGGCAGGGGCGGCAGGGTGGTATTAGAACCAAGGGAGCAGTAGGGGGCGGCAAGGTGGTATCAGAACCAAGGGAGAAGTAGGGGGCGGCAGGGTATCAGAACCAAGGGAGCGGTAAGGGGGCGGCAGGGTGGTATCAGAACCAAGATAGCAGTAGGGGACGGCAAGGTGGTATCAGAACCAAGGGAGTAGAAGGGGCGGCAGGGTATCAGAACCAAGGGAGCGGTAGGGGCGGCAGGGTGGTATCAGAACCAAGAGAGCGGTAGGGGCGGCAGGGTGGTATCAGAACCAAGGGAGCGGCAGGGGGCGGCAGGGTATCAGAACCAAGGGAGCGGTATGGGCGGCAGGGTGGTATCAGAACCAAGGGAGCGGCAGGGGGCGGCAGGGTGGTATCAGAACCAAGGGAGCGGCAGGGGCAGCAGGGTGGTATCAGAACCAAGGGAGCGGCAGGGGCGGCAGGGTGGTATCAGAGCCAAGGAAGCGGCAGGGTGGCATCAGAACCAAGGGAGCGGCAGGGGGCGGCAGGGTGGTATCAGAACCAAGGGAGCGGTAGAGGCGAGGGTTTATCAAAACAAGGAGACGGAGGGGCGGCAGGGTGGTTCAGAACCAAGGGAGCGGTTAGAGGCGGCAGGGTGGTATCAGAACCAGGAGCGGCAGGGGGCGCAGAGTGTATTCAGACCAAGGGAGCGGCAGGGGCAGCAGGGTGGTATCAGAACCAAGGGAGCGGCACGGTGGTATCAGAACCAAGGGAGCGGCAGGGGCGGCAGGGTGGTATCAGAGCCAAGGGAGCGGCAGGGGCGGCAGGGTGGTATCAGAACCAAGGGAGCGGTAGGGGCGGCAGGGTGGTATCAGAACCAAGGGAGCGGCAGGGGGCGGCAGGGTGGTATCAGAACCAAGGGAGCGGCAGGGGCAGCAGGGTGGTATCAGAACCAAGGGAGCGGCAGGGGCGGCAGGTTGGTATCAGAGCCAAGGGAGCGGCAGGGGCGGCAGGGCGTTATCAGAACCAAGGGAGCGGCAGGGTGGTATCAGAACCAAGGGAGCAGTAGGGGGCGGCAGGGTGGTATCAGAACCAAGGTAGCAGTAGGGGACGGCAAGGTGGTATCAGAACCAAGGGAGCGGCAGGGTGGTATCAGAACCAAGGGAGCGGTAGGGGCGGCAGGGTGGTGTCAAAACGAAGGGAGCGGCAGGGTGGTATCAGAACCAAGGGAGCGGTAGGGGCGGCAGGGTGGTGTCAGAACGAAGGGAGCGGCAGGGTGGTATCAGAACCAAGGGAGCGGCAGGGTGGTATCAGAACCAAGGGAGCGGCAGGGTGGTATCAGAACCAAGGGAGGAGCGGCAGGGTGGTATCAGAGCCAAGGGAGCGGCAGGGTGGTATCAGAACCAAGGGAGCGGCAGGGTGGTATCAGAACCAAGGGAGCGGCAGGGTGGTATCAGAACCAAGGGAGCGGCAGGGTGGTATCAGAACCAAGGGAGCGGCAGGGGCGGCAGGGTGGTGTCAGAACCAAGGGAGCGGCAGGGGCGGTAGGGTGGTATCAGAAGTCACGAACACTTAACACAAACGATTTACAAAGAATAAAATTAACAGAGTTATCCAGGAAACATTAACAGAGTTATCCAGGAAACATTAACAGAGTTATCCAGGAAACATTAACAGAGTTATCCAGGAAACATTAACAGAGTTATCCAGGAAACATTAACAGAGTTATCCAGGAAACATTAACAGAGTTATCCAGGAAACATTAACAGAGTTATCCAGGAAACATTAACAGAGTTATCCAGGAAACATTAACAGAGTTATACACAAATTAAGAACTATTATCACAGTAGTAAATAAAATCAAGACACAAGGTCTCAATTTGCGACTGTTTGGACACGTCTGTACTGAGAATGATGAAGATTTTGAAGGTTGTTGCTGGCACAAGTTAGATGACTGTCAAAGACAAACTTCCTGATATGTTTCTATTCACTTTATAAAACAGGTGTTGAATATTTCCATGACTCGAATTTTGTTCTATATGATGCACTAAGAAACATCAAACATGACATTGCTTATTTGTCAGATGTATTCACAATGTTCAACGAAGTTAATTGCAATTACTAGGAAGTGAAGTTAATGTTATCAGAGTCTATAAGCTGTTTCCAGTTTTCTGTCCAGGTTAGTTATTCAAACGTAACATAGCTCATTGTGAGCTCTTCCAGTTTCCAGCCTCTCTGAAGTGGAGAAGAAGAGCATACCAGACGATCACCTTCAAGTGTACTGTGCACACCTGAATGATCAGCTCTTCCAGTTTCCAGTCTCTCTGAAGTGGAGAAGAAGAGCATACCAGACGATCACCTTCAAGTGTACTGTGCACACCTGAATGATCAGCTCTTCCAGTTTCCAGTCTCTCTGAAGTGGAGAAGAAGAGCATACCAGACGATCACCTTCAAGTGTACTGTGCACACCTGAATGATCAGCATAGTCACATGTCTGACAGATTTCTAGATCTTTTTTTTTTTTTGCTTAAAATACCAGACTGTGATCAATCCATTCCTAGATATCCAGACTGTGTGATCAATCCATTCCTAGATATCCAGACTGTGTGATCAATCCATTCCTAGATATCCAGACTGTGTGATCAATCCATTCCTAGATATCCAGACTGCGTGATCAATCCATTCCTAGATATCCAGACTGAGTGATCAATCCATTCCTAGATATCCAGACTGTGTGATCAATCCATTCCTAGATATCCAGACTGTGTGATCAATCCATTCCTAGATATCCAGACTGTGTGATCAATCCATTCCTAGATATCCAGACTGTGTGATCAATCCATTCCTAGATATCCAGACTGTGGGGATCAATCCATTCCTAGATATCCAGACTGTGTGATCAATCCATTCCTAGATATCCAGACTGTGTGATCAATCCATTCCTAGATATCCAGAATGTGTGATCAATCCATTCCTAGATAGCCAGAGTGTGTGATCAATCCAATCCTAGATATCCAGACTGAGTGATCAATCCAATCCTAGATAGCCAGTGTGTGTGATCAATCCATTCCTAGATATCCAGACTGTGTGATCAATCCATTCCTAGATATCCAGACTGTGTGATAAATCCAATCCTAGATATCCAGACTGTATGATCACTCCAATCCTAGATATCCACACTGTGTGATCAATCCATTCCTAGATAGCCAGTGTGTGTGATCAATCCATTCCTATATATCCAGACTGTGTGATCAATCCATTCCTAGATAACCAGACTGTGTGATCAATCCATTCCTAGATATCCATACTGTGTGATCAATCCATTCCTACATATCCAGAATGTGTGATCAATCAATTCCTAGATATCCAGACTGTGTGATCAATCCATTCCTAGATATCCATACTTTGTGATCAATCCATTCCTAGATATCCAGGCTGTGTGATCAATCCATTTCTAGATATCCAGAATGTGTGATCAATGCATTCCTAGATATCCAGACTGAGTGATCAATCCATTCCTAGATATCCAGACTGTGTGATCAATCCATTTCTAGATATCCAGACTGTGTGATCAATCCATTCCTAGATATCCAGACTGTGTGATCAATCCATTCCTAGATATCCAGACTGTGTGATCAATCCATTCCTAGATATCCAGACTGAGTGATCAATCCATTCCTAGATATCCAGACTGTGTGATCAATCCATTTCTAGATATCCAGACTGTGTGATCAATCCATTCCTAGATATCCAGACTGTGTGATCAATCCATTCCTAGATATCCAGACTGAGTGATCAATCCATTCCTAGATATCCAGACTGTGTGATCAATGCATTCCTAGATATCCAGACTGTGTGATCAATCCATTCCTAGATATCCAGACTGAGTGATCAATCCATTCCTAGAAATCCAGACTGTGTGATCAATCCATTCCTAGATATCCAGACTGTGTGATCAATCCTAGATATCAACAGTGAGGAAACACTACCCAGCACTGTGATCACTACCCTGCACTGTGACCACTACACTGCACTGTGACCACTACCATGCACTGTGACCACCCAGCACTCTGACCACTACCCTGCACTGTGACCACCACTCTGCACTGTGACCACCACTCTGCACTGTGACCACTACCCTGCACTGTGACCATTACCCTGCACTGTCACCACTACCCTGCACTGTCACCACTACCCTGCACTGTGCCCACTACCCTGCACTGTGACCACTACCCTGTACTGTGACCACTACCCTGCACTGTGACCACTACCCTGTACTGTGACCACTACCCTGCACTGTGACCAATACCCTGCACTGTGACCACCCAGCACTGTGACCACTACCCTGCACTGTGACCACTACCCTGAACTGTGACCACTATCCTGCACTGTGACCACTATCCTGCACTGTGACCACTACCCAGCACTGTGACCACTACCCTGTGACCACTACCCAGCACTGTGACCACTACCCTGTGACCACTACCCAGTGGCCACTACCCTGCACTGTGACCACAACCCAGCACTGTGACCACTACCCTGCACTGTGACCACTACCCTGCACTGTGACCACTACCCTGCACTGTGACCACTACCCTGCACTGTGAGCACCACCCTGCACTGTGAGCACCACCCTGCACTGTGACCACTACCCTGCACTGTGACCACTACCCTGCACTGTGACCACTACCCTGCACTGTGACCACTACCCTGCACTGTGACCACTGCCCTGCACTGTGACCACTACCCTGCACTGTGACCACCGCCCTGCACTGTGACCACTACCCTGCACTGTGACCACTACCCTGCACTGTGACCACTACCCTGCACTGTGACCACTACCCTGCACTGTGACCACTGCCCTGCACTGTGACCACTGCCCTGCACTGTGACCACTGCCCTGCACTGTGACCACTGCCCTGCACTGTGACCACTACCCTGCACTGTGACCACTACCCTGCACTGTGACCACTGCCCTGCACTGTGACCACTACCCTGCACTGTGACCACTACCCTGCACTGTGACCACTACCCTGCACTGTGACCACTACCCTGCACTGTGACCATTACCCTGCACTGTGACCACTGCCCTGCACTGTGACCACTACCCTGCACTGTGACCACTGCCCTGCACTGTGACCACTACCCTGCACTGTGACCACTACCCTGCACTGTGACCACTACCCTGCACTGTGACCACTGCCCTGCACTGTGACCACTGCCCTGCACTGTGACCACTGCCCTGCACTGTGACCACTACCCTGCACTGTGACCACTACCCTGCACTGTGACCACTACCCTGCACTGTGACCACTACCCTGCACTGTGACCACTGCCCTGAACTGTGACCACTGCCCTGAACTGTGACCACTGCCCTGCACTGTGACCACTACCCTGCACTGTGACCACTACCCTACACTGTGACCACTACCCTGCACTGTGACCACTACCCTGCACTGTGACCACTACCCTGCACTGTGACCACTACCCTGCACTGTGACCACTACCCTGCACTGTGACCACTACCCTGCACTGTGACCACTGCCCTGCACTGTGACCACTACCCTGCACTGTGACCACTACCCTGCACTGTGACCACTACCCTGCACTGTGACCACTACCCTGCACTGTGACCACTACCCTGCACTGACCACTACCCTGCACTGTGACCACTACCCTGCACTGTGACCACTACCCTGCACTGTGACCACAACCCTGCACTCTGACCACAACCCTGCACTCTGACCACTACCCTGCACTGTGACCACTACCCTGCACTGTGACCACTGCCCTGCACTGTGACCACTACCCTGCACTGTGACCACTACCCTGCGAGGCTTCAGTACACTCATTAAGCTTCCCTCCAGAGAAACAGACTGAAAATTACTGACGGCGGGGATCTAAGACTTCTTAGTTCCTTCAAGACTGATGTTGAGGAGATGGTGTTCCGGCGCCAAGAACATCCATCTTATTAAAACTGTGATGACAGTGTAGTTACCAGATGTAAATTGTGATGACAGTGTAGTTACCAGATGTAAATTGTGAAGACAGTGTAGTTACCAGATGTAAATTGTGATGACAGTGTAGTTACCAGATGTAAATTGTGATGACAGTGTAGTTACCAGATGTAAATTGTGAGACAGTGTAGTTACCAGATGTAAATTGTGATGACAGTGTAGTTACCAGATGTAAATTGTGATGACAGTGTAGTTACCAGATGTAAATTGTGATGACAGTGTAGTTACCAGATGTAAATTGTGATGACAGTGTAGTTACCAGATGTAAATTGTGATGACAGTGTAGTTACCAGATGTAAATTGTGATGACAGTGTAGTTACCAGATGTAAATTGTGAAGACAGTGTAGTTCCCAGATGTAAATTGTGATGACAGTGTAGTTACCAGATGTAAATTGTGAACAGTGTAGTTACCAGATGTAAATTGTGATGACAGTGTAGTTACCAGATGTAAATTGTGAAGACAGTGTAGTTACCAGATGTAAATTGTGAAGACAGTGTAGTTACACCAGGGATGTGGTCCGGGAGTCAAGGGGGGACCAGGGATGTGACCCGGGAGTCAAGGGGGGACCAGGGATGTGACCCGGGAGTCAAGGGGGGACCAGGGATGTGGCCCGGGAGTCAAGGGGGGACCAGGATGTGGCCGGGAGTCACAGGGAGGACCAAGGATGTGGCCCTGGACGTAAAGGGAGACCAGGATGTGGCCAGGAGGTACAGGGGTGACCAGGGATGTGGACGGGAGTCAGAGGGTGAACCAGGGATGTGGCCAGGATGTAAAGGAGAGACCAAGGATGTGGTCCGGGAGTCAAAGGTGGGGTACAAGGGATGTGGCGGGACGATCAAGTGGAGGGACCAGGGATGTGGCCGGGAGTCAAGGGGGGACAAGGGATGTGGCCCGGGAGTCAAGGGGGGACCAGGGATGTGGCCCGGGAGTCAAGGGGGGACGAGGGATGTGGCCCGGGAGTCAAGGGAGGGACCAGGGATGTGGCAGGGAGTCAAGGGAGAGAGCCAGGATGTGGCGCGGAGTCAAGGGAGGGACCAGGGATGTGACAGGGAGTCAAGGGGGGACCAGGGATGTGGCGGGAGTCAAGGGGGGACCAGGGATGTGCAGGGAGTCAAGGGAGGACCAGGATGTGGCAGTCAAGGGGGGACCAGGGATGTGGCAGGGAGTCAAGGGGGGACCAGGGATGTGGCAGGGAGTCAAGGGGGGACAGGGATGTGGCCAGGGAGTCAAGGGGGCACCAGGGATGTGGCAGGGAGTCAAGGGGGACCAGGGATGTGGCGCGGAGTCAAGGGGGGACCAGGGATGTGGCAGGGAGTCAAGGGGGGACCAGGGATGTGGCGGGAGTCAAGGGGGGACCAGGGATGTGGCAGGGAGTCAAGGGGGGACCAGGGATGTGGCAGGGAGTCAAGGGGGGACCAGGGATGTGGCAGGGAGTCAAGGACAGAGGAGTCGGGGACCAGGGATGTGGCAGGGAGTCAAGGGGGACCAGGGATGTGGCAGGGAGTCAAGGGGGGACCAGGGATGTGGCAGGGAGTCAAGGGGGGACCAGGGATGTGGCAGGGAGTCAAGGGGGGACCAGGGATGTGGCAGGGAGTCAAGGGGGACCAGGGATGTGGCAGGGAGTCAAGGGGGCACCAGGGATGTGGCAGGGAGTCAAGGGGGGACCAGGGATGTGGCAGGGAGTCAAGGGGGGACCAGGGATGTGGCAGGGAGTCAAGGGGGGATCAGGGATGTGGCAGGGAGTCAAGGGGGGCACCAGGGATGTGGCAGGGAGTCAAGGGGGGACCAGGGATGTGGCAGGGAGTCAAGGGGGGACCAGGGATGTGGCAGGGAGTCAAGGGGGGACCAGGGATGTGGCAGGGAGTCAAGGGGGGACCAGGGATGTGGCAGGGAGTCAAGGGGGGACCAGGGATGTGGCAGGGGAGGTCCAAGGGCGGGGGACCAGGGATGTGGCAGGGAGTCAAGGGGGGACCAGGGATGTGGCAGGGAGTCAAGGGGGGATCAGGGATGTGGCAGGGAGTCAGGAAGGGTGTGGCAGGACCAGGGATGTGGCAGGGAGTCAAGGGGGGACCAGGGATGTGGCAGGGCAAGGGATCAGGATGGGGGTAGGGGACCAGGGATGTGGCAGGGAGGGAGGGGGGTCAGGGAAGGGAGGGAGGAGTCAGGGAATGTGGCAGGGAAGTCAGAGGCGGCAAGGCACCAGGGATGTGGCAGGGAGTCAAGGGGGGACCAGATGGGATGGGCAGGGAGTCAAGGGGGAGGAGCCAGGGATCGTGGGCACGGGATGTCAGGGTCAGGGGGACCAGGGATGTGGCAGGGAGTCAAGGGGGCACCAGGGATGTGGCAGGGAGTCAAGGGGGCACCAGGGATGTGGCAGGGAGTCAAGGGGGGACCAGGGATGCGGCAGGGAGTCAAGGGAGGGCGGGGGACCAGGGATGTGGCAGGGAGTCAAGGGGGGACCAGGGATGTGGCAGGGAGTCAAGGGGGGACCAGGGATGTGGCAGGGAGTCAAGGGGGGACCAGGGATGTGGCAGGGAGTCAAGGGGGGACCAGGGATGTGGCAGGGAGTCAAGGGGGGACCAGGGATGTGGCAGGGAGTCAAGGGGGGACCAGGGATGGCAGTCGGGACAGGGATGCAGGTCAAGGGGGGACCAGGGATGTGGCAGGGAGTCAAGGGGGGACCAGGGATGTGGCAGGGAGTCAAGGGGGGACCAGGGATGTGGCAGGGAGTCAAGGGGGGACCAGGGATGTGGCAGGGAGTCAAGGGGGGACCAGGGATGTGGCAGGGAGTCAAGGGGGTGGGCCGGTTGAAAAACAATAGAGTATTTCACTCCGTTATTTCTAAAGCGACTTACGACAGCAGTTGCGACGCGACTTATGAATGGATCAATTTCTGGTGAGTTTGAGCAGACTGGTGAAGCAGCAGCAACTGCACTCAAACATTATACCAACTGAGAAATGATTTATATAGAGTCGGTGGGCGAGTGACCTTTAACTGTTAAGATAACCTGAGTATACGCTGTGTTGAAGCAGCGGTATATACTGTGTTGAAGCAGCGGTATATACTGTGTTGAAGCAGCGGTATATACTGTGTTGAAGCAGCGGTATATACTGTGTTGAAGCAGCGGTATATACTGTGTTGAAGCAGCGGTATATACTGTGTTGAAGCAGCGGTATATACTGTGTTGAAGCAGCGGTATATACTGTGTTGAAGCAGCGGTATATACTGTGTTGAAGCAGCGGTATATACTGTGTTGAAGCAGCGGTATATACTGTGTTGAAGCAGCGGTATATACTGTGTTGAAGCAGCGGTATATACTGTGTTGAAGCAGCAGTATATACTGTGTTGAAGCAGCGGTATATACTGTGTTGAAGCAGCGGTATATACTGTGTTGAAGCAGCGGTATATACTGTGTTGAAGCAGCAGTATATACTGTGTTGAAGCAGCAGTATATACTGTGTTGAAGCAGCGGTATATACTGTGTTGAAGCAGCGGTATATACTGTGTTGAAGCAGCAGTATATACTGTGTTGAAGCAGCGGTATATACTGTGTTGAAGCAGCGGTATATACTGTGTTGAAGCAGCAGTATATACTGTGTTGAAGCAGCAGTATATACTGTGTTGAAGCAGCAGTATATACTGTGTTGAAGCAGCAGTATATACTGTGTTGAAGCAGCGGTATATACTGTGTTGAAGCAGCAGTATATACAGTGTTGAAGCAGCAGTATATACTGTGTTGAAGCAGCAGTATATACAAGAGTAGTGTGTGGCAGCAGTGTGTGTCAGCAGTGTGTGGCAGCAGCGTGTGGCAGCAGTGTGTGGCAGCAGTGTGTGGCAGCAGTGTGTGGCAGCAGCGTGTGGCAGCAGTGTGTGGCAGCAGTGTGTGGCAACAGTATGTTGCAGCAACGTGTGGCAGCAGTGTGGAGCAGCAGTGTGGAGCAGCAGCGTGGGGCAGCAGCGTGTGGCAGCAGTGTGTGGCAGCAACGTGTGGCAGCAGTGTGGAGCAGCAGTGTGGGGCAGCAGTGTGTGGCAGCAGTGTGTGGCAGCAACGTGTGGCAGAAGTGTGGAGCAGCAGCGTGGGGCAGCAGCGTGTGGGCAGCAGTGTGTGGCAGCAACGTGTGGCAGCAGTGTGAGAGAGTGTGGAGCAGCAGCGTGGGGCAGCAGTGTGGGGCAGCAGTGTGTGGCAGAAACGTGTGGCAGCAGTGTGGAGCAGCAGTGTGGAGCAGCAGCGTGGGGCAGCAGCGTGTGGCAGCAGTGTGTGGCAGCAACGTGTGGCAGCAGTGTGGAGCAGCAGCGTGTGGCAGCAGCGTGTGGCAGCAGCGTGTGGCAGCAGCGTGGGGCAGCAGTGTGGGGCAGCAGTGTGTGGCAGCAACGTGTGGCAGCAGTGTGGAGCAGCAGCGTGGGGCAGCAACGTGTGGCAGCAGTGTGGAGCAGCAGTGTGGAGCAGCAGCGTGTGGCAGCAGCGTGGGGCAGCAGTGTGTGGCAGCAACGTGTGGCAGCAGTGTGGAGCAGCAGTGTGGAGCAACAGCGTGTGGCAGCAGTGTGTGGCAGCAACGTGTGGCAGCAGTGTGGAGCAGCAGCGTGTGGCAGCAGCGTGGGGCAGCAGTGTGGAGCAGCAGTGTGGAGCAGCAGTGTGGAGCAGCAGTGTGTGGCAGCAGCGTGTGGCAGCAGTGTGGAGCAGCAGCGTGTGGCAGCAGTGTGTAGCAGCAGCGTGTGGCAGCAGCGTGTGGCAGCAGTGGGTGGCAGCAGCGTGTGGCAGCAGTTTGTGGCAGCAGCGTGTGGCAGCAGCGTGGGGCAGCAGTGTGGAGCAGCAGCGTGTGGCAGCAGTGTGGAGCAGCAGCGTGTGGCAGCAGCGTGTGGCAGCAGCGTGTGGCAGCAGTGGGTGGCAGCAGCGTGTGGCAGCAGCGTGTGGCAGCAGCGTGTGGCAGCAGTGTGGGGAACAGTGTGTGGTGTGTGTGTGTATGTGTGTGTATAAGTGTGAGTGTATTTGTGTGTACTCACCTATTTGTGGTTGCAGGGATCGAGTCTTAGCTCTTGGCCCCGCCTCTTCACCGGTTGCTACTGGGCCATCTCTCTCCCCGCTCCATGAGCTTTATCAAACCTCGTCTTAAAACTGTGTATGGTTCCTGCCTCCACTACATCATTTTCTAGGCTATTCCACTGCCTGACAACTCTATGACTGAAGAAATACTTCCTAATATCTCTCTGACTCATTTGTGTCTTCAACTTCCAATTGTGGCCTCTTGTTTCTGTGTCCCCTCCCTGGAACATCTTGTCTTTGTCCACCTTGTCTATTCCACGCAGTATTTTATATGTCGTTATCATGTCTCCCCTGACCCTCCTGTCCTCCAGTGTCGTCAGGCCGATTTCCCTTAATCTTTCTTCATAGGACATTCCCCTTAGCTCTGGAACTAACCTTGTCGCAAACCTTTGTACTTTCTCAAGTTTCTTGACGTGCTTTATCAAGTGCGGGTTCCAAACAGGTGCTGCATACTCCAGTATGGGCCTGACATACACAGTGTAGTGTCTTGAACGATTCCTTATTAAGGTATCGGAACGCTATTCTCAGGTTTGCCAGGCGCCCGTATGCTGCAGCAGTTATTTGGTTCATGTGTGCCTCCGGTGATGTGCTCGGTGTTATGGTCACCCCAAGGTCTTTCTCCCTGAGTGAGGTCTGTAGTCTTTGTCCACCTAGCCTATACTCTGTCTGC
>NC_069420.1:30184299-30186799 GCF_026875155.1 Cherax quadricarinatus
TCCCTTCCCTGGCCCTCTCACACCATTCCCTCCCTGGCTCTCTCACACCCCCTCCCTCCCTGGCGCTCTCACACCCTCCCTCCCTGGCCCACTCACTCACACCTCCCTCCTGGCCTCTCACACCCCTCCCTCCCTGGCCCCCACACCCCTCCCTCCCTGGCCCCCTCACACACCCTCCCTCCCTGGCCCTCTCACATCCCTCCTCCCTGGCCCTCTCACACCCCTCCCTCCCTGGCCCTTTCAAACCCCTCCCTGGCCCTCTCACACCCCTCCCTCCATGACTCTTTCACACCCCTCCTTCCCTGGCCCTCTCACATCCTGCCCTTCCTGGCCCATTCACACCCCTCCTCCCTGGCCTCTCACATCCCTCCTCCTCCCTCCCTCCCTCCTGGCGCTTTCACACCCCTCCCTCCCTGGCCCATCACACCCTCCCTCCCTGGCCCACTCACACCCCTCCCTCCCTGGCCCACTCACACCCTTCCCGCCCTGGCCCTCTCACAAACCTCCATCCCTGTCCCACTCACACCCCTCCCTCCCTGGCCCTCTCACACCCCTCCCTCCCTGGCCCTCTCACACCCCTCCCTCCCTGGCTCACTCACACACTCACACAGTGTTGGGTGTGGGATACAGTGTTGGGTGTGGGGTACAGTGTTGGATGTGGAGTAGTGCTGGGTGTGGGATAGTGTTGGGTGTGCGATACAGTGTTGGGTGTGGGACACAGTGTTGGGTGTGGGGTAGTGTTAGGTGTGAGATACAGTGTTGGGAGTGGGATACAGTGTTGGGTGTGGGATACAGTGTTGGGTGTGGGGTACAGTATTGGGTGTGGGATACAGTGTTGAGTGTGGGGTAGTGTTAGGTGTGAGATACACTGTTGGGAGTGGGATACAGTGTTGGGTGTGGGATACAGTGTTGGGTGTGGGGTACAGTATTGGGTGTGGGGATCAGTGTTGAGTGTGGGGTAGTGTTAGGTGTGAGATACACTGTTGGGAGTGGAATACAGTGTTGGGTGTGGGATACAGTGTTGGGTGTGGGGGTACAGTATTGGGTGTGGGATACAGTGTTGAGTGTGGGGTAGTGTTAGGTGTGGGATACACTGTTGGGTGTGGGATACAGTGTTGGGTGTGGGGTACAGTTTGGGTGGGGTACAGTGTTGGGTGTGGGGTACAGTGTTGGGTGTGGGGTACAGTGTTGGGTGTGAAGTAGTGTTGGGTGTGGGGTACAGTGTTGGGTGTGGGGTACAGTGTTGGGTGTGAGGTACAGTGTTGGGTGTGGGGTACAGTGTTGGGTGTGGGGGTACAGTGTCAGGTGTGGGGTACAGTCTTGGGTGTGGGGTACAGTGTTGGGTGTGGGGCACGTGTTGGGGTGTGGGATAGTGTTGGGTGTGGGGTACAGTGTTGGGTACAGTGTTGGGTGTGGAGTACAGTGTTGGGTGTGGGGTACAGTGTTGGGTGTGAGGTACAGTGTTGGGTGTGAGGTTACAGTGTTGGTTGTGGGGTAGTGTTGGGTGTGGGGTACAGTGTTGGGTGTGGGGTACAGTGTTGGGTGTGGGGTACAGTGTTGGGTGTGAGGTAGTGATGGGTGTGGGGTACAGTGTTGGGTGTGAGGTAGTGATGGGTGTGGTGAGGTACAGTGTTGGGTGTGGGGTACAGTGTTGGGTGTGAGGTACAGTGTTGGGTGTGAGGTACAGTGTTGGGTGTGGGGACCAGTGTTGGGTGTGGGGCACAGTGTTGGGTGTGGGGTACAGTGTTGGGTTTGAGGTACAGTGTTGGGTGTGAGGTACAGTGTTGGGTGTGGGGGTACAGTGTTGGGTGTGGGGTACAGTGTTGGGTGTGGGGTACAGTGTTGGGTTTGAGGTACAGTGTTGGGTTTGAGGTACAGTGTTGGGTGTGGGGTACAGTGTTGGGTGTGAGGTACAGTGTTGGGTGTGGGGTACAGTGTTGGGTGTGAGGTAGTGTTGGGTGTGGGGTACAGTGTTGGGTGTGGGGTAGTGTTGGGTGTGGGGTACAGGTTGGGTGTGGAGTACAGTGTTGGGTGTGGGGTTAGTGTTGGGTGTGGGGTACAGTGTTGGGGTGTGGGGGTTAGTGTTGGGTGTGGGTACAGTGTTGGGTGTGGGGTACAGTGTTGGGTGTGGGGTACAGTGTTGGGTGTGGGGTACAGTGTTGGGTGTGGGGTACAGTGTTGGGTGTGAGGTACAGGTTGGGTGTGGGGTACAGTGTTGGGTGTGAGGTACAGAGTTGGGTGTGAGGTACAGTGTTGGGTGTGAGGTACAGTGTTGGGTGTGAGGTACAGTGTTGGGTGTGAGGTAGTGATGGGTGTGAGGTACAGTGTTGGGTGTGAGGTAGTGATGGGTGTGAGGTACAGTGTTGGGTGTGAGGTACAGTGTTGGGTGTGAGGTACAGAGTTGGGTGTGAGGTACAGAGTTGGGTGTGAGGTACAGTGTTGGGTGTGAGGTACAGAGTTGGGTGTGAGGTACAGTGTTGGGTGTGAGGTAGTGATGGGT
>NC_069420.1:30191799-30216799 GCF_026875155.1 Cherax quadricarinatus
TCTGGGAGAGCTCCCTTGCTTCTGGGAGAGCTCCCTTGCTTCTGAGAGCTCCCTTGCTTCTGAGAGAGCTCCCTTGCTTCTGGGAGAGCTCCCTTGCTTCTGGGAGAGCTCCCTTGCTTCTGGGAGAGCTCCCTTTCTTCTGGGAGAGCTCCCTTCCTTCTGGGAGAGCTCCCTTCCTTCTGGAGGAGCTCCCTTGTTCCTGGAAGAGCTCCCTTGCTTCTGGAAGAGCTCCCATGCTTCTGACACAGCTCCTTTGCTTCTGAAACAGCTCCCTTGCTTCTGAGAGAGCTCCCTTGCTTCTGAGAGAGCTCCCTTGCTTCTGAGAGAGCTCCCTTGCTTCTGAGAGAGCTCCCTTGCTTCTGGGAGAGCTCCCTTGCTTCTGAGAGAGCTCCCTTGCTTCTGAGAGAGCTCCCTTGCTTCTGAGAGAGCTCCCTTGCTTCTGGGAGAGCTCCCTTGCTTCTGAGAGAGCTCCCTTGCTTCTGAGAGAGCTCCCTTGCTTCTGAGAGAGCTCCCTTGCTTCTGAGAGAGCTCCCTTGCTTCTGGGAGAGCTCCCTTGCTTCTGGGAGAGCTCCCTTGCTTCTGGGAGAGCTCCCTTGCTTCTGGGAGAGCTCCCTTCCTTCTGGGAGAGCTCCCTTGCTTCTGGAGGAGCTCCCTTGTTCCTGGAAGAGCTCCCTTGCTTCTGGAGGAGCTCCCTTGTTCCTGGAAGAGCTCCCTTGCTTCTGGAAGAGCTCCTATTCTGGGAGAGCTCCCATGCTTCTGACACAGCTCCTTTGCTTCTGAAACAGCTCCCTTGCTTCTGGAAGAGCTCCTCTGATTCTGAGAGATCTCCCTTGCTTCTGAGAGAGCTCCCATGATACTTGGAGAAGTCTCTAGTATAATGTGGCACATGGGTATGTGGTATGTGGGTATATTGTATGTGGGTATACCGTGGTATGTTAGTATATTGTGGTATTTGGGTATATTGTGGTATGTGGGTATATTGTGGTAAGTTAGAATAATGTGCTATTTTGGTATTTTGTGGAATGTGAGTATATTGGGTTATATTAGTGTACTGTGTATGTGGGTATATTGTGGTATGTGGCTATATTGTGGTATGTTAGTATAATGTGGTATTTTGGTATATTGTGGTATGTGGGCATATTGTGGTATGTGGGCATATTGTGGTATGTTAGTATACTGTGATATGTGGGTATATTGTGGTATGTGGGTATACTGTGGTATGTGGGTATATTGTGGTATGTGGGTATACTGTGGTATGTTAGTATAGTGGTATTTGGGTATATTGTGGTATGTTAGTATAATGTGGTATTTTGGTATATTGTGGTATGTTGTATATGTGATATGTGTGCTGTATAATGTATTTTGGTATATGATGGTGGGTATATTGTGGTATGTGGGCATATTGTGGTATGTTGTATACTGTGATAGTGGGTATATATGTGGTATGTGGGTATATTGTGGTATGTGGGTATATTGTGGTATGTGGGTATATTGTGGTATGTGGGTATATTGTGGTATGTTAGTATACTTTGATATGTGGGTATATTGTGGTATGTGGGTATATTGTGGTATGTTAGTATACTGTGATATGTGGGCATATTGTGGAATGTTAGTATACTGTGATATGTGGGTATATTGTGGTATGTTAGTATACTGTGATATGTGGGCATATTGTGGTATGTTAGTATACTGTGATATGTGGGTATATTGTGGTATGTTAGTATACTGTGATTTTTTTTTTTTTATTATCACACCGGCCGATTCCCACCAAGGCAGGGTGGCCCGAAAAAGAAAAACTTTCACCATCATTCACTCCATCACTGTCTTGCCAGAAGGGTGCTTTACACTACAGTTTTTAAACTGCAACATTAACACCCCTCCTTCAGAGTGCAGGCACTGTACTTCCCATCTCCAGGACTCAAGTCCGGCCTGCCGGTTTCCCTGAATCCCTTCATAAATGTTACTTTGCTCACACTCCAACAGCACGTAAAGTATTAAAAACCATTTGTCTCCATTCACTCCTATCAAACACGCTCACGCATGCCTGCTGGAAGTCCAAGCCCCTCGCACACAAAACCTCCTTTACCCCTCCCTCCAACCCTTCCTAGGCCGACCCCTACCCCGCCTTCCTTCCACTACAGACTGATACACTCTTGAAGTCATTCTGTTTCGCTCCATTCTCTCTACATGTCCGAACCACCTCAACAACCCTTCTTCAGCCCTCTGGACAACAGTTTTGGTAATCCGCACCTCCTCCTAACTTCCAAACTACGAATTCTCTGCATTATATTCACACCACACATTGCCCTCAGACATGACATCTCCACTGCCTCCAGCCTTCTCCTCGCTGCAACATTCATCACCCACGCTTCACACCCATATAAGAGCGTTGGTAAAACTATACTCTCATACATTCCCCTCTTTGCCTCCAAGGACAAAGTTCTTTGTCTCCACAGACTCCTAAGTGCACCACTCACTCTTTTTCCCTCATCAATTCTATGATTCACCTCATCTTTCATAGACCCATCCGCTGACACGTCCACTCCCAAATATCTGAATACGTTCACCTCCTCCATACTCTCTCCCTCCAATCTGATATTCAATCTTTCATCACCTAATCTTTTTGTTATCCTCATAACCTTACTCTTTCCTGTATTCACCTTTAATTTTCTTCTTTTGCACACCCTACCAAATTCATCCACCAATCTCTGCAACTTCTCTTCAGAATCTCCCAAGAGCACAGTGTCATCAGCAAAGAGCAGCTGTGACAACTCCCACTTTGTGTGTGATTCTTATCTTTTAACTCCACGCCTCTTGCCAAGACCCTCGCATTTACTTCTCTTACAACCCCATCTATAAATATATTAAACAACCACGGTGACATCACACATCCTTGTCTAAGGCCTACTTTTACTGGGAAAAAATTTCCCTCTTTCCTACATACTCTAACTTGAGCCTCACTATCCTCGTAAAAACTCTTCACTGCTTTCAGTAACCTACCTCCTACACCATACACTTGCAACATCTGCCACATTGCCCCCCTATCCACCCTGTCATACGCCTTTTCCAAATCCATAAATGCCACAAAGACCTCTTTAGCCTTATCTAAATACTGTTCACTTATATGTTTCACTGTAAACACCTGGTCCACACACCCCCTACCTTTCCTAAAGCCTCCTTGTTCATCTGCTATCCTATTCTCCGTCTTACTCTTAATTCTTTCAATTATAACTCTACCATACACTTTACCAGGTACACTCAACAGACTTATCCCCCTATAATTTTTGCACTCTCTTTTATCCCCTTTGCCTTTATACAAAGGAACTATGCATGCTCTCTGCCAATCCCTAGGTACCTTACCCTCTTCCATACATTTATTAAATAATTGCACCAACCACTCCAAAACTATATCCCCACCTGCTTTTAACATTTCTATCTTTATCCCATCAATCCCGGCTGCCTTACCCCCTTTCATTTTACCTACTGCCTCACGAACTTCCCCCACACTCACAACTGGCTCTTCCTCACTCCTACAAGATGTTATTCCTCCTTGCCCTATACACGAAATCACAGCTTCCCTATCTTCATCAACATTTAACAATTCCTCAAAATATTCCTTCCATCTTCCCAATACCTCTAACTCTCCATTTAATAACTCTCCTCTCCTATTTTTAACTGACAAATCCATTTGTTCTCTAGGCTTTCTTAACTTGTTAATCTCACTCCAAAACTTTTTCTTATTTTCAACAAAATTTGTTGATAACATCTCACCCACTCTCTCATTTGCTCTCTTTTTACATTGCTTCACCACTCTCTTAACTTCTCTCTTTTTCTCCATATACTCTTCCCTCCTTGCATCACTTCTACTTTGTAAAAACTTCTCATATGCTAACTTTTTCTCCCTTACTACTCTCTTTACATCATCATTCCACCAATCGCTCCTCTTCCCTCCTGCACCCACTTTCCTGTAACCACAAACTTCTGCTGAACACTCTAACACTACATTTTTAAACCTACCCCATACCTCTTCGACCCCATTGCCTATGCTCTCATTAGCCCATCTATCCTCCAATAGCTGTTTATATCTTACCCTAACTGCCTTCTCTTTTAGTTTATAAACCTTCACCTCTCTCTTCCCTGATGCTTCTATTCTCCTTGTATCCCATCTACCTTTTACTCTCAGTATAGCTACAACTAGAAAGTGATCTGATATATCTGTGGCCCCTCTATAAACATGTACATCCTGAAGTCTACTCAACAGTCTTTTATCTACCAATACATAATCCAACAAACTACTGTCATTTCGCCCTACATCATATCGTGGGTATATTGTGGTATGTTAGTATACTGTGATATGTGGGTATATTGTGGTATGTTAGTATATTCAAAAACCTGAATATATAAGAGGATACAATATGCTAAGTTAACGTAAGGATTTACCATGATATTAGTATTGTAACGATACTACGACTGACCAGGATGTTATTGACCAGGATGTTATTATTGACCAGGATGTTATTATTGACCAGGATGTTATTATTGACCAGGATGTTAGGACTGACCAGGATGTTATTATTGACCAGGATGTTAGGACTGACCAGGATGTTATTGACCAGGATGTTATTATTGACCAGGATGTTATTATTGACCAGAATGTTAGAACTGACCAGGATGTTAGGACTGACCAGGATGTTAGGACTGACCAGGATGTTAGAACTGACCAGGATGTTAGAACTGACCAGGATGTTAGGACTGACCAGGATGTTAGGACTGACCAGGATGTTAAATTGACAGGATGTTAGGATCGACCAGGATGTTAGATGACCAGTATGTTAGGATTGACCAGGATGTTATATGACCAGGTACAGTTAGATGACCAGATGTTAGGTAAGGAGTTAGGACATGACCAGGACTGTAAAGAAATGCAGGATGTAGACTGACAGGATGTAGATAGACAGGATGTAGGATGAAGATGGACTGACAGGATGAGGACGAAGGATGGACATTGACAGGATGTTAAAAGGATGTTAGATCCAGGATTTAGGACTGACAGATGTTAGAAATTGACCAGGTAGTTAAAGGATGGCACGAATATGACAGGTATGTAACGAAGGCTATAATGACAGGACATAAAGAATGACAATAATGACAGGAAGAAAGATTGACAATATGAGGGATGACAGAAAGAGGGCACATAGAAGGTAATAAGAAAGATGGTAGGATATGACAGGTACAGTAAAGATGGACATATGACAGGTACAGCAAGATGGCAAATATGACAGGTTACAGTAAAGATGAAATAGGGAGAGACAGAAAGATGGTAGCAAATGACAGAGAGAAAGATGGACAGGATGAAGGGGAGAGTAGAGGACGAATGACAGGTACAGAAAGAGGGAAATAGACAGGTAAGTAAGAGGAAAGATGAAGGTACAGAAAGATGGTACAGATTGACGGTACAGAAGATGAAGATGACAATATGAACAGGTACAGTGAAGAGGCAACAGATGACAGGACAGTAAAGAGGACAAATGAAGACAGTAAAGATGGGACAAGAGACAGGTACAGCAAGATGGTACAATAGACAGGTAAGTAAAGATGGCACAAATGAAAGGTACAAGCACAAATGGTACAATAGACAGGTACAGAAAGATGGAGATAGAAGACAGGTACAGCAAAGATGGACAATATGACAGGTACAGTAAAGATGGTACAATATGACAGGTAAGCAAAAAATGCACAATATGACAGGTACAGTAAATGGTAACAATATACAGGTACAGAAAGATGGTACTATATGACAGGTACAGTAAAGATGGTACAATATGACAGGTACAGTAAAGATGGTACAATATGACAGGTACAGTAAAGATGGCACAATATGACAGGTAAGTAAAGATGGTACAATATGACAGGTACAGTTGACATAAGTCAAAGATGGCACAATATGACAGGTACAGTAAAGATGGTACAATATGACAGGTACAGTAAAGATGGTACAATATGACAGGTACAGTAAAGATGGTACAATATGACAGGTACAGTAAAGATGGTACAATATGACAGGTACAGTAAAGATGGCACAATATGACAGGTACAGAAGATGGTACATTATGACAGGTATAGTAAAGATGGCACAAGATGACAGGTACAGAAAGATGGCACAATATGACAGGTACAGTAAAGATGGTGACAATTATGACAGGTAAGTAAGATGGCACAAGATGACAGGTAATACAAAGATGTACATATGACAGGTACAGTAAAGATGGACAATATGACAGGTAAAGATGGTACAATATGACAGGTACAGTAAAGATGGTACAATATGACAGGTACAGTAAAGATGGTACAATATGACAGGTAAAGATGGTACAATATGACAGGTAAGTAAAGATGGTACAATATGACAGGTACAGTAAAGATGGACAATATGAAGGTATAGAAAGATGGTACAAGTATGACAGGTACAGTAAAGATGGTACAATATGACAGGTACAGTACAAGATGGTACAATATGACAGGTAGTAAGATGGACAAGATGAGGTACAGAAAGATGGACAATATGACAGGTACAGTAAGATGGTACCAAGATGACAGGTACAGAAAGATGGTACATATAACAGGTACAGTAAAGATGGTACAATATGACGGTACAGAAAGATGGTACAATATGACAGGTAAGTAAAGATGGCACAAGATGACAGGTACAGAAAGATGGACAAGTATGGAAGGTACAGTAAAGATGGTACAAATATGACAGGTACAGTAAAGATGGTACAAATGACGAAGAGAGTACAGTAAAGATGGTACAATATGACAGGTACAGGAAAGATGGTACAATATGACAGGTAGTAGTGGTACATATGACAGGTACAGTAAAAGATGGACAATATGACAGGTACATGAAAGATGGTACAATATGGACAGGTATCAGTAAAGAGGGTAGAATCAGATGACAGGTACAGTAAAGATGGACAATATGACAGGTACTAGCAAAAGATACATAGACAGGTACAGTAAAGATGCACAAGTATGAAGAGGTACAGTAAAGATGGACAATATGACAGGTACAGTAAAGATGGTACAATATGACAGGTAACAGTAAAGATGGTACAATATGACAGGTACAGTAAAGATGGTACAATATGACAGGTATAGTAAAGATGGTACAATATGACAGGTACAGCAAAGATGGCACAATATGACAGGTACAGTAAAGATGGTACAATATGACAGGTACAGTAAAGATGGTACAATATGACAGGTACAGTAAAGATGGTACAATATGACAGGTACAGTAAAGATGGTACAATATGACAGGTAAAGATGGTACAATATGACAGGTACAGTAAAGATGGTACAATATGACAGGTACAGTAAAGATGGCACAATATGACAGGTACAGTAAAGATGGCACAATATGACAGGTACAGTAAAGATGGTACAATATGACAGGTACAGTAAAGATGGTACAATATGACAGGTACAGTAAAGATGGTACAATATGACAGGTACAGTAAAGATGGTACAATATGACAGGTAAAGATGGTACAATATGACAGGTACAGTAAAGATGGTACAATATGACAGGTACAGTAAAGATGGTACAATATGACAGGTACAGTAAAGATGGTACAATATGACAGGTACAGTAAAGATGGTACAAATGACAGTAATAGATGCAATAAGGTAAGTAAAGATGGACAATGACAGGTACAGAAAGATGGTACAATATGACAGGTACAGTAAAGATGGTACAATATGACAGGTACAGTAAAGATGGCACAAGATGACAGGTACAGTAAAGATGGTACAATATGACAGGTACAGTAAAGATGGTACAATGACAGGTACAGTAAAGATGGTACAATATGACAGGTACAGTAAAGATGGTACAATATGACAGGTACAGTATGACAGGTACAGTAAAGATGGACAAGATGAAGGTACAGAAGATGGTACAATAGACAGGTACAGTAAAGATGGTACAATATGACAGGTACAGTAAAGATGGTACAATATGACAGGTACAGTATGACAGGTACAGTAAAGATGGTACAATATGACAGGTACAGTAAAGATGGTACAATATGACAGGTACAGTAAAGAGGGTACAATATGACAGGTACAGAAAGATGGTACATATGAAGGTAAGTAAAGATGGTACAATCAGAGTGAGAAGGTACAGTAAGATGTACAATATGACAGGTACAGTAAAGATGGTACAATATGACAGGTACAGTAAAGATGGTACAATATGACAGGTACAGTAAAGATGGTACAATATGACAGGTACAGTAAAGATGGTACAATATGACAGGTACAGTAAAGATGGCACAAGATGACAGGTACAGTAAAGATGGTACAATATGACAGGTACAGTAAAGATGGCACAAGATGACAGGTACAGCAAAGATGCTACAATATGACAGGTACAGTAAAGATGGTACAATATGACAGGTACAGTGAAATGACGGTACAATATGGACAGGGTTACAGTAAAATGGTACAATATGACAGGTACAGTAAAGATGGTACAATATGACAGGTACAGTAAAGATGGTACAATATGACAGGTACAGTAAAGATGGTACAATATGACAGGTACAGTAAAGATGGTACAATATGACAGGTACAGTAAAGATGGTACAATATACAGGACAGTAAAGTGTACAATAGACAGTACTTGGTACTAGACGGAAGTAAAGATGGACAAATACGTACAGAAGTGGTCTGACGGACAGAAAGATTACTTGGACAGACAAGAGGTCTATGGACGGACAAGAACAATATGACGACAGTAAGATGGACAACAGACGTCGAAGAAAGATGTCTATGACGACAAAAGAACGATTGGCAGGACAAAAGATGGCATAGACAGTACAGAAAGATGGTCTGACGACAGAAGTCGAGATGGACAAGAAACGTAAAATGGACAATATGAAGACGTGTGGGCGAAAAGACGTATGGACAGGACAGAAAGGTCTGGACGGACATAAGACTTGGACGACAAGATGACGGACAGAAACGATAGACGACAGAACGTTGGACGAATAGAACGTCTGGACAGTAAAGAGTCAATGACAGGTACAGAAAGATGGTAAATGACAGGACAGAAGAGGTACTTGGACGTAAAAGAAACGGTCTGACATACAGAAAGTGGGTACAGAACTCGGGGACAGAAAGAGACAGTTGGGGACAGAAAGTGGACGACAGGAAGTGTGGCAACTAGAAGGTCAGGCAAAGATGTCTATGGACGGACAGTAACGTCGGAGCGGACAGAAGTGGTACAAAGACAGGACGAAAGAACAAGTTGACGGACAGAAAGCTGGACAAAGAACGGTACGAAAGATGGTCATGTGACGTACAGAAACGTCTGGCGACAGGTACGTCGTGGACAAAGACAGGTACAGAAAGGGACAATACGTGGAGGACAAGAAGTCGGTACAAGACACGTCGGAAGCTGACAAAGACAGTACAGTAAAGGGACAATAAGAAGTAAATGGACAATAACAGGCGTCAGGGCACAAAGACGTCGGGACAGTAAAGAACGTCGGTGGGGCGACAAGAACGTCAGCGGACGACAAGAACGTCTGGACGACAAGAACGTCGGGGGCGACAAGAACGTCTGACGACAAGAACGTCTGGACGACAAGAACGTCTGGACGACAAGAACGTCTGGACGACAAGAAGTCGGCACAAGAACGTCTGGACGACAAGAACGTCTGGACGACAAGAACGTCTGGCACAAGAACGTCGGCGACAAGAACGTCTGGACGACAAGAACGTCTGGGACGACAAGAACGTCTGGACGACAAGACGTCGGGGCGACAAGAACGTCTGGACGGACAAGAAGCGTCTGGGACGACAAGAACGTCTGGGACGACAAGAACGTCGGGGCGACAAGAACGTCTGGACGAACAAGAACGTCGGCGACAAGAACGTCTGGACGACAAGAACGTCGGGGCGACAAGAACGTCGGGGCGACAAGAACGTCTGGACGCCCTGGAAAAGAACGTCGGGGCGACAAGAACGTCTGGACGACAAGAACGTCGGGCGACAAGAACGTCTGGGACGACAAGAACGTCTGGACGACAAGAACGTCGGGGCGACAAGAACGTCTGGACGACAAGAACGTCTGGACGACAAGAACGTCTGGACGACAAGAACGTCGGGGCGACAAGAACGTCGGGGCGACAAGAACGTCTGGGCGACAAGAACGTCTGGACGACAAGAACGTCGGGGCGACAAGAACGTCGGGGCGACAAGAACGTCGGGGCGACAAGAACGTCTGGACAACAAGAGCGTCGGGCGACAAGAACGTCTGGACGACAAGAACGTCGGGGCGACAAGAACGTCGGGGCGACAAGAACGTCTGGACGACAAGAACGTCGGGGCGACAAGAACGTCTAGACGACAAGAACGTCTGGACGACAAGAACGTCTGGACGACAAGAACGTCTGGACGACAAGAACGTCGGGGCGACAAGAACGTCTGGACGACAAGAACGTCTGGACGACAAGAACGTCTGGACGACAAGAACGTCTGGACGACAAGGACGTCGGGGCGACAAGAACGTCTGGACGACAAGAGCGTCGGGCGACAAGAACGTCTGGACGACAAGATCGTCGGGGCGACAAGAACGTCTGGACGACAAGAACGTCGGGGCGACAAGAACGTCTGGACGACAAGAATGTCGGGGCGACAAGAACGTCTGGACGACAAGAACGTCGGGGCGACAAGAACGTCTGGACGACAAGAACGTCGGGGCGACAAGAACGTCTGGACGACAAGAACGTCGGGGCGACAAGAACGTCGGGGCGACAAGAACGTCTGGACGACAAGAACGTCGGGCGACAAGAACGTCTGGACGACAAGAACGTCGGGGCGACAAGAACGTCTGGACGACAAGAACGTCGGGGCGACAAGAACGTCTGGACGACAAGAACGTCGGGGCGACAAGAACGTCTGGACGTCAATAACGTCGGGACAAGAACGTCTGGATGTCAAGAACGTCGGGGTGACAAGAACGTCTGGACGTCAAGAATGTCTGGACGTCAAGAACGTCTGGACGTCAAGAACGTCTGGACGTCAAGAACGTCGGGGCGACAAGAACGTCTGGACGACAAGAAAGTCTGGACGTCAAGAACGTCGGGACAACAAGAACGTCAGAAGAACGTGCTAACAAGCACGTCGGAAGAAGAACGTGGAAACAAGAACGTCGGAAGAATAACGTGGGAACAAGAACGTCGGAAGAAGAACGTGGGAACAAGAACGTCGGAAGAATAACGTGGGAACAAGAACGTCGGAAGAAGAACGTGGGAACAAGAACGTCGGAAGAATAACGTGGGAACAAGAACGTCGGAAGAAGAACGTGGGAACAAGAACGTCGGAAGAATAACGTGGGAACAAGAACGTCGGAAGAAGAACGTGGGAAAAAGAACGTCGGAAGAATAACGTGGGAACAAGAACGTCGGAAGAAGAACGTGGGAAAAAGAACGTCGGAAGAACGTGGGAACAAGAACGTCGGAATATCAATACACTAAGTGTATGAGAGAAGACATCGTTCATCTGATAACTAGAGGGAGAGGAAAGGGAGAGAGAGAGAGACAGAGAAATCTAAGGATGAAAAGGGAGGAAAGTTGAAAGGGAGAGTGGAATGTTGAGGCAACGGGGAAGAGGGAAGAAGAGGGGAGAAGGGGGGAGATGGGATGGAGAGAGTCGGAAGGAATCGGATGGAGAGGACGGGGGGAGAGAACGTGGGAAAGGAAGTCGATATTAAAGTGTGAGAGAACGTCAGAAGATAAGTGGATGAATGAAGGAGGATGAGGGGAAGAGAAGAAGAAAAGGATGAGGAGAGGAAGTGAGGAAGGAAGGATGAGGGAGATGAGGGGGAGAGGGATGAGGAGGGAGGATGAAGGAAGATGAAGAGGGAGGGAGAATGAGGAGGAGGATGAGGAGGGAGGATGAAGAGGGAGGAGGATGAGGAGGAGGATGAAGGGAGGATGAGGAGGAAATGAAGAGGGAGGGGAGGGAGTGAGGAGGAAAGATGGAAGAGGGAGGAGGATGAGAGAGGATGAGGAGGAAAGATGAATGAGGGAGGAGGATGAGAGAGGAGGGAGGGAGGATGAAGAGGGAGGAGGATGAGGAGTGAGAGGATGAGGAGGGAGGATGAGGGAAGATGAAGAGGATGAGGAGGGAAGATGAAGAGAGGGAGAGGAGGATGAGGGAGGGGATGAGGGAGGGACTAGGATGAGGAGGGAGGATGAGGAGGAAGGAAGGATGAGGGGAGAGAGAGAGGAAGGATGAAGGAGGATGAGGAGGGAGGATAGAGGGAGAGAGGATGGAGAGAGGGAGGGAGGATGAGGGAAGGGAGGAGGAGGAGGAGGGGAGAGGGAGGAGGAGGAGAGAGGGAGGGACGAGAGGGAGGAGATAGGGGAGAGATAGGAGAGGAGGGAGGGAGGATGATGAGGGAAGATGAGGAGGGAAGATGAGGAGGGAGGACGAGGAGGGAGGATGATGAGGGAGGATGAGGAGGAGGGAGGAGGATGAAGGACAAATTCAAGAGGACGGACAAGAAAAAAACAGGGAAGGAGACAGGAAGAAAAGTACAGTGAAGGGAGGTACAATGAAGGGAGAAAAGTACAGTGAAGGAAAAGTACAGTGAAGGGAGGTACAATGAAGGAAAAGTACAGTGAAGGGAGGTACAATGAAGGAAAAGTACAGTGAAGGGAGGTACAATGAAGGAAAAGTACAGTGAAGGGAGGTACAATGAAGGAAAAGTACAGTGAAGTGAGGTACAATGAAGGAAGAAAAGTACAGTGAAGGGAGGTACAATGAAGGGAGAAAAGTACAGTGAAGGGAGGTACAATGAAGGGAGAAAAGTACAGTGAAGGGAAGTACAATGAAGGGAGAAAAGTACAGTGAAGGGAGGTACAATGAAGGAAAAGTACAGTGAAGGGAGGTACAATGAAGGAAAAGTACAGTGAAGGGAGGTACAATGAAGGAAAAGTACAGTGAAGGGAGGTACAATGAAGGAAAAGTACAGTGAAGGGAGGTACAATGAAGGAAAAGTACAGTGAAGGGAGGTACAATGAAGGGAGAAAAGTGCAGTGAAGGGAGGTACAATGAAAGGAGAAAAGTACAGTGAAGGGACGTACAATGAAAGGAGAAAAGTACATTGAAGGGACGTACAATGAAAGGAGAAAAGTACAGTGAAGGGAGGTACAATGAAAGGAGAAAAGTACAGTGAAGGGAGATACAATGAAAGGAGAAAAGTACAGTGAAGGGAGGTACAATGAAGGGAGAAAAGTACAGTGAAGGGAGGTACAATGAAGGAAAAGTACAGTGAAGGGAGGTACAATGGAGAAAAGTAGTGAAGGGAGGTACAATGAAGGGAGAAAAGTGCAGTGAAGGGAGGTACAATGGAGGAAAGTACAGTGAAGGGAGGTACAATGAAAGGAGAAAAGTACAGTGAAGGGAGGTACAATGGAGGGAGGAGGGAGGTACAATGAAGGGAGAAAAGTACAGTGAAGGGGGAGGGGGGTACAATGAACGGAGGTACAATGAAGGGAGGAGGGAGGTACAATGAACGGAGGTACAATGAAGGGAGGAGAAAAATGCAGTGAAGGGAGGAGGGAGGTACAATGAAGGGAGGAGAAAAGTACAGTTTAGGGAGGAGGGAGATAAAATGGAGGGAGGTACAATGAAGGGACCAGGTACACTGGAGGGGGTATAATGAAGGAAGGTACAATGACGCAGAGGTACAATGGACGCACAATGAAGGGAAGAGGAAGGTGCAATCAAGGGAGAAGGGAAGTTCAATGAACGGATAAGAGAGGTACAATGAAGAGAGGAAGATACAATGGAGAGGTGCAATGAAGGGAGGAGAGAGGTACAATAATGATAGGAGAGGTACAATGAAGGGAGGGAGGCACAATGAAGGGAGGAGGAAGGTACAATGGAGAGAGGTACAGTGAAGTGAAGAGAGAGGTACAATGAACGGAAAAGTACAATGAAGGGAGGAGGGAGGTACAATGAAGGAGGAAGGAAGGTACAGTGAAGGAAAGAGGTACAATGAAGAAGGAAGGTACAATGGAGGGGACAGGTACAATAAAAGGAGAGAGTGGTCCAGAAGACAAAATTTTCAGCATCACACTGGTGCAGGCAGCATGACAGTGGTGCAGGCAGCATGACAGTGGTGCAGGCAGCATCACACTGGTGGAGGCAGCATCACATTGGTGCAGGCAGCATCACAGTGGTGCAGGCAGCATCACAGTGGTGCAGGCAGCGTCACACTGGTGCAGGCATCACAGTGGTGTACGCAGCATCACAGTGGTGTACGCAGCATCACACTGGTGCAGACAGCATCACAGTGGTGTACGCAGCATCACACTGGTGCAGACAGCATCACAGTGGTGCAGGCATCACAGTGGTGCAGGCAGCGTCACAGTGGCACAAGCAGCGTCACAGTGGTGCAGGCACCGTCACAGTGCACGCAGCATCACAGTGGTGCAGGCAGCATCAAATGGTGCAGGCAGCATCACACTGGTGTAGGCAGCATCACACTAGTGCAGGCAGCATCACACTGGTGCAGGCAGCATCACACTGGTGCAGACAGCATCACAGTGGTGCAGGCAGCATCACACTGGTGCAGGCAGCATCACACGTGTAGGCAGCATCACACTGGTGCAGGCAGCATCACACTATTGCAGGCAGCATCACACTGGTGCAGGCAGTATCACACTGGTGTAGGCAGCATCACACTGGTGCAGGCAGCATCACACTGGTGTAGGCAGCATCACACTGGTGCAGGCAGCATCACACTGGTGTAGGCAGCATCACACTGGTGCAGGCAGCATCACACTAGTGCAGGCAGCATCACACTAGTGCAGGCAGCATCACACTGGTGCAGGCAGCATCACACTGGTGCAGGCAGCATCACACTGGTGCAGGCAGCATCACAGTGGTGCAGGCAGCATCACAGTGGTGCAGGCAGCATCAAAGTGGTGCAGGCAGCATCACAGTGGTGCAGGCAGCATCACAGTGGTGCAGGCAGCATCACAGTGGTGCAGGCACCATCACAGTGGTGCAGGCAGCATCACACTGGTGCAGGCAGCATCACACTGGTGCAGGCAGCATCACACTGGTGCAGGCACCATCACACTGGTGCAGGCACATCACATGGTGCAGGCAGCATCACAGTGGTACAGGCAGCATCACAGTGGTCAGGCAGCATCACACTGGTGCAGGCAGCATCACATGGTGCAGGCAGCATCACATGGTGCAGGCAGCATCACAGTGGTGCAGGCAGCATCACAGTGGTGCAGGCAGCATCAAAGTGGTGCAGGCAGCATCACAGTGGTGCAGGCAGCATCACAGTGGTGCAGGCACCATCACAGTGGTGCAGGCACCATCACAGTGGTGCAGGCACCATCACAGTGGTGCAGGCAGCATCACACTGGTGCAGGCAGCATCACACTGGTGCAGGCAGCATCACACTGGTGCAGGCACCATCACACTGGTGCAGGCACCATCACACTGGTGCAGGCAGCATCACAGTGGTACAGGCAGCATCACAGTGGTACAGGCAGCATCACACTGGTGCAGGCAGCATCACACTGGTGCGGGCAGCATCACACTGGTGCAGGCAGCATCACACTGGTGCAGGCAGCATCACACTGGTGCAGGCAGCATCACACTGGTGCAGGCAGCATCACACTGGTGCAGGCAGCATCACACTGGTGCAGGCAGCATCACACTGGTGCAGGCAGCATCACACTGGTGCAGGCAGCATCACACTGGTGCAGGCAGCATCACAGTGGTGCAGGCAGCATCACAGTGGTGCAGGCAGCATCACAGTGGTGCAGGCAGCATCACAGTGGTGCAGGCAGCATCACAGTGGTGCAGGCAGCATCACACTGATGCAGGCAGCATCACAGTGGTGCAGGCAGCATCACAGTGGTGCAGGCAGCATCACACTGGTGCAGGCAGCAACACACTGGTGCAGGCAGCAACACAGTGGTGCAGGCAGCATCACACTGGTGCAGGCAGCATCACACTGGTGCAGGCAGCATCACAGTGGTGCAGGCAGCATCACACTGGTGCAGGCAGCATCACACTGGTGCAGGCAGCATCACACTGGTGCAGGCAGCAACACTCTGGTGCAGGCAGCAACACACTGGTGCAGGCAGCATTACACTGGTGCAGGCAGCAACACACTGGTGCAGGCAGCATCACACTGGTGCAGGCAGCATCACACTGGTGCAGGCAGCATCACACTGGTGCAGGCAGCAACACACTGGTGCAGGCAGCAACACACTGGTGCAGGCAGCAACACACTGGTGCAGGCAGCATCACACTGGTGCAGGCAGCAACACACTGGTGCAGGCAGCATCACACTGGTGCAGGCAGCAACACACTGGTGCAGGCAGCATCACAGTGGTGCAGGCAGCAACACACTGGTGCAGGTAGCAACACACTGGTGCAGGCAGCATCACACTGGTGCAGGCAGCAACACACTGGTGCAGGCAGCAACACACTGGTGCAGGCAGCATCACACGTGGTGCAGGCAGCATCACACTGGTGCAGGCAGCAACACACTGGTGCAGGCAGCATCACAGTGGTGCAGGCAGCAACACACTGGTGCAGGCAGCAACACACTGGTGCAGGCAGCATCACACTGGTGCAGGCAGCATCACACTGGTGCAGGCAGCAACACACTGGTGCAGGCAGCAACACACTGGTGCAGGCAGCATCACACTGGTGCAGGCAGCAACACACTGGTGCAGGCAGCATCACACTGGTGCAGGCAGCAACACACTGGTGCAGGCAGCAACACACTGGTGCAGGCAGCAACACACTGGTGCAGGCAGCATCACACTGGTGCAGGCAGCAACACACTGGTGCAGGCAGCAACACACTGGTGCAGGCAGCAACACACTGGTGCAGGCAGCAACACACTGGTGCAGGCAGCAACACACTGGTGCAGGCAGCAACACACTGGTGCAGGCAGCATCACAGTGGTGCAGGCAGCATCACAGTGGTGCAGGCAGCAACACACTGGTGCAGGCAGCAACACACTGGTGCAGGCAGCAACACACTGGTGCAGGCAGCAACACACTGGTGCAGGCAGCAACACACTGGTGCAGGCAGCAACACACTGGTGCAGGCAGCATCACACTGGTGCAGGCAGCAACACACTGGTGCAGGCAGCAACACACTGGTGCAGGCAGCAACACTGGTGCAGGCAGCAACACAAGACAGGTTTGTCGAGTTTAAAAACATTATAGAAAACGCGCCGCCACTCGTGGCAAAACGTTTTCTATAATAAATGTTGTAAAATGTACATAAATTGTTCCCATAGACAACACTGTTGTCACCAACAACAGTGTTGTCACCAACAAGTGTTGTCACCAACAACAGAGTTGTCACCAACAAGTGTTGTCACCAACAACAGTGTTGTCACCAACAACAGTGTTGTCACCAACAAGTGTCACCAACAACAGTGTTGTCACCAACAACAGTGTTGTCACCAACAACAGTATTGTCACCAACAACAGTGTTGTCACCAACAACAGTGTTGTCACCAACATTGTCACCAACAACAGTGTTGTCACCAACAACATTGTCACCAACAACACTGTTGTCACCAACAACATTGTCACCAACAACAGTGTTGTCACCAACAACAGTGTTGTCACCAAGAACAGTGTTGTCACCAAGAACAGTGTTGTCACCAAGAACAGTGTTGTCACCAAGAACAGTGTTGTCACCAACAAGTGTTGTCACAACACTGTAGAGTAGTAAGACTCTAAACTCATCGAAGGTATATCAGTGATAGTACTGGCCAAGATAACAGGGTGTCCAAACTCAGCATTCTTGCCCTGGGGGGCAAGACACGTGTGCAACACTGGGGGGCAAGACACGTGTGCAACACTGGGGGACAAGATACGTGCAACAATGGGGGAATGCAAGACACGTGTGCAACACTGGGGGACAAGATACGTGCAACACTGGGGGCAAGATACGTGCAACACTGGGGGAGGGTGGAAGACACGTGTGCAACGCAACACTTGGGGGCAAGACACGTGTGCAACACTTGGGGGCAAGACACGTGTGCAACACTGGGGGACAAGATACGTGCAACAATGGGGGAATGGAGACACGTGTGCAACACTGGGGGACAAGATACGTGCAACACTGGGGTGCAAGATACGTGTGCAACACTGGGGGGATGGAAGACACGTGTGCAACACTGGGGGAAAGATACGTGTGCAAAACTGGGGGTCAAGACACGTGTGCAACACTTGGGGCAAGATACGTGCAACACAGGGGGGGAAGACACGTATGCAACACGGGGGGGGGAACTCACGTGTGCAACATTTGGGGGAAGACAGGATACGTATGCAACACTTGGGTGTCCTCATCTGACGAAACGTTTCGGTGGAGAAATGTAAGTGTTGCAACATTGTTATTGCTTAAGTTGACGGTAATGACTACTGTTTATGACAGGATGTAAGAAAAAGAGGGCATGGAGGAGGGAAGAAGGAGGGGGCGAAAGGGAGAAAGGAGATGGAGGGAAGGGAGGTAAGATAGAAGTTAAAGAAGAAGGGAGTGAAGAAAGGAAAGGAGTGAAGGAGAGAGAGAGAGAGTGCAGGTAGGTAGGAAGGTAGGTAAGCATTATAAAGGTAACTATTATTTAAGTATCACCTGGTCAGCCATATATCCCGGGTGTGTAGAGTCAGGTACACTCAGCAGGAGGTCGAAGTTCTCCCCTCCCTGCAACAACATAAAACCAAACTCATAACAACTCAACAAATCATAAAGTTAACTGGGAGTTTCACACCTCCACGCCAGAAATTATAAATAATAAATTTTTCACACACAACAGATGCAGCCTGAGTAAATGGTTAGTGTACTAAGGAAGCTAAGAGTACTAAGAGTATCTTAATGGCAGTGCTTGTATACAAGATACTCTCTTAAAAACTGCTAAGTTAAATATTTCAATTATCATTAATAAATAATGAAAACCTGCTGGGAAATTATATATAATGCAAACTCAATCATTTTTACAGGAAAGTGAGAGTACGGTGACTGAGAGAACAACCAGCACTAGTGCACGACTCTCTCACACTCAGACTCTCTCTCTCACCCAGGTACTGTGCCTCTCTCTCTCACACACACACCCAGACACTATACCTCTCTCTCACCCAGGCACTGTGCCTCTCTCTCTCACACACACACCCAGACACTATACCTCTCTCTCACCCAGGCACTGTGCCTCTCTCACACACCCAGGCACTGTACCTCTCTCACACACCCAGGCACTGTACCTCTCTTTCACCCAGACACTGTGCCTCTCTCACACCCAGGCACTGTGCCTCTCTCTCACCCAGACACTGTGCCTCTCTCACACCCAGGCACTGTGCCTCTCTCACCCAGGTACTGTGCCTCTCTCTCTCACACACACCCAGACACTGTACCTCTCTCACCCAGGCACTGTGCCTCTCTCTCACACACACCCAGACACTGTACCTCTCTCACCCAGGCACTGTGCCTCTCTCTCACACACACCCAGACACTGTACCTCTCTCACCCAGGCACTGTGCCTCTCTCACACACACACACAGACACTGTACCTCTCTCACCCAGGCACTGTGCCTCTCTCACACACACACCCAGACACTGTACCTCTCTCACCCAGGCACTGTGCCTCTCTCTCACACACACCCAGACACTGTACCTCTCTCACCCAGGCACTGTCCCTCTCTCTCACACACCCAGACACTGTACCTCTCTCACCCAGGTACTGTGCCTCTCTCTCACACACACCCAGACACTGTACCTCTCTCACCCAGGCACTGTGTCTCTCTCTCACACACACCCAGACACTGTACCTCTCTCACCCAGGCACTGTGCCTCTCTCTCACACACCCAGACACTGTACCTCTCTCACCCAGGTACTGTGCCTCTCTCTCACACACACCCAGACACTGTACCTCTCTCACCCAGGCACTGTGCCTCTCTCACACACCCAGACACTGTACCTCTCTCACCCAGGCACTGTGCCCCTCTCACACACACACCCAGACACTGTACCTCTCTCACCCAGGTACTGTGCCTCTCTCACACACACACCCAGACACTGTACCTCTCACCCAGGTACTGTGCCTCTCTCTCACACACACCCAGACACTGTACCTCTCTCACCCAGGCACTGTGCCTCTCTCACACACCCAGGCACTGTACCTCTCTCACACACCCAGACACTGTACCTCTCTCTCACCCAGGTACTGTGCCTCTCTCACACACACACCCAGACACTGTACCTCTCTCTCACCCAGGTACTGTGCCTCTCTCTCACACACACCCAGACACTGTACCTCTCTCACCCAGGCACTGTGCCTCTCTCTCACACACACCCAGACACTGTACCTCTCTCTCACCCAGGTACTGTGCCTCTCTCACACACACACCCAGACACTGTACCTCTCTCTCACCCAGGCACTGTGCCTCTCTCTCACACACACCCAGACACTGTACCTCTCTCACCCAGGCACTGTGCCTCTCTCTCTCACACACCCAGACACTGTACCTCTCTCTCACCCAGGTACTGTGCCTCTCTCTCACACACACCCAGACACTGTACCTCTCTCTCACCCAGGTACTGTGCCTCTCACACACCCAGACACTGTACCTCTCTCTCACCCAGGTACTGTGCCTCTCTCTCACACACACCCAGACACTGTACCTCTCTCACCCAGGTACTGTGCCTCTCTCTCACACACACCCAGATACTATACCTCTCTCTCACCCAGGCACTGTGCCTCTCTCACACACTCAGGCACTGTGCCTCTCTCTCAACATTGTGCCTCTCACACACCCCGGACACTGACTCTCTCTCTCTCTCCCCCCCAGGCACTGTGCCTCTCTCTCACCTAGGCACTGTGCCTCTCTCACCCAGGCACTGTGTCTCTCTCTCACACACACCCAGGCAATGTGCCTCTCTCTCAACATTGTGCCTCTCTCTCACACACCCCGGACACTGTGCCTCTCTCACCCAGGCACTGTGCCTCTCTCACCCAAACACAGCGCCTCTCTCTCATCCAAACACAGTGCCTCTCTCACCCAGGCACTGTGCCTCTCACACCCAGGCACTGTGCCTCTCTCACCCAAACACAGCGCCTCTCTCTCACCCAAACACAGCGCCTCTCTCTCACCCAAACACAGCGCCTCTCTCTCACCCAAACACAGTGCCTCTCTCACCCAGGCACAGCTTCACCAAGACTAACAACAATCACCTCTTACCCTAGTCTTCCCTCACATTAAAAACTTATTTATCTACGAGTGCAACAGAAAACGGACCACAACAAAACACAATGTACATCCAGTGACGCGAAATCATTACAAAAAAAAAAGTTCGAAAAAATAGGACACCTTTGTATTGCTAAAAGAAATTACAAAACGTAAGACATTGGTAAACATTATAAACACTCGAGTCATTGTTAACAAAGCATGAGATGATGAAATATAATGATGAAATACATGACGTAACAGTCCTCTTGCGTTATCAAGGTAGCACCTGCCTTGATGAAGAGTTCTCCAGCGTTATCAAGGTAGCACCTGCCTTGATGAAGAGCTCTCCAGCGTTATCAAGGTAGCACTGCCTTGATGAAGAGCTCTCCAGCGTTATCAAGGTAGCACTTGCCTTGATGAAGAGCTCTCCAGCGTTATCAAGGTAGCACCTGCCTTGATGAAGAGCTCTCCAGCGTTATCAAGGTAGCACCTGCCTTGATGAAGAGTTCTCCAGCATTATCAAGGTAGCACCTGCCTTGATGAAGAGCTCTCCAACGTATCAAGGTAGCACTTGCCTTGATGAGAGCTCTCCAGCGTTATCAAGGTAGCACTGCCTTGATGAAGAGCTCTCCAGCGTTATCAAGGTAGCACCTGCCTTGATGAAGAGTTCTCCAGCATTATCAAGGTAGCACCTGCCTTGATGAAGAGCTCTCCAACGTTATCAAGGTAGCACCTGCCTTGATGAAGAGCTCTCCAGCGTTATCAAGGTAGCACCTGCCTTGATGAAGAGCTCTCCAGGATATCAAGGTAGCACCTGCCTTGATGAAGAGCTCTCTAGCGTTATCAAGGTAGCCCCTGCCTTGATAACGCTGGAGAGTATAGACAACGAGTAGATGCAACAAGGAATATTAATGAGGCGTCGACCCAACCTTTAGAAAACACAACTTAAATGCTGCCACTGTCAGGACAATGATAGACTGCAACACAACGGTGACAGAACAATGATAGGCTGCAACACAACATTAACAGAACAATGATAGGTTACAACAAAACATTAACAGAACAATGATAGGTTGCAACAAAACGTTAACAGAACAATGAGAGGCTGCAACAAAACATTAACAGAACAATGATAGGCTGCAACAAAACGTTAACAGAACAATGATAGGCTGCAACAAAACGTTAACAGAACAATGAGAGGCTGCAACAAAACGTTAACAGAACAATGATAGGCTGCAACAAAACGTTAACAGAACAATGAGAGGCTGCAACAAAACGTTAACAGAACAATGATAGGCTGCAACAAAACGTTAACAGAACAATGAGAGGCTGCAACAAAACGTTAACAGAACAATGAGAGGCTGCAACAAAACGTTAACAGAACAATGAGAGGCTGCAACAAAACGTTAACAGAACAATGAGAGGCTGCAACAAAACATTAAAAGAACAATGATAAGCTGCAACACAACAATAACAGAACAATGATAGGCTGCAACACAACATTAACAGAACAATGATAGGCTGCAACACAACATTAACAGAACAATGATAGGATGCAACACAATAACAGAACAATGATAGGCTGCAACACAACAGTAACAGAACAATGATAGGCTGCAACACAACAGTAACAGAACAATGATAGGCTGCAACACAATATTAACAAAACAATGATAGGCTGCAACACACCATTAACAAAACAATGATAGGTTGCAACACAATAACAGAACAATGATAGGCTGCAACAAAACATTAACAGAACAATGAGAGGCTGCAACACAACAATAACAGAACAATGATAGGCTGCAACACACCATTAACAAAACAATGATAGGTTGCAACACATCATTAACGAAACAATGATAGGCTGCAACACAACATTAACAGATCAATGATAGGTTGCAACACAACATTAACAGAACAATGATAGGCTGCAACACAACATTGATAGGTTGCAACACATTAACAGAACAATGACAGGCTGCAACAAACGGCGAACTTCAAATCACCTGCTGTTCTCTCGTTAAGAACATTGTTCTCAAGCCACGAGAGACATGACGGGTCGCTGTTATATCTCGTGGCTTGCCGTCGCTGAATTCGAAAATGTCAGTAGGTTTTCCAAACTGATTCTAGTTTGTGAGATACTGCACACCTACCGTCAATTATCAGGAGCTTAGCCATAACGCCGGTATATATATATATATATATATATATATATATATATATATATATATATATATATATATTATATATATATATATATATATATATATGGTGACAATTTGTATATACAGTTTTCATAAAGATTAAATTATTTAAATTATTTAATATTTATGGAAAGGAGTTGTATTAACAACGATCACTGACAATATTGTAACCTTGATTTTTTGTTTTGTTTTCGGATAAACAAGAGGTCTTCACGAAGAGTCTGCTAAAACAATATAAATGAATTTTGCTACATTTGTGGTGAACACTCTTTGTAAAAACAAAGAGAAAAATATCAGAGATTTTGTAAAACAAACTTATCTTGCTTATTTTGGAGTGGTGTTTGGAGACCAAGTGTTGGGCTCCCCATAACGGTCTGCAAATACTGTGTAGAATGCTTAACACAATGGTAAAATATACAAAAGAAAAGTTTAAACTTGGGAGTGTCTATGGTGCGGAGAACCGAAAAACCACCATAATGATTGTTATTTCTGTGTAGTGAATGTGAAAGGTTTCAATCGATACAAGAAAATTAAGTGGGAATATGGTGACTTGTAGTGAGCAAGGATCACTGTGCCAGTGACGACGTTACCATACCAGTGTTTACAACACTGACCTTCCATTGTCAGATGTTGAACAAACTCAGGGTTTAGGATGTAACACAGGTGGTAACACTGGAAGTAAACATATCAACATCTCAGTAATTATCCCAAGAAAAACTTAAAGTATCTCTGAACTTTGTATACTGTAGAAGTTAAAATAACAGCTTATCGGACAAGACAGGTTGAACTCCTTCCTTACTTCAGCCAAGATGATCAACTATATACTGCAATAACATCTCTGGACTTCTTCGAATGGATCTCTAACACTAGTGATTGGAGATTAGTGACTGTTTATAAACAGTTCCACTAGAAGCTTGAAATGTATCTTACTGCACAATGGTAACCAATATTCATCTTCCAATTGTTCACTCAACAAAACTCTGCTGATGACCAACATAGAAGAAAATCGTACAAACAACGTTTTTATATGTAATAATTAGTGGTATCTGAATAATCTTACTATGTTACTCTATTATACACAATATAGTGCTAATATACATTACACGATTTGACTTTTGATTATCTGGAAAATAATTTCAATTCCATTTGTAAGTTAGCCCCGCCTGATCAATATATTTTTCACATCTTTTTATATTTTAGAGTGGCATAGCAAACTTATCAAAAGCTAAATCCAATCAAGGAAAACCGATGACATATACGGAATCACCACCACAAACTGATCTTAAACTCACAGTAATATCATTGGCCAGAAAATGCGTGTTGGCCAGTGAATGTAAATAAATCATCTACATTTTAGCAGCGATATGCATATAAATAACAGAATTAATATTAACTAGAAATACAAATCATCGCAATTTTAAATCAAACTTCTACTTTAGGCAGCATTTAAAAGGCAAGAATTAAACCACCGCAAAATAGTGTGAGTGTACTCTGTG
>NC_069420.1:30221799-30269299 GCF_026875155.1 Cherax quadricarinatus
TCATTGTTCATCAGTGTAGTTACCATCATTGTTCGTCAATGCAGTTACCATCAGTGTTCATCAATGTAGTTACCATCACTGTTCATCAGTGTAGTTACTATCACTGTTCATCAGTGTAGTTACCATCACTGTTCATCAGTGTAGTTACCATCACTGTTCATCAGTGTAGTTACCATCACTGTTCATCAGTGTAGTTACCATCATTGTTCGTCAATGTAGTTACCATCACTGTTCATCAGTGTAGTTACCATCATTGTTCATCAGTGTAGTTACCATCACTGTTCATCAGTGTAGTTACCATCACTGTTCATCAGTGTAGTTACCATCATTGTTCATCAGTGTAGTTACTATCATTGTTCATCAGTGTAGTTACCATCATTGTTCATCAGTGTAGTTACCATCACTGTTCATCAGTGTAGTTACCATCACTGTTCATCAGTGTAGTTACCATCATTGTAGCTACCCATCACTTACCTTTGACCCTTACTGACCCTGGTGACCTGTGATCCCTGTTGACCTGGCTGACCCCATCATGGCCGGGCACACCAGAATTTAGGTCAGAAGAAAGGGTCATTAAGAAGGCCTCTAGAGAGCTTTAACCAGGATAAATTATAGTGAAGGTAGTGATGGTAGTAGTGGTAGTGGTGATAGTTGTGGTAGTGGTAGTCGTGGTACCAGTGGTGGTGATAGTGGTGGCAGTTTTAGTAGGGGTAGTGATAGACGAGGTGGGGGTGGTACTGGGGGTGGTACTAGGGGTGGTGGTGGTGGTGGTAGTGAGGGTAGTGATGGTGGTAGTGGGGGTGGTGGTAGTGGGGGGGGTACTGATGGTGATAAAGCTGCCACCTAGCGACAATAAGGTAATGTAAGTTGTTGATATAGAACAATACTCCAGCCTGGAGAACTACTGTGACAGAAGTTGTTGATATAGAAGGCTCTCGTTATCCATCTTCTCACTGTCCTTGTGGTTATCCTGCACACCCACCAGTCAACCATCACCCCTCACCCACTTTACCAACCTCTTCCCACTAGTTAAGCAGTCAACCACCACCCTTCACTCACCTTATCAACCTCTTTTCACTAGTTAACCAGTCAACCACTATTTAACCAGCAAAACTAATCCTTAAAACCAACGAAGCAGGTCAAGTCAGGTCTTGGGAAGCCAAGCTTGGAAGGATCCAAGCTAAGACGCCGGGCTTGGGCAGTGGCTTAGCGATTTCAACCCGTCTCACTAAGCCAAGCCATCAGCACAACCAAGCCACTGTTGCACAAGAGCAACGATGGTGGTAGCTGAGAGGGGAATTGCAATAGGGAATGGAGCGGATGGCAGTTGGGGTGGAATTGTGGTAGAGGCGGAAATAGTGGCAGAGGTGGAAATGGTGGTAGCTGAGGTGGTAGAGGTGGAAATGGTGGTAGAGGCGGAAATTGTGGTAGAGGTAGAAATAGTGGTAGAGACGGAAATGGTGGTAGAGGTGGAAATAGTGGTAGCTGAGGCGGAAATGGTGGTAGTTCAGGTGGAAATGGTGGTAGCTGAGGCGGAAATGGTGGTAGTTGAGGTGGAAATGACGGCAGTTGAGGCGGAAATGGTGGTAGAGGTGGAGATGGTAGCTCAGGCGGAAAAGATGGTAGTTGAGGTGGAAATGGGGGTAGCTGAGGTGGAAATGGTGGTAGTGGTGGAAATGGTGGTAGCTGAGGTGGAAATGGTGGTAGCTGACGTGAAAATGGTGGTAGTCGAGGCGAAAATGGTGACAGGTGAGGTGGAAATGGTGGTAGTGGTGGTGGAAATGGTGGTAGCTGAGGTGGAAATGGTGGTAGAGGTGGAAATGGTGGTAGCTGAGGTGGAGATGGTAGCTCAGGCGGAAATGGTGACAGGTGAGGTGGAAATGGTGGTAGAGGTGGAAATGGTGGTAGCTGAGGTGGAAATGGTGGTAGCTGAGGTGGAAATGGTGGTAGTGGTGGAAATGGTGGTAGCTGAGGTGGAAATGGTGGTAGAGGTGGAAATGGTGGTAGCTGAGGTGGAGATGGTGGTAGCTGAGGTGGAGATGGTAGCTCAGGCGGAAATGGTGACAGGTGAGGTGGAAATGGTGGTAGAGGTGGAAATGGTGGTAGCTGAGGTGGAAATGGTGGTAGCTGAGGTGGAAAATGGTGGTAGCTGAGGTGGAAATGGTGGTAGAGGCGGAAATGGTGGTAGCTGAGGTGGAAATGGTGGTAGGGGCGGAAATGGTGGTAGCTGAGGTGGAAATGGTGGTAGGGGCGGAAATGGTGATTGTTCAGGTGGAATGGTTGTAGTTGAGGCGGAAATGGTGGTAGTTGAACTGGAAATGGTGGTAGAGGTGGAAATGGTGGTAGTTGAGGTAGAAATGGTGGTAGTGGAAATGGTAGTTGAGGTAGAAATGGTAGTGGAAATGGTAGTATCTGAGGTGGAAATGGTGGTAGCTGAGGTGGAAATGGTGGTAGCTAAGGTGGAAATGGTACCTGAGGTGGAAATGGTGGTAGTTGAGGCGGAAATGGTGGTAAAGGTGGAAATAGTGATAGTTAAGATGGAAATGGTAGTTGAGGTGGAAATGGTGGTAGTTCAGGCGAAAATGGTGGTAGAGGCGGAAATGGTGGTAGAGGTGGAAATGGTGGTAGCTGAGGTGGAAATGGTGGTAGCTGAGGTGGAAATGGTGGTAGAGGTGGAAATGGTGGTAGCTGAGGTGGAAATGGTTGTAGCTGAGGTGGAAATGGTGGTAGCTGAGGTGGAAATGGTGGTAGAGGTGGAAATGGTAGCTGAGGTGGAAACAGTGGTAGTTGAGGTGGAAATGGTGGTAGTTGAGGTGGAAATGGTGGTAGCTGAGGTGGAAATGGTGGTTGTTGAGGTGGAAATGATGGTAGAGGTGGAAATGTTGGTAGTTCAGGAGGAAATTGTGGTAGTTGGAAATGGTGGTAGTTGAGGCGGAAATGGTGGTAGAGGCGGAAATGGTTGTAGTTGAGGCAGAAATGGTGGTAGTTGAGGCAGAAATGGTGGTAGTTGAGGCAGAAATGGTGGTAGTTGAGGCAGAAATGGTGGTAGTTGAGGCAGAAATGGTGGTAGTTGAGGCGGACGAAAGGTTAATTTTTTATTCAACTTCGATAAACAGTTTAAATTTTAAGTTTTATTTAGCAAATTGTGTATATTAACCCAGTGTAGTGTATATTAACCCAGTGTAGTGTATATTAACCCAGTGTAGTGTATATTAACCCAGTGTAGTGTATATTAACCCAGTGTAATGTATATTAACTCAGTGTAGTGTATATTAACCCAGTGTAGTGTATATTAACCCAGTGTAATGTATATTAACCCAGTGTGGTGTATATTAACCCAGTATAGTGTATATTAACCCAGTGTAGTGTATATTAACTCAGTGTAGTGTATATTAACCCAGTGTAGTGTATATTAACCCAGTGTAGTGTATATTAACCCAGTGTAGTGTATATTAACCCAGAGTTGTGTATATTAACCCAGTGTAGTATATATTAACCCAGTGTAGTATATATTAACCCAGTGTAGTGTATATTAACCCAGTGTAGTGTATATTAACCCAGTGTAATGTATATTAACTCAGTGTAGTGTATATTAACCCAGTGTAGTGTATATTAACCCAGTGTAGTGTATATTAACCCAGTGTTGTGTATATTAACCCAGTGTGGTGTATATTAACCCAGTGTAGTGTATATTAACCCAGTGTAGTGTATATTAACCCAGTGTAGTGTATATTAACCCAGTGTGGTGTATATTAACCCAGTGTAGTGTATATTAACCCAGTGTAGTGTATATTAACCCAGTGTAGTGTATACTAACCTAGATCGAGTGTAAATTACATAAGTAAGACTAGACAGTATAACAAAGGCTCTCTCCCCACCATCCAACACTCTCTACATAGCTAAGACTACACAATATAACTGAAGGCTCTCTCTCCACCCACCAACGCACATTGTATAACAGAAGGCTCTCTCCCCATCCTTCAACACTCTCTACATAACCAAAGACTAGACAGTATAACAGAAGGCTCTCTCCCCATCCTTCAACACTCTCTACATAACCAAAGACTAGACAGTATAACAGAAGGCTCTCTCCCCATCCTTCAACACTCTCTACATAACCAAAGACTAGACAGTATAACAGAAGGCTCTCTCTCCATCCTCCAGACAACTTTCCCGCTGGGAAAAAAATAGGTGAAATGATTTCTTGACACAGAAAATGGTGGTGTGGGGAGTCGTGCAAGTCACGTAACCACAAGTTGGGGAAGAACAGCAGCAGCAGCAGCAGCCAGCTATGTTTCACTCCCCAACACACCATCACACTTCAGGTGTTTCACACATCCATCTATAATTTACCGCTGACCTGTTTCCAGAGTTGCCCAACTCTGGCATCCAGGCCTTGATTGCCCGGTCAACCAGGCTGTTGGTGCTGGCAGCCAGCTCTCCATCACAGACTGGTTGATCCCACACACACCGCAGAGGCAGTTGCATCCTCAAGACTTCCCACAATTGTTCCAGCAATATTTGTGACAGCTGCTGATAGCAGGTTGAATAGTCTGGAACAACGGATGTTGATGCAGTGTTCTCTTACAGTGCCCACGGCGCCCATGCTTTTCACTGGACTTAATTTGCACTTCCTGCCATATTTCTCACTGCAGAATGTCACTGCAGTATGTTGTTATGGCGAGGCCCTGAAGCACCGTACCATGTAACCCGCACATAGAAGAGAGGAGATTACGACGACGTTTCGGTCCGACTTGAACCATTTGGTCCAAATCGGACCGAAACGTCGTCGTAATCTCCACTCTTTATGTGCAGGTTATTTATGTATCGTTCCAGTCACGGTATTGTGACTTTTTGATTATTTACCTTCACTTGTGTATGCAAAACAACCCCCGGGGGGGGGGGGAGGGGGGGAGAATTGAGACACTTATGCAACATATGGGAATCTTTACTGAAGAAACGTTTCGCCACACAGTGGCTTCATCAGTCCAATACAAAGTAAGAAGGTGTAAGGAGAGGAGGAATGTGAAGTAATCAGTCCCTCAGCCTGGAGTCAGTGTGTTCAGTCCATCAGTGTACAAGACTGATGGACTGAACACATCGACTCCAGGCTGAGGGACTGATTACCTCAAATTCCTCCTCTCCTTATGCTTTCCATTGGACTGATGAAGCCACTGTGTGGCGAAACGTTTCTTCAGTAAAGATTCCCATATGCTGCATATGTGTCTCAATTCTTCAACTTGTCGGTTTTCAAAACTATTCATCACAACCACGAAGGGAGTTGAATGATAGCTCTAGGCCTTTCGTGTTGCAATCAACACATCAGGAGCTTGCAATGTTGGAGAAAAGAGGAAGTTCTAGTAAATATGATGACAGGGAATGTGCTTCCTGTGATCGTCTCAGCTTGAACCTTCTCGTCTCTGCAACACTGCAAGCTCCTGATGTGCCGATTGCAAAAACGAAAGGCCTAGAGCTATCATTCAACTCCCTTCGTGGTTGTTCTGCTTACCGATTCTCTGTCATCCATAAATGCTCTCAACTCATTAAGCATAAATTGTGGCATGCTTGTGTCAGAAGCCAGACACAGGTATGGTAGGATTGTGGACAGTGGAGTCAGAGTGCACATGCTGTGGATTCCATCTCACATTGGTCTTCAGATGCATGATAGAACTGATAAATTGGCTAAGCTGTATGCTTTCAAAGAGGCAGTAGATTACAATCTTGGCTTGTCAGGTAGTAGTTTGAGAACAATAATACGAAAAGAACTTCAGCTGAATTTTATGGACTTAAGGCTCAGGGAGATTGACACCAGCGAGTCCATCTATCATCATTCTATCATGCAGGAGGAGCCACATGTCTATGGTGCATCCAACAAAATAAGCAGACTCTTGGATGTCACTACCGCCCGGCTCCGGCTGCGTTACAAGTATCTTTGGCAGGTTAAATCACCACCACCAGATGTAGACCAAACGAAATGTAAACTTTGCCAGATGGATTATTGTCACACCCTGCGTTATTATGTACTGGAGTGCGATAAAATTAATGAATTTAGAAACAACTCACTCAGAAGTGTTCAAGAAACGGCTAAGTATTTTATCCACAGTGGTATATTACAGACCATTCTGGAGAAATACCCTGACTTTGCTAGCTGTAAATAAAGCATTACCACATATGTGCATGTGTGTGTGTGTGTGTGTGTGTGTGTGTATCGCTTGTTCGCTATTTTTGCATTCCCTGTGTATATTATTTCTCTCTCTCTCTCTCTCCACACACAACTACATTCCAGTTTACTGAGTTGTTGTCAGTAGTTGAACTGGTCATGAGGTGTGGGTCTGAGGGGTAGTTGTATGATGTTACTATCAGCACCACTGAGAGTTTCCTCCCACCAGCAGTAGTTACTATTACCTCAGTAATGGGATCTCATGGTCCACTATTACGAAGAGAGGATGGAGGGTTAGTGGGGTAAGGGGTTGGCGGGGGTGGCAGGGATGGCAGGGAAGGGTGGCAGGGAGGGGTGGCAAGGGCTGGCAGGGAAGGGTGGCAGAAAGGGGAGGCCGGGAGTGTAGGCAGGGGTGGCACGGGAGGGGTGGCACGGGAGGGGTGGCAGGGAGTGTAGCAGGGGGTGGCAGGGGAGGGGTGCAGGGAGTGTAGGCAGGGGGTGGCAGGGGAAGGGTGCAGGGAGTGTAGGCAGGGGTGGCAGGGGAGGGGTGGCAGGGAGTGTAGGCAGGGGGTGGCAGGGGAGGGGTGGCAGGGAGTGTAGGCAGGGGGTGGCAGGGAGGGTGCAGGGAGTGTAGGCAGGGGTGGCAGGGGAGGGGTGGCAGGGAGTGTAGGCAGGGGGGGCAGGGGAGGGTGGAGGAGTGTAGGCAGGGGGTGGCAGGGGAGAGAACATTTCGTCGTCAGAATCACAATAATTCCTCATTTGAAATTCAGATGAGCTAAAACACACAATATTTCCCTTTAGAGCGAACTGTGTTACCAGCGCCACCAGCGCCACCAGCGGCACCAGCGGCACCAGCGGCACCAGCGCCACCAGCGGCACCAGCGGCAGCAACACTAACAACCAGAAGGAAGGAAGAGCAGCAGCAAGAGCGAACTGTGTTACCAGCGCCACCAGCGGCAGCAACACTAACAACCAGAAGGAAGGAAGAGCAGCAGCAAGAGCGAACTGTGTTACCAGCGCCACCAGCGGCAGCAACACTAACAACCAGAAGGAAGGAAGAGCAGCAGCAAGAGCGAACTGTGTTACCAGCGCCACCACGGCAGCAACACTAACAACCAGAAGGAAGGAAGAGCAGCAGCAAGAGCGAACTGTGTTACCAGCGCCACCAGCGGCAGCAACACTAACAACCAGAAGGAAGGAAGAGCAGCAGCAAGAGCGAACTGTTACCAGCGCCACCAGCGGCAGCAACACTAACAACCAGAAGGAAGGAAGAGCAGCAGCAAGAGCGAACTGTGTTACCAGCGCCACCAGCGGCAGCAACACTAACAACCAGAAGGAAGGAAGAAGAGCAGCAGCAAGAGCGAACTGTGTTACCAGCGCCACCAGCGGCAGCAACACTAACAACCAGAAGGAAGGAAGAGCAGCAGCAAGAGCGAACTGTGTTACCAGCGCCACCAGCGGCAGCAACACTAACAACCAGAAGGAAGGAAGGGCAGCAGCAAGAGCGAAACTGTGTTACCAGCGCCACCAGCGGCAGCAACACTAACAACCAGAAGGAAGGAAGAGCAGCAGCAAGAGCGAACTGTGTTACCAGCGCCACCAGCGGCAGCAACACTAACAACCAGAAGGAAGGAAAGCAGCAGCAAGAGCGAACTGTTAACCAGCGCCACCAGCGGCAGCAACACTAACAACCAGAAGGAAGGAAGAGCAGCAGCAAGAGCGAACTGTGTTACCAGCGCCACCAGCGGCAGCAACACTAACAACCAGAAGGAAGGAAGAGCAGCAGCAAGAGCGAACTGTGGTTACCAGCGCCACCAGCGGCAAGCAACACTAACAACCAGAAGGAAGGAAGAGCAGCAGCAAGAGCGAACTGTGTTACCAGCGCCACCAGCGGCAGCAACACTAACAACCAGAAGGAAGGAAGAGCAGCAGCAAGAGCGAACTGTGTTACCAGCGCCACCAGCGGCAGCAACACTAACAACCAGAAGGAAGGAAGGGCAGTAAGGAGGAAGAGCAGCAGCAAGGAGGAAGGAAGAGCAGCAGCAAGGAGGAAGGAAGAGCAGCAAGGAGGAAGAACAGCAGCAAGGAGGAAGGAAGAACAGCAAGGAGGAAGGAAGAGCAGCAAGGAGGAAGAACAGCAGCAAGGAGGAAGGAAGAGCAGCAGCAAGGAGGAAGGAAGAGCAGCAGCAAGGAGGAAGGAAGAACAGCAGCAAGGAGGAAGGAAGAACAGCAGCAAGGAGGAAGGAAGAACAGCAGCAAGGAGGAAGAACAGCAAGGAGGAAGGAAGAGCAGCAGCAAGGAGGAAGAACAGCAGCAAGGAGGAAGGAAGAGCAGCAAGGAGGAAGGAAGAGCAGCAAGGAGGAAGGAAGAGCAGCAGCAAGGAGGAAGGAAGAGCAGCAGCAAGGAGGAAGGAAGAGCAGCAGCAAGGAGGAAGGAAGAACAGTAGCAAGGAGGAAGGAAGAACAGTAGCAAGGAGGAAGGAAGAACAGTAGCAAGGAGGAAGGAAGAACAGTAGCAAGGAGGAAGGAAGAACAGCAGCAAGGAGGAAGAGCAGCAGCAAGGAGGAAGAACAGCAGCAAGAAGAGCAGCAAGGAGGAAGGAAGAGCAGCAAGGAGGAAGGAAGAGCAGTAGCAAGGAGGAAGGAAGAGCAGCAGCAAGGAGGAAGGAAGAGCAGCAGCAAGGAGGAAGGAAGAGCAGCAGCAAGGAGGAAGGAAGAACAGCAACAAGGAGGAAGAGCAGCAAGGAGGAAGAAAGCAGAAGGAGGAGAAGAGCAGCAAAGAAAAGAGCAGCAGCAAGGAGGAAGGAAGAATCAGCAAGCAAGGAGAAAGGGAAGAACAGCAGCAAGGAGGAGAAACAGCAACAAGGAGGAAGAAGCAGCAAGAGGAAAGAAGAGCAGCAAGGAGGAGGAAGAGCAGCAAGGAGGAAGGAAGAGCAGCAGCAAGGAGGAAGGAAGAACAGCAGCAAGGAGGAAGAGCAGCAAGGAGGAAGGAATAGCAGCAAGGAGGAAGGAAGAGCAGCAAGGAGGGAGGAAAAGCAGCAACAAGGAGGAAGGAAGAGCAGCAAGGAGGGAGGAAGAGCAGCAACAAGGAGGAAGGAAGAGCAGCAAGGAGGAAGGAAAAGCAGCAACAAGGAGGAAGGAAGAGCAGCAAGAGGAGGGAAGAGCAGCAACAAGAAGGAGGAAGAGCAGCAACAAGGAGAAGGAAGAGCAACAAGGAGGAAGGAAGAGCAGCAAGGAGGAAGGAAGAGCAGCAGCAAGGAGGAAGGAAGAGCAGCGAGAAGGAAGAACAGCAAGGAGGAAGGAAGAATAGCAAGGAGGAAGGAAGAGCAGCAACAAGGAGGAAGGAAGAGCAGCAACAAGGAGGAAGGAAGAGCAGCAACAAGGAGGAAGGAAGAGCAGCAACATGGAGGAAGGAAGAACAGCAGCAAGGAGGAAGAGCAGCAGCAAGGAGGAAGGAAGAGCAGCAGCAAGGAGGAAGAACAGCAAGGAGGAAGGAAGAGCAGCAGCAAGGAGGAAGGAAGAGCAGCAGCAAGGAGGAAGAACAGCAGCAAGGAGGAAGAACAGCAGCAAGAAGGAAGAACAGCAGCAAGGAGGAAGAACAGCAGCAAGGAGGAAGGAAGAGCAGCAGCTATGACGAAGGAAGAGCAGCAGCTATGACGAAGGAAGAGCAGCAAGGAGGAAGGAAAGAAGGAAGAGCAGCAGCAAGAAGGAAGAGCAGCAGCAAGGAGGAAGAACATCAGCAAGGAGGAAGGAAGAGCAGCAGCTATGACGAAGGAAGGAAGGAAGAGCAGCAGCAATGAGGAAGGAAGAGCAGCAGCAATGAGGAAGGAAGAACAGCAGCAACAAACAAGGAGCAGCAGGAGGAAGCAACAGCAACAAACAAGGAGCAGCAGGAGGAAGCAACAGCAACAAACAAGGAGCAGCAGGAGGAAGCAACAGCAACAAACAAGAGCAGCAGGAGGAAGCAACAGCAACAAACAAGGAGCAGCAGGAGGAAGCAACAGCAACAAACAAGGAGCAGCAGGAGGAAGCAACAGCAACAAACAAGGAGCAGCAGGAGGAAGCAACAGCAACAAACAAGGAGGAGCAGGAGGAAGCAACAGCAACAAACAAGGAGGAGCAGGAGGAAGCAACAGCAACAAACAAGGAGGAGCAGGAGGAAGCAACAGCAACAAACAAGGAGGAGCAGGAGGAAGCAACAGCAACAAACAAGGAGCAGCAGGAGGAAGCAACAGCAACAAACAAGGAGCAGCAGGAGGAAGCAACAGCAACAAACAAGGAGCAGCAGGAGGAAGCAACAGCAACAAACAAGGAGCAGCAGGAGGAAGCAACAGCAACAAACAAGGAGCAGCAGGAGGAAGCAACAGCAACAAACAAGGAGCAGCAGGAGGAAGCAACAGCAACAAACAAGGAGCAGCAGGAGGAAGCAACAGCAACAAACAAGGAGCAGCAGGAGGAAGCAACAGCAACAAAACAAGGAGGAGCAGGAGGAAGCAACAGCAACAAACAAGGAGGAGCAGGAGGAAGCAACAGCAACAAACAAGGAGGACAGGAGGAAGCAACAGCAACAAACAAGGAGCAGCAGGAGGAAGAAACAGCAACAAACAAGGAGCAGCAGGAGAAGCAACAGCAACAAACAAGGAGGAGCAGGAGGAAGCAACAGCAACAAACAAGGAGGAGCAGGAGGAAGCAACAGCAACAAACAAGGAGGAGCAGGAGGAAGAAACAGCAACAAACAAGGAGCAGCAGAGGAAGCAACAGCACAAACAAGGAGCAGCAGGAGGAAGCAACAGCAACAAACAAGGAGGAGCAGGAGGAAGCAACAGCAACAAACAAGGAGCAGCAGGAGTGAAGCAACAGCAACAAACAAGGAGGAGCAGGAGGAAGAAACGCAACAAACAAGGAGCAGCAGGAGGAAAGCAACAGCAACAAACAAGGAGCAGCAGGAGGAAGCAACAGCAACAAACAAGTGAGGAGCAGGAGGAAGCAACAGCAACAAACAAGGAGCAGCAGGAGGAAGCAACAGCAACAAACAAGGAGCAGCAGGAGGAAGCAACAGCAACAAACAAGGAGCAGCAGGAGGAAGCAACAGCAACAAACAAGGAGCAGCAGGAGGAAGCAACAGCAACAAACAAGGAGCAGCAGGAGGAAGCAACGGCAACAAACAAGGAGCAGCAGGAGGAAGCAACAGCAACAAACAAGGAGCAGCAGGAGGAAGCAACAGCAACAAACAAGGAGGAGCAGGAGGAAGAAACAGCAACAAACAAGAGCAGCAGGAGGAAGGCAACAGCAACAAACAAGGAGCAGCAGGAGGAAGCAACAGCAACAAACAAGGAGGAGCAGGAGGAAGCAACAGCAACAAACAAGGAGCAGCAGGAGGAAGCAACAGCAACAAACAAGGAGCAGCAGGAGGAAGCAACAGCAACAAACAAGGAGCAGCAGGAGGAAGCAACAGCAACAAACAAGGAGCAGCAGGAGGAAGCAACAGCAACAAACAAGGAGCAGCAGGAGGAAGCAACAGCAACAAACAAGGAGGAGCGGAGGAAGCAACAGCAACAAACAAGGAGCAGCAGGAGGAAGCAACAGCAACAAACAAGGAGCAGCAGGAGGAAGCAACAGGATAAAGGAAGGAAAGCAGAAGTAATCGAGGACGATAAGTAGAACTAGAAGACAGAGCAACCAGGGAACGTCAACGAGGAAGCGCTAAACCCACAGATCAAACAGCGATAATGACGTAGATGAACCCAGGAAATACCTCTGTGTGAGTGGTAGTTAGTGGTAGTGATGGTGGTAGTGAGTGGTATGGCAGTACGTGGTAGTGAGTGGTATGGCTGTAAGTGGTAGTGAGCGGTATGGCAGTAAGTCGTAGTGATGGTGGTAGTGAGTGGTAGTGGCAGTAAGTGGTAGTGATGGTGGTAGTGAGTGGTAGTGGCAGTAAGTGGTAGTGATGGTGGTAGTGAGTGGTAGTGGCAGTAAGTGGTAGTGAGTGGTATGGCAGTAAGTGGTAGTGATGGTGGTAGTGAGTGGTAGTGGCAGTAAGTGGTAGTGAGTGGTATGGCTGTAAGTGGTAGTGAGTGGTATGGCAGTAAGTGGTAGTGAGTGGTATGGCAGTACGTGGTAGTGAGTGGTATGGCAGTAAGTGGTAGTGAGTGGTATGGCAATAATGGTATGAGTGGTAGTAGTAGTGAGTGGTATGGCAGTAAGTGGTAGTGAGTGGTAGAAGTAGTGAGTGGTATGCCTGTAAGTGGTAGTGAGTGGTATGGCAGTAAGTGGTAGTAGTAGTGAGTGGTATGGCTGTAAGTGGTAGTGAGTGGTAGAAGTAGTGAGTGGTATGGCTGTAAGTGGTAGTGAGTGGTATGGCTGTAAGTGGTAGTGAGTGGTATGGCAGTAAGTGGTGGCAGTAGTAGTGAGTGGTATGGCAGTAAGTGGTAATGAGTGGTAGAAGTAGTGAGTGGTATGGCTGTAAGTGGTAGTTAGTGGTATGGCAGTAAGTAGCAGTGAGTGTATGGCTGTAAGTGGTAGTGAGTGGTATGGCAGTAAGTGGTAGTAGTAGTGAGTGGTAGTGAGTGGTATGGCAGTAAGTGGTAGTAGTAGTGAGTGGTATGGCTGTAAGTGGTAGTGAGTGGTGTGGTAGCGAGTGGTAGAAGTAGTGAGTGGTAGAAGTAATGAGTGGTATGGCTGTAAGTGGTAGTGAGTGGTATGGCAGTAAGTGGTAGTAGTAGTGAGTGGTATGGCAGTAAGTGGTAGTGAGTGGTATGGCAGTAAGTGGTAGAAGTAGTGAGTGGTATGGCAGTAAGTGGTAGAAGTAGTGAGTGGTATGGCAGTAAGTGGTAGTGAGTGGTATGGAGTAGCAATAAGTGGCACTAAGTGGTAGTGTCTGCTATAGTCTGCCACATAGTTCATCTCTACAAACATGTACCATCTTACCACAGTTCCAACACTACCTGGAGTCTCCCTGGAGAGTGTTGCGGGGATCAACGCCACCGCGACCCGGTCCCACACCAGGCCTCGCGGTCGATGACCGGATTAGCCACGCTGTTGGTTCTAGCTGAATAAAGCTCAACGTATGAACCACAGCCCGGCTAATCGGGAACTTGAGGAACTTATCAAGTTCCTTCTTGAAAGCGACCACAGACCTATGGTGAACCTGTGATTTTTACCTGTGACACAGCCGGACCTGAAGCCTGGCTTTCCTGCTGACAGCTTGGTCAAGCAGGCTGTGCTAGTTGCCTGCAGCCTCACACAGCCATCACAACCAGGATGATGAAGCACTTGTGCGACAAGAAGCGGTCCAGATGCTTCTTGTAAACTTGTACCATCGTTCCCACAGTATCTCTCATATCTGTTGAGTCTTGGTCCACGCACGCTGACACAGCATCTCTAACTATACCCATGGCTTCCCTCTACTACACCGGCTATACCACATCTTCCTTCTTAGGATGAGACCCACACCAGTCTACCTACGCCCAGGAACCTAATTTAGGTGAAGAAGGGAAGCAGGTGCAAAGGGAACGTATCGATACGTCACCTAGTACATTGTGACCACTCACCTGCAAGTCAACACCCACACAGCTTGAAGAACAGGTATGGCAGAGTTGTAAGAGTTTGATAATAAGTCAAGTCAGTTGTTACTAGTTAAGAGGGAGGAGGCAGGAGCCATGATTTGACCCCTGCCAGCACAAGTTTGCGAATACACGCGCGCACACTTATAGAACACACACACACACACACACACACACACACACACACACACACACACACACACACACACACACACACACACACACGAGTCCTTGGTTTATCCGAAGGTGTAGGGAGGCAAAAAGTAAGTGCACCAGAGAATGGAAAAGATACAGGAGGCAAAGAGCCCAGGAAAATAGAGAGAAAAGTCGAAGAGCCAGAAACGAGTATCAACAGGTAAGGAGGGAGGTCCAGCGACAGTACGAAAACGACATAGCATCGAAAGTCAAGTCTGACCCGAAACTGCTGTATAGCCACATTAGGAGGAAGACAACAGTCAAAGACCAGGTGATCAGATTGAGGAAAGAAGGTGGGGAACTCACAAGAAACGATCAAGAGGTATGTGAGGAGCTCAATATGAGATTTAAGGAAGTATTTACAGTGGAGACAGGAAGGATTCTGGGAGGACAGAGCAGAGGGAAACACCAGCAAGGAATATACCAACAAGTGTTGGATGACATACATACAACTGAGGAGGAGGTGAAGAAGCTGCTAAGGGACACTGATACCTCAAAGACAATGGGACGAACATCTCCCAGTGGGTCGTCCTTAAAGTGGGAGCGGATATGCTGTGTGTGTCACTAACCGCAATCTTCAACACATCCCCTGAAACTGGACAACTACCTTAGGTATGGAAGACGGCAAATGTAGTTCCCATTTTTAAAAAAAGGAGACAGAAAAGAAGCACTAAACTTTAGACCAGTGCCATTGACGTGTATAGTATGCTAAGTCATGGAGAAGATTATCAGGAGGAGAGTGGTGGAGCACCTGAAACGGAACAAAATTATAAATGCCAACCAGCACGAATTCATGGAAGGCAAATCCTGTGTCACAAACCTTCTGGAGTTTTATGACAAAATAACAGAAGTAAAACACGAGAGAGAGGGGTGGGTTGATTGCATCTTCTTGGACTGCAAGGTCTTTGACACAGTTCCTCACAAGAGATTAATGCAGAAACTAGAGGATCAGGCGCATATAACAGGAAGAGCACTGCAATGGATCAGAGAATACCTGACAGGGAGGCGACAACGAGTCATGGTACGTGATGAGGTATCAGTGTCCACCTGTGACGAGCGGGGTCCCACAGGGGTCGGTCCTAGGACCAGTGCTATTTTAGGTATATGTAAATGACATGGCTTAGGGGAGACATGATAACGACATACAAAATACTGCGTGGAATAGACAAGGTGGACAGAGATAGGATGTTCCAGAGATGAGACACAGAAACAAGGGGTCACATTTGGAAGTTGAAGACCCAGATGAGTCAAAGGAATGTTAGGAAGTATTTCTTCAGTCATAGAATTGTTAGGAAGTGGAATAGCCTAGCAAGTGAGGTAGTGGAGTCAGGAACCATACACAGCTTTAAGATGAAGTATGATAAAGCTCATGGAGCAGGGAGAGAGAGGACCTAGTAGCACTCGGTGAAGAGGCGGGGCCAGGAGCTAAGTCTCGACCCCTGCAACCACAATTAGGTGAGTACAATTAGGCGAGTACACAACACACACACAACACACACACAACATACACACAAACAACGCACACAACACGTACAAACACACAAACACACACACAACCACACAGACAACACACACACAAACACACACAACACACACAACACACAACACACACACACATACACACACACAACACAACACACACACAACACAAACACGCACAACACACACAAACACAACACAACACCACACAACAACACACACAACACAACACCACACAACACACACAACACAACACACACAACACACCCAACACAATACAACACAACACACACAACACAACACAACACAACACACACAACACACACAACAAAACACACAACACAACACACAACACAACACAAAAACACACAACACAACACACAACACACAACAACAAACACACAACACAAACACACAACACACACACACAAACACAACACAACACAACACACAAACACAACACACAACACAACACAACACACAACACAACACACAACACAACACACAACCACAACACAACACACAACACAACACACAACACACACAAAACACAACACAACAACACAACACACAACCACAACACACACAACACACACACACAACAACACACAACACACAACACAACACAACCACAACACAACACAACACACAACACAACACACAACACAACACACACACAACACAACACAACACAACACACAACACAACACACAACACAACACACAACACAACAAAACACAACACAACAACACAACACAAACACAACACAACACACAACACAACACACAACACAACACAACACACACACAAAAACACAACACCAACACAACACAAACACAACACAACACACAACACAACACACAAACACAACACAACACACAACACAACACACAACACACAACACACAACAACACAACACACAAACACAACACAACAACACAAACACAACAAACACAACACACAACACACACACAACACACACACAACACAACACAAACACACAACCAAACACAACACAACACTACAACAACACAACACAACACCAAACACACACACACACAACACAAACACAACACAACACACAACACAACACAACACACACACAACCAACACACAACAACACACACACACAACACAACACACACACAACACAACACACAACACAACCACACAACACACACCACAACACACAACACAACACACAACACAACACACACACAACCACAACACCCAACACAACACACAACACAATCACCAACACAACATACAACAAACACACAACACAACCACACACAACATCACACATACATTCACAACAACTTACAACACAATCACAACCTCAACACATAACACACTCAACACAAACTTCACACTTCACAACCACCCACACACACAACACAACACCACCAACCACAACTCACACCACACACAACCACCACCACACCTCCACATAACACCATCACCTACACCATCCATCATTACAACTTCCCACCCTACGTTTCTCCATCTTTATTATTAATTACCTATCTAATATTATTCTAACTTACCTTCCTTATATAATTATAATAATACCTTATTCACTAATTATTCACTCTCTCCTTACAAATTACTCTCCCTTCCTTCCTCTTCACTTCCTCTCTCCCTCCTCTTCCTCTCCCTTCTTCCCTTCCTATTCTCTCCCGCCCTTCCTATCTCCCTCTCCTCTCCTTCATCCAATTCCACCCTCCTCCTCCCCTTAATTCCTATCCTTCCTCCTTCTCTCCTCCCTCACTATTACTCTCCCTCCCTCACTATTACTCTCCCTCACTATTACTCTCCTTCCCTCACTATTACTCTCCCTCCCTCACTATTACTCTCCCTCCCTCACTATTACTCTCCTTCCCTCACTATTACTCTCCCTCCCTCACTATTACTCTCCTCCCTCACTATTACTCTCCCTCCCTCACTATTACTCTCCCTCCCTCACTATTACTCTCCCTCCCTCACTATTACTCTCCCTCCTCACTATTACTCTCCTCCCTCACTATTACTCTCCCTCCCTCACTATTTACCCTCCCTCCCTCCCACTATTACTCTCCTCCCTCACTATTACTCTCCCTCACTATTACTCTCCCTCACTATTACTCTCCCTCCCTCACTATTACTCTCCCTCCCTCACTATTACTCCTCCCTCACTATTACTCTCCACTTCCCTCACTATTACTCTCCCTCCCTCACTATTACTCTCCCTTCCCTCACTATTACTCTACTCCCTCTCCTCACTATTACTCTCCCTCCCTCACTATTACTCTCCCTTCCCTCACTATTACTCTCCTCCTCACTATTACTCTCCTCCCTCACTATTACTCTCCCTCACTATTACTCTCCCTCCCTCACTATTACTCTCCCTCCCTCACTATTACTCTCCCTCCCTCACTATTACTCTCCCTCACTATTACTCTCCCTCCCTCACTATTACTCTCCCTCCCTCACTATTACTCTCCTTCCCTCATCCATTGAAAGTGCTCTAGAATATTTGTATACAAAAATCCCCACTCTTTGTGTGTTCTATTACACAACTCATGAAAGCTTCCTCCGTGCTTCCTCTCTCTCTCTCTCTCTCTCTCTCTCTCTCTCTCTCTCTCTCTCTCTCTCTCTCTCTCTCTCTCTCTCTCTCCAGCCCTCCACTCTTTCCTCCCAAACCCCCTCCTCTCCCTCTCAGTCTTATTCACCACCCAACAACCAGGGTGTGTGTGTTTTATATATATATATATATATATATATATATATATATATATATATATATATATATATATATATTTATATATATATATATTATATATATAATGTGTGTGTGTATAAAATTTTAGATTTTGGCTTAAATAGCAACGCTCTTCTTTCCGAATAAGGCAAGTGAAAAATCTGAGTACGCAATAATTTCGCAAAAAATATTCTGAACCTGACAAAATACGTCACTGTGTTTGTTCATTATTAAATTACTGTAAACTTATCTTAAATATATTTACCTGGATTAGGCTAAATTAAATTTTGCTTGTTATAATAAGTTAAGTAATGAAAAAAAAATGTATTTTTAAACGTATAAAAGAAAATTTTAGAGAGGACCTAATTTTAACGAGTTCTGGATAATTGACCAGATTTACCTATTCGGTACGACATTATATAATATATATATATATATATATATATATATATATATATATTATATATAATATATATATATATATATATATATATATATATATATAATGCAAAAACAACCACAAGGAGAGTTGAATGATAGCCTAGGCCTTTCGTGTTGCAATCAACACATCAGGAGCTTGCAATGTTGCAGAAATGAGAAGATATCTCAGCAGATTCGTTCAGCGGGATGCTAGATAAGAGGATGGGAGGCAGAAGACACTCAGTGCCCCAGGAACACCAGTGCCACAAACTGTGTATTATAGGAACACCAGTGCCACAAACTGAGTATTATAGGAACACCATGCTGGCCCCCATAAAACTGTATTATAGGAACACCAGTGCCACAAACTGTGTATTATAGGAACACCAGTGCCACAAACTGTGTATTATAGGAACACCAGTGCCACAAACTGTGTATTACAGGAACGGAGGAGAGTCAGCCCACAAGCAAAGTAATGGAGTGGTTACCTACCAAAATTAACATTGACAACATAACAGTTATCAAAATTATCAGACTTCGGGGACAATATAAAGGACTTTATATTCTGAATACAGATGTGTCTGCAGCAAGAACGTAACAGACAAGTGCAGCAGCAAGCAGCAGCAGCAGCAGCAGCGAGGCAGTCTTGAGCTCCCCCAGCGCTCGGGATTAATGCTCATACCTGGGGTGTGGCTCCAAAAGAATCTTGTAGTTCTTGCTGCCTTTGCACCTCCTGACATTGTCTGCTGCTGTGCAGCTGCCACACCCTTCGAGCCCAGTGTGGGCGGGGTCTGTGGTAGCCAAAGGTATCTAGCTTCTCCCTCCGAGCCCCTTTGGGGCGGGGAATGGGGTTAGGCCTGGGGACAGCTGGTCCCAGAAGATGAGGAGGTACTTGTACCTCCTTCCATGGCAGACACTGGTCTGAGACACTCCCACGACAGGGAGCCAAGGCCGGGCCACCTCTTGAAAAAGTCCCGGGCCAGGCGATTATACCGGCGAATATACAACAGATGTGTCTGGCATTTGTTTTAGGAACTTTCCACACAAGGAAGGAAAAAGGAAAACTGATCTACGGTAGACTCACTTAAACCAAAACGAGACAGTTAAAGGCAGACAGCTATAGTTTATCTATCTCACCACACTCTTGTACAGATGCTGGTCGAACCCAGGTTAGCAGGAAAAAATAGGCCCCAATTCCTTGGAGTGGAACCCTGGCACTCAAAACAATCCAGAGCATTCATTCGTATATGACTCCGGTTATGCACAACAACCTCAATTATGTGATGGAGGATTTTATTGCTTTGAAGAGAATTGTTGCCTGTACCTCAGAGATGATAAAGCTGTCTTTATTCTCTCTGTGTTAGAAATAGCAATTAACAATAATGTCGGCAATTCTACTAACATTATTACAAAGTAATGCGGGTTGAGTCAGACTTGGCTGGGTTGTTTTCTGAGAGGGAGGGCGTTGGGGGGGGTGTTGAGTGGGGGTGTTGAGTGGGTGTGTGTGTTTGGTGGGGGTGGTGGTAATACAATTTATCTGGTGCCATCTGTATGGTGGTGTGGCCGTCATCTGTGTGGTGGTGTGGTTCTCATCTATGTGGTGATGTGGTTGTCATCTATGTGGTGGTGTGGTTGTGTTGCAACCCCTGAATGGGTTGCAATGTATATTATTTATATATAATACATTATTACCTTATATTATCTTATAATTTTATATTGCTTATATTTGCGATAATAGCTAAATCGTAAATATATGACTTTATATTATTTGACTTAGTTTCCTTTTGTTAGGTAAGATGTAACACATATATTATGTGCTCAAAGTTCAAGTCTTGATTGTCTAACTACTGTAATTATCGTTGTGGTTTGTTACTCTGCCGGCTTCTGGTTGTTGCTGGGCAGCAGCTGTCCACGGAGCTATTACGTGATAGAGGGGAAGGGTGTCCTCACCTCGCCTGAAGTATTCAGTCTGGTCTACTCTCTCTTGGTGGTTGGACGTATTCCAGACAAAGTGCCTAAATCTCTCTTATAGGCCCTTGTTGGAAGATCGTCTCTAGCTTTCTTGTAGGTTCTGTGGGACTCTGTTCACAGAACATTGTATAGACTTAGTGATTTTCGACGTTGTACTGAGGCTGTGTCGCAAAGACACTCTGAGCAACTCAGGTCCTGTCACAGTCGGGGATTTTATGCTGAACTTAGATTCAGTAGTATGGGAGTTTTATGACTTTTGTGGAGGATCTGCTGATGGTCCCTACTTAGTGTCGTTATATTATCTCCTTGTTCCTGATTGTGTCACAGTTGCTTGTTATATTGCTATTGGGCTTGGCATTCTTTTTATTGTTCAAGCAGACTGTTCTGATTGCCAGTTAGTCAAGAAGTTAGTTTATTTGAGGACTTTGTCAGTCACTTGTTTAAGTCTAGTCGAGTCGTGAGACATAGTGAACTACTTAGAGCACTTACACACATACACACAAACTTACTTGTACATATTTGTAATATCTTATTAAATGTTAATGTACCAGACGGTACTTAAGACTTATAAATGTGATATGTGCTTTCAGCGCAATACTACTGTACACGAGAGAAGTAATTATTATTATTTTGATTACCGTGATTAATTTAATTTGATATATGGCTAGACAACTTAATAAATGTATTAAATTATAATTTCTCTAGTTAGTAGCCTACCAGTTGTAATCCTGAAGCACTATTGAATTATACTGAATTCTAATGGATAATTGGACAAGGATACTGACTACTTGTTACGAAAACCCAGTAACAGGCTGGATGCTAGAAGGGCAGTCCTTTCTAGTATTCACTGGAGATCTCTAAGCTTTTAGAATCGCGTTTTTTGTAACAGGTTGAAATCTGTGTGGTGGTGTGGTTGTCATCTATGTGGTGATGTGGTTGTCATCTGTGTGGTGGTGTGGTTGTCATCTATGTGGTGTGGTTGTCATCTGTGTGGTGGTGTGGTTGTCATCTATGTGGTGGTGTGGTTGTCATCTGTGTGGTGGTGTGGTTGTCATCTATGTGGTGGTGTGGTTGTCATCTGTGTGGTGGTGTGGTTGTCATCTATGTGGTGGTGTGGTTGTCATCTGTGTGGTGGTGTGGTTGTCATCTGTGTGGTGGTGTGGTTGTCATCTATGTGGTGTGGTTGTCATCTGTGTGGTGGTGTGGTTGTCATCTATGTGGTGGTGTGGTTGTCATCTGTGTGGTGGTGTGGTTGTCATCTGTGTGGTGGTGTGGTTGTCATCTGTGTGGTGGTGTGGTTGTCATCTATGTGGTGGTGTGGTTGTCATCTGTGTGGTGGTGTGGTTGTCATCTGTGTGGTGGTGTGGTTGTCATCTGTGTGGTGGTGTGGTTGTCATCAGTGTGGTGGTGTGGTTGTCATCTGTGTGGTGGTGTGGTTGTCATCTGTGTGGTGGTGTGTGTTGTCATCTGTGTGGTGGTGTGGTTGTCATCTGTGTGGTGGTGTGGTTGTCATCTGTGTGGTGGTGTGGTTGTCATCTGTGTGGTGGTGTGGTTGTCATCTGTGTGGTGGGTGTGGTTGTCATCTGTGTGGTGGTGTGGTTGTCATCTATGTGGTGTGGTTGTTATCTGCGTGGTGGTGTGTATGTCATGTGTGGTGGTGTGGTTGCCGTCACTGTGATGGTATGACTGTCATCAGTGTGGGGGTGTGGTTGTCACCAGTGTGGTGGTGTGGTTGTCATCAGTGTCGCAGTGTGGTTGTCATCATTGTGGCAGTGTAGTCATCAGTGTGGTGGTGTGGTTGTCATCTATGTGATGTGGTTGTCATCTGTGTGGTGGTGTGGTTGTCATCAGTGTGGTGGTGTGGTTGTCAACTGTGTGGCAGTTTGGTTGTCATCAGTGTGGTTGTGTGTATGTCATGTGTAATGGTGTGGTTACCGTCACTGTGATGGTATGACTGTCATCAGTGTGGGGGTGTGGTTGTCACCAGTGTGGTGGTGTGGTTCTCATCAGTGTCGCAGTGTGGTTGTCATCATTGTGGCAGTGTAGTCATCAGTGTGGTGGTGTGGTTGTCATCAGTGTGGTGGTGTGGTTGTCATCAGTGTGGTGGTGTGGTTGTCATCAGTGTGGTTGTCATCAGTGGTGGTGTGGTTGTCATCAGTGTGGTGGTGTGGTTGCCGTCACTGTGATAGTGTGGTTGTCAACTGTGTGGCGGTGTGGTTGTCATCAGTGTGGTGGTGTGCATGTCATCAGTGTAATGGTGTGGTTGCCGTCACTGTGATGGTATGACTCATCAGTGTGGGGGTGTGGTTGTCACCAGTGGTGGTGGTGTGGTTGTCATCAGTGTGGCAGTGTGGTTGTCATCAGTGTGGCAGTGTGTGTGTCATCAGTGTGGCAGTGTGTTTGTCATCAGTGTGGTGGTGTGGTTGTCATCAATGTGGTGGTGTGGTTATCATCAGTGTGGTGGTGTGGTCATCAGTGTGGTGGTGTGGTTGTCATCAGTGTGGTGGTGTGGTTGTCATCAGTGTGGTGGTGTGGTTGTCATCAGTGTGGTGGTGTGGTTGTCAACTGTGTGGCGTGGTGTGGTTGTCATCAGTGTGGTGGTGTGGTTGTCAACTGTGTGGTGGTGTGGTTGTCATCAGTGTGGCGGTGTGGTTGTCATCAGTGTGGTGGTGTGGTTGTCAACTGTGTGGCGGTGTGGTTGTCATCAGTGTGGCGGTGTGGTTGTCATCAGTGTGGTGGTGTGGTTGTCATCAGTGTGGTGGTGTGGTTGTCAACTGTGTGGCGGTGTGGTTGTCATCAGTGTGGTGGTGTGTATGTCATGTGTAATGGTGTGGTTGCCGTCACTGTGATGGTATGACTCATCAGTGTGGGGATGTGGTTGTCACCAGTGTGGTTGTCATCAGTGTGGCAGTGTGGTTGCCATCAGTGTGGTGTGGTTGTCATCAGTGTGGTGGTGTGGTTGTCATCAGTGTGATGTCATCAGTGTGGTGGTGTGGTTGTCATCAGTGTGATGTCATCAGTGTGGTGGTGTGGTTGTCATCAGTGTGGTGGTGTGGTTATCATCAGTGTAGTGGTGTGGTTGTCATCAGTGTGGTGGTGTGGCTGTCATCAGTATGGTGATGTGGCTGTCATCAGTATGGTGATGTGGTTGTCATCAGTGTGGTGGTGTGGTTAACAGTGCGGTGGTGTGGTTGTTAACTGTGGTGGTGTGGTTGTCATCAGTGTGGTGATATGGTTGTCATCAGTGTGGTGGTGTGGTTGTCATCAGTGTGGTGGTGTGGTTGTCATCAGTGTGGTGGTGTGATTGTCATCAGTGCGGTGGTATGATTGTCATCAGTGCGGTGGTATGATTGTCATCAGTGTGGTGGTGTGGTTGTCATCAGTGTGGTGATATGGTTGTCATCAGTGTGGTGGTGTGGTTGTCAGCAGTGTGGTGGTGTGATTGTCATCAGTGTGGTGGTGTGATTGTCATCAGTTTGATGTGGTTGCCATCAGTGTGGTGGTGTGGTTGCCAACTCTCAAGAACATAATCACACAGCTTAACACAACTGCTGGAAGAACTCGCCTCTTTATTGCCACCAACAAGAAGAATTAGAAGAGAAAATGACATCGTAGAATTTGCAAAAAGAAGATAGGAAGAGGCGCTGGATGAGGTAGGGGAGAGGGTAGGGGTAGGAATGGTAAGGGGTAGGCAGATCAGGGGGTTGGGGGATAGATGGAAGAAGAGGGGGGACTGGGGAAATATACAAATGAAATCTTCCAGCGGACCTCAAACAACAGTATAATGTTCACTTGTATTACGGATACTGTAATATATATATATATATATATATATATATATATATATATATATATATATATTTATATTATATATATATATATATATATATATATATTATTAAAATACGGCTCCATATCCATATATAATGTCATTTTCCGTGTAGTATACGGAAAGTGGACGTGTAGTATTCCCTGTAAGCGAACGCGTTTTATTCCTGTCAGTGAGGCAGTGGCCGGGACAGGAGCAGATGAGAAGTGTGTTTAGATCAGTACCAGACGGGGGTGGTCACGGGGTGAAGTCATCATGTCTGGGCGGTAGTTTGAGTAGGTAATTTTGGTAATTTTTTTAGTGTATACCATAGGTATTTGTGTTTAAGTGGTCTCATTCAGCTGTAAAGCCCTAGTACGCAGGGGCCTGTATTTTGGAGAGTATTAAACGTTTCCACTGTAGGTTAAGTAGCCTGCAGAAAAAGGGTGGGTCATGGAGCCTCCCTGTTCATAAATTTTCATTTATTTTGTTTAACTCATTAGTAGCAGTGTGCTAGTGAACTAATGTGAACTGGAGTGTGGTGGGTTTTTTGGAGTACATTGTAAGTTCCATGTAAGTTATTATTATATATATTTTTGTATAGGTGAGTTTTTGTGTCCTTCCTTATACAAGGTTAATTATTTGCACTCATGTTTAATTTGTATGAGTATATGCTGGCCCAAGGTCCGCTGTGTTTTTCAGTTTAATTTTATAACCCCAAGACAGCAGTGTGAGCAGCCTTTAGCAGCCAGGAACATTTTATTGAAGTTACGACATCAAAGTCGTAACAACTTACGACAACTTTCTGTTGTTCCGCTATGGAAGACTGAAGGAAATTAAGACTGAGTACAGGACAAGACTGGAGAAAATAAAGACTAACTGAGTACAGGATAAACTTGAATTATTCAGTGGAGTTAAAGTCCCAAGTGCTAGACTTACGAGTAACAATAGTGGAAGATCTCACATTCGAGGTTGACAACAATGTTGCTATTGCTACCACAAGGAAAATGATAAGATGGATAACTAGAACCTTCAAGACAATGATGATACTGTCACTTGTTCTCTCCAGGCTGGAATACTGATGTATACTGACTGCCACCCCCCCAAGGCAGGCTGGAATACTGCTGTATACTGACTGCCCCCCCCAAGGCAGGCTGGAATACTGCTGTATACTGACTGCCCCCCCCCAAGGCAGGCTGGAATACTGCTGTATACTGACTGCCACCCCCCCAAGGCAGGCTGGAATACTGCTGTATACTGACTGCCACCCCCCCCCAAGGCAGGCTGGAATACTGCTGTATACTGACTGCACCCCCCCAAGGCAGGCTGGAATACTACTGTATACTGACTGCCACCCCCCCCCTCAAGACAGGCTGGAATACTGCTGTATACAGACTGCCACCCCCCCCCCCTCAAGACAGGCTGGAATACTGCTGTATATTGACTCCCCCCCCCTCAAGACAGGCCAGATTGCTAAGCTGGAAAACGTACAGAGAACTTTCACTGTTCGTATACACTCACTCAAACATCTAAACTAATGGGAACGCTTGAAGTTCCTTCAACTGTATTCCTTGGAACGTAGGCGAGAAAGGTACATCATAATTTATACATGGGAAAATCCTGGAGGGACTGGTTCCAAACCTACAAACCAAAAACACTCCATATAACAAGATACTTTGCACACGGTGCAAAATACCTCCACTAAGCAGCAGGGCCGCGATGAGCGCACTGAAAGAGAGCTCAATAAGTGTATGAGGACCAAGACTTTTCATAAGGGGAAGTACCAACAGGCCCCTGACTATCTTCAAGAGGCAACTTGAGAAGTTGCTCGGGTCAGTTCCTGACGAGCCAGGCTGTGGTTCCTAGGATGAACCGAATGCAGTTGGCACCAACAAACTCGTTGATTAAGCCAGTAAACAGGAGGCCTGGTATGGGATTAGGCCTCGATGATTATTGAAATCGACACCAGGCAGACGTCAGATGTCCCCACCACACTTGGAAGGTCCTGGAGGGATTGGCACCAATCCTGCACAGGAAAATCACTCCCTATGAAAGCAAAGACTCGTCAGGAGATGCAACATTCTCCCAATGAAAAGCAGGGGCGCCACGAGTACACTGAGAAACAACAATAAGTGTCCGGGGCCCAAGACTGTTCAACTGCCTCCCAGCATACATAAGGGGGATTACCAATAGACCCCTGGTTGTCTTCAAGAAGGCACTGGACAGGCACCTAAAGTCAGTACCTGACCAACCGGGCTGTGGTTCGTACGTCAGCTTGCGTGCGGCCAGCAGTAACAGCCTGGTTGATCAGATCCTGATCCACAATGAGGCCTGGTCTCAGACCGGGCCGCGGGGGCGTTGACCCCTGAAACCCTCTCCAGGTAAACACCCGCCCTTCCCACCACACCCCTCCCTCACCACAGCCCACAACAACAATCCCCTCCCTCCCTCCCTCCCCTCCCCCAACTCTCCCCGCCTTCCCATAACGCGATCACAAACTAGGGATCAACTCAATACGAACAAGATGACAACAGTAATTCACTTTTCTCTCTCTCCCACGAAGATGAGACGAGAGATGGAAGGACTGTCTCTTCCTCCCCCTCTCTCCCCGTCTCATATTCACCAGGAAAATGACGACGATGACAAAAAAAAAAATGAAACGAAAACAAGATTGAACACCATAAAGACTTGGACCGTCGCGTATTTCAGAGGAAAACGAGGTTTAAAAATGTCACCCATTCATATCAACAAGACAATAAAAGAAAATGGAAATAGGGAACGTTCTTAGCACAAAAAAGGGAAATAAAAAACGGGAAAAATGTAGAAAACGCAAAACAGGTCAAACTACAGAGAAAAAATGATAATGTAAAAATTATAGAAAACGTAAAGCAGGTCAAACTACCGAAAACAAAATAACAGAAAATGTAAAATACAGAAAACGCAAGAGAGGTACAACTAAAAAGAAAAAAAATTAAAACAGAAAACAAAAAAGAAAACGAAGATAAAACAAAAAAAAAAAAAATAGAAACCAGAAAATAGCAAAAGACATTTTGTCAGCGGCGAAGAAAATATAGGAGGGAAAGACGATGTAAAGCGGGTTGCCTTCTGTCTCACATCTCTGGCAGGGAAATAATATTGAAAACACCAGATTCAAGACTTCCCTAGTAAGAGCAACATTAACACACACACACATACGCACGCACGCACGCATACACACACACACACACACACACACACACACACACATACACACGCACACACATCTGCCTGAAATATGTACACAATCTAACAAACTTTTATGAATTCTTTATTTGGGTATGCAAATTTATGTCAAGAATTGTGTTAATTAGGTTAAATGTTAAGAGTAAGAGTGATTTATGTCTTATTTTGTGGCATGACACCGAACATATACTGCTCTGACACTATGTCCAAGCTGAGCACCTACTTGCTCGTATGACACTATCACTCGTATGACACTAACACTCGTATGACACTGACAGTCGCATGACACTCACTCGTATGACACTATCACTCGTATGACACTAACAACCACTTGCTCGTATGACACAACCACTTTCTCGTATGACAACCACTTGATCGTATGACACAACCATCTGATCGTATGACACAACCATCTGATCGTATGACACAACCATCTGATCGTATGACACAACCACTTTCTCGTATGACACAACCACTTGCCCGCATGACACAATGACTGACATCTGGAAAATAAGAACAAGGACAGTCGTACACAAACAACAATTCCATACAACACAGAAGTGATTATCATAACTAATTTTATTAGTTTAACAGACACCGAATTTGTTGACCAGCCAGCCAGTCTGATAGTCAGTCAGTCAGTCAGCCAGCCAGCCAGCCAGCCAGCCAGCCAGCTAGTCAGTCAGCCAGCCAGTCACAGTCAGTCAGTCAGATAGTCAGCCAGCCAGCCAGCCAGCCAGCCAGACTGCCATTCAGCTATCTAGCCAGTCAGTCAGCCAGACTGCCAACCAGCCAGTCAGTCAGTCAGCCAGACTGCCAACCAGCCAGTCAGTCAGTCAGCCAGACTGCCAACCAGCCAGTCAGTCAGTCAGTCAGTCAGACTGCCAACCAGCCAGTCAGTCAGTCAGCCAGACTGCCAACCAGCCAGCCAGCCAGTCAGTCAGCCAGACTGCCAGCCAGCCAACCAGCCAGCCAGACTGCCAGTCAGTCAGTCAGCCAGTCAGTCAGTCAGTCCAGATCAGTGCCAAGCCAGCCAGTCCAGCCAGTCAGTCAGCCAGACTGCCAGCCAGCCAGCCAGTCAGTCAGCCAGCCAGTCAGCCAGCCAGACTGCCAACCAGCCAGCCAGTCAGTCAGCCAGACTGCCAGTCAGTCAGTCAGCCAGACTGCCAACCAGTCCAGCCAGCAAGTCAGTCAGCCAGACTGCCAGTCAGCCAAGCCAGCCAGCAGTCAGTCAGCCAGACTGCACAGCCAGCCATCATCAGCCAATCAGCCACCAGCCAGTCAGTCAGCAGCCAGCCAGCCAGCCAGACTGCCAACCAGCCCAGCCAGTCAGTCAGCCAACCAGCCAGCCAGCCAACCAGGCAGCCAGACTGCCAGTCAGTCAGCCAGACTGCCAGCCAGCCAGTCAACCAGCCAGCCAGTCAGTCAGCCAGACTGCCAGTCAGTCAGCCAGATAGTCAGTCAGTCAGTCAGTCAGTCAAAAGTCATGAACTGGTTTAAAGACACTTTTAAAAAAGGCAGAAAACCCGAGGCTAAAATTCCGTGTTTAAAACAAAGAATAAGAAATTAACTTTTGCAAATGAAAGAAAACGAAAGAAAATAAAATAAAAAAGAAAACGAGGTCAAATAAAAGCAAAATCAAACAAGAAAACTTAAAAAATAAGAAACCGAAACAAAAGAATAGAAAAGAAAACGAAGATAAATATAAAACAAGAAAACAAAACCAAAGAATACACAAAAGAAAACGAAGCCAAATACAAAACAAGAATAAAACAAAAAAAAAGAAAACGAAAGTAAAGAAAACGAGGCAAGCCAAGAGGGGGGGGGAGAGTTGAGGGAGGAGTGTGTGTGTGTGTGTGTGTGTGTGTGTGTGTGTGTGTGTGTGTGTGTGTGTGTGTGTGTGTGTGTGTGTGTGTGTGTGTGTAGTGTGTGTGTGTGTGTATATGTGTGTGTGTGTGTGTGTGTGTGTGTGTGTGTGTGTGTGTGTGTGTGTGTGTGTGTGTGTGTGCTTCCATGTGCGTCTTATATGGCGGAGCAAGAAACTAACAAGACAAAGAGAGGCAGAGAGACACCCGGGATAACACATCACCTTATTTGCTATTCCAATTTAAAAGATGGCCGCCGTAGCTCGGCCAAGTTTTATCAAGGAAATTTACAGGGATTACAACCAAGTAATTGGCGAATTTCTCATGTGGAGCCGAGGCAGCCAAGCAACCAGGACACCAACCAACCAGACAACCGAGCAACCAACCATACGTCTGTAGTGATCGCCGTCCAAGATAAAGTTTCTCTTGCAACTTCTGTTTACACTCATGTATTGGACTCTTGTCAGGGAGATGATGGGGTGGGGGAGAGGGAGGGGCAGAAGAGGGACGGGAGGAAGATAGGAAGGAAGGGTGGGGTAGAGGAGGGAAAGGCGGGTGGGAAGGAAGAGGGAAGGGAGGAGGATAGGAAGCAGAGAGGCAGAGGGGGGGAGGGGGAGGATGAGAAAGCATCCAGTAAGAAAATGGATGGGGAAGAAATGGAGGAAAATGAACGACAGGAAGGGAAGGGAAGGGGGGAGAGGTCGAGGGGAAAGAAGAGAGAGAGTGAAATAAGAAGGGATAAAAATGAAGGGGAATCAGTAAAGGGGGTGGGGGATAAGGGAAGGAAATGGGAGGGGAAACTGAGTGATGTGTGGGGGAGGTGGAAGGAAAAGTGAGGAGAGGAAATTACATGCAAGGATACAGAGTGAGGAAAATAGTCAAGAAAGAAGGTTTGGAATTTATATATATATATATATATATATATATATATATATATATATATATATATATATATATATATATATATATATATATATATATATATATATATGTCGTGCCGAATAGGCAGAACTTGCGATCTTGGCTTAAATAGCAACGCTCATCTTGCCATATAGGACAAGCGAAAATTTGTGTATGCAATAATTTCGCTAAAATCATTCTGAACCTAACGAAAAATATATATTTGATTGTGTTTGTTTAATATTAAATTATTGTAAACAAATCTAAAATATAATTAGTTGGGTTAGGCTAAAATAAATTGTTCTTGTTATAATAAGGTTAGGTAAGTTTTCTAAGTTCCTTTTGGTGTAAAATTAAAAATTTTTACATCAACATTAATGAAAAAAATATATCTTTAAACGTATAAAAGAAAATTTTAGAAAGGACATAATTTTAAATGAGTTCTTGCTAATTGACCAGTTTTACATATTCGGCACGACAGACATATATATATATATATATATATATATATATATATATATATATATATATATATAATATATATATATATATATATATATGCATGCAATAAGATCACAGTAAACAGGTGATTTCAGAATATGCAAAACAACCACTCTGAAAGAATAGAGAAATTCCAAGCGCTTTCGTGACTACTCACATTATCAAGGAACAATGAAAGTAAAGCATCCAAGGAAGGTATATAAGGGGTCTGGCCAACACCTCGCTATCAGATCCCACAACGGTTAAACACCTGACGCTCGCCGGCCCAACTGGATAGGTCCTTCGCAAAACCCACCAACAAACTATTCTACCCAAGAAAATTTTAAAAATTATTATTTGTCCAGTGTATTATTAAATTCTTCCCAAATTCTATTAATTATAAATGGATCTAATTTATATAAACCAAAGGAAATATTCATATTATTGTCAAAACTGCTTTTTATGAAACAAGATTCAATAATATTCCTGTCGACCATGGACTTGCTTGATACTACTTTCTCAACTTTTTGAAAATCAATTGGATGGTTAAAATCTCTTACATGAATAAATAGAGCATTGGAATCTTGTCCAGTTCTAATACTATATTTATGTTGTTTTAATCTTAGTTCGAGATTTTTACCAGTTTGACCGTAAACTTTATCGCAAATTTTACAAGGAATCTTATAGACACATCCATCAGCATTTTCGGGGGAATTCTTTATCAAAAGTTTTTTTTACTGTATCAAGATTTTTGAATACAACTTTAATATTAAAAGTCTTAAGAAGAGAGGGCATATCAACCAAGTTTTCATGGTAAGGGAGAACCAACATATTTTTAGTTGAATAAGGCTGGTTGTCCCTTTGTGGATTGTAAAAAGTATTTCTAGCAACTTTAAAAGATTTATCAATTACATTTCTTGGGTATTTCAAATCATTACCTATTTCATAAATTTTGGATATTTCCTCATCTATGAACTCAGGACTACAAATTCGTAAAGCTCTCAAAAACATTGATGAGAAAACAGACAGTTTGACTATCTTGATGCGAATAATAGTGGACATAGGAACAGTTATTTGTAGGTTTTCTGTAAATTTTAAATTTGAATTCATTATTACCCTTAATAATTAAAACATCTAGAAAAGGCAATGAGTTATTTTCTTCAAACTCAACAGTAAAGTTTATAGAATGGGCTAAGCTATTTAATTTTCCAAGGAAATGGTGTATATCTACATTTTTGGGCATAAGACACAAAATATCATCAACATATCTGAACCATTTAGCTCTATTAGGGAGGATTGTGTTAAGCAACCTTGTTTCAAAAAATTCCATGTATAGGTTACTAAGAAGAGGTGAAAGAGGATTTCCCATTGCCATACCAAACTTATGAGTGTAAAACTTGTCATTAAATACAAATTTTCCATCAACAAATTTTGCATTGTTGATGCAAAATTTGTATTTAATGATAAGTTTTACACTCAGAAGTTTGGTATGGCAATGGGAAATCCTCTTTTACCTGTTCTTAGTAACCTATACATGAAATTTTTTGAAACAAGGTTGCTTAACACAATCCTCCCTAATAGAGCTAAATGGTTCAGATATGTTGATGATATTTGTGTCTTATGCCCAAAAATGTAGATATACACCATTTCCCTGGAAAATTAAATAGCTTAGCCCATTCTATAAACTTTACTGTTGAATTTGAAGAAAATAACTCATTGCCTTTTCTAGATGTTTTAATTATTAAGGGTAATAATGAATTCAAATTTAAAATTTACAGAAAACCTACAAATAACTGTTCCTATGTCCACTATTATTCGCATCAAGATAGTCAAACTGTCTGTTTTCTCATCAATGTTTTTGAGAGCTTTACGAATTTGTAGTCCTGAGTTCATAGATGAGGAAATATCCAAAATTTATGAAATAGGTAATGATTTAAAATACCCAAGAAATGTAATTGATAAATTTTTTAAAGTTGCTAGAAATACTTTTTACAATCCAAAAAGGGACAACCAGCCTTATTCAACTAAAAATATGTTGGTTCTCCCTTACCATGAAAACTTGGTTGATATGCCTTCTCTTCTTAAGACTTTTAATATTAAAGTTGTATTCAAAAATCTTGATACAGTAAAAAAAACTTTTGATAAAGAATTCCCCCGAAAATGCTGATGTGTATGTCTATAAGATTCCTTGTAAAATTTGCGATAAAGTTTATTACGGTCAAACTGGTAAAAATCTCGAACTAAGATTAAAACAACATAAATATAGCATTAGAACTGGACAAGATTCCAATGCTCTATTTATTCATGTAAGAGATTTTAACCTTCCAATTGATTTTCAAAAAGTTGAGAAAGTAGTATCAAGCAAGTCCATGGTCGACAGGAATATTATTGAATCTTGTTTCATAAAAAGCAGTTTTGACAATAATATGAATATTTCCTTTGGTTTATATAAATTAGATCCATTTATAATTAATAGAATTTGGGAAGAATTTAATAATACACTGGACAAATAATAATTTTTAAAATTTTCTTGGGTAGAATAGTTTGTTGGTGGGTTTTGCGAAGGACCTATCCAGTTGGCCGGCGAGCGTCAGGTGTTTAACCGTTGTGGGATCTGATAGCGAGGTGTTGGCCAGACCCCTTATATACCTTCCTTGGATGCTTTACTTTCATTGTTCCTTGATAATGTGAGTAGTCACGAAAGCGCTTGGAATTTCTCTATTCTTTCACAGTGGTTGTTTTGCATATATATATATATATATATATATATATATATATATATATATATAATATATATATATATATATATATATATATGTCGTGCCGAATATGTAAAATTGGTCAATTAGCAAGAACTCGTTTAAAATTAAGTCCTTTCCAAAATCTTCTCTTATACGTTTAAAGATATATATATTTTTCATTAATGTTAATGTAAAAAATTTTAATTTTACACCAAAAGAAACTTAGAAAACTTACCTAACCTTGTTTTAACAAGATCAATTTATTTTAGCCTAACCCAACTAAATACATTTTAGATTTGTTTACAATAATTTAATACTAAACAAACACAGTGAAATATATTTTTTTTGTTAGGTTCAGAATGATTTTGGCGAAATTATTGCATACACAAATTTTCACTTGTCCTATATGGCAAGATGAGCGTTGCTATTTAAGCCAAGATCGCAAGTTCTGCCTATTCGGCACGACATATATATATATATATATATATATATAATATATATATATATATATATATATATATATATATATATATATATATATAAAATATAATATATCATAATTAAATCATTTCAGCCGACCTAACCAAGATCAAAGAAAACGGACCTAACAGATCAAAGAAAACAGACCTAACGGAGATAAAAAAAACAGACCTAACAGGATCAAAGAAAACGGACCTAACAGATCAAAGAAAACGGACCTAACAGGGATCAAAGAAAATGCACCTAACAGATCAAAGAAAACGGACCTAACAGGGATAAAAAACGGACCTAACGGAGATCAAAGAAAACGCACCTAACAGATCAAAGAAAACACATACACAACAATAACACAAAAACACAGCTATAACAATTAATAGCAATTAAAACAAAAAGAATATAAAAAAAATAAAAAAAAAAACAACGCGAAAATCGGGAAAGATTTTAATTCATCAGGAAAAAATTCCGAAGTTAAAAGTTGTGTTTACCTTTTTTTCCCAGACTCAGGATCCTTGTTTGATTTTCATAATTGCTTACTGAACCTTAAAACGAGGCGAACTAAAAGCTAACATTCTGTAATTTAGGATTTCTGTCGTTCAATGACGGTCTACCCCCCACTCAAGGTCACTCCTGACTCCCCCCCCACTCAAGGTCACTCGTGACTCCCCCCCACTCAAGGTCACTCGTGACTCCCCCCACACTCAAGGTCACTCCTGACTCCCCCCCACTCAAGGTCACTCGTGACTCCCCCCCACTCAAGGTCACTCTGACTCCCCCCCCCCCACTCAAGGTCACTCGTGACTCCCCCCCCACTCAAGGTCACTCGTGACTCCCCCCCACTCAAGGTCACTCGTGACTCCCCCCCCCACTCAAGGTCACTCGTGACTCCCCCCCCACTCAAGGTCACTCGTGACTCCCTCCCCCCCCACTCAAGGTCACTCGTGACTCCCCCCCCACTCAAGGTCACTCGTGACTCCCCCCCCCACTCAAGGTCACTCGTGACTCCCCCCCCCACTCAAGGTCACTCGTGACTCCCCCCCCCACTCAAGGTCACTCGTGACTCCCCCCCCACTCAAGGTCACTCGTGACCTCCCCCCCACTCAAGGTCACTCGTGACTCCCACCCCACTCAAGGTCACTCGTGACTCCCACCCCACTCAAGGTCACTCGTGACTCCCCCCCACTCAAGGTCACTCGTGACTCCCCCCCCACTCAAGGTCACTCGTGACTCCCCCCCCACTCAAGGTCACTCGTGACTCTCCCCCCACACTCAAGGTCACTCGTGACTCTCCCCACACTCAAGGTCACTCGTGACTCTCCCCACACTCAAGGTCACTCGTGACTCTCCCCACACTCAAGGTCACTCGTGACTCCCCCACACTCAAGGTCACTCGTGACTCCCCCACACTCAAGGTCACTCGTGACTCCCCCACACTCAAGGTCACTCGTGACTCCCCCCCACTCAAGGTCACTCGTGACTCCCCCACACTCAAGGCCACTCGTGACTCCCCCCACACTCAAGGCCACTCGTGACTCCCCCACACTCAAGGTCACTCGTGACTCCCCCCACACTCAAGGCCACTCGTGACTCCCCCACACTCAAGGCCACTCGTGACTCCCCCACACTCAAGGCACTCGTGACTCCCCCCACTCAAGGTCACTCGTGACTCCCCCCACTCAAGCCTCGTGACTCCCCCACCACGTCACTCATGACTTCCCCCACACTCAAGGTCACTCGTGACCCCCAACTCAAGGTCACTCGTGACTCCCCCCCACTCAAGGTCACTCGTGACCCCCCACACTCAAGGCCACTCGTGACTCCCCCACCTCAAGGCCACTCGTGACTCCCCCACACTCAAGGCCACTCGTGACTCCCCCACACTCAAGGCACTCGTGACTCCCCCCACTCAAGGCCACTCGTGACTCCCCCACACTCAAGGCCACTCGTGACTCCCCCACACTCAAGGCCACTCGTGACTCTCCCCAACTCAAGGTCACTCGTGACTCCCCCACTCAAGGTCACTCGTGACTCCCCCCACTCAACGTCACTCATGACTTCCCCCACACTCAAGGTCACTCGTGACCCCCCACACTCAAGGTCACTCGTGACTCCCCCACACTCAAGGTCTCTCATGACCCCCCACACTCAAGGTCACTCATGACTCCCCCCACACTCAAGGTCACTTATGACTCCCCCACACTCAAGGTCACTCATGACTCCCCCCCACACTCAAGGTCACTCATGATTCCCACCCCACATTTAAGATCACTCATGACTCCCCCTCACACTCAAGGTTACTCAAAATCCTTCCCCTCTCCCTCACACTCAAGGTTACTCAAAATCCTTCCCCTCTCCCTCACACTCAAGGTTACTCAAAATCCTTCCCCTCTCCCTCACACTCAAGGTTACTCAAAATCCTTCCCCTCCCCTCACACTCAAGGTTACTCAAAATCCTTCCCCTCCCCTCCACACTCAAGGTTACTCAAAATCCTTCCCCTCCCCCTCACACTCAAGGTTACTCAAAATCCTTCCCTCTCCCTCACACTCAAGGTTACTCAAAATCCTTCCCCTCCCCCTCACACTCAAGGTTACTCAAAATCCTTCCCCTCCCCCTCACACTCAAGGTTACTCAAAATCCTTCCCCTCTCCCTCACACTCAAGGTCATTCATGACGCCCCTTTCCCCCTCTCTAACACTCAAGGTCGGTCACTCATTGTCTCAGGTGCCTCATTAAGGCGTCTATCAGGCCTAAAGGTATCAAGGAAACTCTTAAAGGAATCAGCCACTTCTTGATATGGTTAAAATGTTGTGCGAGAAGTTTTTAGCCGAGTTTCAAGGGAATCTACTCCCACTCCAGGTAAATAAAACGCTTTCAAGGTGGATCTTAAAGGAATCCATTGTCTATAGTAACGCTACAGATTTTCAAGATAATTCTTGAAGGGATCTTGCCGTTTAAATACTAGTTAACCTAAGAAAACAATAAGAAATTACAGTAGGTGTAGTGTCCCTGGCGAGACAGCTACTCACTCATTCCTCTACCTGTCTTACATAGTTTTAATAACTTAAATTAGTGGTTTCAATACACAAATAATCCGCTCATAGAAGGGAGGAGCTTACGACCATTTTACAAAGTCACAGTGTGACTTTGTAAATGATCCAAGTCGGACGAAAGCGTCGTGGTAAACTTCTCTCCATACCCCCGGCCGGGATTGAACCCGCGGTTATAGAGTCTCAAAACTCCAGCCCGTCGCGTTAGCCACTAGACCAGCTAGCCACAATAAGATTCATCCAACTAGGTATATTTCTACACCATAGGAAGGTTAGCACAGGCACCTAGTTGGATGAATCTTATTGTGGCTAGCTGGTCTAGTGGCTAACGCGACGGGCTGGAGTTTTGAGACTATGACCGCGGGTTCAATCCCGGCAGGGGGTATGGTTTGTTTGCAATCGTGTCATTACGATTTCTTGAGTCAAGCTTCTCTCTCCTATGTGCGGGTTGTGTATTGTTGTAGTCACGATATTGTCACTTCTTTAATGTCTCCAGTGACCCTCACTGTCAGTCACCTCATCAATAACACCATTGTTAAAGAAATGCTTTCTTATTTTATTTTTTACAGTTGAAAATGTCCAGTTTGAATCATACTGTTGCGTCTTTCATCATGGCGTAAGAAGTTTTCAACACATTATGCATCATTCGTGTTTTTCTCCCATTTACAAACTTTAATTCTACACCTCTCCATTCAACGTCTTGAAATTTGTTATCCTTTTATATGTTTTCCAGAACATTTCCAACCTTTTGTAATACAAAGATCAGAGGTGCACTGTGCAGTCCCACTGAGGGAGACCTTACCAACATTATCATCTGGATAATGAGAACCTTCGAAGAATGCAAAGCCAATGATGGTCTTTAAGTAACTGCTCTCTAGGCTGGAATATTGTGGTACAATAACACCCTCTTTTAGAGCAGGTGAAATCGCAGATGTAGAGAACGTACAGAGAACCTTCACTGTACGTATAAGTTCAGTTAAGTACCTAGCTAATGGAAAATATTGAAGTCCCTTGACCTGTACTCCTTGGAATACAGGCGAGAAAGATACACTAATTTAAACCTGGAAAATCCTAGAAGATTGGTCTCAAATCTGCACACAGAAATCACTCGCTACGATAGCAAAGACTCGGAAGACAGAGCAAAATACCCCAAAAGAATAGCAGGGGCGTACAATAAGAGATGAAACAAGTGTAAGAGACCCAAGACTTCTCAACAGTCTCCTACCATACATACGGGGAATCACCAACAGACCTCTTGCTGTCTACAAGAGGGAACTGAATAAGTTTCTAAAGTCAGTTTCTGACCAAGTGGGCTGTGGTTCACACGCTGAGCTGCACGCGGCCAGCAGTAACAGGCTGTTGAATCAGTCACTGAACCACCAGGAGGTCCGGTCTGGAACCAGACCGCGGGGGTATGAATCCCGGAAACATCAATCAGATATCCACGAAGGACCCTCCCTCCACCAAAGACCCTCCCTCCACCAAAGACTTTACCTCCACCAAAGACCCTCCCTCCACCAAAGACTTTACCTCCACCAAAGACCCTCCCTCCACCAAAGACTTTACCTCCACCAAACACCCTCCCTCCACCAAAGACTTTACCTCCACCAAACACCCTCCCTCCACCAAAGACTTTACCTCCACCAAAGACTCTCCCTCCACCAAAGACCCTCCCTCCACCAAAGACCCTCCCTCCACCAAAGACCCTCCCTCCACCAAAGATCCTCCCTCCACCAAAGACTACCTCCACCAAAGACCCTCCCTCCACCAAAGATCCTCCACCAAAGACTCTACCTCCACCAATGACCCTACCTCCACCAAAGATCCTCCCTCCACCAAAGACCCTCCCTCCACCAAAGACTACCTCCACCAATGACCCTCCCTCCACCAAAGACCCTCCCTCCACCAAAGACCCTCCCTCCACCAAAGACTACCTCCACCAATGACCTCCCTCCACCAAAGACTCTCCCTCCACAAAGACCCTCCCTCCACCAAAGACTCTACCTCCACCAATGACCCTACCTCCACCAAAGACCCTACCTCCACCAAATATCCTCCCTCCACCAAAGACCCTACCTCGAAGACCCTACCTCCACTAAAGACCCTAACTATACCAAAGACTACCTCCACCAAAGACCCTCCCTCACCAAAGACTACCTCCACCAATGACCCTACCTCCACCAAAGACCTTCCCTCCACCAAAGACCCTCCCTCCACCAAAGACCCCACCTCCACCAAATATCCTCCCTCCACCAAAGACCCTACCTCAAAGACCTACCTCCACTAAAGACCCTAACTACACCAAGACTACCTCCACCAAAGACCCTACCTCCACCAAAGACCCTACCTCCACCAAAGACCCTACCTCCACCAAAGACCCTACCTCCACCAAAGACCCTACCTCCACCAAGACTTTCCTCCACCAAAGACCCTCCCTCCACCAAAGACTTTACCTCCACCAAAGACCCTCCCTCCACCAAAGACTTTACCTCCACCAAAGACCCTCCCTCCACCAAAGACTTTACCTCCACCAAACACCCTCCCTCCACCAAAGACTTTACCTCCACCAAAGACTCTCCCTCCACCAAAGACCCTCCCTCCACCAAAGACCTCTCCTCCACCAAAGACCCTCCCTCCACCAAAGATCCTCCCTCCACCAAAGACTACCTCCACCAAAGACCCTCCCTCCACCAAAGATCCTCCACCAAAGACTCTACCTCCACCAATGACCCTACCTCCACCAAAGATCCTCCTCCACCAAAGACCCTCCCTCCACCAAAGAACTCCAACTCCAATGACTCCTCCACCAAAGACCCTCCCTCCACCAAAGACCCTCCTCCACCAAAGACTACCTCACCAATGACCCTCCCTCCACCAAAGACCTCTACCTCCACCAATGACCCTCCTCCACCAAAGACCCTACCTCCACCAAATATCCTCCCTCCACCAAAGACTCCTCAAGACCCTCCACCATCAAGACCCTCCTCCACCAAAGACCCTACTCCACCAAAGACACCTCCACCAAAGACCCTCCCTCCACCAAAGACCTCCTCCACCAAAGATCCCTACCTCCACCAAAGACCTTCCCTCCACCAAAGACCCTCCCTCCACCAAAGACCCCTCCCTCCACCAAAGATCCTCCCTCCACCAAAGACCCTCCCTCACCAAAGACCCTACCTCCATTAAAGACCCTAACTACACCAAAGACTACCTCCACCAAAGACCCTACCTCCACCAAAGACCCTACCTCCACCAAAGACCCTCCCTCCACCAAAGCCCTGCCTCCACCAAAGATCCTGCCTCCACCAAAGACCCTGCCTCCACCAAAGACCCTGCCTCCACCAAAGACACCCTCCACCAAGCCCTCCACCAAAGACCCTGCCTCCACCAAAGACCTGCCTCCACCAAAGACCTGCCTCCACCAAAGACCCTGCCTCCACCAAAGACCCTGCCTCCACCAAAGACCCTGCCTCCACCAAAGACCCTGCCTCCACCAAAGACCCTGCCTTCACCAAAGACCCTGCCTCCACCAAAGACCCTGCCTCCACCAAAGATCCTCCCTCCACCAAAGATCCTCCCTCCAGCAAAGATCCTCCCTCCAGCAAAGATCCTCCCTCCACAAAAGATCCTCCCTCCACCAAAAGACCCTCACTCTCCACCCAAGATCCCACCTCACACCCCCACCGCCTCCAACCTGTCCAATATCAGTCACTTTCTGGCGAGCAAGTCTGCACGATGCAACTCGCCAAACCATGACAAAAACACTGCAAGAGAGCAACAACACAACAACAACAAACACAGGCACAAACGCAGTCATAAAACGAAAGCTTCCAATTAAAACTTTTTCTTAGTGTGGACTGACCTAAGTATCGTTTGAAGCATACCAATGGTCGCAATTATTTGTTCTCTCTCTCTTAACTCTCATTGATTTTTTAACCTTGCTAATTGTTGCCTACAATGTATTATACCCGACGTCCCCAACACGTCAGCACACGTTTAGGGGGAAGGGGAGAGAGGGAGGGGGGAAGGGGAGAGAGGGAGGGGAGGAATGGTAGCGAGAAAGGAGAAAAGAGTGAAAGTTGAAGGGGGCAGGATGGAGGATAAGTGCAAGGTGGGAGGAAGGGGTCAAGTACTGCAGTAGGCCGACTTGGAGTCTAACTGGAGGGTATTCCGGGGATCAACGCCCCCGCGGCCCGGTCCATGACCAGGCCTCCTGGTGGATCAGGGCCTGATCAACGAAGCTGTTACTGCTGGCCGCACGCAATCCAACGTACGAACCACAGCCCGGCTGATCCGGCACCGACTTTAGGTATCTGTCCAGCTCCCTCTTGAAGACAGCCAGGGTCTACTGGTAATGCCCCTTATTGCTGGTGGGAGGCTGCTGAACAGTCTTGGGCCCCGGACACTTATTGTGTTTTCTCTTTGTGTACCAGTGACGCCCCGACTTTTCACTGGGGGTATGTTGAATGTTCTCATTATTCATCCTATCATTTGCCTCGCAGATGTGATAGTGGCATTGTTGTGATCCTCGAAGGTGAGATCCTCAGACATTACTACTTCCAGGTCCTTCACATTACTTTTCCGCTCTATTGTGTAATTAGAGTTTGTAGTATACTCAGTTCAGTTATTATTTCCTCCAGTTTTCCATAACAGAGTAGTTGGAATTTGTCTTCATTGAACATTATATTGTTCTCTGTTGCCCACTGGAAAACTTGGTTTATATCTTCTTGGAGATTTGTTTACTGTTACGGGGGCGGGAGGGGGGGGTAGAGGGGGGTTAAAAGGATGTATTATATACCTTTGCTGGATTTCGAATATGTTCAAATGTCTGGTGCTTGCTTGATACACTACACTGTTGCTATTGGCGACCCGCTGCCTCACATATCCATCACAGTCTGGTTTAACTAGCATTTGTCATATTGCCTCTTGAAGACTTCTACACTTGTCCCAGCAGTGTTTCTGATATCTTCTGGTAAGATGTTAAATAGGTTGGGGTCTTGGATGTTGATACAGTGCTCTCTTACTGTGCTCACTACACCCTTGGTTTTCATTGCGTTTATTTTACCTTTTCCCGTATATCTCACTCCAGTATGTTATTATATCAGTGTGCAGGTTTGAGACCAGGCCCCTCAAGCACCTTCCAGGTATATATTATCATGTGTCTCACTCCTCCACTCCAATGAGTACATATTTAGGACTGTGAGGCATTCTCAGTAATTTAAATGATTTGATTGTATGTGGGCAGTAAATGATCTCTGTTCCATCTTTGATAGCTATCCTGCCTTGAACGGAGCAATACTCTAAATTAAAGGGCACAGCGATTTGAATAGTGTCACCAATGGCACTATTTCCTGTGTGCTGAAAGTTCTCATTATCCACCCCGTCATTTCCTGGCTGCCGAGAAATTTTATTTTTTTTAATAAATGTTAACAGACATAATTGCACCCAGGTCTTTCACATGTTCCTTTCGTTATATTTGATGGTCCTCTTGAGTTTATCATTCTTTACATACTTAAGCATCTGGAAATTATCACCACTGAACGTCATGTTCTGCACTGCCCACTGGAAGACAATGCTTATATCTTCTTGCATTTGTTTCGTATCTTCTACCGAGGAAACTGTCATGCTTGCTTTATCATCCACAATGATACACAACTGTGGTGTTTTTATCTATCTTTGATATGAGGGTAAGAAACAGCAGAAGTGCCAGGACTGTGCCCTGGGGTACTGAGCTTTTGACAACATTAATGCTGGATTTTGCTCTGTTTACCACTATTTGTGTTGGGTCAGAAAGTTGAATATACACTGGCCTACTCTCCCCGTTATGCCTATCATCTTGATTCTGTGTGTGATCACTATGACTGCATCGCTCAAATGCTTTTGTAAAACTCGTGTACACAACCCGTGAATATTGAGACTTTTCCAAAGGCCCCAAAATCTTATGAACACCCACACATACATATCCACACACACACACACACACACATACACACCCATACACACACACACCCACATACACCCACACACCCCCATATACCCCTCCACACACACACCCACATAAACCCACCCACCCAACACACACACACACACACACAAACACACCACACACACACACACCCACACACACACACACACACACACACCACACCACACACACACACCCACACACACACACACACACACACACACACACACACAACAACACACACACACTTGAATACACAGTAAACGAGCAGAGAATCAATACAATAACAAGATAAAAATCAGAAGCGCTTCGTGAGTTGCTCTATGGTGGGAGGGGGTCCAGGGGGAGGGGGTCCAGGGGGAGGGGGACGTGGTGAGGGGGAAGGGGTAGTGGGTTAAGAGGAGGAGTGTTTGGTGGGTTCAGGAGAAGGATGTTTGGTGGGTTCAAGGAGAGATGTTTGGTGGGTTCAGGGGAGGGGTGTTTGGTGGGTTCAGGGGAGGGGTGTTTGGTGGGTTCAGGGGAGGGGTGTTTGGTGGGTTCAAGGGAGAGATGTTTGGTGGGTTCAGGGGAGGGGTGTTTGGTGGGTTCAGGGGAGGGGTGTTTGGTGGGTTCAAGGGAGAGATGTTTGGTGGGTTCAGGGGAGGGGTGTTTGGTGGGTTCAGGGGAGGGGTGTTTGGTGGGTTCAGGGGAGGGGTGTTTGGTGGGTTCAGGGGAGGGGTGTTTGGTGGGGTCAGGGGAGGGGTGTTTGGTGGGGTCAGGGGAGGGGTGTTTGGTGGGTTCAGGGAGGGATGTTTGGTGGGTTCAGGGAGGAGATGTTTGGTGGGTTCAGGGGAGGGGTGTTGGTGGGTTCAGGGGAGGGGTGTCTGGTGGGTCAGGGGAGGGGTGTCTGGTGGGGTCAGGGGAGGGGTGTTTGGTGGGGTCAGGGGAGGGGTGTTTGGTGGGTTCAGGGGAGGGGTGTTTGGTGGGTTCAGGGGAGGGGTGTTTGGTGGGTTCAGGGGAGGGGTGTTTGGTGGGTTCAGGGGAGGGGTGTTTGGTGGGTTCAGGGGAGGGGTGTTTGGTGGGTTCAGGGGAGGGGTGTTTGGTGGGTTCAGGGGAGGGTGTTTGGTGGGTTCAGGGGAGGGATGTTTGGTGGGTTCAGGGGAGGGATGTTGGTGGGTTCAGGGAGGGTGTTTGGTGGGTTCAGGGGAGGGATGTTTGGTGGGTTCAGGGGAGGGGGTGTTTGGTGGGTTCAGGGGGAGGAAGTTAAGTGAATTCAGGGGAAGGGATGTTTGATGAGTTCAGGGGAGAAGGGTTTGGTGGGTTCAGGGGAGAAGGGTTTGGTGGATTCAGGGGAGAAGGGTTTGGTGGGTTCAGGGGAGAAGGGTTTGGTGGGTTCAGGGAGAAGGGTTTGGTGGGTTCAGGGGAAGGTTGGGAGTTCAGGGAGAAGGGTTTGGTGGGTTCAGGGGAGAAGGGTTTGGTGGGTTCAGGGGAGAAGGGTTTGGTGGGTTCAGGGAAAGGGTTTGGGGTCGGAGAAGGGTTTGGTGGGTTCAGGGGAGAAGGGTTTGGTGGGTTCAGGGGAGAAGGATTTGGTGAGTTCAGGGGAGAAGGGTTTGGTGGGTTCAGGGGAGAAGGGTTTGGTGGGTTCAGGGGAGAAGGGTTTGGTGGGTTCAGGGGAGAAGGGTTTGGTGGGTTCAGGGGAGAAGGGTTTGGTGGGTTCAGGGGAGAATGGTTTGGTGGATTCCTCTTATACTGCCTCTGGAAAACAATGACCCAGCTGGTAGTTCCTCTCATACTGCCTCTCGAAAATTACCCAGCTGGTAGTTCCTCTTATACTGCCTCTTAAAACACGTAACGAGTCGGCCAGTAATACTAAATCGCAGCACCTCTACTCTTCAGTGACGGAGGTACTCTGCACCGTCTGCCTCACGGTGCAGAACTCTGAACTACACTAGTGTCTTCCAGCTTTCTCGTCTGTGCTCTGGACGGTGACAGTTCTCATGATATTTTCCATACATGCACAACTGCCTTCCGTGGTTGTTACTGTAGCAATGTGCTAGTCCAGAGAGTAGAGGTGTCTTAAAGACTTTGGCTGTAGTAACAGTAATGCTGTTGTGATCCTTAAACGCAGCAACAGTAACTCTGTTATCTTCGGACGGCAGTAACAGTAACACTCTTGTGATCCGTGAACGGCAGTAATAATAACTGTTGTGATCCTTGAACGTAGGTTTAAGAGTCTGCCAGAGAACAGGTACCAGCATGGGTCATTATCAGGTAATTTTGATGGTATTGTCATCGACCTAGAATTGAGTATCGGTATCGGAAAAGCAGTCGGTATCGTCTCATCCCTTGTGAGATCCTTTTTGAAGTGGTTACCCCTGATCTTTTTTCGTTGTATTAAGATGTGTGTGCGCTCACCTAGTTGTGGTTGCAGGGGTTGATTCACAGCTCCTGGCTCCGCCTCTTAACTGGGCGCTACTAAGTCACTCTTCCTGCCCCATGAGCTTTATCACGTACCTGTGTGTGTGTGTGTGTGTGTGTGTGTGTGTGTGTGTGTGTGTGTGTGTGTGTGTGTGTGTGTGTGTGTGTGTGTGTGTGTGTATGTATGCGTGTGTGTGTGTGTATGTATGCGTGTGTGTGTATGTATGCGTGTGTGTGTGTGTGTGTGTATGTATGCGTGTGTGTGTGTGTGTGTGTGTGTGTGTGTGTGTGTGTGTGTGTGTGTGTGTGTGTGTGTGTGTGTGTGTGTGTGTGTGTTATTTTTTCAAATCTGCCTGGACGAAGTAGGCTGAAATTTGTCCTCAATAAACCTAATTGTGTACTTCAATAGAAACTAGGCTAGAAGGTCTTGCTGTATCCTCCAATAATGACACACAACCAGGAGTCGTAAATCGACCCCCTACAACCACAAATAGGTGAATACACACACACACACACCACACACACACACACACACACACACACACACACACACAGACTCTGAGGTGTCCCTGTTTGCAGATGACGTGAAGTTGATGAGAAGAATTCACTCGATCGAAGACCAGGCAGAACTACAAAGGGATCTGGACAGGCTGCAGACCTGGTCCAGCAATTGGCTCCTGGAGTTCAATCCCACCAAGTGCAAAGTCATGAAGATTGGGGATGGGCAAAGAAGGCCGCAGACGGAGTACAGTCTAGGGGGCCAGAGACTACAAACCTCACTCAAGGAAAAAGATCTTGGGGTGAGTATAACACCAGGCACATCTCCTGAAGCGCACATCAACCAAATAACTGCTGCAGCATATGGGCGCCTAGCAAACCTCAGAACAGCATTCCGACATCTTAATAAGGAATCATTCAGGACCCTGTACACCGTGTACGTTAGGCCCATATTGGAGTATGCGGCACCAGTTTGGAACCCACACCTAGCCAAGCACGTGAAGAAACTAGAGAAAGTGCAAAGGTTTGCAACAAGACTAGTCCCAGAGCTAAGAGGTATGTCCTACGAGGAGAGGTTAAGGGAAATCAACCTGACGACACTGGAGGACAGGAGAGATAGGGGGGACATGATAACGACATACAAAATACTGAGAGGAATTGACAAGGTGGGCAAAGACAGGATGTTCCAGAGATTGGACACAGTAACAAGGGGACACAGTTGGAAGCTGAAGACACAGATGAATCACAGGGATGTTAGGAAGTATTTCTTCAGCCACAGAGTAGTCAGTAAGTGGAATAGTTTGGGAAGCGATGTAGTGGAGGCAGGATCCATACATAGCTTTAAGCAGAGGTATGATAAAGCTCACGGCTCAGGGAGTGACCTAGTAGCGATCAGTGAAGAGGCGGGGGCCAGGAGCTCGGACTCGACCCCCGCAACCTCAACTAGGTGAGTACAACTAGGTGAGTACACAGTTTCGCTACACACAGAGCTGATATGGAGGAAGACATCCCCGTGCCTCGTTATAACCCTCCGTGACTTTAGTTCTACACAGGGCGGAACATCGTCAACGATAAAAGCTAAGTCTGCAACGTGTCTTCGTTCGTAAATAAGCTGACAAGCTGACCAGTTGGGGAAGAAAAAGTTGGTGGTGCAGGAAAGGGTGAGGGGGGCTAAACGTGGGGACATCGTGATGGGGGTGGAAAAGAGAGAGAGAGAGAGAGAGAGAGAGAGGAGAGAGAGAGAGAGAGAGAGAGAGAGAATGGAAAAGGAGAAGAAACGGGGGGTTGGGGATCTGGGAGGGGATGTGGAATGCCTACAAATGCTTTTGAGAGAGAGGGGGGGGAGTACTGAGGAGGGCCTTAGGTGAGTGAGGAATGGCTGGCCCGTGAATACTTGTGCTGCTCCCCGTGTGACAAGGAGAATAATAACCCCCGCCCCAACCTCGACCACACCTGCCACAACCCCCTCTTCCCGTGTGACCCCCCCCCAGGGTATAACCACGCCTTCCAGAGTATGACCACGCCCTCCCCCTCCTGTGTGACAATGCTGCCCAGCGTGTGACCACACCCCCAGC
>NC_069420.1:30274299-30444299 GCF_026875155.1 Cherax quadricarinatus
ATAAAATGAACTGAGGTAGGGGTAACATCCTTCAACCTGTATAATTAACACAGAATATAATACGCCTCTTTACGTATATAAAACCGCCGTCAGACAAGTCTCACAGGCATCGATACGGTGTAACATACCAATTGCCCTATATACCACAAACACAACAATTCCACAGCTACTGAAGCCGTGGTGGAATGGTGGATGAAATCACTTAAATGACGTCTCTAGAGACAGTATAATAACCTGTATGTCAAGATATCTTATTAATGAAAATAAGATATCAGATATATTAAGCAAATTTCCTAAATTTCCTTGTAACAAATATAAATTCAGGTGTACTCAGGTTAATCCTTTTGGGGTCTAGTTCCTAGGCCTCTTGTGTATCCATACGTTCTTGCACTACCATCCACAGAATGGGTATGGCCCATGGCTGGGCATAAGGAGTAGAAAGACTCATCAAAGGTAATAAGCTAGCCGCTTGAGCGACAAAATATATCATCTCAGCTGAACTCATCCCGTGTGATGCAACATGAGATTCAAAGAAGTATTTACAACAGAAAGGACCTCGGGAAGATGGAACGTGTAACTATGAGCGAGTGTAACACACAGTATACCTGGAGGTTATTCCGGGGATCAACGCCCCCGCGGCCCGGCCCATGACCAGGCCTCCCGATGGATCAGGGCCTGATCAACCAGGCTGTTACTACTGGCCGTACGCAGTCCAGCGTACGAGCCACAGCCCGGCTGATCCGACACTGACTTTAGGTATCTGTCCAGCTCTCTCTTGAAGGCAGCCAGGGGTTTATTGGTAATTCCCCTAATGTTTGATGGGAGGCTGTTGAACAGTTTTGGGCCCCGGACACTTATGATGTTTTCCCTTAGTGTACCAATGGCGCCCCTACTTTTAATTGGGGGCATTTTGCATCGCCTGCCCAGTCTTTTACTTTCGTAGGGAGTGATTTCTGTGTGCAGATTTGGGACCATTCCTTCCAGGATTTTCCAAGTGTAGATTATGATATATCTCTCCCTCTGAAATACACTGCACCAGCTGTGTAACACACAGCTGGTGCAAAGAATTGTTCTAAGATATATTTTGTAAACAGAAACGAATTTACTGGCCAATGATAAAGGCAGCAGCCAATTCGTAAACATAGAAAAAAAAGGCATTGTTAATAATTAGAGAATACTAGGAATGGGAGAGAGGAAAGCCTGCGAAAGAGAAGAGGGAGGAAGATGAGGATGGTGAGTGAGAGTGGGAGAGGCGGAGGGGAGGGGGAGGGGGTCAAGGGATGGAGGGGGAGGGTAAGGGGTTAATGCCATGTAAATAAATGTAAATCCATTAAGTGAATATGCTACTGGGAAATTGCTTTAATTATACCTTACTTCTCAGATACACATTAAAATGTCTCTCTCTCATTCTCTCTCTCTCTCTCTCTCTCTCTCTCTCTCTCTCTCCTAATTTCCATACTTTTTAAGGGTTTAGAATAAGCCTTTCTTATCCAATTTCATTAATATGTAGCAGATAGATAATAGATAGTTCCAAGCCTGGTACCCTGGTAATGGTAGGGAGAGGAGTACCAGGGGCAGGGGACGAGGGGCAGGGGAGAGAGAGATAAACCTGGTACCCAGGTAGGGGCAGGGATAGGTGAATAAAGGGTAGGGGACGAGGGGCAGGGGAAGAGAAATTTAGACAAGGGGGGGGGAATACACGGGGAGGGGGGAAATAAAAGGGGGGAGGGTAAGAGGTCAGGAATACAGACATAACCCTCACATGTGTGTCTGTACTGACCTACTCATGGTTGCAGGGGTCTAGCCTATGGCTCCACGCCTCCACTTCATTACGCAAAACAACCGCATGGGTTCTATGTTGCTTGCGCTATATCTTACCTCTACATGAAGCTTCGTACGCAGTAGAAGAATGGGACACTTGTCTGCAATATTTGGAAACCTTTACTGAGGAAGTGTTTCGCCAGCCAGTGGGCCTCTTCAGTCCAATACAGAGGAGGAGGAGAAAGACGAGGAAAAGTTTGACATAATCAGTCCCTCATTCCTCAACTTTTCGGGTTTCTAAATCATTTACTTAACGTCCTGCGCAGTAATCAGGTAACTACTGTACGTGTGTTCCACTGTTGTGGTGGTCACTGTACGTGTGTTCCACTGTTGTGGTGGTCACTGTACGTGTGTTCCACTGTTGTGGTGGTCACTGTACGTGTGTTCCACTGTTGTGGTGATCACTGTACGTGTGTTCCACTGTTCTGATGGTCACTGTACGTGTGTTCCACTGTTGTGGTGATCACTGTACGTGTGTTCCACTGTTGTGATGGTCACTGTACGTGTGTTCCACTGTTGTGGTGATCACTGTACGTGTGTTCCACTGTTGTGATGGTCACTACGTGTGTTCCACTGTTGTGGTGGTCACTGTACGTGTGTTCCACTGTTGTGATGGTCACTACGTGTGTTCCACTGTTGTGATGGTCACTGTACGTGTGTTCCACTGTTGTGGTGATCACTGTACGTGTGTTCCACTGTTGTGGTGGTCACTGTACGTGTGTTCCACTGTTGTGGTGGTCACTGTACGTGTGTTCCACTGTTGTGATGGTCACTCTACGTGTGTTCCACTGTTGTGGTGGTCACTGTACGTGTGTTCCACTGTTGTGGTGGTCACTGTACGTGTGTTCCACTGTTGTGGTGGTCACTGTACTTGTGTTCCACTGTTGTGATGGTCACTCTACGTGTGTTCCACTGTTGTGATGGTCACTCTACGTGTGTTCCACTGTTGTGATGGTCACTCTACGTGTGTTCCACTGTTGTGGTGGTCACTGTACGTGTGTTCCACTGTTGTGGTGGTCACTCTACGTGTGTTCCACTGTTGTGATGGTCACTACGTGTGTTCCACTGTTGTGATGGTCACTCTACGTGTGTTCCACTGTTGTGATGGTCACTCTACGTGTGTTCCACTGTTGTGGTGGTCACTCTACGTGTGTTCCACTGTTGTGGTGGTCACTGTACGTGTGTTCCACTGTTGTGGTGGTCACTGTACGTGTGTTCCACTGTTGTGGTGGTCACTCTACGTGTGTTCCACTGTTGTGGTGGTCACTGTACGTGTGTTCCACTGTTGTGGTGGTCACTGTACGTGTGTTCCACTGTTGTGGTGGTCACTCTACGTGTGTTCCACTGTTGTGATGGTCACTCTACGTGTGTTCCACTGTTTGGATGGTCACTCTACGTGTGTTCCACTGTTTGTGGTGGTCACTCTACGTGTGTTCCACTGTTGTGATGGTCACTCTACGTGTGTTCCACTGTTGTGATGGTCACTCTACGTGTCTTCCACTGTTGTGATGGTCACTCTACGTGTGTTCCACTGTTGTGATGGTCACTCTACGTGTGTTCCACTGTTGTGGTGGTCACTGTACGTGTGTTCCACTGTTGTGATGGTCACTCTACGTGTGTTCCACTGTTGTGGTGGTCACTGTACTTGTGTTCCACTGTTGTGATGGTCACTCTACGTGTGTTCCACTGTTGTGATGGTCACTCTACGTGTGTTCCACTGTTGTGATGGTCACTGTACGTGTGTTCCACTGTTGTGGTGGTCACTGTACGTGTGTTCCACTGTTGTGGTGGTCACTGTACGTGTGTTCCACTGTTGTGGTGGTCACTGTACTTGTGTTCCACTGTTGTGGTGGTCACTGTACTTGTGTTCCACTGTTGTGATGGTCACTGTACGTGTGTTCCACTGTTGTGGTGGTCACTGTACTTGTGTTCCACTGTTGTGATGGTCACTGTACGTGTGTTCCACTGTTGTGGTCACTGTACGTGTGTTCCACTGTTGTGATGGTCACTGTACGTGTGTTCCACTGTTGTGGTGGTCACTGTACGTGTGTTCCACTGTTGTGATGGTCACTGTACGTGTGTTCCACTGTTGTGGTGGTCACTCTACGTGTGTTCCACTGTTGTGGTGGTCACTCTACGTGTGTTCCACTGTTGTGGTGGTCACTGTACGTGTGTTCCACTGTTGTGGTGGTCACTCTACGTGTGTTCCACTGTTGTGGTGGTCACTCTACGTGTGTTCCACTGTTGTGGTGGTCACTCTACGTGTGTTCCACTGTTGTGGTGGTCACTCTACGTGTGTTCCACTGTTGTGGTGGTCACTCTACGTGTGTTCCACTGTTGTGATGGTCACTGTACGTGTGTTCCACTGTTGTGATGGTCACTGTACTTGTGTTCCACTGTTGTGATGGTCACTGTACGTGTGTTCCACTGTTGTGGTGGTCACTGTACTTGTGTTCCACTGTTGTGATGGTCACTCTACGTGTGTTCCACTGTTGTGATAGTCACTGTACGTGTGTTCCACTGTTGTGGTGGTCACTGTACGTGTGTTCCACTGTTGTGATGGTCACTCTACGTGTGTTCCACTGTTGTGATGGTCACTGTACGTGTGTTCCACTGTTGTGGTGGTCACTCTACGTGTGTTCCACTGTTGTGATGGTCACTCTACGTGTGTTCCACTGTTGTGATGGTCACTGTACGTGTGTTCCACTGTTGTGGTGGTCACTGTACGTGTGTTCCACTGTTGTGATGGTCACTGTACGTGTGTTCCACTGTTGTGGTGGTCACTGTACGTGTGTTCCACTGTTGTGGTGGTCACTCTACGTGTGTTCCACTGTTGTGATGGTCACTGTACGTGTGTTCCACTGTTGTGATGGTCACTGTACGTGTGTTCCACTGTTGTGGTGGTCACTCTACGTGTGTTCCACTGTTGTGGTGGTCACTGTACGTGTGTTCCACTGTTGTGATGGTCACTCTACGTGTGTTCCACTGTTGTGGTGGTCACTGTACGTGTGTTCCACTGTTGTGATGGTCACTGTACGTGTGTTCCACTGTTGTGGTGGTCACTCTACGTGTGTTCCACTGTTGTGGTGGTCACTGTACGTGTGTTCCACTGTTGTGGTGGTCACTGTACGTGTGTTCCACTGTTGTGGTGGTCACTGTACGTGTGTTCGACTAAAACACATCTTTATGAATAATTAAATCACCGGTTTTAGGTACATTGTTCCACACCCCAGCACCACCACCTGACACCTCACCCCAGCACCACCACCTGACACCTCACCCCAGCACCACCACCTGACACCTCACCCCAGCACCACCACACCCTGACACACCTCCACCCCTCAAGCACCACCACCTGACAACCTCACCCCAGCACCACCACCTGACACACCTCACCCCAGCACCACCACCTGACACCTCACCCCAGCACCACCACCTGACACACCTCACCCAGCACCACCACCTGACACACCTCACCCCAGCACCACCACCTGACACACCTCACCCCAGCACCACCACCTGACACACCTCACCCCAGCACCACCACCTGACACACCTCACCCCAGCACCACCACCTGACACACCTCACCCCAGCACCACCACCTGACACACCTCACCCCAGCACCACCACCTGACACACCTCACCCCAGCACCACCACCTGACACCCTCACCCCAGCACCACCACCTGACACACCTCACCCCAGCACCACCACCTGACACACCTCACCCCAGCACCACCACCTGACACACCTCACCCCAGCACCACCACCTGACACACCTCACCCCAGCACCACCACCTGACACACCTCACCCCAGCACCACCACCTGAACACCTCACCCCAGCACCACCACCTGACACACCTCACCCCAGCACCACCACCTGACACACCTCACCCCAGCACCACCACCTGACACACCTCACCCCAGCACCACCACCTGACACACCTCACCCCAGCACCACCACCTGACACACCTCACCCCAGCACCACCACCTGACACACCTCACCCCAGCACCACCACCTGACACACCTCACCCCAGCACCACCACCTGACACACCTACCCAGCACACCACCTGACACACCTCACCCAGCACCACCACCTGACACACCTCACCCCAGCACCACCACCTGACACACCTCACCCCAGCACCACCACCTGACACACCTCACCCCAGCACCACCACCTGACACACCTCACCCCAGCACCACCACCTGACACACCTCACCCCAGCACCACCACCTGACACCTCACCCCAGCACCACCACCTGACACACCTCACCCAGCACCACCACCTGACACACCTCACCCCAGCACCACCACCTGACACACCTCACCCCAGCACCACCACCTGACACACCTCACCCCAGCACCACCACCTGACACACCTCACCCCAGCACCACCACCTGACACACCTCACCCCAGCACCACCACCTGACACCTCACCCCAGCACCACCACCTGACACACCTCACCCCAGCACCACCACCTGACACACCTCACCCCAGCACCACCACCTGACACACCTCACCCCAGCACCACCACCTGACACACCTCACCCCAGCACCACCACCTGACACACCTCACCCCAGCACCACCACCTGACACACCTCACCCCAGCACCACCACCTGACACACCTCACCCCAGCACCACCACCTGACACCTCACCCCAGCACCACCACCTGACACACCTCACCCCAGCACCACCACCTGACACACCTCACCCCAGCACCACCACCTGACACACCTCACCCCAGCACCACCACCTGACACCTCACCCCAGCACCACCACCTGACACACCTCACCCCAGCACCACCACCTGACACCTCACCCCAGCACCACCACCTGACACACCTCACCCAGCACCACCACCTGACACACCTCACCCCAGCACCACCACCTGACACACCTCACCCCAGCACCACCACCTGACACACCTCACCCCAGCACCACCACCTGACACACCTCACCCCAGCACCACCACCTGACACACCTCACCCCAGCACCACCACCTGACACCTCACCCCAGCACCACCACCTGACACACCTCACCCCAGCACCACCACCTGACACCTCACCCCAGCACCACCACCTGACACACCTCACCCCAGCACCACCACCTGACACACCTCACCCCAGCACCACCACCTGACACACCTCACCCCAGCACCACCACCTGACACACCTCACCCCAGCACCACCACCTGACACCTCACCCCAGCACCACCACCTGACACACCTCACCCCAGCACCACCACCTGACACACCTCACCCCAGCACCACCACCTGACACACCTCACCCCAGCACCACCACCTGACACCTCACCCCAGCACCACCACCTGACACACCTCACCCCAGCACCACCACCTGACACCTCACCCCAGCACCACCACCTGACAACCTCACCCCAGCACCACCACCTGACACACCTCACCCCAGCACCACCACCTGACACACCTCACCCCAGCACCACCACCTGACACCTCACCCCAGCACCACCACCTGACACACCTCACCCCAGCACCACCACCTGACACACCTCACCCCAGCACCACCACCTGACACACCTCACCCCAGCACCACCACCTGACACACCTCACCCCAGCACCACCACCTGACACACCTCACCCCAGCACCACCACCTGACACCTCACCCCAGCACCACCACCTGACACACCTCACCCCAGCACCACCCACCTGACACACCTCACCCCAGCACCACCACCTGACACACCTCACCCCAGCACCACCACCTGACACACCTCACCCAGCACCACCACCTGACACACCTCACCCCAGCACCACCACCTGACACCTCACCCCAGCACCACCACCTGACACACCTCACCCCAGCACCACCACCTGACACACCTCACCCCAGCACCACCACCTGACACACCTCACCCCAGCACCACCACCTGACACCTCACCCCAGCACCACCACCTGACACACCTCACCCCAGCACCACCACCTGACACCTCACCCCAGCACCACCACCTGACACACCTCACCCCAGCACCACCACCTGACACACCTCACCCCAGCACCACCACCTGACACACCTCACCCCAGCACCACCACCTGACACACCTCACCCCAGCACCACCACCTGACACACCTCACCCCAGCACCACCACCTGACACCTCACCCCAGCACCACCACCTGACACACCTCACCCCAGCACCACCACCTGACACCTCACCCCAGCACCACCACCTGACACACCTCACCCCAGCACCACCACCTGACACCTCACCCCAGCACCACCACCTGACACACCTCACCCCAGCACCACCACCTGACACCTCACCCCAGCACAACCACCTGACACACCTCACCCCAGCACCACCACCTGACACCTCACCCCAGCACCACCACCTGACACACCTCACCCCAGCACCACCACCTGACACACCTCACCCCAGCACCACCACCTGACACACCTCACCCCAGCACCACCACCTGACACCTCACCCCAGCACCACCACCTGACACCTCACCCCAGCACCACCAGCTGACACACCTCACCCCAGCACCACCACCTGACACCTCACCCAGCACCACCACCTGACACACCTCACCCCAGCACCACCACCTGACACACCTCACCCCAGCACCACCACCTGACACACCTCACCCCAGCACCACCACCTGACACACCTCACCCCAGCACCACCACCTGACACACCTCACCCCAGCACCACCAGCTGACACACCTCACCCCAGCACCACCACCTGACACACCTCACCCCAGCACCACCAGCTGACACACCTCACCCCAGCACCACCACCTGACACACCTCACCCCAGCACCACCAGCTGACACACCTCACCCCAGCACCACCACCTGACACACCTCACCCCAGCACCACCACCTGACACACCTCACCCCAGCACCACCACCTGACACACCTCACCCCAGCACCACCAGCTGACACACCTCACCCCAGCACCACCACCTGACACACCTCACCCCAGCACCACCACCTGACACACCTCACCCCAGCACCACCACCTGACACACCTCACCCCAGCACCACCACCTGACACACCTCACCCCAGCACCACCAGCTGACACACCTCACCCCAGCACCACCACCTGACACACCTCACCCCAGCACCACCAGCTGACACACCTCACCCCAGCACCACCACCTGACACACCTCACCCCAGCACCACCACCTGACACACCTCACCCCAGCACCACCACCTGACACACCTCACCCCAGCACCACCACCTGACACACCTCACCCCAGCACCACCACCTGACACACCTCACCCCAGCACCACCAGCTGACACACCTCACCCCAGCACCACCACCTGACACACCTCACCCCAGCACCACCAGTTGACACACCACCCCAGCACCACCACCTGACACACCTCACCCCAGCACCACCATCTGACACTCGCCCCAGCACCACCAGTTGACACGCCTCACCCCGGCACAACCACCTGACATGCCTCACCCCAGCACCACCACCTAACACGCCTCACCCCAGCACCACCACCTGACACACTCACCCCAGCACCACCAGTTAACACACCTCACCCCAGCACAACCACCTGACATGCCTCACCCCAGCACAACCACCTGACATGCCTCACCCCAGCACCACCAGTTAACACACCTCACCCCAGCACAACCACCTGACATGCCTCACCCCAGCACAACCACCTGACATGCCTCACCCCAGCACCACCACCTGACACACTCCAGCACCACCAGTTGACACACCTCACCCCAGCACCACCACCTGACACACCTCACCCCAGCACCACCACCTGACGCACCTCACCCCAGCACCACCACCTGACACACCTCACCCCAGCACCACCACCTGACGCACCTCACCCCAGCACTACCTCCTGGAGTTTACCACCTCAGGTAAATAAAGGCTCACGGAGGCTTGCCACCTCATTTGCCTCCCTGGGATGGGTAGGATGGGGTAAGAATGGGGATGGATGTGGGCAGAGAGGGTAGTCTGAGCCATCCTCCCCAGGGAGTGAAAGGGATTAAGGGCATGTAGGGAGGGAGTGCAGGGAGAGAGGGCGTGTAGGGAGTGCGCGCGCGCGCGCACACACGCACACACACACACACACACACACACACACACACACACACACACACACACGAGGAATTGACAATGTGCAGAGAGACAGGATGTTCCAGGGATGGGACACAGAAACAAGGGGTCACAATTGGAAGCTGAAAACTCAGATGAGTCAAAGGGATGTTAGGAAATATACATAGTTTTAAGAAGAGGTATGATAACGCTCATGGAGCAGGGAGAGAAGAGGACCTAGTAGCGATCAGTGAAGAGGCGGGGCCTGTAGCTAAGAATCGACCCCTGCAACCACAAATAGGTGAGCACACACACACACACACACACACACACACACACACACACACACACACACACACACAAACACACACACACACAACACACACACACACACACACACCACACACACACACACACACACACACATATACGCGCGCGCACGGGAAATCCTGTGTCACAAACCTACTGGAGTTCTATGACAACAGTAAGACAGAAGAGAGAGGAGTGGGTAGACTGCGTTTTCTAAGACTGTAAAAATGTTTTTGACACAGTTCCACACGAGATTAGTGCAAAAACTGGAGGAGCAGGCAAGGCTAACAGGGAAGGCACTGCAATGGATCAGGGAATACCTGTTGGGAAGACAACAGCGAGACATGGTACGTGGCGAGGTGTCAGAGTGGGCGCTTGTGACGAGCGGGGTTCCACAGGGGTCAGTCCTAGGACCGGTGCTGTTTCTGGTATATATGAACGACATGAAGGAAGGAATAGACTCTGAAGTGTCCCTGTTTGCAGATGAACTGAAGCTGATGAGAAGAATTCAATCGGACGAAGACCAGGCAGAACTACAAGGAGATCTGGACAGGCTGCAGGCCTGATCCAGAAACTGGCTCCTGGAGTTCAAGTACAAAGTTATGAAGATTGGGGAAAGGCAAAGAAGACCGCAGACGGAGTACAGTCTAGAGAGCCAAAGACTACAAACCTCACTCAAGGAAAAGGATCTTTGGGTGAGTAGAACACCGGACACATCTCCTGAGGCGCACATCAACCAAATGACTGCCGCAATATATGGGAGCCTAGCAAACTTAAGAACAGCATCCCGACATCTCAAAAAGGAATCGTTCAAGACCCTGTACACCGTGTACGTTAGGTCTATATTGGAGTATGCAGCACCAGTATGGAACCCACACCTAGCTAAGCACGTAAGGGAATTAGAGAAAGTGCAAAGGTTTGCAACAAGACTAGTCCCGGAGCTGAAGGGCATGTCCTACGAGGAGAGGCTAAGAGAAATCGACCTGACGACATTGGAGAACAGGATAGAGAGGGGGGGATTTGATAACGACATATAAAATACTGCAAGGAATTGACAAGGTGGACAGAGACAGGATGTTCCAGAGATGGGACACAGCAACAAGGGGTCACAATTGGAAGTTGAAGACTCAGATGAATCACAGGGATGTTAGGAAGCATTTCTTCAGTCACAGATATGTCAAGAAGTTGAATAGTCTGGAAAGTGATGTGGTGGAGACATGATCCATACACAGCTTTAAGAAGAGGTATGACAAAGCTCATGGAGCAGGAAGAGTGATCTAGTTGCGACCAGTGAAGAGGCGGGGACCAGGAGCTGTGAATCAGCCCCTGCAACCACAACTAGGTGAGTACACACACACACACACACACACACACACACACACAATGATTAAGAATCTTGATTTATATTCAAGAGTGCATTTAAAACAGCGTTTTAATGCATGGGTGAGTGGGCCCCTCTCCGTGAGGATGAGTGGGCCCCTCTCCACGATGGTGAGTGGGCCCTTCTCCAAGAGGGTGTGGGGCCCTTTCCAGGAGGGTGAGTGAGCCCCTCTCCAGGAAAGTGAGTGGGCCCCTCTCTCTGAGGGTGAGTTGGGTCCTCTTTCGGAGAGTAAGTGGGGCTCTCTATCGGAGGGTGAGTGGGTCCCTCTCCAAGAGGGTATCTGGGCCCCTCTCGCGGAGAGTGAGTTGAGTCCTCTTTCGGAGAGTAAGTGGGGCCCCTCTGCAGGAGAGTGAGTAGAGCCCCTCCCTCCCCAGGAGGGTGAGCGTGGTCCCTCTCCAGGAGGGTGAGCGGGGCCCCTCTCCAGGAGGGTGAGCGGGGCCCCTCTCCAGGAGGGTGAGCGGGGCCCCTCTTCAGGAGGGTGTGTGGGCCCCTGTCCAGGGTGAGTGAGCAGCTCTCTAGGTGGGTCCCTCCTCAGGAAGGTGATGGAACCCTCCTCAGGATGGTGGTGAGACCCCTCCCCTATATAGGAGAGTGGGCCCCTCTCAAGGGTGTTGGGGCCCCTATATGAAAGGGTGAGTGGCCCCCTCTCAAGGAGGGTGAGTGGGCTCCTCTTCAGGATGTCACCAACACAAGACTCTCCATGTATCACCAACACAACACTCACTATGTATCACCAACACAACACTATGTATCACCATAACACTCACTATGTATCACCAACACAACACTCACTATGTATCACCAACACAACACTCACCATGTATCACCAACACAACACTCACTATCACCAACACAACACTCACTATGTATCACCAACACAACACTCACTATGTATCACCAACACAACACTCACTATCACCAACACAACACTCACTATGTATCACCAACACAACACCCACTATGTATAACCAACACAACACTCACCATGTATCACCAACACAACACTCACCATGTATCACCAACACAACACTCACTATGTATCACCAACACAACACCCACTATGTATAACCAACACAACACTCACCATGTATCACCAACACAACACTCACTATGTATCACCAACACAACACTCACCATGTATCACCAACACAACACTCACCATGTATCACCAACACAACACTCACCATGTATCACCAACACAACACTCACCATGTATCACCAACACAACACTATGTATCACCAACACAACACTCACCATGTATCACCAACACAACACCCACTATGTAACCAACACAACACTCACTATGTATCACCAACACAACACTCACCATGTATCACCAACACAACACTCACCATGTATCACCAACACAACACTCACTATGTATCACCAACACAACACTCACCATGTATCACCAACACAACACCCACTATGTATAACCAACACAACACATCACTATGTATCACCAACACAACACTCACCATGTATAACCAACACAACACTCACCATGTATCACCAACACAACACTCACTATGTATCACCAACACAACACTCACCATGTATCACCAACACAACACCCACTATGTATAACCAACACAACACTCACCATGTATCACCAACACAACACTCACTATCACCAACACAACACTCACTATGTATCACCAACACAACACCCACTATGTATAACCAACACAACACTCACCATGTATCACCAACACAACACCCACTATGTATAACCAACACAACACTCACCATGTATCACCAACACAACACTCACTATGTAACACCAACACAACACTCACCATGTATCACCAACACAACACTCACTATCACCAACACAACACTCACCATGTATCACCAACACAACACCCACTATTATAACCAACACAACACTCACCATGTATCACCAACACAACACCCACTATGTATAACCAACACAACACTCACCATGTATCACCAACACAACACCCACTATGTATAACCAACACAACACTCACCATGTATCACCAACACAACACTCACCATGTATCACCAACACAACACTCACTATGTATCACCAACACAACACCCACTATGTATAACCAACACAACACTCACCATGTATCACCAACACAACACTCACTATGTATCACCAACACAACACTCACCATGTATCACCAACACAACACTCACCATGTATCACCAACACAACACTCACTATGTATCACCAACACAACACTGTATCACCAACACAACACTCGCTATGTATCACCAACACAACACTCACTATGTATCACCAACACAACACTCACCATGTATCACCAACACAACACCCACTATGTATAACCAACACAACACTCACCATGTATCACCATCACAACACTCACTATGTATCACCAACACAACACTCACCATGTATCACCAACACAACACTCACCATGTATCACCAACACAACACTCACCATGTATCACCAACACAACACTCACTATGTATCACCAACACAACACTCACCATGTATCACCAACACAACACTCACCATGTATCACCAACACAACACTCACCATGTATCACCAACACAACACTCACTATGTATCACCAACACAACACTCACCATGTATCACCAACACAACACTCACTATGTATCACCAACACAACACTCACCATGTATCACCAACACAACACTCACTATGTATCACCATCACAACACTCACCATGTATCACCAACACAACACTCACCATGTATCACCATCACAACACTCACCATGTATCACCATCACAACACTCACCATGTATCACCAACACAACACTCACTATGTATCACCAACACAACTCACTATGTATCACCAACACAACACTCACCATGTATCACCAACACAACACTCACTATGTATCACCAACACAACACTATGTATCACCAACACAACACTCACCATGTATCACCAACACAACACTCACCATGTATCACCAACACAACACTCACCATGTATCACCATCACAACACTCACCATGTATCACCATCACAACACTCACCATGTATCACCACCAGAAGACACAGCTTCACCATACCTGTAAAATAACAAGAAAATTTTATTCCCACTTAAAGGATATAAGAATGTTGCTTTATCTTAAGAATGTTACTTTATCTTAATATTACTTTACATCAAGACTGTTACTTTATCTTAAGAATGTTACTTTACCTTAATATTACTTTACATCAAGACTGTTACTTTATCTTAAGAATGTTACTTTATCTTAATATTACTTTACATCAAGACTGTTACTTTATCTTAAGAATTTTACTTTACCTTAATATTACTTTACATCAAACTGTTACTTTATCTTAAGAATGTTACTTTATCTTAATATTACTTTACATCAAGACTGTTACTTTATCTTAAGAATGTTACTTTACCTTAATATTACTTTACATCAAGACTGTTACTTTATTTTAAGAATGTTACTTAATCTAATATTACTTTACATCAAGACTGTTACTTTATCTTAAGAATGTTACTTTACCTTAATATTACTTTACATCAAGACTGTTACTTTATCTTAAGAATGTTACTTTACCTTAATATTATCTTTACATCAAGACGGGTTACTTTATCTTAAGAATGTTACTTTACCTTAATATTACTTTACATCAAGACTGTTACTTTATCTTAAGAATGTAACATGAAGACTGTACATAAGCTGAGAGTTACATGATGTGAGTTACACAAATAACTGGCACAAAAACAATCTTACGAGGACGTTCAGGGAAGACTTGAACCATTGATAAGTCACACTAACACAAGAAGATGAGAGAGTATATACAGGAGAGGGGGACAGGGACGGGAGACAGTATATACAGGAGAGGGGGACACGGACGGGAGACAGTATATACAGGAGAGGGGGACAGGGACGGAGAACAGTATATACAGGAGAGGGGGACACGGACGGGAGACAGTATATACAGGAGAGGGGGACACGGACGGGAGACAGTATATACAGGAGAGGGGGACACGGACGGGGGACAGTATATACAGGAGAGGGGGACACGGACGGGAGACAGTATATACAGGAGAGGGGGACACGGACGGGAGACAGTATATACAGGAGAGGGGACACGGACGGGAGACAGTATATACAGGAGAGGGGGACACGGACGGGAGACAGTATATACAGGAGAGGGGACACGGACGGGAGACAGTATATACAGGAGAGGGGGGCACGGACGGGAGACAGTATATACAGGAAGAGGGGGACACGGACGGAGACAGTATAAAACAGGAGAGGGGGACACGGACGGGAGACAGTATATACAGGAGAGGGGGACACGGACGGGAGACAGTATATACAGGAGAGGGGGACAGGGACGGGAGACAGTATATACAGGAGAGGGGGGCACGGACGGGAGACAGTATATACAGGAGAGGGGGGCACGGACGGGAGACAGTATATACAGGAGAGGGGGACACGGACGGGAGACAGTATATACAGGAGAGGGGACAGGGACGGGAGACAGTATATACAGGAGAGGGGGACAGGGACGGGAGACAGTATATACAGGAGAGGGGGACAGGGACGGGGGACAGTATATACAGGAGAGGGGGACACGGACGGGAGACAGTATATACAGGAGAGGGGGACAGGGACGGAGACAGTATATACAGGAGAGGGGGACACGGACGGGAGACAGTATATACAGGAGAGGGGACAGGGACGGGAGACAGTATATACAGGAGAGGGGGCAGGGACGGGAGACAGTATATACAGGAGAGGGGGACACGGACGGGAGACAGTATATACAGGAGAGGGGACACGGACGGGAGACAGTATATACAGGAGAGGGGGACAGGGACGGGAGACAGTATATACAGGAGAGGGGGACACGGACGGGAGACAGTATATACAGGAGAGGGGGACACCGGACGGGAGACAGTATATACAGGAGAGGGGGACACGGACGGGAGACAGTATATACAGGAGAGGGGGACAGGGACGGGAGACAGTATATACAGGAGAGGGGGACACGGACGGAGACAGTATATACAGGAGAGGGGGACAGGGACGGGAGACAGTATATACAGGAGAGGGGGACACGGACGGAGACAGTATAAAACAGGAGAGGGGACACGGACGGGAGACAGTATATACAGGAGAGGGGACAGGGACGGGAGACAGTATATACAGGAGAGGGGGACACGGACGGGAGACAGTAATACAGGAGAGGGGGACACGGACGGGAGACAGTATATACAGGAGAGGGGGACACGGACGGGAGACAGTATATACAGGAGAGGGGGACACGGACGGGAGACAGTATATACAGGAGAGGGGGACAGGGACGGGGGACAGTATATACAGGAGAGGGGGACACGGACGGGAGACAGTATATACAGGAGAGGGGGACAGGGACGGGAGACAGTATATACAGGAGAGGGGGACAGGGACGGGAGACAGTATATACAGGAGAGGGGGACACGGGCGGGGACAGTATATACAGGAGAGGGGGACAGGGACGGGAGACAGTATATACAGGAGAGGGGGACACGGACGGGAGACAGTATATACAGGAGAGGGGGACAGGGACGGGAGACAGTATATACAGGAGAGGGGACACGGACGGGAGACAGTATATACAGGAGAGGGGGACACGGACGGGAGACAGTATATACCCGGAGAGGGGGACAGGGGCGGGAGACAGTATATACAGGAGAGGGGGACAGGGACGGGAGAGAGAAGCGGAGTAGTGGTAGTGGTGGTGGTAGTATGGTGGTGGTAGTAGTTGGTGGTGGTAGTAGTGGTGGTGGTAGTAGGGTGGTGGTAGTGGTGGTGGTGGTGGTAGTGGTGGTGGTGGTAGTAGGGGTGGTGGTAGTAGTGGTGGTGGTGGTAGTAGTGGTGTGTGGTGGTGGTTGGTGGTAGTAGTGGTGGTGGTAGTAGTGGTGGTAGTAGTAGTGGTGGTGGTGGGAGTGGTGGTAGTAGTGGTAGTGGTGGTGGTGGTAGTGGTGGTGGTGGTGGTAGTAGTGGTGGTGGTGGTGGTAGTAGTAGTGGTAGTAGTAGTAGTACCGCAGTAATGGTATACTAGTAGTAGTTACTTCTGTCTGTCGGTCTCTCTCCCCCCCTCTCTTTCTCTCTCTCCCTCCCTCCTTCAGTAAAGAAAGTGTATTGAGAGAGTTAATGGCGGGTGTGGGTTGTGGTGCACACAGGCGTGAGAGTATGTAAATCAACCAGGCTCCACTGTTCTCTCAGACCCACATTTTCAATAAGATGGCTCCGCTAATTGTCTTTCCTGGAGACCCCTATCATAAATACCACACTAGTCAACCAGGCTGTTATTGCTCCTCACACGCACTTCAGAGTATGAGCCACCACAGCCCGGCTAATCAGGAACTGACTTGAGTAATTTATCAAGTATCCCTTTTTTAAACACATGATCACAGAGATCGCGGCCACCAGGAATCGAACCCACGTTTGCTGGTGTCCACGACTGTGGCTTAACTTTCACCATGACGTTTTAAACCAATTACTTACAGATGTCACAAACGCTATGTAGCCTGCTTACCAGCCATGATTCTTCCTAGCTCCGGACACACTAGTGCTCTCCAGTCTTTATATATATATATATATATATATATATATATATATATATATATATATATATATATATATATATATAATATAATAAAATATAATATATATATATATATATATATATATATATATATATATATAAAATATATATATAAAATATAAATATATAATATATATATATATATATATTATATATATATATATATATATAATATATATATATATATATATATAAATATATATATAAGTTAGAGTATGTAGGAAAGAGGGAAATTTTTTCCCAGTAAAAGTAGGCCTTAGACAAGGATGTGTGATGTCACCGTGGTTGTTTAATATATTTATAGATGGGGTTGTAAGAGAAGTAAATGCGAGGGTCTTGGCAAGAGGCGTGGAGTTAAAAGATAAAGAATCACACACAAAGTGGGAGTTGTCACAGCTGCTCTTTGCTGATGACACTGTGCTCTTGGGAGATTCTGAAGAGAAGTTGCAGAGATTGGTGGATGAATTTGGTAGGGTGTGCAAAAGAAGAAAATTAAAGGTGAATACAGGAAAGAGTAAGGTTATGAGGATAACAAAAAGATTAGGTGATGAAAGATTGAATATCAGATTGGAGGGAGAGAGTATGGAGGAGGTGAACGTATTCAGATATTGGGAGTGGACGTGTCAGCGGATGGGTCTATGAAAGATGAGGTGAATCATAGAATTGATGAGGAAAAAGAGTGAGTGGTGCACTTAGGAGTCTGTGGAGACAAAGAACTTTGTCCTGGAGGCAAAGAGGGAATGTATGAGAGTATAGTTTTTACCAACGCTCTTATATGGGTGTGAAGCATGGGTGATAATGTTGCAGCGAGGAGAAGGCTGGAGGCAGTGAGATGTCATGCCTGAGGGCAATGTGTGGTGTGAATATAATGCAGAGAATTCGTAGTTTGGAAGTTAGGAGGAGGTGCGGGATTACCAAAACTGTTGTCCAGAGGGCTGAGGAAGGGTTGTTGAGGTGGTTCGGACATGTAGAGAGAATGGAGCGAAACAGAATGACTTCAAGAGTGTATCAGTCTGTAGTGGAAGGAAGGCGGGTAGGGGTCGGCCTAGGAAAGGTTGGAGGAGGGGGTAAAGGAGGTTTTGTGTGCGAGGGCTTGGACTTCCAGCAGGCATGCATGAGCGTGTTTGATAGGAGTGAATGGAGACAAAGGGTTTTTTAATACTTGACGTGCTGTTGGAGTGTGAGCAAAGTAACATTTATGAAGGGATTCAGGGAAATCGGCAGGCCGGACTTGAGTCCTGGAGATGGGAAGTACAGTGCCTGCACTCTGAAGGAGGGTGTTAATGTTGCAGTTTAAAAACTGTAGTGTAAAGCACCCTTCTGGCAAGACAGTGATGGAGTGAATGATGGTGAAAGTTTCTTTTTCGGGCCACCCTGCCTTGGTGGGAATCGGCCAGTGTGATAATAAAATAAAAATTATATATATATATATATATATATATATATATATATATATATATATATATATATATATATATATATATAGATAGAAAGAGAGATAGAAAAATTTATTTTTATTAACACATCGGCTGATTCCCACCAAGGGAGGGTGGCCCGAAAAAAGAAAAACTTTCATCATCATTCACTCCACTACAGTTATAAAACTGCAACATTAACACCCCTCCTTCAGAGTGCAGACACTGTACTTCCCATCTCCAGGACTCAAGTCCGGCCTGCCGGTTTCCCTGAACCCCTTCATAAATGTTACTTTGCTCACACTCCAATAGCACGTTAAGTCCTAAAAACCATTTGTCTCCATTTGGTATCTAACACGCTCACACATGCTTGCTGGAAGTCCAAGCCCCTCGCACACAAATCCTCTTTTACCCCCTACCTCCAACATTTCCTAGGCCGACCCTTTGCCACACCTTCTCTCCACTACAGATTTATACAGTCTCGAAGTCATTCTATTTTGCTCCACCCTCTCTACATGTCCAAACCAGCTCAACAACCCCTACTCAGCCCTCTGGATAATAAGTTTGGTAATCCCGCACCTCCTAATTTCCAAACTACAAATTCTCTGCATTATATTCACACCACACATTTCCCTCAGACTGCCTCCAGCCTTCTCCTTGTTGCAACATTCACCACCTATATTTCACACCCATGTAAGACAGCTGGTATAGCTATACTCTCATACATTCCCTTCTTTGCTTCCATGGACAAAGTTCTTTGTCTCCACAGATTCCTCAGTGCACCACTCACCTTTTTCCCCTCGTCAATTCTATGATTCACCTCATCTTTCATAGGCCCACCCATCTACTGACACGTCGACTCCTATCAGAACAGATTCACCTCCTCCAAACTCTCTCCCTCCAATCTGATATCCAATCCTTCGTTACCCAATTTTTTCTATCATCAACTTACTCTTTCCTATATTCACTTTTAATTTTCATCTTTTACATACCTTACCACACTCATCCACCAACCTCAAACATTATTTCTCAGTCCACAGCAGCAGGATTCGAACCTGCACACTCTGTATCAAAGTATACAGTAGTCTCGCCACTCAGCCAGATCCCAAATAATTATGAGCACCTAGCCGAGCTCAACGGTCACTCCCACACCCCAGGACACCAGACTAGTCATATTTCATAACTATGGTATCTCGGCCACCATGCTACCATAACCACCATAACCTCACCACCATGCTACCATAACCACCGTCTTTGAAGATCAGCTCAAAACCCATTATCATGATAATTTCCATTCTCAATGTCATTATCTGAAGGCTCGAGGCACCGTATTATCATACAGTACGTCTGTATCATACACTACGTCTGTATCATACAGTACGTCTGTATCATACAGTACGTCTGTATCATACAGTACGTCTGTATCATACAGTACGTCTGTATCATACACTACGTCTGTATCATACACTACGTCTGTATCATACACTACGTCTGTATCATACACTACGTCTGTATCATACACTACGTCTGTATCATACACTACGTCTGTATCATACACTACGTCTGTATCATACACTACGTCTGTATCATACACTACGTCTGTATCATACAGTACGTCTGTATCATACAGTACGTCTGTATCATACAGTACGTCTGTATCATACAGTACGTCTGTATCATACAGTACGTCTGTATCATACAGTACGTCTGTATTATACACTACGTCTGTATCATACAGTACGTCTGTATCATACACTACGTCTATATGTATCATACAGTACGTCTGTATTATTATATCTGTATTATACACTACGTCTGTATGTATCATACACTACGTCTGTATCATACACTGCATCATACAATACGTCTGTATCATCACACACTTGTGTATCACACTACATGTGTTTGTATCATCACACATATGTATGTATCATACAGTACGTCTGTATCATACAGTACGTCTGTATTATACACTACGTCTGTATCATACAGTACGTCTGTATCATACACTACGTCTATATGTATCATACAGTACGTCTGTATTATTATATCTGTATTATACACTACGTCTGTATGTATCATACACTACGTCTGTATCATACACTGCATCATACAATACGTCTGTATCATCACACACTTGTGTATCACACTACATGTGTTTGTATCATCACACATATGTATGTATCATCATATACTACACGTACATGTATCACTAACCTTGCTTACTCCCCCCCCCCACAGTGAGAGCCTCTGAGTGGCCGGGGGACAACCAGTCACACTCCAGACTGACAACCTCCGTCCACCAACCATGGACTCCGTCTCGCTTCCGGAGAGATCAATGAGCTCTCTCATTGGTGCAGGTGTCGTGACGTCACCGTGCAGCTCCGCGCTCATTGGTGGGATTAACGTGACGACGGGAATCAAAAGGCATCCCATTGGCTGTAGTAATGTGGGCGTCCCGGGGGCGTGGGAGGGGGCATCCCGGGGGCACTGGGGGGGTTTGAGGCAGGTAGTGCCAGTACATGTATATCTGCCAGGACTCAGGGTATTTATACCGCCAGGAGCATTTCTCTGAGGGTATATACCCTGGGATGTGTATTTCTCTGAGGGTATATACACTGGGAGGGTTATTTCTGAGGGTATATACACTGGGAGGGTTATTTCTGAGGGTATATACACAGGGAGGGTTATTTCTGAGGGTATATACACTGGGAGGGTTATTTCTGAGGATATATACACAGGGAGGGTTATTTCTGAGGGTATATACACTGGGAGGGTTATTTCTGAGGGTATATACACAGGGAGGGTTATTTCTGAGGGTATATACACTGGGAGGGTTATTTCTGAGGGTATATACACTGGAGGGTTATTTCTGAGGGTATATACACTGGGAGGGTTATTTCTGAGGGTATATACACAGGGAGGGTTATTTCTGAGGGTATATACACAGGGAGGGTTATTTCTGAGGTATATACACTGGGAGGGTTATTTCTGAGGGTATATACACAGGGAGGGTTATTTCTGAGGGTATATACACAGGGAGGGTTATTTCTGAGGGTATATACACTGGGAGGGTTATTTCTGAGGGTATATACACTGGGAGGGTTATTTCTGAGGGTATATACACTGGGAGGGTTATTTCTGAGGGTATATACACTGGGAGGGTTATTTCTGAGGGTATATACACTGGGAGGGTTATTTCTGAGGGTATATACACTGGGAGGGTTATTTCTGAGGGTATATACACTGGGAGGGTTATTTCTGAGGGTATATACACTGGGAGGGTTATTTCTGAGGGTATATACACTGGGAGGGTTATTTCTGAGGGTATATACACTGGGAGGGTTATTTGAGGGTATATACACTGGGAGGGTTATTTCTGAGGGTATATACACTGGGAGGGTTATTTCTGAGGGTATATACACAGGGAGGGTTATTTCTGAGGGTATATACACTGGGAGGGTTATTTCTGAGGGTATATACATTGGGAGGGTTATTTCTGAGGGTATATACACTGGGAGGGTTATTTCTGAGGGTATATACACTGGGAGGGTTATTTCTGAGGGTATATACACTGGGAGGGTTATTTCTGAGGGTATATACACTGGGAGAGTTATTTCTGAGGGTATATACACTGGGAGGGTTATTTCTGAGGGTATATACACTGGGAGGGTTATTTCTGAGGGTATATACACAGGGAGGGTTATTTCTGAGGGTATATACACAGGGTTATTTCTGAGGGTATATGCACAGGGAGGGTTATTTCTGAGGGTATATACACTGGGAGGGTTATTTGAGGGTATATACACTGGGAGGGTTATTTCTGAGGGTATATACACAGGGAGGGTTATTTCTGAGGGTATATACACAGGGAGGGTTATTTCTGAGGGTATATACACAGGGAGGGTTATTTCTGAGGGTATATACACAGGGAGGGTTATTTCTGAGGGTATATACACAGGGAGGGTTATTTCTGAGGGTATATACACAGGGAGGGTTATTTCTGAGGGTATATACACAGGGAGGGTTATTTCTGAGGGTAATATACACAGGGAGGGTTATTTCTGAGGGTATATACACTGGGAGGGTTATTTCTGAGGGTATATACACAGGGAGGGTTATTTCTGAGGGTATATACACTGGGAGGGTTAATTCTGAGGGTATATACACTTGGAGGTTTCTTCTTCTTCTTGATTCGCCGGTTTTCTCCCGGCCCGGGCCTTTTCCAAGTGGTGGCCCGGCCTTGGCTCCCTCATTAGGGAGTGTCTGAGACCTAAGTCTCCCATGGGAGGAGGCACAAGTACCTCCTCATCTTTGGGACCAACTGTCCCCAGGCCTAGCCACAAGCTAGGCCTCTCTGGTCTGCCATCCCCGCCCCAAGGGGGCTAATGGGAATGACAGTCTTGTGAGCTGCAAGCTCTGGCCTTCCTCTCGGCACGACGGCTGAGACTTTCTCTGACGTCACTGGAGGTATATTTCTCTAAGGATATATTCACCGCAAAGTGCATATCCGATATGAGAGGTATATATCTTTGAGGGTATATATTGTTGCCACCTCCCAGGAGTCTACTGGCAGGACTGCATCTATTCTTGTTGCCGCCTCCCAGGAGTCTACCGGCAGGGCTGCATCTACTCTTGTTGCCACCTCCCAGGAGTCTACTGGCAAGGCTGCATCTACTCTTGTTGCCACCTCCCAGGAGTCTACTGGCAAGGCTGCATCTACTCTTGTTGCCACCTCCCAGGAGTCTACTGGCAGGGCTGCATCTACTCTTGTTGCCACCTCCCAGGAGTCTACTGGCAGGGCTGCATCTACTCTTGTTGCCACCTCCCTGGTTAACAACGATGACAACTTTCTTGAATTAGGCCGAAGTATTAACAACTGAGGGTCTACACCGTAAACTGAAGTGTTTGTCATCCTAACGGCGCTGATGTTAACTTATAACACTGAGACTGACTCTATGATTATTATTGCTTTTGTGTCATCACTGAAGGATCTTGACTCAGGTATACACTAACATGCTCACTGGAGAAGCCAGATATAGACACTAAAAATCAAGGGAAAAGGAATTAATGTACAATTGTTATGGACCCCATCACACATTGGATTACTCCTTCATGATAAAGTTGATATGTTAGCCAAGAAAAGTACCCAGAAGAATGTAGAATATAACTTTGGTGTGTGTGTGTCTAGCATTAGGAATAATATTAGGAGAGAAGTAATGAAACTGAATGTTATAGGAATGCCGCTAGAAGTCTGAGTAGATCTATAACCCACTATGATAACATGAACGTAGATTAAGTATGGTTATGTAGCAACTTACAATGTAAACACTGACTGATGTTGTAGTGGCCAGACTTAGTCTTGGTCACAAGTACTTCTGGCAGTTTGGCAGACACACACACATGATGATCAAACTAAATGTAAATTATGTGGTCAACCCTATAACCACTGTGTGCCTAATTGTCCACTTATTGAGGAATATAGAGACAAACAGTATAATAATAACCTATGTGACATGTCAAGATATATGGATGAAAATAAGATACCAGTTATATTAAGCAAAGTCCTAAATTTGCTTGTAAAGATAAGTGAACTGTAGATATAAATCCAGGTGTACTCCTGTTAACCCTCTTGGGGTCTAGTTCCTGGGCCTTTTGTGTATCCATATGCTCTTGCACTACCCTCCAAAGGATGGATATGAGGTGCACAATAAACTAGCCACTTCGGTGGCAAAACCACCAACTCCGGGAGTTTAAAAGCCATCTTCAACAATGATTCTCACCACACTAGTGATTTGTAGGTGATTATCACGAGGCTGAGGTGGGTCAGGGAGACAGTTTGAATGGTGTTCTTTTAGTGGGTCAGGGAGACAGTTTGAATGGTGTTCTTGGGGTGGGTGAGGGAGACAGTTTACATGGTATTCTTGGAGTGGGTGAGGGTGACAGATTGAATGGTGTTCTTGGAGTGAGGGAGAGAAGGGTTAAATACACCCTTCCTAGAGGCTGGAGAATGTCTGAGGGAGGGGGGGGGTAGTGTATGGGGGAGACTAAAGAGGAAGGTATGAGGTGAATATTATTAAAAGAGGTGAGTAAAAAATTACGAAGATGAGAATAAGAAGAGGATCGAGGAGGTAAATTGTAAATAAAGAAATGCAGAAAAGGTAAATAATAAAAAACGGGTAAGTAGGGGGATATATATGAGAGTGAGAGAAAGAGGGAGACATTAAGGAAGAGCAGATACTGGAAGAAGAGGAATAAAGAGGGACCAATTTCATGAAGGTATTACAAAGAATAAGAGAGGGACGAAGAACGATAAAGAAGAGGAGACAGTAGTGTGTGTGTGTGTGTGTGTGTGTGTGTGTGTGTGTGTGTGTGTGTGTGTGTGTGTGTGTGTGTGTGTGTGTGTGTATTATGATCGCAGGGGTCGAGTCACAGCTCCTGTACATCACTGGTGATACTAACGAAACTCACAGCAAGACAAAACATCTCAAATGGTAAAACCTGCTTTATATTTGCAAATATTCAGGGTCTGAAATCAAATAAAAACGACAAAGTTAGTTATGTCAGTGGACTCCTGACAGAAGCGAATGCTATTACCTGGAGTTTACCTGGAGAGAGTTCCGGGGGTCAACGCCCCCGCGGCCCGGTCTGTGACCAGGCCTCCTTAGGTCAGTGTCCCAGGATGCGACCCACACCAGTCGACTAACACCCAGGTACCCATTTTACTGATGGGGAACATAGACAACAGGTGGAAAGAAACACGTCCAATGTTTCTACTCTGGCTGGGAATCGAACCCAGGCCCTCACCGTGTGAAGCGAGAGCGTTAACCACCAGGCCACCAGAGCATTTACAGAAACACACACAAGGGATGTTTTGGACGGAGAGATAAAGATAGAAAACATGTATACATGTGACAGAGTTAATTAGTCACAGGGAGGAGTAGGACTACTTTCTGCTGCACAGAAGTGCTGAACTCTACGAATGACATAGAAATCCTCGGCATTAAAGTTGAAATTAGGAATTTAGTAATTATCCTAGTATATAAACCACCATCAGCAACTGCTGTCCGGATAGGCCAGAAAATCTCACACCAAATATTTTACTCCTTGACTTTAATCTCCCTCATGTAAAATGGAAGATGGCACAAAGTAATGTTATACCGAAAATATCTCTGGGAAGCACTCTGGCTCAACAGGTACATACCAGGGAACTAATGAGGCTTTGTGAAAAGTACTCATTAATTAAACCAACAGGTAACTGATCCCACTAGAAATGAAAATACCCTGGATTTGATATTCACAAACAACGAGGAACTGATCAGAGACATAACAGTTTCCAAAACTATTTACTCTGATCATAACATCATAGAGGTTCAAACTAGTATTAACTCAGGGGAAGGAAACTGCATCGCTAAAGTTAGAGACGGGATGTTCAGTAAGTTTAACAACCATAGAATTGACAGAGAAAAAATAAACCAAGAGCTATCAGACATGAGCGACCTAAATCCCCACCAGTGCCTAAAGCTGAATATAGAAGCATACAAGTATGTATGAAACATGTACCATTGAGGAAACTCAGAAGATCAGATATAGAGAGAGAGCGTAGGAGATGGTACAGAAGAAAAACGGGTTACTGAACTGCTTAAAAACACAAATATGCTACAACTGAGGAAAGATAGACTTTGCAGAGATATCACTGAATTAGAGCAAAAACTTAGGATGTCATACCTCACAGAAGAAGTACAAAGGGAACAAAGGGCCATACAGGATATTGCAAGAAACTCAAAATATTTCTATTCCTACGCAAAATCCAAGCTAAGAACTACCTGTAGAATTGGACCACTACTGAGAGGAGACTCATACTGACGACGAACAGGAAATGAGTGAAATCCTAAAAGAACAGTATGAGTCGATGTTCAGCAACCCACTAAATAACAGTAAGGTAGAAAATGCAGAAATATTTTTCACTCCAGAAGAAGGCCGCACAGACCAACTAACTGACATTAGTACAAATTACAGACCAGTAGCCTTAACCTCTCACATCATAAAAATCTTTGAAAGAGTGATGAGACGGCAGGTTACAAATTTCATGGACCAGCACAACCAACATAACCCGAACCAGCATTGTTTTAGAGCAGGACGATCATATGAGTCTGTCACAGCTGCTGAACCATTATGACAGAATTACGGAGGCACTGAAAGATGACCAAAACGCAGATGTGATTACACAGATTTTGCAAAGGCGTTTGACAAATGTGATCATGGAGTGATAGCGCACAAAATGAAGGCCATGGGCATCACGGGGAAGGTAGGCAGATGGATTTTCAGTTTCCTAACACACAGAACACAAAAAGTAGTAGTGAACAGGGCAAGATCCAGCATCAGCTCAGTGCCCCAAGGCACTGAGCTGTTTCTCATCCTCATAGCAGACATAGACAAAACACCCGGCACACTTTTGTATCATCATTTGCAGATGACACAAAAATAAGCATGAAAGTCAGTACGGTAGAGGACACTGAAAAACTACAAGAAGACAAACAGGGTTTTCCAGTGGGCAGTGGAGAACAACATGACGTTCAATGGTGATAAGTTGCAGCTGCTTAGGTATGGAAAGAATGAAGAACTCAAAAGGAGCACTATATACAAAACTCAAGAGGGCCACCAAATAGAACGTAAGGAACACGTAAAAGACCTGGGAATAATTATGTCAGCGGACCTTTCTTTTAAAGACCATAACAAGACAAAGATCACGACAGCCAGAAGATGACGGGGTGAGTATTAAGAACTTTCAAAACAAGGGAAACAATGCCGATGGTGACACACTTCAAATCGCTAGTGCTCCCTCACTTAGAACATTGCTCAGTGCTGACGGCCCCGTTCAAGGCAGGAAAAATATCAGAGCTGGAGCAAATACAGAGATCGTTTACGGCTCGCATTGAGCCAGTAAAACAACTAAACTACTGGGAACGCCTGCAAGTCTTGAACATGTACTCATTGGAGCGGAAGAGAGAAGGATACAAGATAATATATGCCTGGAAAGTACTCGAGGGCTTGGTCCCAAATCTGCACACTGCCATAACAACATACTGGAGTGAGAGATATGGGAGGAAGTGTAAAATAAACCCAGTGAGGAGCAGGGGTGCGGTGGGGACAATAAGGGAACACTGTATCAACATCCGGGGTCCCAGACTATTCAACCTCTTACCAGAAGATATCAGAAACACTGCTGGAACAAGTGTAGGAGCCTTCGGGAGGAAACTGGACAAGCATCTTCACCAGGTGCCAGATCAACTAGGCTGTGATGGATATGTGGGGCAGCAGCCTCCAGCAGCAACAGCCTGGTTGACCAGGCAAGCACCCAACGAACCTGGCCCATGGCCGGGCACCGATAGTGAAACTCTCGAAACTCTTCAAAGGTATATCAAAAACAAAGGGCCCTGCCTCTCAAACTGGCTTTCCCACTCACTATTTCATCCAGCCAGTCAGACTGTGTCACCTTCCACCAACCTTCTCTTCCAAGACAACTTGCATAAGCAAAAGTTTTGGTATGGCTATGGGTTCCCCTCAGTGGAGTTAGAGTGGTTGAGTGGGTGTGGTGGAGGGGAGTGGTGGAGGGGGAGTGGTGGAGGGGGAATGGTGGAGGGGGGAATGAAGGGGGTTGGATGGGGAGTGGAGGGGGATGATGTTTCGACGAGGGAATTACGAGAATTTAATTCCAAACGTCACTGTCTCTAATATTACTGGTCCCCTCCCTACCCCCCCCCTCTTCCTTATCTCTCACCTCCCTTCCTTCCTCTCCCCTTCCCTAACCTCCCTCCCTACTTCTTCATCCTCCATCCCTTCCTTCTTCATGCCTCTCCCTGTCATCTCCCTCCTTCTCCCTGTCATCTCCCTCCCTACCTCTCCCTGACGAAGGAGTCGTGGGGTGTGTGGGAAGGGAGGGAGGAGTTGTGGGAGTGTGTGGGAAGGGAGGGAGGAGTTGTGGGTATGGGAAGGGAGAGAGGAGTTGTGGGTGTGGGAAGGGAGGGAGGAGTTCTGGGTGTGGGAAGGGAGAGAGGAGTTGTGGGAGTGTGTGGGAAGGGAGGGAGGAGTTGTGGGAGTGTGTGGGAAGGGAGGGAGGAGTTGTGGGAGTGTGTGGGAAGGAGGGAGGAGTTGTGGGAGTGTGTGGGAAGGGAGGGAGGAGTTGTGGGAGTGTGTAGCAAGGGAGGGAGGAGTTGTGGGAGTGTGTGGGAAGGGAGGGAGCAGTTGTGGGAGTGTGTGGGAAGGGATGGAGGAGTTGTGGGTGTGGGAAGGGAGGGAGAAGTTGTGGGTGTGGGAAGGGAAGGAGGAGTTATGGAGTGTGTGGGAAGGGAGGAGTTGTGGGAGGGTGTGGGAAGGGAGGGAGGAGTTGTGGATGTGGGAAGGGAGGGAGGAGTTGTGGGAGGGTGTGGGAAGGGAGGGAGTTGTGGGAGTGTGGTGGGAAGGGAGGAGTTGTGGGAGGGTGTGGGAAGGAAGGGAGGAGTTGTGGGAGGGTGTGGGAAGGGAGGGAGGAGTTGTGGATGTGAGAAGGGAGGGAGGAGTTGTGGGAGGGTGTGGGAAGGGAGGGAGGAGTTGTGGGAAGGAAGGGAGGAGTTGTGGGAGTGTGTGGGAAGGAAGGGAGGAGTTGTGGGAGGGTGTGGGAAGGGAGGAGTGGGTAAGAAGAGACAGTAAAGGAGAGATCTTAACACAAGGTTATAAAACGACTTGAAAGAAGCAGTGAAGAATTCCCAAGTAGCAGGAACAGTAACTGCAGTGAAGAATTACCAAGTAGCAGGAACAGTAACTGCAGTGAAGAATTACCAAGTAGCAGGAACAGTAACTGCAGTGAAGAATTACCAAGTAGCAGGAACAGTAACTGCAGTGAAGAATTACCAAGTAGCAGGAACAGTAACTGCAGTGAAGAATTACCAAGTAGCAGGAACAGTAACTGCAGTGAAGAATTACCAAGTAGCAGGAACAGTAACTGCAGTGAAGAATTACCAAGTAGCAGGAACAGTAACTGCAGTGAAGAATTACCAAGTAGCAGGAACAGTAACTGCAGTGAAGAATTACCAAGTAGCAGGAACAGTAACTGCAGTGAAGAATTACCAAGTAGCAGGAACAGTAACTGCAGTGAAGAATTCCCAAGTAGCAGAACAGTAACTGCAGTGAAGAATTACCAAGTAGCAGGAACAGTAACTGCAGTGAAGAATTACCAAGTAGCAGGAACAGTAACTGCAGTGAAGAATTCCCAAGTAGCAGGAACAGTAACTGCAGTGAAGAATTCCCAAGTAGCAGGAACAGTAACTGCAGTGAAGAATTACCAAGTAGCAGGAACAGTAACTGCAGTGAAGAATTACCAAGTAGCAGGAACAGTAACTGCAGTGAAGAATTACCAAGTAGCAGGAACAGTAACTGCAGTGAAGAATTCCCAAGTAGCAGGAACAGTAACTGCAGTGAAGAATTCCCAAGTAGCAGGAACAGTAACTGCAGTGAAGAATTCCCAAGTAGCAGGAACAGTAACTGCAGTGAAGAATTACCAAGTAGCAGGAACAGTAACTGCAGTGAAGAATTCCCAAGTAGCAGGAACAGTAACTGCAGTGAAGAATTACCATGTAGCAGGAACAGTAACTGCAGTGAAGAATTCCCAAGTAGCAGGAACAGTAACTGCAGTGAAGAATTACCAAGTAGCAGGAACAGTAACTGCAGTGAAGAATTACCAAGTAGCAGGAACAGTAACTGCAGTGAAGAATTACCAAGTAGCAGGAACAGTAACTGCAGTGAAGAATTACCAAGTAGCAGGAACAGTAACTGCAGTGAAGAATTACCAAGTAGCAGGAACAGTAACTGCAGTGAAGAATTACCAAGTAGCAGGAACAGTAACTGCAGTGAAGAATTACCAAGTAGCAGGAACAGTAACTGCAGTGAAGAATTCCCAAGTAGCAGGAACAGTAACTGCAGTGAAGAATTACCAAGTAGCAGGAACAGTAACTGCAGTGAAGAATTACCAAGTAGCAGGAACAGTAACTGCAGTGAAGAATTACCAAGTAGCAGGAACAGTAACTGCAGTGAAGAATTACCAAGTAGCAGGAACAGTAACTGCAGTGAAGAATTACCAAGTAGCAGGAACAGTAACTGCAGTGAAGAATTACCAAGTAGCAGGAACAGTAACTGCAGTGAAGAATTACCAAGTAGCAGGAACAGTAACTGCAGTGAAGAATTACCAAGTAGCAGGAACAGTAACTGCAGTGAAGAATTACCAAGTAGCAGGAACAGTAACTGCAGTGAAGAATTACCAAGTAGCAGGAACAGTAACTGCAGTGAAGAATTACCAAGTAGCAGGAACAGTAACTGCAGTGAAGAATTACCAAGTAGCAGGAACAGTAACTGCAGTTAAAAATTACCAAGTAGCAGGAACAGTAACTGCAGTTAAAAATTACCAAGTAGCAGGAACAGTAACTGCAGTGAAGAATTCCCAAGTAGCAGGAACAGTAACTGCAATTAAAAATTACCAAGTAGCAGGTACAGTAAGTGCAGTGAAGAATTCTCTAGTAGCAGGAACAGTAACTGCAGTTAAAAATTACCAAGTAGCAGGAACAGTAACTGCAGTTAAAAATTACCAAGTAGCAGGAACAGTAACCACAAGAAGCCGCACATCGACCACACCCCAAGAATTTGTTGACGGGGGCAGGGGGGTGAGCGCCCCCGCGGCCCGGTCTCAGACCACCACTATAAATATAATGGAGCAGAGGTGCTGCTAGAAGACTGGTGGTGGCAAACATCACTGTATCAACAGTGTGATCTTACAATTATGTAACAATGTTACGGTCACTGCTGGAGTTGATCGATATTTCTTTGAGAACTGAGTTTAGCAGGAAGGAACAGCCCCTTGTGTCATGTCATGAGTGACATGAATGACTCCACTGTCATCAGTAACATGACTGTAGACTCTGAACACATTCATTTACTTTGTGTGTGTGTGTATGCTCACCTAGTTGGGGTTGAAGGGTCGAGTCATAGCTCATGGCCCCGATTCTCTTCACTGGCCGCTACTGAGTCACTCTCCCTGCACCATTACCTTTATCACACCTCTGCTTAAAGCTATGTATGGATCCTGCCTCCACTACATCGCTTCCCAAACTATTCCACTTCCCGACAACTCTGTGACTGAAGAAATACTTTCTAACATCCCTGTGAGTCATCTGTGTCTTCAACTTCTAACTGTATCCCCTTGTTGCTGTGTCCCATCTCTGGAACATTCTGTCTCTGTCCACTTTGTCAATTCCTCTCAGCACTTTATATGTTATCATGTCCTCCCTATCTATCCTGTCCTCCAGTGTCGTCAGGTCGATTTCCCTTAACCTCTCCTCGTAGGACATATCCCTTAGCTCTGGGACTAGTCTTGTTGCAAACCATTGCACTTTCTCTAGTTTCTTTACGTGCTTGGCTAGGTGTGGGTTCCAAACTGGTGCCGCATACTTCAATATGAACCTAACGTACACAGTGTACAGGGTCCTGAACGATTCCTTATTAAGATGTCGGAGGTTTGCCAGGCACCCGTCTGCTGCAGCAGTTATTTGGTTGATGTGCGCCTCAATAGATGTGTCCGGTGTTATATTGACCCCAAAATCTTTTTCTTTGAGTGAGATTTGTAATCTCTGGCCCCTTAGATTGTACTCCGTCTGCGGTCTACTTTGCCCTTCCCCAATCTTCGTGACTTTGCATTTGGTGTGGTTGAACTCCAGGAGCGAATTCCTGGACCAGGACCGCAGCCTGTCCAGAGCGTGCGTGCGTGCGTGCGTGCGTGCACACACACACACACACACACACACACACACACACACACACACACACACACACACACACACACACACACAGTAACCTGGAGCACAGTTGTGTGTTCCATGATGATGGTAACAGTAGTTATGGTGTTGCCCATGATGATGGTAACAGTAGTAATGGTGTCTATGATGATGGTAACAGTAGTGATGGTGTCGTCTATGATGGGTTCCTGAACATTTTATATTTGACGATAACAACGCTGAGGAGGATAGTCAGGAAACGTGAGAAGTCGTACCCTTTGTCCTCGTGGAGGAGCAGCAGAAGTGCCGGCAGCAGCAGTGAAGGAAGAAGCAAACAGCTGGAGGAGCAGCTTGGTATACTGACCAAGACCTCGTCCTTGTATCTAAGTCAAGTAACATGGCAGGGAATGATGCTCTCTCTCTCTCTCTCTCTCTCTCTCTCTCAGTGGGGAACCCATAGCCATACCAAAACTTTAGCTTATTTAAGTTGTCTTGGAAGAGAAGGCTGCTAGAAGGTGGCACACAGTTTGACTGGGTGAATGAAACAGTGAGTGGGAAGGCCACTTTGAGACTCGAGGCAGGTCCATGAGCTGTGACTCGATCCCTCCGATCACAATACACACACACACACACACACACACACACACACACACACACACACACACACACACTACTGTCTCTTCACACTGACTTCCTCTTTATCATTCTTCATCCCTCTCTTACTCTTTGTAATTAATCCCTCTTCATTCCTCTTTCTTCCAGTATTTGCTCTTCCTTGCTTTCTCCCTCTGATATATCCCGTACTTAACCTTTTTTATTTACCTTTTCTGCATTTCTTTATTTACAATTTACCTCTTCATCCACCTTCTCCATCCTCTTCTTATTCTTCCTCTTCATTCTTCTCCCATTCCTCCTCCTACTTCCTCTTCTTAATAAATTTCTACTCACCTCCTTCAATAATCTTCACCCAATACCTTCCCCCTTAGTCTCCCCCATACACTACCCCCCTCCCTCATACATTCTCCAGTCTCTAAGAAAGGATGTATTTGACCCCTCTCTCCCTCACCCACCCCAAGAACACCATTCACCCCATCTCCCTCACCCACCCCAAGAACACCATTCACCCCATCTCCCTCACCCACCCAAGAACACCATTCACCCATCTCCCTCTTACCCACCCCAAGAACACCATTCACCCCATCTCCCTCTTACCCACCCAAGAACACCATTCACCCCATCTCCCTTTTACCCACCACAAGAACACCGTTACCCCATCTCACCTCTTACCCACCCAAGAACACCATCACCCCATCTCCCTCTTACCCACCCCAAGAACACCATTCACCCCATCTCCCTTTTACCCACCACAAGAACACCGTTCACCCCATCTCCCTCTTACCCATCCCAAGAACACCATTACCCCATCTCCCTTTTACCCACCACAGAGACACCGTTCACCCCATCTCCTCTTACCCATCCCAAAACACCATTCACCCCATCTCCCTTTACCCACACAAGAACACCATTCACCCCATCTCCCTTTTACCCACCCAAGACACCGTTCACCCCATCTCCCTCTTACCCATCCCAAGAACACCATTCACCCCATCTCCCTTTTACCCACCACAAGAACACCATTCACCCCATCTCCCTTTTACCCACCCCAAGAACACCGTTCACCCCATCTCCCTCTTACCCATCCCAAGAACACCATTCACCCCATCTCCCTTTTACCCACCACAAGAACACCGTTCACCCCATCTCCCTCTTACCCACCCAAGAACACCATTCACCCCATCTCTTACCCACCACAAGAACACCATTCACCCTATCTCCCTCTTACCCACCCCAAGAACACCATTCACCCCATCTCCTTCTTACCCACCACAAGAACATTCAAACCTCTTCTTTTCCCCCTCGTCTCAAGAAGAGGGGAAGGGTCGAATCCCTCATCCCTCCCCAGCCTCGTTGGGAGGACTCGACCTCCCTTAGCCTCCAGAAGGAAAGTAGTCTCTACCCTCCCCCAGCCTCTATGGTGAGTCTATCCTCCCTCAGCCTCCATAGTAGTATCCTATACTCAAGCCTCCAGAGGGGAGGTCGAGCCTCCCCTCCCCCAGCCTCCAGAGAGAGGAGGTCGAGTCTCCCTTTCCCCAGAGGAGGGGCACGGTTGGCTCAATCGCCGGGGATGTGCAAGCAATCAATACCATGTAAATTCTTGACTTAAGAGAGCCAGGCAGCAGCAAGAATGTGTGAGGCGTCCCAGCCCTGCCCATTCACCCACTCTCCATACATACTTCTTGTACACCTGAGTAATTTGCTACACAATCCAGTACCGCATCTTGGGAGGTGGGGAGGGTGAAGGTCAGGGAGAAGAGGGAGGGTGAAGGTCAGGGAGGAGAGGGAGGGTGAAGGTCAGGGAGAAGAGGGAGAATGAAAACTAGGAACGAAGATTGAGACAGGGAAGAAATAGAGAAAGAAAAGCAGAAAAGGGGGTGGAGTAAAAAGAGGATGAGTGGGAAAAACGGATAGAGGGGAGAGAGAGAAGAGAGAGAGGAGGAGAGAGAGAGAGGGGAGAGAGAGAGAGCAGATTGGTCCCCGATGAAGGAACTGAGTTATGAAAGAAAACTAGAAAATCTGAGTCTGACAACATTCAAGGCTAGAAGAAGCAAGGAAGACACGATAAGGACTTACAAAATACCCAAAGAACTTATTACGAAGAACCTTGAAACAGGTACACGAGGTCACACAGTTGGAAGTTTAAAAAAAAAATCCACAAGGCTGTCAGGAAGTGGAATGACCCGGATGAACAAGTGGCAGACCACTTGAAGAAGTGGAACCAGGAACCGACGTTCGACCCCCCCCCCCGGACAAATAGGTACATACATCAAGTACACACAAGCTAAATGTGACTTACATGTGCATGACTACTGTCTGTCTCCCTCCCTTCGTCTCTCCCATCCTTCGTCCCTCCTTCCCTCTCCCCATCCGTCCACCCCGGAGTCCCGTTCCTAAATACACCCCGGGAGGCACTCCCCCTTACCTCCTTACTCCCGGTACGTCCAAGGGGAAGGGACGGGGAGGGTTTACACCACCAGTGGCCGGCGGGGGGGTGTTTCCCCCCCGGGATTAAATTACACTAAACCCCAACTTAACTTTGTTAAGACATGATAAAAAAATGGGTGGGGGGGGGGGGGGAAAGGGTTTGTAGTAAAAGTGGGGTGAAAAGGTAAGGTAAGTAAAGGGAAGGGGGTGGGGGGGAAGGGCCCGAAAGTAAAAGGGAAGGGGGGTGGGGGGAAAGGGGGTTGGGGGGAAGGTGTAGGGAAGGGGAAAAGGGGTCGGGGGGAAGGGTTTTTTTTAAAGGGGGGGGGGGTGAGGGGGAGGTTTATATTTGAAGTGAAGAGGGGTGGGGGGGGGTTTGGTAAAAGGGGAAGATGGGTGGGGGGAAAAAAGGGTAGGAAGGGGGTGAGGGGGGAAAGGGTTTGTAGGGAAGGGGGGTGAGGAGTGAAAAGGTGTAGTGAAGGGAAGGGGGATGGGGGGGTAAGGTGTAGTGAAGGGAAGGGGGGGTGGGGGAAAGGTTTGTAGTAAGGGGAAAGGGGGGGGGTGAGGGGGGAAAGGTTTTTTAATTTTGAGGGAAGGGGGTTAAAGGGGGAAGGTTTTAGTGAAGGGAAGGGGGGGGGTGGGGGGGATAAGGGTAGTGAAGGGAGGGGGTTTGGGGGGGGGGTTTTGTAGTAAAGGATGGGGTGGGGGAAGGTTTTGTAAAGGGGTTGGGGTGAGGGGTTTGGTTTTGTGAGGGAGGGGGGTGGGGGGGAAGGGTGTAGTGAAGAGATGGGGGGATTGGGGGGGAAGGGTTTTTGTAGTGAAAAAGGGGAGGGGGGAAAGGGTTTGTAGGGGAAGGGGATGGGGGTGAGGGGAAAGGTGAAATGAAGGGAGGGGGGCGAGGGGGAAAAGGGTTTTTGGGAAAAGGGGGGGGGGGGGGTTGGGGGGGGAAAGGGCCCGTAGTGAAGGGTGGGGGTGGGGGGGGAGGTTTGTGGGGAAGGGTGGGGTGGGGGGAAGGTTTTTTAGTAAAATGGATGGGGGTGAGGGGGAAGGTTTGTAGTGAAGGGAGGGGGGTGAGGGGGTTTGGGTGTAGTGAAGGGAGGGGGTTTGGAGGGGGGAAGGTTGTAGTGAAGGGAGGGGGTGTGAGGGGGAAAGGTTTGTGTGAAGGGGTGGGGGTTTTGAGGGGAAAAGGGTGTAGCAAAAGGGGGTTTGGGGGGGGGGAGGAAAGGTTTTTGCAAAGAGATTGGGGGTGGGGGGAAAAGTTGTAGGGGAAAGAGATTGGGGGTGGGGGGGGAAAGGGTTGTAGTGAAGGGGTGGGGGAAGTGTGGAGGGGGGGGGAAAAAAAGGGGGGGAGGGGGGAAGGGTGGGGGGGGAAGGGGGGGGGTTGGGGGGAAGTGAGCCTCTTGAATTTAAAGAGGAGGAAAATGAGGGGGGGGGAGGCGGGGTGGCAAGAATTTGGGGGGGAGAGGAGCAAAAATATGGTGGGGGGAGGAGCAAAAATTTATGGTGGGGAGAGGAGCAAGAATATGGGGGGGGGGAGGAGCAAAAAATTTATGGGGGGGAGAGGGCAAAAATATGGGGGGGGAGAGGAGAAAGAATATGGGGGGAGAGGAGCAAGAATATGGGGGGGGAGAGGAGAAGATATGGTGGGGAGAGGAGCAAAAAAATATGGTGGGGAGAGGAGCAAAAATTTATGGGGGGGAGAGGAGAAGAATATGGTGGGGAGGGAGCAAAAAATATGGGGGGGGAGGGGAGCAAAAATTATGGGGGGGGGGGAGGGAGCAAGAATATGGTGGGAAGAGGAGAAAGATATGGGGGGGAGAGGAGAAAGAAAAAAGGGGGTGGGGAGAGGAGCAAGAATATGGGGGGGAGAGGACCCAAGAATATGGTGGGGAGAGGAGAAAACAATATGGGGGGGAGAGGAGCGAATTGGTGGGGGGGAGGGCAAGAGGAGAGGGAAGAATACGGGGGAAAAGGGGAAAAAGAGGAGAGATACGGGGAGATATGAACAAAAGGGGAAAAATTGGGTCTTTGTTGGATTTAAAAAGGGGGGAGAAAGGGGAAGGAGAGGAATGGGGGGAAAAATGGGGGGTATTTAAAGGCGGCACCCCCAACTCCCGTTACCTGGAAAATATTTACTCCCCTCTACGATCCCGTAAAATTTTTATCCCCTCTCCGATCCCTGAAAAATTTTTAAACCCCCCTCAAAACCGATACCTTTTAAAATTTTTTATCCCCTCTACCGATCCTGTAAAATGTTTACCCCCCTTCCCCGAAAACCTGAAAAATTGTTTACCCCCCTCTACCGATCCCTGAAAAAAGTTTATCCCTCTACCGTTTCCCTGTAAAATTTTTAAACCCCCTCAAACCGATCCCGGGTAAAATTTTTACCCCCCCTTCCGATCCTGAAAAATGTTTACTCCCCTCTCCCGATCCCTGAAAAATGTTTTACTCCCTCTCCCGATACCTGTAAAATGTTTACCCCCCTTTTCCCGTTTCCCTTTTTAAAATGTTTACCCCCCTCTCCCATTCCTGTAAAATTTTTTTACTCCCCTCTACCGATACCGAAAAATTTTTTAACCCCCCTTCCCCGTTTCCCTGTAAAATTTTTACCCCCCGTTATTTAAAAACTTGTAATTTTTTACTCCCATCAGATCCCAAAAAAACTTTTTAAATTTCCCCACTCCCCAAATTTTTTTTAAAATTTTTTACCCCCATTCCCTTTTCTAAAAAATTTCAATTTTCCCACAAAGGACCCCTGAAAACTATTTACCCCCCAGAACAAAGATACAGGGAAAAAATATTTATCCCCACTCCCGGTACGGGAAAAATATTGGGCTCCCCCCCTTCAAAGGGGGACAGCAGATACCTTAAAAAATTTTAAAGGGCCGTTAAAATCTGCTTTAGGAAAAAAAGGGGGAGGAGGAGGGAGGGTTTACCTTGGGTCGGGTTTGGGAAAGAGGGAAGCTGGGGGGGTTTCAGTCTCACGAGAGCGGGAAAGGGGGAGGTCAGTTCCGGAGCGGGAAAGTGGGAGGTCAGTCCCCCACGAGAGCGGGAAGCTGGGGAGGGCCAGTTCACGAGAGCGGGAAAAGCTGGGGGTCAGTTCACGAAAACCCGGGAAAGCTGGGAGGCCAGTTCACGAGGCGGAAAGTGGGGGGCCCGGTCTAAACGAGAGCGGGAAAAGCTGGGGGGGGCCGGTCTCACGAGAGCTGGAAGCTGGGAGGTCAGTCTCACGAGAGGGGAAGCTGGGAGGTCGGTCTTACAAAAAGCTGGAAGTGGGAGGCCGGTTTTCACGAGAGGGGAAAAGCGGAGGGCCAGCCCTACAGAGTGGAAGCTGGGGGGGTCAGTCCACGAGAGCTGGAAGCTGGAGGCCGGTCTCACGAGAGGGGGGAAAGTGGGGAGGTCAGTTCACGGAGCTGGAAGCTGGGGGGCCCAGTCCCCACGAGAGCGGGAAGCTGGGGGGCCAGCTCACGGGGGGGGGGAAGCTGGGGGGGGGCCCAGTCTCACGAGAGGGGGGGAAGTGGGGGGCCAGTTAACGGGGCCGGGGAAGTGGGGAGGCCAGTCTCACGGGGCCCTTAAAGAAAGGGCAACCATAAAAAACAGTTACCATCACAACCACAAAACCAGCTACCATCACACCACAAAAAACTAGTTATTTTTCAAAACCCAAAAACAACAAGCTACCATCAAACCAAAAACAACCATTTAAACCATCACACCCAAAAAAAAACCAGTTCCCAATCACAACCACAAAAACCCCTTTTCCATCACAACCAAAAAAACCCAGCTACCATCACAACCACAAACAACCTTTTTCCTTTCACAGCCAAAAACAACAGTTCCCATCACAACCAAAAACCCCCGTTCCCATCACGGGCCAAACAAAAACCAGTTACCATCACAACCACAACAACCGTTACCATCAAACCACAACAACCAGTTACCATAAAACCCAACAAAAACCCAGCTACTCAAAACCCACAAAAACCAGTTACCCTACAACCACAAAAACCCAGTTACCCTCACAACCACAAAAACCCATTTTACCCTCACAACCACAAAAACCCAGTTACCATCAAAACCCACAAAAAACCAGTTACCATAAAAACCACAACACATTGACAACAGCAGTAAAAATCCCCAACATCTTTACAAAAACACAAAAAGAAATTTGTGGGCAAAAATTTAAAACCAAGCTCAAGGGTGGGGAGTAGGGGAATAGGGGGAGGTTTTTGCCGACCCCTGAAGGGGGGGAAACACTGCCCAGGGAACAACTTTTAAAACCTAAAACCCTTTAAAAACCCCCCTTCCCCCCCCCCCAAAATTTCAAATAAAATCGGAGAGGGCCCATTATGGGAGGGTGGGATGGTTACACCAAGCGTGCAGGATTTTTAAAAACTGAAAAGATCAAAGGGAAAAATTCCAAAAAACTGGTGAAAAATCAATTGAAATAGAAAAAAGCCAGAAAATCACGCCAACAAAAAATTTCCCAAAGTGTCAGTTGAAATGCCAGGGCGCTGGAAATATGGCAGCCGGGTGGCGGTGAGGTGAATGAAAGTGAAATTTACAGTACGACCATCCGGGGGAAAATGTCATCATTTTTAAAAAGGGCCGAATGCTGTTCCAAGCCCAGTTATTTTTCCAATTTAAATCAAACAAAAACCCAATTTGTAGAAACACAAAGTGTTGAGCACGGACGGGAAGGCAAGGTACACAGCCAGGTACACGCACAGGTACACAGCACAGGTTACAAAAAACACTGGTACACGCACGGGTTTCAAAAGAAAGGGTTTCACGCATGGTAAAACAGCATGGTACAAGCACGGGTTACACAGCCGGGGACACGCATGGTACACAGACAGGTTCCCACACCCTTGGACACAGAACAGGTACACAGCACGGTACACACAAGGAAACACGGGCACTGGACACACCCCCCCACTGGTACACGAACAGGTACACAGAACTGGTACAAGCACGGGTTTTCACAGAAAGGGTTACACAGCACGGGTTTACAAAAGCACGGGTTTCACAGCAGGGGACACACCCACAGGTACACAGCCTGGTACACAGCAGGGTTTACACAGCACGGGTTACACAGCACTGGTACACAGCACTGGTCCCAAGCACTGGTACAAAAGCACTGGAAACACAGCACGGGTTTACCACCCACGGGGTACACAGCACTGGTACACACATTGGTACACAGCACTGGTACACACCCCTTTGGTTTACACAGCACGGGTTACACAGCATGGTACAAGCACTGGTACACAGCACAGGTACACAGCACAGGTCCCACAGCACTGGTAACAGCCGGGTACACGGGCACAGGTCACAGACTGTTACACAGAAAGGTACACGCACGGGGACCAGCACTGGTACACAGCACGGGGTACAAAAGAAATGGTACACAGCACTGGTACACAGCACAGGTACACGCACGGGGTAAAACAGCATTTGGTCACAGAAAAGGTACACAGCACGGGTTTAAAGAAACGGGTACACACCCCAACACAGGTAAAACAGCCCGGGGTACACAGAAAGGGTTTACACAGCACAGGTACACACCCAACGGGGGTTACCAGAAATGGTAAACAGAAAAGGGGTCCCACAGCACTGGTACACCCCACAGGTACAAAAGCACAGGTACAAAGCACGGGTACACAGCAAAAGGTACACGGGCACGGGTTTACACAGCACAGGTAAAAGCACGGTAACAGCATTTGGTACCCCAGCACTGGTACACGAAAGGGTTACACAGAAACTGGTAACAGCACAGGTACCAGCACTGGTACAAAGCACTGGTACACAGCATGGTACACAGCACTGGTACACACCCAAGGGGTACACGCACAGGTACACACCCACTGGTACACCCCACTGGTAAACGCACAGGTAACAGCACGGGTTTTCCCCCAAAAAAAACCCCCCACAGGCACAGCCCCGGGGAAAACAGAAACATTTTAAAATGCACAGGTAAAAGCACCGGTACACAGGCACTGGTACCAGCACGGAAACCACAGCACAGGTACACAGCACCTCACTTTTTCCTATGTATCCCCCTCTGTGTTTTTGTATTGTTTGAACGCTATAAAAAAGCTCTGGAAAAGGCAAAAAAGTTGCCACAAAAAAAACTGCACTGGTTGCACTTGTGTCCTTCGTAAAATATTGTGGGTAATTAAGCAACTTTTATAACAGTCTTGGACATTATCGGGAAATTTCCCCTATATGTGTGAAAGTTTTCCTATTTTTTAAAAATCACATAAAAAAAAATATTATACAGGGAAATCATCGTTTTTAAAATTGATTTTTTTTTTTTCAAAAACACTCCCAAAGTAATTTTTTTCCCAATGGGGTTTTTTTGAAAATTTTTGAAAAAAAAAAAAACAATTTAGAAAAAAAATAGATGGCGGATTTTATTTCTCCACCTTGCAAAAAAAAAAAAAAGAATTAAGACAGTTTTTGACGGCGTGCAGTCACCTGCAAAAAACTTTTTCCTTTTCTCCCGTTTTCCCGTGCAAAAAATGTTGCATGTGTTTCCCTTTTACACAAAAAAAAATTTTTTGATTTTTCCCCTAGATCTGAAATCCCCCTACAGTTACACTTTTCACAGTCTGACTTTATTACAAAACTCGGGAAACTGCTCCTTGGGCCCTCCTTTCCCGGGACTAGTGCTATGCCATCCCGCCGGTTAAAATAGTGCTATTTCCATCCTGGCCCGGGCCCTAGTGCTATGCCATCCTGGGCCCGGGACATAGTGCTACGCCATCCCGCCGGTACTTTGTGTACGCCCCTCTTTCCGGTAATAGTGCTACGCTTTCCCGCCGGGGACATAGTGCTATGCCATCCTGCCCCGGGACATGTTGCTTTCGGGCCCTCCTGCCGGGGACATTGTGCTACGCCAAACCTGCCGGGAATAGTGCTATGCCTCCCCGCCGGGACATAGTGCTACCCCCATCCCGGGCCCTTTCCCTAGTGCTTGGGCCCTCCCGCCCGGTTTCATAGTTTTCTACGCTCCTGCCCGGGACTTTTGTGGGTATGCCCTCCCGCCGGGAATAGTGCTCGGCCATCCTGCCGGTACATAGTGCTACGCCATCCTGCCGGTACATAGTGCTACGCCATCCTGCCGGTACATAGTGCTACGCCATCCTGCCGGTACATAGTGCTACGCCATCCTGCCGGTACATAGTGCTCGCCTTCCCGCCGGACATAGTTTCTATGCCCCTCCCGCGGTACATTGTGCTACGCCATCCGCCCGGGAAATAGTGGTACGCCTTTCCCGCGGTAAAATAGTGCTATTTTCCATCCTGCCGGTAATGTGCTACGCCATCCCGGGCCCCCTCATAAATTTTACGCCATCCTGCCCGGGCATAGTGCTACGCCCTCCCGCGGTAAAATTTGGTGCTACCGGGGCCCTCCCGCCGGTACATAGTGCTACGCCATCCTTTCCGGTACAAAAGTTTCTCGCCATCCTGCCGGTTTCCCCCCCCCTAGTGTACCCATCCCGGGTACTTTGTTGGGTACGCCATCCCGCCGGACAAGTGTTCCCCCATCCTGGCCCGGGACTAGTGCTATGTTTATCCCTGCCGGACATAGTTTCTACGCCTTCCCCCGGTACATTGTGCTCGCCATCCTGCCGGGACATAGTGCTAGCCATTGCCGGTACTTTTGCTACGCCATCTGCCGGTACATAGTGTACGCCCTCCGGCCCCGGGACATATTTCTACGCCATCCTGGGCCCCTCATAGTGCACGCCCTCCTTTCCCGACATAGTGGGGGCGCCAAACCCGCCCGGGAAAAAGGGCTACGCCCATCCTGCCGGGGAAAATTTTTCTTCGCCCTCCCGCCCCTTAAAAAGTGCTACGCCTTTCCCGCCGGGGACATAGTGCTTTCGCCCTCCCGCCGGTTAAAATTAATGTTTGCCATCCCGCCCGTTCATGTGGGTACGCCATCCTGCCGGTTTTCATAGTGCTTTCGCCATCCTGCCGGGAAAATTGGCTACGCCATCCTGGCCCCTACATTTGGCTTTGCCATCCTGCCCGGGTTCCTTTGTGCTACGCCCTCCTGCCGGTACATAGTGCTACGCCATCCAGCCGGGGAATAGTGCTACCCCCATCCTGCCGGTACATAGTGCTAAAGCCCTCCTGCCCGACATAGTGGGTACGCCATCCTGCCGGGGGAAAATAGTGCTTTTGCCTTTTCCTTTCCGGGGGAGTGCTACGCCATCTGCCTTACTTTGTGCTACGCCCTCCCGCCGGTACTGTGCTATGCCCTCCTGCCCGGGACATAGTGCTACGCCATCCGCCTTGGGACATAGTGCTATGTATTTCCCGCCCGGGACTTTGTGCTACGCCATCCTGCCGGTTCATAGTCTACGCCCTCCCGCCGGTACATAGTGCTACGCCATCCTGCCGGGTAATAGTTTCTACGCCATTTTCCCCGGGACATTTGTGCTAAAGCCCTCCTGCGGTACCTGTGCTACGCCATCCTGCCCGGTTTCTTTGTGCCCTTTCCTTTCCCGCCCGGGACATAGTGCTACGCCCTCCTGCCGGGTACATAGTGCTATGCCATCCTGCGGTACATATGACGCCCTCCTGCCGGGAATAGTGGGTACGCCATCCCGCCCGGTTTCATAGTGCTACGCCATTTCCCGCCGGTACATAGTCTAAAGCCATCCCGCCCGGGACAAGTTTTTCTACGCCATCTGGGCCCGGGACAAAAGTGCTTCGCCTTTCCGCCCGGGTTTTCATAGTGCTATGCCCCTTTCCCGCGGTACTAGTGCTACGCCATCCTGCCGGTTTCATAGGGGCTACGCCCTCCTGCCCGGTTTCATAGTGCTTTTCGCCATCCTGCCGGTACATAGTGCATGCCAAACCCGCGGTACATAGTGCTTTCGCCAAACCTGCCGGGACATAGTGCTACGCCCCTCCCCGCCCGGGACATAGTGCTATGGGCCTTCCCGCCCGGGACATAGGTTTCTACGCCATCCCCGGTACCCTTTGTGCTCGCCCCTGCCGGTACCCTAGTGCTCCCCCCATCCTGCCGGTACAATAGTGGTTCCCATCCTGCCGGTACATTTGTGCTTTCGCCCCCTGCGGTTTCATTGTGCTACGCCATCCTGCCCGGGGGCATAGTGCTTCGCCCTCCCGCCGGGGAAAATAGTGCTATGCCTCCCGCCCGGTTAAAAGTGCACGCCATCCTGCCGGTACATAGTGCTAGCCATCCCGCCCGGGAAATTTGTCTATGCCATCCTGGCCCCGGTTTCATAGTGCTATGGGCCCTCCTTCCGGTTTCCCAAATGCTATGCCATCCCGCCCGTACATAGTGCTACGCCATTTCCCGGGCCCGGTTTCATTGTGCTATGCCATCCTGCCCGGGACAAGTGTATGCCATCCTGCTGGAATTTGTGCTATGCCATCCTGCCCCCTTCTTTGTGCACGCCATCCTGCCCGGGACATAGTTTTCTATGCCACCTGCCGGGTAAAATAGGCATGCCTTGCCCGGTTTCATAGTGCTTGTCATCCCGGGGGGCCTTAAAAATTGTGCTACGCCATATGCCGGTACTTGTTTCTATTTCCTTCCCGCCGGTAATTTTTTTCTAGGGCATTTCCCGCGGTTCATAGTGCTACTCACCACAGTAAACAAAAGTTTCCCTTTGATGCGAATTTAAAGAGGATTTGGGATTTCTGGGATCTGGGATAATGGGATTCGGGATACTGGTTGGGATACTGGGATTTGGGAAAATGGTATTTGGGGTTCGGATTGGGATATGGGATCTTGGGGTTTCTGGGGTTTGGGATATCGGATCGGGGGTATGGGATCTGGGTACTGGGGTTTGGGATACTCGGTCTGGGATTTCTGGGGGATCTGGGTACTGGGATTTTTGGGGTATGGATCTGGGATAATGGGATCTGGGATAGTGGGATTGGGATACTGGGATTTGGGATCTCGGATCTGGGGGAAATGGATCTGGGATAATCGGACCTGGGATATTTGGGGGTCTGGTATTTTGGGATTTGGGATATCGGGGTTTGGGAACTGGGGTCTGGGATTTTCTGGGGTTTTGGGTTTCTGGGATTGGGATACTGGGTACTGGGATCTAAGTACTGGGGGTTGGGATACTGGGTTTGGGGAAGGGTTTTGGGACACTGGGGAAATTGGGGGGTACTGGGGGCTGGGATTCTGGAATCTTGGGGGTAATGGATCTGGGTACTGGGGGTCTGGGTACTGGGGTTTTTGGGTATGGGATCTGGGAAACTGGGATTTGGGGGGACTGGGATCTGGGGGGACTGGGGAAAAGGGAAATGGGATCGGTTTACTTGGATCGGGATACTGGAATCTGAGATACTGGGATCTTGGGGAAAGGGATCTGGGGTATGGGATCTGGGTACTGGGATCTGGGTACTTGGATCTGGGGGTTTCGGGATCTGGGGTTTTGGGGATTTTGGGGTACTGGGATCTGGGTTTCTGGGATCTGGGATACTGGGATTTGGGATACTGGGTTTTGGGGGTAATGGGATCTGGGGGGCTGGGGTTCTGGGGTCTGGGGGGTTAAAATTTGGGGGGGGGGTTGGGGGATGGGATCTGGGGGACTGGCCCTTTTGGGATTGGGATACTGGGATCTGGGGTACTGGGTTCTGGGGGGGTATTGGGTTTTGGGTTTTCTGGGTTCTGGGGGGAGGGGTTGGGTTACTGGGTTCTGGGGTACTGGGGTCTGGGATACTGGGATCTGGGGTTTGGGGTACTGGGATCTGGGGTAATGGGAAAAAGGGTCCCGGATAATCTGATTGGGTACTGGGGGGTTTTGGATTTTTTGAAACCCGGGTTTGGGAAAAAGTGTAAAAAGCCTTAAGAGGAAACCGGACAAGTATTTCACCAGGTTTCCCCATCAAACCCGGTTGTTGAGGATTTTGTGGGGCAGCGGGCCACAGCAGGAACAGCTTGGTTGATCGGCAAGCACCGGACGAGCTGGCCATGGCCAGATCTGAGAGTATTTAAAAACTCTCGAACTTTAAAGGTTCAATCAATCTTGATAAGAATACGATTGAGGGCCCCCGGGGCCCAGATATGGAACTTGTGTTCATCAAAAAACTGCAAAAAAAAAGCCCCTATCACGACCCTTTTCCACCCTTGGGGGGACATGGACAGGGGGCGTCCAAGTTACTAAAAACAAAGACATAGCCCCCCCACAAAGGGGGCTTTTAAAAGCAACAGCAAAAAACTACAGCCAATAGCACTAACACCCATTCATAAAAATCTTTGAAAAGGGTCCTAAGAAGCAAGTCCAGATTAAAAAAACCCATCTTTAAAACAACCCGGGGGAACATGGGTTTAAAAACGGTCGTCTTCTGTCTCAACTTTGGGGGACCACTAGACAAGGTCTAAATCCCTAGAAAAAACAAAAAGAATCAGATTTTAATATATACGATTTGAAAAAGCTTCGAAAATTTTGGGAATGGCGTAATAGGCACAAAATGCGTGCAAAAGGAAAAACGGAAAGTCGGTCGAGGATCTAAAATTTCCTCACTAACAAAACACAGGGTAGTGTAAAGAGTAAAGTCCGGGCAGCTCGGTAAAAAGGGTCTGTTCCAAAAGGCCGCTCGCCCCACTTGTTCCTCCCCTTTTATCCGAATAGCAAGGTTGTCAGCCACGCACGGTCTTCCTTTGAGATGACCCCCCGAATCTGCATGCGTGTCTTCATTGCGACCTGCAAAGCCCCAGGCAGAATCCCAAAATCTTCAGTGGGCGCAGAAAACAATATGATTCAACGTGAGAATTTCAATTTAGAATGGTAAACATGGGAAATTAAATTTCATAGAGTACAAAAAAAAAAATTTGGCCAAAAAATGCGAAAACCCAACGTAAAAGACCGGGGAGGATATGTCGGAGGATTCCCTTCAAGGCCCATAAATTGATCAATCATTGCTAAAAAAAAGGGGAAACAGGATGGATAATGAAAACCCTTCAAAACTAGGGGGGGCCCAAACCCCATGATGACATCTTAGGTCTTGTTTATCTAGGTGGAATATTGCTGCACCTAACAGACCTTTCAAGGCAGGTGAAATTGCGACCCAAAAATGTAAGAGACTTTCACGGCGCGATAAGGAGATAAAAACCCAATTTTGGGAGGCTTGAGGTTCCCAAACCTGTTTCCGGAAGCAGGAGGAGAGATCATGTTTTTATACATGGAAAATCCTAGAGGGACTAGTCCGAATTGCACACGAAAACATCACTACGAAAACAAAAAATTGGGGCGATGCACCATCCCCCCAAAGAAAAACAGGGGTGTATAGCCCGTTAAGGACCATACAATAAGTGTCAGGGGCCCGAGGGTTTCAACTGCTCCCCGCAACATAAGGGGGATTACCCAAAAGCCCCTGGCAGTTTCAAGCTGGCATGGACAAGCATAAAATCATTCGGTCAGCCGGGCTGTAGCTCGTTGTTGGTTTGGTGCAGCCAGCAGAAAAACCTGGTTGATCAGGGTTGATCCAAGGAGGGCCCGGTTCAGACCGGGCCCCGGGGGGGGTTTCCCCCCAAACCTCTCCAGGGGCTCCAGGTAAACGTATGGTGGTGGCGTCTAGGAGGAGACCTCAAATCTGGTGGTGTAAGAGTCCGGGAGGAAGCTAGTACTGTGGTGGGTGGAGGAAGAGTACTGGTGGTGGGTGGGAGGGAGTACTGGTGGTGGGTGAGAGGAGTAGTACTGGTTGGGGGTGAGAGGAGAGTACTGGTGGTGGGTGAGAGGAGAGTACTGGTGGTGGGTGAGAGGAGAGTACTGGTGGTGGGTGGGAGGAGAGTACTGGTGGTGGGTGGGGAGAGGAGTAACTGGTGCGTGGGTGGGAGGGAGAGTACTGGTGCGTGGGTGAGAGGAGAGTACTGGTGGTGGTGAAGAGGGAGAGTACTGAGTGCGTGGGAGTGAGGGAGAGTACTGGTGGTGGGTGTGGAGGAAGGAGAGTACCGGTGGTGGGTGGGAGGAGAGTACTGGTGTGGGTGGGAGGGAGTAATGTGGTGGGTGGGAGGAGAGTACTGGTGAGTGGAGTGAGAGGAGAGTACTGTGTTGGTGGGTGTGAGAAGAGAGAGTACTGGTGGTGGGTGGGAGAGAGTATGGTGGTGGGTGGGAGGAGAGTACTGGTGGTGGGTGGGAGGAGAGTACTGGTGGTGGGTGAGAGGAGAGTACTGGTGGTGGGTGAGAGGAGAGTACTGGTGGTGGGTGGGAGGAGAGTACTGGTGGTGGGTGGGAGGAGAGTACTGGTGTGGGTGTGAGAGGAGAGTATGGGTGGGTGGCGGTGAGAGGAGAGTACTGGTGGTGGGTGAGAGGAGATTACTGGTGGTGGGTGTGAGAGGAGAGTATGGGTGGTGGGTGAGAGGCAGGAGTACTGGTGGTGGGTGGGAGGAGAGTATGGTGGTGGTGAGAGGAGATTAACTGGTGGTGGGTGAGAGGAGGTACTGGTGGTTGGGTGGATTGGAGGAGTACTGGTGGTGGGTTGGGAGAGAGTATGGTGGTGGGTGGGATGGAACGAGTAATGGTGAGTGGGTGGGAGGAGTGTACTGGGTGGTGGTGTGAGAAGGAGAGTACTGGTGGTGGGTGGGTGGAGAGTACTGAGTGGTGGGGTGGAGGAGAGTACTGGTGGTGGGACGTGGGAGGATTGTATGGTGGGGATGGGGGATGGTGGTGGGTGGGAGGGAGTACTGGTGGTGGGTGACGAGGAGAGTACTGGGGGGCGGTGGAGAGGAAAGAGTAATGGTGGTGGGTTGGGAGGAGAGTACTGGTGGTTGGTGGAGGGAGATTACTGGTGGTGGGTGGAATGGAGGAGTACTGTGCGTGGTGGTGGGAGTAATGAGTGGGTGGGTGGGAGGAGAGTAGGTGGTGGGTGAGAGGAGAGTACTGGTGGTGGGTGGGAGGAGAGTACTGGCTGTATGGGTGGGTGGAAGTGGAAAGTACTGGTGGTGGGTTGGGCAGGAGAGTACTGGTGGTGGGTGGGAGGAGAGTACTGGTGGTGGATGGGGAGTACTGGTGGTGGGTGGGAGGAGAGTATGGTGTTGGCGTGAGAGGAGAGTACTGGTGGTTGGGTGGGAGGAGAGTACTGGTGGGTGGGTGGGAGGAGAGACTGGTGGTGGAGTGAAGAGGTGAGTACTGTGGTGGGTGAAGAGGAGAGTCTAGTGGTGGGTGAGAGGAGAGTACTGGTGGTGGTGAGAGGAGAGTATGGTGGTGGTGAGAGGATGAGTACTGGTGGTGGGTGAAGGAGACTACTGGTTTATCTGGAGAGAGTTTACTGGAGGAGTTCCGGGGGGGGAGGGTCACGCCCCGCGGCCGGTCTGTGACCAGTAGTAGGAGAGTACTGGTGGTGGGTCGGGAATGGAGCGTATGGTGGAGATGGGTGGGAGGAGAGTACTGGTGGTGGGTGGGAGGAGAGTACTGGTGGTGGGTGGGAGGAGAGTACTGGTGGTGGGTGGGAGGAGAGTACTGGTGGTGGGAGGGAGGTGAGTCTGGTGGTGGGGTGAGAGGGAAGTTACTGGGTGGTGGGTGAGAGGAGACGTACTGGTGGTAGGGTTAGGAGGAGAGTTTTTGATGGTACACCACAACACTAGTGGCTGGTACACCCACATCACTTGTGACTGGTACACCACAACACTTAGTGGACTGGTACATCACAACACTAGTGACTGGTAACACCACAAACATTGTGACTGGTACACCCACAAACCACTAGTGACTGGTACACCACAACACTAGTGACTGGTACACCACAACACTAGTGACTGGTACACCACAACACTAGTGACTGGTACACCACCATCTTCTAGTGGACTGGTACACCACAACACTGTGTCTGGTACACCACTAAACATAGAGGATGGTACACCAACAACAATAGTGACTGGTACACCACAACATAGTGGGACTGGTACACCACAACATAGTGACTGGTACTCCACAACACTAGTGACTGGTATCCACTACACTAGTGTGGTACACACAACACTAGTGATGGTTCACCACAACTCTAGTGACTGGTACACCACAACACTAGTGACTGGTACACCACAACACTAGTGACTGGTACACCACAACACTAGTGACTGGTACACCACAACACTAGTGACTGGTACACCACAACACTAGTGACTGGTACACCACAACACTAGTGACTGGTACACCACAACACTAGTGACTGGTACTGGTACACTACAACACTAGTGACTGGTACTGGTACACTACAACTCTAGTGATGGTAACCCACAACACATGTGGACCGGTACACCATAAAACACACGTGACTGGGTATTGGTACTCAGTACAACACTAGTGACCTGGTTCACCACATCACAAGTGTCTGGGTACACACAACACTTGTGACTGGTACACCACAACCACTAGTGATGGTACTCCACTACACTAGTGATGGTACAAACAACAAAGTGGACTGGTACACCATAACACTAGTGACTACGGTACTGGGTTTCACTAAACACTAGTGACTGTACACCACAACACAAGTGATGGTACACCACAACACACGTGACTGGTACTCCTACAACACTGTGACTGGTACTTGGTACACTACACACTAGTGACGGTACACCACAACACTAGTGACTGGTAAACCACAACAATGTGCTCTTGGTAATGGATACCCACAACACTAAGTGACTGGTACTGGTACACCAAAACACTAGTGACTGGTACACCAACAACAGATAGTGAATTGGTGCTGGGTACTGATGCTGGTATTGGTACTGTTACTGGGTGCGGGTGCTGGTACTGGTTGAATGGTACTGGTACACTCCTCACAAGGAACAATAATGGACGTCGTAGACACAACGATAACTGAGAAAAACAACAATCATCCACTGGTTATTGGTGCTGGTTTTTGGTGATGGTATGTTTACTGGGTGCTGGTGCTGGACTGGTGCTGATCGGTTTGGTACCACTCCTCACAAGGACACAATAATGGACGTACACAACGATAATGAGAAACAACACTCCTCATGGTACTGGTGCTGGTGGCTGGTACTGGTGCTGGTGCTGCGGTACTGGTGATGGTATGGTGTGGTGTGGTTACTGGTGTGGTTACTGGTGCTGGTGTGGGTACTGGTGCTGGTACTGTTACTGGTGCTGGTACTGGTACATCTCACAAGGGACACCTAATGGACGTAGTAGACACCCCCCCGCTCAGCCGAAACAACACTCCTCACTGGTACTGGTGCTGGTACTGGTGCTGGTGCTGGTACTGGTGCTGGTATTGGTGCTGGTACTGGTACTGGTGCTGGTACACTTCCTCACAGGACACAATAATGGACGTAGACACAACGATACTGAGAAACGACAAAAGAAGAAGATAAAATAAGACAAGTATTATTCCCAGGCGGAAACACCACTGAGATTACAAGATGAAGGGGAGAGGGAAGGGAAGGAAGGAGGGGAAGGAAGGGAAGAAGGAGAGGGAAGGGAAGGGGAAAGGAAGGGGTGGGGGAAGATAAGGGAAGGGTGAGAGGAAAGAGAAGGAAGAAGGGAAGAAGAAGGTAGGCACGAAGGAACCTCTAGGTAGGCTTCACTCCCTCCTCCTGTAAGCACCATAACTGACTCCTTCAACTCCTTACTCCCCTCAACCCCCTACCACCCCTCAACTCCCTACCCCCTCAACTTCCTACCTCCAACTCCCCGCCTCCCTCCCTCACCTCCCTACCTTATTATACTGCCCGTAAAATAACACAAACAACATCCTCCCCTCCTTCACTTTAGCAAATGTATGTATGTGTGTGTGTGTGTGTGTGTGTGTGTGTGTGTGTGTGTGTGTGTGTGTGTGTGTGTGTGTGTGTGTGTGTGTGTGTGTGTGTGTGTGTGTGTGTAACTTCCCGGCTGGGGGACAGATTCCCTCACCTATTATAGTCTTCGTACATCTGTGTATTGAACTGATAAAGCCACTGGTGGGCGAAACGTTTTCGAATAAGGATACAACGGTTTTGCACGTGTCTAATTCCTCAAGCGGCTTTAGTGATGTAACAAGAGTATCCCAGTGAGATTAAGACACATGTGCAACATCTGGGTATCTTTATTGTAGAATCTCCACGACTACGGTGCTCTTCGCACCTACTCCTAGGTTGAGGGACTGATTACCTCATCTTCTGTACATAGTTCTACTGTCTTCAAGTTATGTCCTGGAATTTGTATTGATAAAGCCACTGGATGGCGAAACGTCTACAATAAAGATACCCAGATGTTGCACATGTGTCTTACTCTCATCTTGTCGGTATTATATACCATTCGTACACAGTATCCCAGTGATTGTTAACACGTGGTGCAGGGGATACCAGTGATTGACACGTGGTGCAGGGATACCAGTGATTGGCAATATAAACACAAATGCAGTATAATGTGATCCTTTATTGACTACGTTTCGCCCACACAGTGGGCTTTTTCAAGACACAAACAGAACTACCTGGGGTGGAAGGAACGCGAGTATTTATAGTCCGGCTGAGGTCAGGTGAAGAATGCTGCATCTGATGATGTACCGAGTGGGGTTATAGAGTCTAAAAACTTGGGTAGCTTGGAAAGGAGATTGGATAAGTTGTGAGCAGACCTTCTACAGTGTTCTTATGTGGGATAGCGATGAAGAAGTTTCTTGGCAAGTGGTTCAGCTATGTTATAGAAGCCACTATTCTGGTTGAAGTTGTCGGATATAGAAATGAGTGATGATTCCAGGATTCTTCGGTATTGAGTGTTGTCTTCTGTGGCGATAAGTCTTGAGTTCCCAGTAATTTCAATGCTTTGTTTGTTCCATATGGGTAGCAATGATCCGTTTACGTGATCACTGCAGGTGTACGACACCTGCACTGTGTTGCCTCTCTTAAACTTGTGTACAAACCTGTCAAACCTATTTAACTAGTTACTAAGTAGTGTTAGTAGTTACACTAGTATAACTAGTTGAGTATATTGCTTTTAAAATTAACAAGTAAGAGTAATGGAGGTACAGGGAACAGTCTGTCTCTCACAATGTTAAACAATGATCACAATACACAAACACAAGACTACTGAAAGATAAATATGGAGCAACAGTCTCCCCCTCCCTTACGTTGAGCCCCTCTCCCTTATCCCCTCCCCCTCGACTCTTATCCCCTCCCCCTCGACTCTTATCCCCTCCCCCTCGACTCTTATCCCCTCCCCCTCGACTCTTATCCCCTCCCCCTCGACTCTTATCCCCTCCCCCTCGACTCTTATCCCCTCCCCCTCGACTCTTATCCCCTCCCCCTCGACTCTTATCCCCTCCCCCTTGCCCTAAGAGACGACGATAGCAACTGAAGAACGAAACACTCCACTCTCCAGGAGGGGTGTGGAGGGGTAAAAAAAAAGAGGTAGGGGAGGGGAAAAGGAGGGAGGGGAAAAGGAGGGAGAGATCACCAGAGTAATGACACAACAAAGGCCATCACTCCGGCAATAATTTGTTCTCCTAATATCTCTCAACATTATATACGCCATTATGCGACCGAGGAAAGAGGCCCCAACCACAGGCACCCTCCCCCTAGGCAACTAACAATGACCCTTACGCCGCTTGGAGGTAAGGGCCAAGATCAAGAGACCTGGAGGCTTCGGGGCCCTAATGCCCCTCCCCCTGGGTATAACAATGCTAAAGATTTACAACCATGATTGGGGCCTTAAAAAATATATATCAAGGAGAAAAAGATATCTATATCTCCGTGCTAAAAAAAGATATCTGTGATTCTAGTTCAAGGGATATCTGTGATTCTAGCTCAAGGGATATCTGTGATTCTAGCTCAAGGGATATCCGTGATTCTAGCTCAAGGGATATCCGTGATTCTAGCTCAAGGGATATCCGTGATTTTAGTTCAAGGGATACCTGTGATTCTAGCTCAAGGGATATCCGTGATTCTAGTTCAAGGGATATCCGCGATTCTAGTTCAAGGGATATCTGTGATTCTAGCTCAAGGGTTATCCGTGATTCTAGTTCAAGGGATATCCGCGATTCTAGTTCAAGGGATATCTGTGATTCTAGCTCAAGGGATATCCGCGATTCTAGTTCAAGGGATATCTGTGATTCTAGCTCAAGGGATATCCGTGATTCTAGTTCAAGGGATATCCGTGATTCTTTGCTTGAGGGGATGCCCATAAGTTTCCCTGCTCAAGGGACATCTTCCCTGCCCTGTTAAGAGGAATATCCGGTCGTGTCCTGGTCGAGGGATACTTATCAAGTATTTTTTTATTAGAGGGACAACTGGTATACCTGGTTACAATGTTTATTTCGTAATGTTTCAGGAATACTTTCCCCTCCTCCTATCCCTCCTACCCTCCTCCTCCTCCATCCTCTTCCGTCTCCTCCACTCCTCATATTTCATGAGAGACACGTCAGAGCAAATGAGGAGACAGTGAGAGAATGGGAAGAGGGGGGGAGAAGAGGGGAGGGGAGTGGGGAGAGGAGTGGGGAGTAACGAGGTGTTGAAATAAGCTCCCAGGAATCCTACAATATCCTGAAGGATCGTACCAGTGAGTAGGATCAGGCAGTGCAACATTCTTAACTCAGATCCTGCAGTGCAACATTAACACAGATCATGCAGTGCAACATTAACACAGATCATGCAGTGCAACATTACCACAGATCATGCAGTGCAACATTACCACAGATCCTGCAGTGCAACATTACCACAGATCATGCAGTGCAACATTACCACAGATCATGCAGTGCAACATTACCACAGATCATGCAGTGCAACATTACCACAGATCATGCAGTGCAACATTACCACAGATCATGCAGTGCAACATTACCACAGATCCTGCAGTGCAACATTACCACAGATCATGCAGTGCAACATTACCACAGATCCTGCAGTGCAACATTAACACAGATCATGCAGTGCAACATTACCACAGATCATGCAGTGCAACATTAACACAGATCATGCAGTGCAACATTAAACACAGAATCATGCAGTGCAACATTAACACAGATCATGCAGTGCAACATTACCACAGATCATGCAGTGCAACATTAACACAGATCCTGCAGTGCAACATTACCACAGATCATGCAGTGCAACATTAACACAGATCATGCAGTGCAACATTAACACAGATCATGCAGTGCAACATTACCACAGATCATGCAGTGCAACATTAACACACATGCGGTGCAACATTAACACAGATTATGCAGTGCAACATTAACACACATGCGGTGCAACATTAACACAGATCATGCAGTGCAACATTAACACAGATCATGCAGTGCAACATTAACACAGATCATGCAGTGCAACATTACCACAGATCATGCAGTGCAACATTAACACACATGCGGTGCAACATTACCACAGATCATGCAGTGCAACATTAACACAGATCCTGCAGTGCAACATTACCACAGATCATGCAGTGCAACATTAACACAGATCATGCAGTGCAACATTAACACAGATCATGCAGTGCAACATTACCACAGATCATGCAGTGCAACATTAACACAGATGCAGTGCAACATTAACACACATGCGGTGCAACATTAACACAGATCATGCAGTGCAACATTAACACACATGCGGTGCAACATTAACACAGATCATGCAGTGCAACATTAACACAGATCATGCAGTGCAACATTAACACACATGCGGTGCAACATTACCACAGATCATGCGGTGCAACATTAACACAGATCATGCAGTGCAACATTAACACACATGCGGTGCAACATTAACACAGATCATGCAGTGCAACATTAACACACATGCGGTGCAACATTAACACAGATCATGCAGTGCAACATTAACACACATGCGGTGCAACATTACCACAGATCATGCAGTGCAACATTAACACAGATCATGCAGTGCAACATTACCACAGATCATGCAGTGCAACATTAACACAGATCATGCAGTGCAACATTAACACAGATCATGCAGTGCAACATTAACACAGATCATGCGGTGCAACATTAACACACATGCGGTGCAACATTAACACAGATCATGCAGTGCAACATTAACACACATGCGGTGCAACATTACCACAGATCATGCAGTACAACATTAACACACATGCGGTGCAACATTAACACAGATCATGCAGTGCAACATTAACACACATGCGGTGCAACATTACCACAGATCATGCAGTGCAACATTAACACACATGCGGTGCAACATTACCACAGATCATGCAGTGCAACATTAACACAGATCATGCAGTGCAACATTAACACAGATCATGCAGTGCAACATTAACACAGATCATGCAGTGCAACATTAACACAGATCATGCAGTGCAACATTAACACAGATCATGCAGTGCAACATTAACACAGATCATGCGGTGCAACATTACCACAGATCATGCAGTGCAACATTAACACAGATCATGCAGTGCAACATTAACACAGATCATGCAGTGGGAACATTAACACAGATCATGCAGTGCAACATTAACACACATGCGGTGCAACATTAACACAGATCATGCAGTGCAACATTAACACAGATCATGCAGTGCAACATTAACACAGATCATGCAGTGCAACATTAACACAGATCATGCAGTGCACATTAACACAGATCATGCAGTGCAACATTAACACAGATCATGCGGTGCAACATTAACACAGATCATGCAGTGCAACATTAACACAGATCATGCAGTGCAACATTAACACAGATCATGCAGTGCAACATTACCACAGATCATGCAGTGCAACATTAACACAGATCATGCAGTGCAACATTAACACAGATCATGCAGTGCAACATTAACACAGATCATGCAGTGCAACATTAACACAGATCATGCGGTGCAACATTACCACAGATCATGCGGTGCAACATTAACACAGATCATGCAGTGCAACATTAACACACATGCAGTGCAACATTAACACAGATCATGCAGTGCAACATTAACACAGATCATGCGGTGCAACATTACCACAGATCATGCAGTGCAACATTAACACAGATCATGCAGTGCAACATTAACACAGATCATGCAGTGCAACATTACCACAGATCATGCAGTGCAACATTAACACAGATCATGCAGTGCAACATTAACACAGATCATGCAGTGCAACATTAACACAGATCATGCAGTGCAACATTAACACAGATCATGCAGTGCAACATTAACACAGATCATGCAGTGCAACATTAACACAGATCATGCAGTGCAACATTAACCCCGATCATGCAGTGCAACATTAACACAGATCATTTCAGTGCAACATTACCACAGATCATGCAGTGCAACATTAACACAGATCATGCAGTGCAACATTAACACAGATCATGCAGTGCAACATTAACACACATGCGGTGCAACATTAACACAGATCATGCAGTGCAAAAATTAACACAGATCATGCAGTGCAACATTAACACAGATCATGCAGTGCAACATTAACACAGATCATGCAGTGCAACATTAACACACATGCGGTGCAACATTAACACAGATCATGCAGTGCAACATTAACACAGATCATGCAGTGCAACATTAACACAGATCATGCAGTGCAACATTAACACACATGCGGTGCAACATTAACACAGATCATGCAGTGCAACATTAACACAGATCATGCAGTGCAACATTAACACACATGCGGTGCAACATTAACACACATGCGGTGCAACATTAACACAGATCATGCAGTGCAACATTAACACAGATCATGCAGTGCAACATTAACACAGATCATGCAGTGCAACATTAACACAGATCATGCAGTGCAACATTAACACAGATCATGCAGTGCAACATTACCACAGATCATGCAGTGCAACATTAACACAGATCATGCAGTGCAACATTAACACAGATCATGCAGTGCAACATTACCACAGATCATGCAGTGCAACATTAACACAGATCATGCAGTGCAACATTACCACAGATCATGCAGTGCAACATTAACACAGATCATGCAGTGCAACATTAACACAGATCATGCAGTGCAACATTAACACAGATCATGCAGTGCAACATTAACACAGATCATGCAGTGCAACATTACCACAGATCATGCAGTGCAACATTAACACAGATCATGCAGTGCAACATTACCACAGATCATGCAGTGCAACATTAACACACATGCGGTGCAACATTAACACAGATCATGCAGTGCAACATTAACACAGATCATGCAGTGCAACATTAACACAGATCATGCAGTGCAACATTAACACAGATCATGCAGTGCAACATTAACACAGATAATGCAGTGCAACATTAACACAGATCATGCAGTGCAACATTAACACACATGCGGTGCAACATTACCACAGATCATGCAGTGCAACATTAACACAGATAATGCAGTGCAACATTAACACACATGCGGTGCAACATTAACACAGATCATGCTAAAGTTGCTAGGGATTCTAAAACTAACCCAAAAAGTTTTTTCCAGGTATATAGAACAAAAGTCAGAGATAAGACAGATCCCCTTAAAAATAACTATGGGCATCTTACTGACAAACAGAATGAAATGTGCTCGATTTTAAATAATTATTTTCTCTCGGTTTTTACACAGGAAGACAGTAATAATATTCCGGTAATTAATTTTTATAGTGGATCAGAAGAAGATAAATTATGTAACATCACAGTCACTAGTGAAATGGTTGTGAAGCAGATAGACCGACTGAAGCAAAATAAGTCACCGGGTCCTGATGAGGTTTTTTCAAGGGTTCTTAAGGAATGCAAAATGGAAGTCTGTGAACCATTAACTAATATTTTTAATTTATCTCTTCAAACAGGTGTAGTGTCCCGATATGTGGAAGATGGCTAATGTAATTCCTAATTTTAAAACAGGGGACAAGTCGTTACCGTCAAATTACCGCCCAATAAGCCTGACCTCAATTGTAGGCAAATTACTAGTCAATTATAGCTCAGATTATAAGAAGCCATCTCGATAAGCATAGCTTGATTAATGATACTCAGCATGGATTCACAAGAGGCCGGTCTTGTCTAACTAATTTATTAACTTTCTTCAGTAAAGCTTTTGAGGCTGTTGACCACGATAAAGAATTTGATATTATTTACTTAGATTTTAGTAAGGCATTTGATAGAGTTCCACACCAAAGGCTGTTGAAGAAAGTAGCAGCTCATGGCATTGGGGGAAGGGTGCTCTCGTGGATCGAATCATGGCTCACAGACAGGAAGCAAAAGAATGTCCATAAATGGGGTTAAATCCGAGTGGGGATCAGTAACAAGTGGCGTTCCACAGGGATCAGTCTTGGGCCCGTTGTTGTTTATATATATCAATGATCTTGATGAAGGAATTACTAGTGATATGAGCAAATTCGCCGATGACACGAAGATAGGTAGGATAATTGATTCAAACGTAGATGTTAGGGAACTTCAGGAGGATTTAGACAAACTCTACTCTTGGTCAGAAAAGTGGCAGATGCAGTTCAATGTAGATAAATGCAAGGTTCTGAAGCTCGGGAGTGTCCATAACCCTAGCACTTATAAGTTAAATAATGGGAGACCTGATCGAAGTGTATAAGTGGAAGATAGGTATTAATAAAGGGGATATTAACAAGGTCTTGAGGATGTCTCTCCAAGAGAGAACCCGCAGTAATGGATTTAAATTAGATAAGTTTAGATTTAGAAAGGACATAGGAAAGTATTGGTTTGGAAATAGGGTAGTTGATGAGTGGAACAGTCTACCTAGTTGGGTTATTGAGGCTGGGACTTTGGGTAGTTTCAAATTTAGGTTGGATAAAAATGAGTGGGAGGAATTGATTTGAGTGGGACTTTCACATCAGAGCTTATTTCTTGGGTGGCATTGAAAATTGGGTTAGTCAAATGTTAGTGGGATGAATTGTAAAGGACCTGCCTAGTATGGGCCAACAGGCCTGCTGCAGTGTTCCTCCTTTCTTATATTCTTATATATATACACATACATACATACACAAGCTACCGTGTCCTCCATTAAACAGCTGATCGTAGATCATATAAATTCGTATGTAAGCCTTGATATAAATCCCAGGGAGACAAGAACAGGAGATAAAGATGGAGAGTTTAAGGAGACCGGGGGATGAGGGAGAAGGTAGAGGGAGAACAGGGGAAGGGGGGGAAGGAAGGAGGGGAGAGCAAGATGATCGGAGAGGTGGGAGGGAGAAAGAGATAACAGAGGGAAGAGGGATGGAGGGAGGAAGGGCAAAGGACAAGAATGTTAGGAAGAATGAGAGAGAAATGAGAGTGGGATTAAGGAAAGGAGAGAAGGGAGGAATGGAGAGATAAGAGGGGGAGAAGGGGGGAGAGAAGAGGGAGAGAAGAAGAGGGGGAGAAGGGAGGACAGGAGAAGGGAGGAGAGGAGAAGAGGGGGAGAAGGGAGGAGAGGAGAAGAGGGGGAGAAGGGGGGATACAAGAAGAGGGGGAGAAGGGAGGAGAGAAGGGTGGAGAGAAGAAGTACACTGAGATTTGAATAACGTTTTGTCAGCCGAGTCTCACCAGTGTCAGCCAAGTCTCACCAGTGTCAGCCGAGTCTTACCAGTGTCAGCCGAGTCTCACCAGTGTCAGCCGAGTCTCACCAGTGTCAGCCGAGTCTCACCAGTGTCAGCCGAGTCTCACCAGTGTCAGCAGAGTCTCACCAGTGTCAGCAGAGTCTCACCAGTGTCAGCAGAGTCTCACCAGTGTCAGCAGAGTCTCACCAGTGTCAGCAGTTTCTCACCAGTGTCAGCCGAGTCTCACCAGTGTCAGCCGAGTCTCACCAGTGTCAGCCGAGTCTCACCAGTGTCAGCCGAGTCTCACCAGTGTCAGCCGAGTCTCACCAGTGTCAGCCCAGTCTCACCAGTGTCAGCCGAGTCTCACCAGTGTCAGCAGAGTCTCACCAGTGTCAGCAGAGTCTCACCAGTGTCAGCAGAGTCTCACCAGTGTCAGCAGAGTCTCACCAGTGTCAGCAGTCTCTCACCAGTGTCAGCCGAGTCTCACCAGTGTCAGCCGAGTCTCACCAGTGTCAGCCGAGTCTCACCAGTGTCAGCCGAGTCTCACCAGTGTCAGCCGAGTCTCACCAGTGTCAGCCGAGCTCACCAGTGTCAGCCGAGTCTCACCAGTGTCAGCAGAGTCTCACCAGTGTCAGCAGAGTCTCACCAGTGTCAGCAGAGTCTCACCAGTGTCAGCAGAGTCTCACCAGTGTCAGCAGAGTCTCACCAGTGTCAGCAGTCTCTCACCAGTGTCAGCAGTCTCTCACCAGTGTCAGCCGAGTCTCACCAGTGTCAGCAGTCTCTCACCAGTGTCAGCCGAGTCTCACCAGTGTCAGCCGAGTCTCACCAGTGTCAGCCGAGTCTCACCAGTGTCAGCCGAGTCTCACCAGTGTCAGCTGAGTCTCACCAGTGTCAGCCGAGTCTCACCAGTGTCAGCCGAGTCTCACCAGTGTCAGCTGAGTCTCACCAGTGTCAGCTGAGTCTCACCAGTGTCAGCTGAGTCTCACCAGTGTCAGCTGAGTCTCACCAGTGTCAGCTGAGTCTCACCCGTGTCAGCTGAGTCTCACCCGTGTCAGCTGAGTCTCACTCACGTCAACTGATTCTCGTTGAAGAATCCAAATCATCCTCTGTATCACTTATCTAGTTGACTCTTTCTCAAATGTCATTATTTTTTCTGAAGGCATGATGCAATAAGAGGAGGAAGAGGAGGAGGAGGAGGAGGAGGAGGAGGAGGAGGAGGAGGAGGAGGAGGAGGAAGAGGAGAAAGAGGAGGAGGAGGAGGAGAAAGAAGAGAGAATTACCTTGGTAAATACGCTTACCGAAGTAAGTGTAAATGCAATCAATGAAAGTTAAGCGAGTTTTTAAGTGTGAGAAACTACCTGGCAGTGGGGAACCTGTGTCATCCCCCTCCTTTATACTCACACTTCCCCTCCCTCCCCACACTCCATCAGCACCCTACCCTACCAGTTCTTTCTCAACCCCAACCATCATTTTCACCCCCACCACACCAACTTTTCATAATATATATATATATATATATATATATTATATATATATATTATATATATATATATATATATATATATATATATATATATATATATATATATATGTCAACAAGTGATATATACAGTGAGATCTACACTACCAGGAGCATCAGTCACTGACCCCACAAATAGCATCTTGCATGGAGCATCTCTGGGAGTGATGGGATTGAAACAATTCTCAAGAAGAAACTGGAAGAGTTGAGGAGAACGGAACAATGAATAGGCAATCTTGACACCCACGATGCCTTGTACCTTCTCATAAAGTGCTTGAGTCTGCCCAGGTTAACATATTTCCTAAGATGTGCATCTTCATATAGCCCTATACTGCACGAATATGATTTTTACGAAAGTACTTAACCTTACTGTAGAAGACGGGCAGTGGAATCAAGCTACACTTCCAGTCAGACTAGGAGGCTTCGGTGTCCTCAAGTCATCACAGATTGCGCTACCTGCTATTCTGTTGTCATATGTTGCACCCAGTGGACGTGTAGCAGAGATTCTCCCTGAACATCTTAGGGACAAGATTGAAGTTCATGAACCAAAAGTTCGTTGACGGAGCCATGATCTGGGATAATCTAACTGGCTCTGAAACTAGACCTGCGGCCCACAACTACAGAAAGTCACACTGGGATGGCCCAATAGTGGAGAACATAGCCTCAGCAATGCTTCAGAGTGTGTCGGGGAAGGATAGAGCCCGCCTCCTGGCAGTGAGAGCTAATCATGCAAGGGACTTTCTGTTGGCTGTTTCCGATTCCAGCGTTAGCACACGCCTCGACAGACAGACCATCCGCATTGGTGTTGCCCTTCGACTTGCCGTCCCTGTTCTCGCCTAGCACAGGTGTATTTGTGGCAGTGAAGCAGCAGACCGATTCGGGTACCATGGTTTTGTGTGCCGTAAATCCGAGGGAAGAAGTACAAGGTATGAAGAGGTTAATAACATTATCAAGAGAAGCCTCACAACAGCCAGATGCCCAGCAATATGGGAGCCACCCCAACTATGCAGATCCTGAGGCAGGACAATGTGTGTGGGGTCGAATCCTTGCCTACCGCAGTTTGCTAAATGATTCAAAATCACTTGTTTCGTGATTTCATTGCTATGTAGACCGCTTGTTGAGGAGGGTATTCAAACAGAAGGAGGCTGAAATTAATCCTTGAGATACCACTGCCACGAGTGTCCTCTGATCACGAGAAAACATCTAGCCCTGCTGGATGAGTGATAATTTGTAAGATCGCTGGCTCAGTGGTAAAGTGACATGTACATTGTGTTGTCTCTTGAGGCGGGACAATGTGTGTGGGGTCGAATCCTGGCTTGCCGCAGTTTGGTAAATGATTCAAAATCATTTGTTTCATGATTTCAATATTATATATATATATATATATATATATATATATATATATATATATATATATATATTATATAGATATATATATATATATATATATATATAAAATATACACACATACTGTATATCTGTTAATATAGCTCCGTTGAAAGACACAAACACAGATTAAACAACTCAACTTAGGCTTACACAAGTATAGAGGCTGAAGTGTCATTATAACTGAGAAGAGTTATGGATATGTAGAATTCCAGCCACACTCCTAGGCCTACAGGCGCACCCCTGGGAGTTTACCACAAGGAATGTTCTCACTTTCATATTACCCTGTTGTGAAATAGGAAACATGAGGGGGTGAATTAATGGAGGGGAGGAATTTAAAGGAGAGGTGGTTAAAAAAGGAGGGAGGGGATGTGCTACACAAGAGCAGAGAGCTACCAGTGTTCTACCTGTCTCCAGAGATACTTTATACAACCATTTAGTCAAGATAAACACAAACATGAGGAGCCAGTTGATCAGCATCCTGTCTTCCAACTTCAGGGACTTCAGTGTCAACCTTAGAGGCTTCAATACACAAATAAACCTGCACATACAATAAAGATGCTTATGACGAAGTTTTGGTCCGGCTTTGACTATTGACTAGTCACACTAACACACGAAGGTTAGGGAGCCGTTGCCAACATTAGGGGCATCATTACCAGTGCTGGTAAACTCTCACACAGTTTCGTGAACACTTGTCGTCGTGGTATGATCGTCGTTTTCTACATATTTTTGGACGACAAAACATCAGAAAATTTGGCTAGAATTGCTTGCTACTCCTCATGGATGATATGAGAGAGTTAAGGTCAAGCTTAAAGCTGACTCACGAAATCGTAATAACACGATTGGAACCTATGGCAAGTGAATCCTAAAACTAACAGGCCAGTGCGTCAACTACTCTGCCAGGTTGCACTTCAACGTCAAGTAGGAGGCGTTGCCGTAATTTCTAAAAGTAAACATGCCTAGCTCGTTCATGTTGTCATTCCCAATCACCTGGAAACGTTCTTCAGGTTATGCACAAACTCTAGCACTTCCCTCCATACAAGCATGTGCAATATACAGACCTCATTAACAGCAAGCAGATCTAATTAACTTCCTGATGGAAAATGTGGACGCCCTTCTGCGTAGAGGCTGTTACTGCTAAGCACAAAGTTTATAGAGGGTATAAGAGGCACCCCACTATCTATAACAGAATAGGCAACTTTGTTGGTAAAAGGAAGAAGTCTAAAACGGGGCCATCTCTGGAGAGGACGTTGACACAAACACAAAACTATCATCAGGAAGAGTGGGCTCTAAAACCTGGTGGTCCTTGGTCAAGGACCAACAAGGATATTCACCTGATGAAATTATTCCACCTCTAAACAGCAGAATGGGACTGTCTCTACTAGCAATCATGAAAGCAATTAACCTGTTTACTAAATACTTTGCTGCCAAGATGCAAGTCTCTGATCAAGTTAGGGAACCTCTTTTGCTAGCTGCAAGAACTGTGTCAAAGTTGTCAGAGCTGACAAAAAGGATTAAGTATATTTTCCTAAATCTCTGAACAAAGAAACGATTATGATTCCTAATAAGATAAACCCAAAATTACCGAGATGTGTGGACCAACAAGTATCACCTCTAACTCGCAACTATCAGTACTACCTAGCAATGTGTAAATAGTCTCTGGAAAAAAGACAAATGTAGTTCCTGTTCACAAAAAAAGAGCAGAGTTGACATCAGCAACTACAGACCAGCGTCATTCTTGCCAATCACTGGCAAGATTGTTGAGACAATAATATCACTCTCTTTGTGACCGTCAATATGGCTTCAGAAGAGGTCACTCTGCTGCCGATCTGCTGTTAAACCTCTCCACTATGTGGCACCAATCATTGGATGAATCCAACATCAGCTGTGTAGTAGCACTGGACACTCCTGGTGCTTTAGACCGAATATGGCACCAGGAACTCTTGGCAAAACTACAAGCACTTGGAATCTCTGTCTCTACTGTAAACTTTAGTGACCAACTTCAAGGTAGATCTCAAGAGTAACTCTCAACGGGACACAGTCAACAAGACATTCAATCTATGCCAGTACTCCACAAGTATGCTTGGTCCATTGTTATGGAATGTCTACTTCAATGACTTTCACCTCGTCCCAGAATCCCATGTTTATGCAAATGACAGCATTCTGACATTTAAATGAGGAAATACCAGGTGCTCTCAGACACATTAATTACCAGCTTAAAGCTATATTACCCTGGGGAAAACGGTGGTAGATCACATTTGCTTTGCTCCGGGCATGATGGTAATGCGGGAGCAGTGGTAAGAATGAATGGGGATGAGGTGAATAACTATGGAGTGAAATTTGACTCCAAAATACCTATGAAGAATCACATGGTAAATCTTGCAAGCAAAGCAGCCAAGAAGCTAACATCACTAAGATATATCTGTATATCTCTTACCTGCTCGACAACAGAGGCTGCAAAATTCTGTCTTTCTCTCTCTCCTGGACCCGGCCTCCGGTAGAGTCTTCAACACATGAGGGATGTGGGTGTCTTACGGTTACGTGCAAGGCTAATACTATCTTGGTACCACACTTGGCTTCACTTTATAGACAGCAAGAAGACAGCGTCTGTACCACAAAACGGACAGCTAACAGCAACCAGAATCTACCTATACCCTTCTCAAGAACATCATTCCATCTATGATCATTCATTCCTGGAATAACCGAGTCTGGAAGATGGTCGTTCTGCATAACCGACTTTCAAGAAATAAATTCAGCTGACTAAACTAAATTTCTGGCCAACAGATGGCTCTAACTTCATCCTATTTCCCACCTGTATATCCCACAACAATAAAAATGAATAAAGGTTGGCTTAGGTAAGGTTTGTCAGGATACAGGACAAGTATTTCCTGACGTGGGTCTTAGTCATATGATGACCAGCCACTGGAGTTCTGTGGTATCTGACTGAGGCCTTCCGCTGGTTTACCGGTCAACCCTATAAAAATTATAATTATGATTATAACCATTAGGCTTCAATTATTATATAAAGGTAATGCTGAGTAAGACTCAAATGAACTGAGGTAAGTAACAGCTCTTAGCTTGTAAATAAAGTTAGGTAATTTTAACCTACCCTTGTAAGAATACTTGTGTACGAGAGAGTGGGAGAGAGAGGGGAGAGAGAGATGGGGAAGGGAGAGGAGGGAGAGAAGAGATGGGAGGGGAGAGATGGAAGAGGAGAGGATGGGAAGAGAGGGAGAGAGCAGGGAGAGGAGAGAGACAGGGAAGGGAGAGAAGGGAGAGAGAGACAGGGAGAGAGAGAGTAGGAAGAGAGAGAGAGAGAGAGAGAGAGAGAATCTTGAAGGGGAAACAAGTGCACGTCAAGGAGGAAATATTAAACACAGTGTTCCTCCCCACAAATGCCTTTGGATTCAATGGCCCCAAAAATCTCATTTAGGTTTATAAATAGGAAAAGGGGAGAGATGGGGGGGTGTGAGGGGAAGGACAAGAGGTGGTGGAGGGGAGAGAAGAGAACAGAGGAAAGAGAAGAAAATGAAGGCAGAGAGGATAGTGGGGTGAAAGACAGAGGGAAGAGGGATATTTTAGGGGAAGAGAGGGCTGAGGGGAACAGAGAGGGTTGTAGCAGAGAGATGAGATGAGGGGAGAAGAGGTGGTTGAGATAACTGAGGGGGGGGGGAAGGTAGTAAGAGGGAAGCTGCGAGACAAAGACATCCAGAAGACGGTGATGGAGAGGCACTAAGGGGAAGTGAGGGGGGAGACGGAAGGAGGAAAGACGCCTAGCTATTTAAGATTATCGTCAAGGCAATTTTTTCCCCCCCTCTCTCTCTCTCTCTACATGTCACATTCCCTGTTGCAGGATCCTGTATATTATGTTCTTCCTTCCCCTCACACTTCTCCCTGCCTCGCCTCTCCCTGCCTCCCTGTTACACGTCTCCCTGCCTCCCTGCTACACCAGTGTAAGGCTGAGATAATCCTCAATTTATTCATGTTCTCTTGTAGAAATTTTAAGTCATATTTATTATTTTCCAAGAATTCATTATTATATAATATATATATATATATATATATATATATATATATATATATATATATATATATATATATATATATATATATATATTATTGTAACCATGAACGAGTGGTATTGATCAATAACATTGTTATTGATCAATACCACTCGTTCATGGTTACAATAATATATAAATACTGCTGGTGAGGCTAGTACACCAAACAGGGATGAGAATGAAATTAGCTTAGAAGCTCCCACACCTCCGTATGTCCTCGGATGGCGGCCCAACAGCTAGCTGTGTGCTGGCTGCGCCATTCTTGTAGGGTTGGGTGGTCCTGTGGTTTAAAGCGTCATGTGGTTCTCGCTTACCATGAGGCAGGCCAGTACAGCATGGGTTCGAATCCTTGGCTAGCGCATTTCTGTTATTGATATTTATATATATATATATATATATATATATATATATATATATATATATATATATATATATATATATATTATTATATATATATATATATATATGTCGTGCCGAATATGTAAACTGGTCAATTAGCAAGAATCATTTAAAATTAAGTCCCTTTCTAAAATTTTCTCTTATGCGTTTAAAGATATATTTTTTTCATTAATGTTGATGTAAAAATTTATAATTTTGCACCAAAAGAATCTTAGAAAACTTACCTAACCTTATTATAACAAGAACAATTTATTTTAGCCTAACGCAACTAAATATATTTTAGATTTGTTTACAATAATTTAATACTAAACAAACACAGTGAAATATATTTTTTTCGTTAGGTTCAGAATGATTTTGGCGAAATTATTGCATACACAAATTTTCACTTGTCCTATATGGCAAGATGAACGTTGCTATTTAAGCCAAGATCGCAAGTTCTGCCTATTCGACACGACATATTATATTAGTGAAATTCCGAGCGTTTTCTTGATTTATCACATTCCACTGATCAACAACCATAATGCTGCACACACCAGAGTAGCAATTTCCAACTAATTTTAGGTCACTGATAATGAATATGGTTAAAACTGTTAGCTCTAATTTTCAGTATACACCTACGTGTCACAACAGGTTCCAACAGGCTTGTGGCAGTGTGTTTCTTACCACACTCACAGTCTCACTGACCTTCATTATTGTTCCAGCAGTCATTGGTGGTGGTTGTTTCTTACCACACTCACAGTCTCACTGACCTACATTATTGTTCCAGCAGTCATGGATGGTGGTTGTTTCTTACCACACTCACAGTCTCACTGATCTACATTATTGTTCCAGCAGTCATTGGTGGTGGTTGTTTCTTACCACACTCACAGTCTCACTGACCTTCATTATTGTTCCAGCAGTCATTGGTGGTGGTTGTTTCTTACCACACTCACAGTCTCACTGACCTTCATTATTGTTCCAGCAGTCATAAAGGTGGTTGTGCTGTGCAAGTTTATATTTTAAGGTGAAAGGTAGGTGATTTTCTTAGCCAAACACTTTTTAAACTTATAATATTCACTGGGCAAGCTATTGATATAGATGTGAGGCATATATTAATTTTATTTTCCTCCTGAATGATATAAATACTTTTGTTAAGCTATCATGTTCTGTATTATAATGATAAATTAATGAATAAATTTTATGTTTATCTTCTAACTGTTTGTTGTTTTCTTCTTTCAGATGCCTCGTACTTGTGTGAATAGTGCAGACAACTTCTGCTACATTTGTGGCTAGGTGACCTTTGCATCACAGAAGTGCGGTATAACTGCTATGGTTAGAAAGGCATATCACCTATATTTTGGACGCAAGATTGGTGACTAGGATAAGAACTGGGCTCCACACATATGCTGCAACAACTGTGCTACTAACCTTCACCAATGGTTCAACAGGAAGAGGAAAGAAATGCCTTTTACTATGCCAGTGACATGGCGGGAGCCAACAGACCATACCAACAATTGTTATTTCTGCATGGTACCTCCAGTACAAAAGGGCTTGTCAAAGTAATAAAGGGGGTCCACTGAATATCCAAACACTCCAGCAGCTATTTGCCCAGTTCCACATGGAGAAGGTCTTCCTGTTCCTGATGCACCAACTTTGGTATCCTTCAAGTCAGATGAAGAAAGTGGTGAGGAGGAAGAGAAGGATGACAGTACTGGATTACAGAGTGACAAACTTTGATGAAGCACACTCCTCTAGGCCACATTTCATAACAGGGGAACTTCATGACCTTGTCAGGGATCTGCAACTACCCAAAAATAAGGCAGAGCTGCTAGGCTCTCATCTTCAACAGTGGAATCTCCTAGCAGCTGATGTTAAGATTTCAAAATTTCGTGACCATCCGCAGCAGTTCAACGATTTATTCATAATGGAAGGTGATTTAGTGGCCTGCAACAATATTAATGGTCTGATGGAAGCACTTGGCATCGACTACGAACCCAGTCACTGGAGACTGTTCATAGATTCATCAAAAACGAGTCTGAAAGGTGTCTTGCTGCATATATGAAAGAAACTTACGAGAATATCAAGCATATGTTGCAATGCATAAAATATGATGAACATCAATGGCAGCTCTGTGGTGACTTAAAGGTTGTTGCTCTTATGAGTTTGCAGGGCAGATACATTAAGTACTGCTGCTGTCTATGTGAATGGGACAGCCGTGCAAGAGGTTCCCACTACATCAGGAGAGACTGGCCACCTCGTCAATCATTGGAGTCTGGTATGAAAAATGTTCAACACCTACCTTTCACTGAATCAAACAAAATATTATTATCACCGCTACACATAAAGCTGGGGCTCATGAAAATCTTTGTAAAAGCTATGGACAAATCCAGTCAGGGATTCAAGTATTTAACATCAAAATTCCCCTCTCTGAGCAACGCTAAGATAAGAAGATGGAGTCTTCAATGGTCCTCAGATTCGAGAGCTTCTTAAAGATGGTGACTCTGAATCAGACCTTCATGGGGAGGAGGCAGCTGCTTTAGAAGCATTCATGTTGATGGCGAAGGAATTTCTCAGAAACAGAAGGGAAGACAACTATGAAGAATTGGTGGAAAACCTCATTAAGGACTTACAAAAGAACATGGGATGTAACATGTCACTTAAAATCCACTTTTTGAACTCACAGTTACTTTTTTCCAGTGAACTGTGGGGCAGTTAGTGACGAACATGGTGAAAGGTTTCACGAAGATATTTCAAGCATGGAAAAATGGTACCAGGGCAAATGGGGCACAAGAATGCTTGAAGACTATTGCTGGACACTCGCAAGAGATGATTCATCAGGCCACTACAAGCGTCAAGCAAAAAGGCAGAGTAGGTACGGATTAGTGTTTCAAACATACTGACACATATTGTACGCTATAATAAAATAATCAAACATTACATGTCTCGTATCTTTAAACCTACAGCCAATAAGCATTTTTCAAGGTGATATTTAGATTCAGGACATGAAAAATACATAAGAATTAACTAACTATTTAAGAAGCATACAACTTTTCAAAAATTGTTGACCAGTGAATTATCACAGAATAGTAAAAATAATGGGACAAGAGAAACCTTGTAAAGCTGAGATATGACCTCACATATGACCTTATACGTGACCTGTGCAACACAACTGTCATCAAAGATTTGTTAAATTATACCATGAATTAAGAAAAGATCCTGGACTTCACCTTACGAAACAAAGCAAATGGACAAGGTAGATTATAGGGAAAATTTACTATGATATTAAGAGACGTGGAAACTCACGCGTATTAAAATCTCTCACATGGATAAACAAAGCATTAGTCTCGTGTCCAGTTGTAATGCAATATTTATGTTGTAATCTGAGTTAAGACTTTTCCCAGTTTGACCGTGGTAAACTTTATCACAGTATTTACTGGGAATCTTATAAACACAACCTTAACCTTTTTTTTTTTTTTTGGTGAAATCTTCATTAAACTTTTCTTTTTAATGAATCAAGATTTTTAAATACAATTTTGATTTTGAAATTCATAAGTAGAGAAGGTATATCCAGAAAGATTTAAAGGCAGAACATTCTTGGTTAAATATGTTTCTCTGTTCTTTTTACAATTGTAAAAAAAAATGTATTTCTGGTAATTTTAAAAGATCTGTCATTTATTTTGGGGGATATTTGAGATCGTATGATATTTCATAAAATATTCAATATTTGCTCATCTACGAAGTTCGAGACACAAATGTACATAGTTCACAAGAACATGGAGAAGAATACTCAATATTTAACATTGTCATTATGTTCTATATTCTCCTTCACTCCCCACCTTCCTTCCTAGCTCTCCTCCTCTCCTCTACCTCTCTTAATAGCCCTCCTCCTCCTCCTCCTCCTCCTCCCTACCGCCCTTCCTAGCCTTCCTTTCCATCTCCCATCTCAGCCCTTTCTCCTCTGCTTCTTTTCCCCTCCCTGCTTCCCTTTTCCCTGGTCACATTACAGAAGGCAGTAGAGGCTATAACATGAGTATTACCTTGAGAAGGCAGCCCAGAAGGCAGCCATTCATCACATTCATCACCAGGAGTCGTTTCTCAACTGTTTTGTCTTCTGTGATTTGAGCCACACACACACACACACACACAGAGAGAGAGAGAGAGAGAGAGAGAGAGAGAGAGAGAGAGAGAGAGAGAGAGAGAGAGAGAGAGAGAGAGAGAGAGAGAGAGAGGAAATTTAAGTAACAATCTGTAGACTGAGTCAACCCCAGTAAACACAACTCTGAGTAAACAAAATTTACTCCATGCGCAGCTTCGCCAGAGGGTACGACAGCATCGTGAAAAGCCTACAGCAATCAGCCAACTCCGTCTATAACAGCGAGAAGCGGGACCGGGAGCTACACCTCGACTCTTTCAAACACAACCATTCAAACTGACAACTATACCGTGTATTCTTCGGGGTGCAGCAGTTGCAGACACCGTCGCAGGTGGGCAGGGGCGACCCAACTAGTGTTAGTGGGCCATACCATAGGTGGGGCCATGCCACCTGTGACAATACCTTCAACTGCTGCACCTGCCACTGCTTCAGACTTTTCAAGGTTAAGGGGCTAAACACCTGTCATACAAGTTTAAGGGAATAAACATACACCAAGGGATGCGCACCTGTCTCAGGTACCCAAATATCCCGGACAGGTGGTACACAGGTGACCTGCCACCTTCATGACCCTCGTGCAGTCGACAGGCTTGAAACCCAACGCATCAACCATCATGTACCAGCGACCACTGAACTACCATCTACCTGCTGTTGGCTCTAGTCACCGACCTGACGGTCCAGGGCCAGACCAGACCTAGTTGATGGCCCGAATCAACCAGGCTGTTAGTGCTAGCAGCCAGCAGTAGGTTCCACAGCTGATACACCTTGGTATAGATTTATATACCTTTGATATACTTTGTTATACGTTTGATACAACTTTTGACATATCGTGATATACCTTGATATACCTTCGATATACCGTGATATACCTTAATATATTCTTGACGAGTTTCGATACCTTCTCCACTGCCAGAGCCCGGCCTTGGGCCAGGCTCGCCTGGTGCTTGCCTGGTCAGCCAGGCTGTTGCTGCTGGTGTAAAAAGTTTGCAACACTGACCTGTCATCTCTCAATGGTCGTGGTGACAGAAACAACACTGCTGCCAGAGTGCTGAACGTTTACCACGTTTCTGTTTCACACTTGTGAGAGGGTGGTATAATACTATACTGCACAGTACCTCCCTGCATGGTACCTGCCTACCAACACAGTACCTCCCTGAATGGTACCTGTTTACCAACAGTACCTCCTTGCATGGTACCTACCAACACAGTACCTCATTGCATAGTACCTGTCTACCAACACAGTACCTCCTTGCATGGTACTTGTCTACCAACAGTACCCTCCCTGCATGGTACCTATCACACAGTACCTCCTTGCATGGCGCCTGTCTACCAACACAGTATCTCCCTGCATGGTACCAGTCTACCAACACAGTACCTCCCTGCATGGTACCTGTCTACCAACACAGTACCTCCCTGCATGGTACCTGTCTACCAACACAGTACCTCCCTGCATGGTACCTGTCTACCAACAGTACCTCCCTTGCATATGGTACTGGTTCCACCAACAGTACCTCCTTGCATAGTACCTGTCTACCAACACAGTACCTCCTTGCATGGTAGCTGTCTACCAACAGTACCTCCCTGCATGGTACCTGTCTACAAACAGTACCTCCATGGCATGGTCTACCCAAACACAGTACCTCCTTGCATGGTAGCTGTCTACCAACAGTACCTCCCTGCATGGTACCTGTCTACCAACAGTACCTGTGCGCATGGTACCTGTCTACCAACACAGTATCTCCCTGAACAAAATACCCTTTCCCTTGCATGGTGCTTCTACCAACACAGTACCCCCTTGCATGGTACCTGTCTACGAACAGTACCTCCCTGCATGGTACCTGTCTATCAACACAGTACTTCCTTGCATGGTATTTGTCTACCAAGAGTACCCTCCCTGCATGGTACCCAAACAACCCCACTACACTACCTCCTTTGCCCACGGTTACCTAAATACCCAACACAGTACCTCCTTGCATGGTACCTGTCTACCAACACAGTAGTTCCTTGCATGGTACGTGTCTACCAACTCAGTACTTCCTTGCACGGTACCTGTCTACCAACAGTACTTCCTTGCATGGTACCTGTCTACCAACACAGTACCTCCCTGCATGGTACCTGTCTACCAAACAGAGTATCCCCCCTGCTATGTACCAGTTTCCACATACCTCCTTGCATGTACCTGTCTACCAAAACAGTACCTCATTGCATGGCACCTGCTGTCTACCAACAGTACCTCCTTGCATGGTACCTGTCTACCAACACAGTACCTCCCTGCATGGTACCTATCTACCAACAAAGTACCTCCCTACATGGTACCTGTATACCAACAGTACCTCCTTGCATGGTACCTGTCTACCAACAGTACCTCCCTGCATGGTACCTAACAGTACCTCCCTGCATGGTACCTGTCTACCAACCCAGTACCTCCTTGCATGGTACCTGTCTACCAACAAAGTACCTCGCTGCATGGTACCTGTCTACCAACACAGTACCTCCCTGCATGGTACCTGTCTACCAACACAGTACCTCCTTGCATGGTACCTACCAACAGAGTACCTCCCTGCATGGTACCTGTCTACCAACAATACCTCCCTGCATGGTACCTGTCTACCAGAGTATCTCCCTGCATGGTACCTGCCGTTTACCAACACAGTACCTTCCTGCATGGTACCTGTCCTACCAGCACAGTACCATCCCTTTCATGGTACCTGTCTACCAACAGTACCCTTGCATGGGACCTTACCAACACAGTACCTCCTTGCATGGTACCTGTACAACAATATCTCCCTGCATGGTACTGTCTACCACAGTATCTCCCTGCATGGTTACCCTGTTTACAACACAGTACCTTCCTGCATAGGTACCTGCTTACCAAACACAGTATCTCCTTGCATGGTCCTGTCTACCAACACAGTACATCCCTGCATGGTACCTGTCTACCAAAAGTATCTCCACTTTCTGGTAAAATACCTCTGTTTACCAACCCAAGTAAACCCTCCTGCATGGTACCTGTTCCCACCAACACAGTACTCCGTTTCATGGGACCTGTACTACCAACACAGTATCTCCCGCATGGTACTGCTTCTACCAACAGTACCTCCCTGCAATGGTACCTTTCACAGTACCCTCCCTGCATGGTACCTGCTGTCTACCAATACAGTACCCCCTGAATGTACCTGTTTACCAATACAGTACTCCCTGCATGGTACTGCTGTCTACCCAAAACAGTACGTCCCTTCATGGTACCTGTCTACCAACAGTACCCCCCCTACAAGTACTTGCTGTCTACCAAAACAGTACCTTTCCTGTATGGTACCTGTCTACCAAGAGTAACCTCCCTGCATGGGCCTGCTGTCTACCAACACAGTACCTCCGTGCATGGTACCTGCTGACTACCAACACAGTATCCTCCCGGCATGGTATCTGCTGTCTACCAACAGTACCTCCCTGCATGGTACCTATCAACAGTACCCTCCCTGCATGGTACCTTTTTCCCACCAACCCCAGTACCTCCCCTGCATGGTACCTTGTCTACCAACACAGTACCTCCCTGCATGGTACCTCTCTACCAACACAGTACCTCCCTGCATGGTACCTCTCTACCAACACAGTACCTCCCTGCATGGTACCTCTCTAACAGTACCTCCCTGCATGGTACCTGTCTACCAACACAGTACCTCCCTGCATGGTACCTGTCTACCAACACAGTACCTCCCTGCATGGTACCTCTCTACTAACACAATACCTCCCTGCATGGTACCTGTCTACCAACACAGTACCTCCCTGCATGGTACCTCTCTACCAACACAGTACCTCCCTGCATGGTACCTGTCTACCAACACAGTACCTTCCATCACTCCTTCCCGGGGAGTGATGGAAAGTGTGCCAGGGAGAGAGTGGAAAGGGAGGGCGGGTGTTGTGAGGGAGATCGTGAAGGGGAGAGTAAAAGTGAGAGGGAGAAAGGGTGTGGGAAAAGGCCGACAGGGAGAGGGGAGAAAGGCGGTGAGGGGGAAAAACGGTAGGGGAGAAAGGGGAAGGGAGATGCGGAGGGGGAGTGAAAGGGACAGAGAAAGCGGGAGGGAGGAAACAATATGAGAGAGAGGAGGGGAGGGGGAGGGTAAGGGGGAGGGGGAGGGGGACTATCTCGAGGAATATGTAAGAGAGTTCTGGTGTGTATCACTGAGAGAAAAAATCAATAGAGTTAATATAATAAATGGGGGGGAAAGTGGGGAGGGGGAGGATGAGGTGGGTGGGGGATTATAAGGTGGTGGGGAGAGGAGAGGTGGGTGTGGGGGATTATAAGGTGGTGGAGGATGAGGTGGGTGGGGGGATTATAAGGTGGTGGGGAGAGGATGAGGTGGGTGGGGGATGAGGTGGGTGGGGGGATTATAAGGTGGGTGGGAGGGATGAGTTGGTGGGGGGATGAGGTGGGTGGGGGGATTATAAGGTGGTGGGGGAGGATGAGGTGGGTGGGGGATTATAAGGTGGTGGGGAGAGGATGAGGTGGGTGGGTGTGGGGGATGAGGTGGGTGGGGGGATTATAAGGTGGTGGGGAGAGGATGAGGTGGGTGGGGGGATTATAAGGTGGTGGGAGAGGATGAGGTGGGTGGGGGATTATAAGGTGGTGGGGATGAGGATGGGGTGGGGGGATTATAAGGTGGTGGGGAGAGGATGAGTGGGTGGGGGGATTATAGGTAGTGGGGAGAGGAGAGGTGGGTGGGGGATTATAAGGTGGTGGGGAGAGGATGAGGTGGGTTGGGGGGATTATAAGGTGGGTGGGGAGAGGATGAGTGTGGGGGGGATGTGGGGATTATAAGGTGGTGGGAGACGATGAGGTGTGGTGGGGGGATTATAAGGTGGTGGGGAGTGGATGAGGTGGGTGGGGGGATTATTAGTAGTGTGGTGGGGGATGAGGTGGGATGGGTGGGGGATTAGGTGGTGGGGAGAGGATGAGGTGGGTGGGGGGATTATAAGGTGGTGAGGAGAGGATGAGGTGGGTGGGGGATTATAAGGTGGTGAGGGAGGATGAGGTAGGTGGGGGATTTAAGTGGTGGGGAGGAGGATGAAGGTGGGGATTAAAGGTGGTGAGTGGATGGGTGGGTGGGGGGATTATAAGGTGGTGGGGGAGACGATGGGTGGGATTTGGTGGTGAGGGATGATGTTATAAGGTGGTGGGGAGTGGATGAGGTGGGTGGGGGGATTATTAGGTAGTGGGGGAGGATGAGGTGGGTGGGGGGGATTATAGGTGGTGGGGGAGGATGAGGTGGGTGGGGGGATTATAAGGTGGTGAGGGAGGATGAGGTGGGTGGGGAGATTATAAGTGTGGTGAGGGAGGATGAGGTAGGTGGGGGATTATAAGGTGGTGGGGGGAGGATGAAATGGTGTGGGGGGATTATAAGGTGGTGAGGGAGGATGAGGTGGTTGGGGGGATTATAAGGTGGTGGGAGATGAGGGGGTGATTATAAGGTGAGGATTGGGTGGGTGGGGATTATTAAGGTGGTGAGGAGGATGAGGTGGGTGGGGGGATTATAAGGTGGTGAGGGAGGATGAGGTGGGTGGGGGATTTAGTGGGTGGGGGGATTATAAGGTGGTGAGGGAGGATGAGGTGGGTGGGGGATTATAAGGTGGTGAGGGAGGATGAGGTGGGTGGGGGAGAGAATGATGACTAGCAATCATCCCCAATCACGGCTAAACATCACCCGCAGTCATCACCACCTCCAGTCATTACCAACAGTCATCTCTATCACCAATCACCGTCATAAGTCATTACCAGTCAGCAGAAGCAACCACCAGTCATTACCAGTTATCACCACCAGTCATTACCACTAATCAACAGTCATCACGAATCACCAATCACTACCAGGCATTACCACCAGTCACCACCACCAGTCACTACCAGTCATTACCAATCACTACCAGTCATTACCACCAATCACTACCAGTCATTACCACCAATCACTACCAGTCATTACCACCAGTCACCACCACCAGTCATTACCACCAGTCACCACCACCAGTCACTACCAGTCATTACCACCAGTCACCACCACCAGTCATTACCACCAGTCACCACCACCAGTCACTACCAGTCATTACCACCAGTCACCACCACCAATCACTACCAGTCATTGCCACCAGTCACCACCACCAGTCACTACCAGTCATTACCACCAGTCACCACCACCAGTCACTACCAATCACTACCAGTCATTACCACCAGTCATCACTACCAGTCATTACCGCCAATCACTACCAGTCATTACCACCAGTCATTACCACCAGTCACCACCACCAGTCATTACCAATCACTACCAGTCACCACCAGTCATCACTACCAGTCATTACCGCCAATCACTACCAGTCATTACCACCAGTCATTACCACAGTCACCACCACCAGTCATTACCAATCACTACCAGTCACCACCAGTCATCACTACCAGTCATTACCGCCAATCACTACCAGTCATTACCACCAGTCATCACTACCAGTCATTACCACCAGTCATCACCACCAGTCATTACCAATCACTACCAGTCATCACTACCAGTCATTACCGCCAATCGCTACGAGTCATTATCACCAGTCATCACTACCAGTCATTACCACCAGTCACCACCACCAGTCATTACCAATCACTACCAGTCACCACCAGTCATCACTACCAGTCATTACCGCCAATCACTACCAGTCATTACCACCAGTCACCACCAATCACTACCAGTCATTACCACCAGTCACCACCACCAGTCACTACCAGTCATTACCACCAGTCATTACCACCAGTCACCACCACCAGTCATTACCAATCACTACCAGTCATCACTACCAGTCATTACCGCCAATCACTACCAGTCATTACCACCAGTCACCACTACCAGTCATTACCACAACGAGTCATCACTAATCGTTTCTATTCTGTGAGACGAAGCCATTGCTGTACGACATGTTGTATCAGGGCAACAGGCGTTCATTGATCTTGTGTCTGGCAGTGTGGTGTTCCTTCTTCAGAAAGTGTTTAATGAAGAGGAAGTGATGACCCCCCCCCCCCGACCCCTCCCCTCCCCTCCGTTCCGTTCCGTTCCCTCCCCTTCCCAATCTCCCAACCCCTCCGCTCTCTCCCCTAATACCCCCTCTCATAACTCCCCCTTCCTTCATCCCCCCTCCCCTCCGTTTCTCCCTCCCTGCCGTCATTACCCCCTTCCTTTCTGCCCTCTTTCCCCCTCCCCTACCGTCCTTACACATCCCTTCCACCCGACCCTCCTAACCACCCCCTCCCTCCCGACCCTCCTACCCTCCCCTCCCTAACGACCCTCCTACTCACCCCTCCCTCCCTCCCCTCCTACCCTCCCTCCCCTCCCTAACGACCCTCCTACTCACCCCTCCCTAACGACCCTCCTACCCTCCCTAACGACCCTCCTACCCTCCCCCTCCCAGCAACAGTTACCTCAACATCACAAAGTCTCTACACATATTAAAATATGTAAATATAACTATGTATGTTTATGTCCACATGTATACAGTGTATGATCTTTGTACGTACGTACATATACGTGTACGTATTCGTGTATGCAAGGTGTGTGTGTGTACTCACCTAGTTGAGGCTGCAGGGGTCGAGTGTGTGTGTGTGTGTGCGCGCGCACGCGCTAGCAGTGGCACTATATCCCAGTATTACCTTCAACTAACCACTCCCAGTCCTCTTAGTAAGTCCTTGAGGAATGTCCTCTTGCAAGTCCCCTTGTTGTCACTCTAGTGGTTCCCCGAGCCTCTGATTGGCTCCCTCCGTGTGTGACGTCAGAGTGAGGTCACTCTGACGTCACAGTCAGCGTGGTCTCGTCAGTATGTAAACACGAGCCACTGGCTGGCCCCTTCAAGGTCACTGTGTCTTCACCGAGGTAAACTGTACAGGCACTGACTACCTCATCAAAGCCAGCCACCACGTCAACAAAGTCAGCCACATCATCAAAGCCAGCCACCCGTCAACAAAGTCAGCCACATCATCAAAGTCAGCCACATCAACAAAGTCAGCCACATCATCAAAGTCAGCCACATCAACAAAGTCAGCCACATCAACAAAGTCAGCCACATCATCAAAGCCAGCCACCACGTCAACAAAGTCAGCCACATCATCAAAGCCAGCCACCACGTCAACAAAGTCAGCCACATCATCAAAGTCAGCCACATCAACAAAGTCAGCCACATCATCAAAGTCAGCCACATCAACAAAGTCAGCCACATCAACAAAGTCAGCCACAACAAAGTCAGCCACATCATCAAAGTCAGTCACATCAACAAAGGCAGTCATATCATCAAAGTCAGCCACATCAACAAAGTCAGCCACATCAACAAAGTCAGCCACATCATCAAAGTCAGCCACATCATCAAAGCCAGCCACATCAATAAAACCAGAAACCACATCATCAAAGTCAGCCACATCAACAAAGCCAGTCACATCAACAAAGCTAGTCACATCAATAAAACCAGAAACCACATCATCAAAGTCAGTCACATCAACAAAGCCAGCCACATCAACAAAGCCAGCCACATCAACAAAGCCAGTCATATCAACAAAGGCAGTCATATCAAAGCCAGTCATATCATCAAAGCCAGTCACATCAACAAAGTCAGCCACATCAACAAAGTCAGCCACATCAACAAAGCCAGCCACATCAACAAAGGCAGTCATAACAAAGGCAGTCACATCAACAAAGTCAGCCACATCAACAAAGTCAGCCACATCAAAGCCAGCCACATCAATAAAGTCAGCCACATCAATAAAGTCAGCCACATCAACAAAGTCAGCCACATCAACAAAGTCAGCCACATCAACAAAGCCAGCCACATCAACAAAGCCAGCCACATCAACAAAGCCAGCCACATCAACAAAGCCAGCCACATCAACAAAGTCAGCCACATCAACAAAGTCAGCACACATCAAACCAAAGTCAGCCACATCAACAAAGCCAGCCACATCAACAAAGTCAGCCACATCAACAAAGTCAGCCACATCAACAAAGTCAGCCACATCAACAAAGTCAGCCACATCATCAAAGTCAGCCACATCAACAAAGTCAGCCACATCAACAAAGTCAGCCACATCATCAAAGTCAGCCACATCATCAAAGTCAGCCACATCAAAGCCAGCCACATCAACAAAGCCAGTCACCACACTATCGAAGCCACCACATAAAGTCACAAATATCACTTCTGGCAAGTACTGGTCCAGTACATGTGTCCGAACACACACACACACACACACACACACTGATCACCATGCAATAAAACACTTTTAAAATGCGTGCACAGGGAGTAAGGGAGTGAGGGGAGGGAGGGATGAGGGGAGGGAAGGGACTGGGGGCGTGGGGAGTAAGTCATCACAGGGAGAGCACCTTCCTTCACGCTGGCAGGGAGAAACACAGGGAGGCAACAGAGAGGGGAGGGGAGGGGAAAGGAGAGGGGAAGCACCAGCAACAAGTACCACCACTAGCACCTCAACAGGCAGGCATCACCTCTTCCACACCCCCCACCACTCACCGACCCCTGCTGGGTTAAGTGGGCGGCTGGCTGCCAGCATGGGAGGGGCGGGCGGTGGAGGGGGTAAGGTGTGTGTGTTGTGTGTAGTGGTGGGAGAGCAGGTGTGGGTGGGCGGACAGGTTAGAGTGGTTCTGGGGTATATAAGAGAAGTTTCTGGCAGGTGTGAGTGGATGTGGAATGAGTGGGTGTGGGTGGATGTGGAATGAGTGGGTGTGGGTGGCGAGTGTTGTTGACAACAGTAAAGAAGCACAGTGGCACCACTCACATACTACAAGCACGAAGACAGGTGTGTGAAGACCCCAGATGCAAAAAGACAGGTATGTCAAGACCCCAGAAATACCAAGACAGGTGTGTTAAGGCCCTAGAAGCAGAAAGAACAAGTGTGTCAAGACCTCAAAAGCAGAAAGATAGGCGTGTCAAGACACCCAGAAGCACCGAGACAGGTGTACCAAGACCCCAGAATCAGCAAGACAGGGTGTCAAGACCCCAGAAGCACCAAGATAGGTGTGTCAAGACCCCAGAACCAGCAAGACAGGTGTGTCAATACCCCAGAAGCACCAAGACAGGTGTGTCAAGACCCCAGAAGCACCAAGACAGGTGTGTCAAAACCCCAGAAGCACCAAGACAGGTGTGTCAAAACCCCAGAAGCACTAAGACAGGCGTGTCAAGACCCCACAAGCACCAAGACAGTTGTGTCAAGACCCCCGCAAGCACCAAAACAGATGTGTCAAGACCCCCAGCAGCAACAAGACAGGTGTGTCAAGACCCCAGCTGCAATAAGACAGGCGAGTCAAGACCCCCAGCAGCAGCAAGACACGTATGTCAAGACCCCCACACAACTCCACGGACACAGACAGCCACATTTCACTATGTTTACGGAGATGGTCGAGAAATTCTCCCTCCCTTCAATCTTCCTTCGACTCCTTCCCTCTAAGTTCTCCCTCTCTTCCTCTGCTCTCACAATCCCTACCTTCCATCTCTCATCTCTCTCTCTCTTTGTCCCTCCCTCTCTCTCCCTTATATATCTCTCACTCTCCTTCCTTCCCTCTCATCATCTCTTTCTCTCCCTCTTCCTCCCCTTCCCCCCTTTCTTTTTCTCCCTCCCTCTCGCTTCCATCCCCATCCTCTCCCAATCTAACTCCCTAGACAGACAGTCGAACAGAACGGGTAATTTTCCTGCTTTGGGATTAAAAAAGGTGAACAATTAAGGAGTTCATTACAGGACAATAGCGGCCAAAACAAAAATGCTTCAAGAACAATAGTCTTTTTTCATCGCCGGGACAAAAGACTTTCAGTCTGCAATGTGAGTCTTTTCTGTTCAACATGAAAGAGGTAAGACTTACTATGTAGCGGCCAGGCAGGAACATTACGTAGAGGGGGAGGGGAGGGGATGAGGGGGAAGGAGGAAGGGGATGAGAGGGTAGAAAGGAGGGGAGAGGCAGGGGATTAGAGGGAAGGAGGGGAGAGGCAGGAGATCAGAGGGAAGGAGGGGAGGGGAGAGGCAGGGGATGAGAGGAGGGGGAAAGGAATGGGATGAGAGGGAAGAAAGGAGGGGAGAGGAAATGAGAGGAAAGAAAGGAGGGGAGAGGGAATGAGAGGGAAGAATGGAGGGGAGGAGGGGGAAGGAGGAGAGGATGAGAGGGAAGAAAAGAGGAGACATGGGATGGGAGGAGGAGGAGACGACGTTGAAGAGAGGAAAGTCGAGAGATGGAAGGGGGAGGGAAAGAATGAAAGGAGTAAGGAAGAGAAAGAAGGAAAGAAGTAGGAAAGGGAAAGAATGAGAGAAGGGGGAGACAGAAGAGAATGTGGGAGGAAGAAAGGCGAGGAATGAAAGAAAGGAAGGAAAACACGAGAGCAAAGAAAGCAGCAAGAAAGGGGAGAGAGGACTACGAGGAGGGGAAACGAGGGGAGATGAACATCACGCAACCAGCACCTTACCAGTGGTGGCCTAACATGCGCGAAACATCGCATGAACCAGTGGCCAAGATAGGGGGGAAGGGGATACAGGGAGACGGGATACAGGGGGAGGGGATACAGAGAGGATAAAAAGGGAGAGGATAAAAAGGGAGTGGATACACAGGGAGAAGATGGATAGAGTACCTTGAGAGCAGCCCAAACTATCATGACACATAAGGGACACATACCTGAGTGAAGGTCCATCATGACACACAAGTGACACATACCTGAGTGAAGGTCCATCATGACACATAAGTGACACATACCTGAGAGAAGGTCCATTATGGCACACAAGTGACACATACCTGAGTGAAGGTCCATCATGACACATAAGTGACACATACCTGAGTGAAGGTCCATCATGACACATAAGTGACACATACCTGAGTGAAGGTCCATCATGACACAAGTGATACATACCTGAGTGAAGGTCCATCATGACACATAAGTGACACATACCTGAAAGAAGGTCCATCATGGCACACAAGTGACACATACCTGAGTGAAGGTCCATCATGACACATAAGTGATACATACCTGAGTGAAGGTCCATCATGACACACAAGTGACACATACCTGAGTGAAGGTCCATGACACACAAGTGACACATACCTGAGTGAAGGTCCATCATGACACATAAGTGATACATACCTGAGTGAAGGTCCATCATGGCACACAAGTGACACATACCTGAGTGAAGGTCCATCATGACACATAAGTGATACATACCTGAGTGAAGGTCCATCATGACACACAAGTGACACATACCTGAGAGAAGGTCCATCATGACACACAAGTGACACATACCTGAGAGAAGGTCCATCATGGCACACAAGTGACACATACCTGAGTGAAGGTCCATCATAAACACAAGTGACACATACCTGAGTGAAGGTCCATCATGACACACAAGTGACACATACCTGAGTGAAGGTCCATGACACATAAGTGACACATACCTGAGTGAAGGTCCATCATGACACATAAGTGACACATACCTGAGTGAAGGTCCATCATGACACATAAGTGACACATACCTGAGAGAAGGTCCATCATGACACACAAGTGACACATACCTGAGTGAAGGTCCATTATGGCACACAAGTGACACATACCTGAGTGAAGGTCCATCATGACACATAAGTGACACATACCTGAGTGAAGGTCCATCATGACACATAAGTGACACATACCTGAGAGAAGGTCCATCATGGCACACAAGTGACACATACCTGAGTGAAGGTCCATCATGACACACAAGTGACACATACCTGAGTGAAGGTCCATCATGACACACAAGTGACACTACCTGGTGAAGTGTCCATCATGACACACAAGTGACACATACCTGAGAGAAGGTCCATCATGACACACAAGTGACACATACCTGAGTGAAGGTCCATCATGACACACAAGTGACACATACCTGAGTGAAGGTCCATGACACATAAGTGACACATACCTGAGAGAAGGTCCATCATGACACACAAGTGACACATACCTGAGAGAAGGTCCATCATGACACACAAGTGACACATACCTGAGTGAAGGTCCATCATGACACACAAGTGACACATACCTGAGCGAAGGTCCATCATGACACACAAGTGACACATACCTGAGCGAAGGTCCATCATGACACACAAGTGACACATACCTGAGAGAAGGTCCATCATGACACACAAGTGACACATACCTGAGTGAAGGTCCATCATGACACACAAGTTGACACATACCTGAGCGAAGGTCCATCATGACACACAGTGACACATACCTGAGTGAAGGTCCATCATGGACCACAAGTGACACATACCTGAGAGAAGGTCCATCATGACACACAAGTGACACATACCTGAGAGAAGGTCCATCATGACACACAAGTGACACATACCTGAGACAAGGTCCATCATGACACACAAGTGACACATACCTGAGACAAGGTCCATCATGACACACAAGTGACACATACCTGAGTGAAGGTCCATCATGACACACAAGTGACACATACCTGAGACAAGGTCCATCATGACACACAAGTGACACATACCTGAGACAAGGTCCATCATGACACACAAGTGACACATACCTGAGTGAAGGTCCATCATGACACTCAAGTGGACACATACCTGAGTGAAGGTCCATCATGACACACAAGTGACACATACCTGAGACAAGGTCCATCATGACACACAAGTGACACATACCTGAGTGAAGGTCCATCATGACACACAAGTGACACATACCTGAGACAAGGTCCATCATGACACACAAGTGACACATACCTGAGTGAAGGTCCATCATGACACACAAGTGACACATACCTGAGCGAAGGTCCATCATGACACACAAGTGACACATACCTGAGCGAAAGTCCATCATGACACACAAGTGACACATACCTGAGTGAAGGTCCATCATGACACACAAGTGACACATACCTGAGTGAAGGTCCATCATGACACACAAGTGACACATACCTGAGGAAACAGAAAAGAGAATACTGTAGCAAATAAACAAATACATCATAATACATCAAAATACATCATACTACAGTCAGCCTACAACCACCACTGGCGAAACAATACTGAAGACATTTAGCCCACATTTCGCCCCTTCTTGGATCAAACACTGGTCCAGGATGGACCAGAAGCAAAATGACACAGGTCCACTATTACCACTGATCTGGCACAGTGACCCGGTCTGGCAGTGACTTGATTTGACACAGTGACCTAGTCTGGCACTGTGACCTGGGCTGACACTGACTTGGTTTGACACTGTGACCTGGAATGGCACCGTGACTTGGTTTGACACTGTGACCTGGTCTGGCACTGCGACCTGGTTTGACACTGACCTAGTCTAGCACTGTGACCTGGGCTGACACTGTGACCTAGTCTTGACACTATGACCTGGTCTGACGCAGTGACCTGGTTTGGAATCAAGGCTGCAGGTATTTTTGGTACAAGATGTACAGTATCAGAGTGTGTACGTACAGTGTCACTGTAATTATAGTGCCACAGTGTACGTACCTATAGTGTCACAGTGTGTACTTATACACTGTCACACACTGTAACAGATCTTAAAGAGTGGGTACAATACACTTGGTTCTCAAGTGTATTCACGCGAGTAAACAAGAGGCAGTGAACAAGGGGTAGTGAACAAGGGGCAGTGAACAAGGGGTAGTGAACAAGGGGTAGTGAACAAAGGGTAGTGAACAAGGGGAAGTGAACAAGGGGTAGTGAACAAGGGGTAGTGAACAAGGGGCAGTGAACAAGGGGTAGTGAACAAGGGGTAGTGAACAAGGGGTAGTGAACAAGGGGCAGTGAACAAGGGGCGGTGAACAAGGGGCAGTGGAACAAGGGGCAGTGAACAAGGGGCAGTGAACAAGGGGCAGTGAACAAGGGGCAGTGAACAAGGGGCAGTGAACAAGGGGTAGTGAATAAGGGGTAGTGAACAAGGGGTAGTGAAGAAGGGGCAGTGAAGAAGGGGCAGTGAACAAGGGGTAGTGAACAGGGGTAGTGAACAAGGGGTAGTGAACAAGGGGCAGTGAACAAGGGGCAGTGAACAAGGGGCAGTGAACAAGGAGCAGTGAACAAGGGGTAGTGAACAAGGGCAGTGAACAAGGGGTAGTGAAACAAGGGCAGTGAACAAGGGGTAGTGAACAAGGAGCAGTGAACAAGGAGCAGTGAACAAGGGGTAGTGAACAAGGGGTAGTGAACAAGGGGTAGTGAACAAGGGGCAGTGAACAAGGGGCAGTGAACAAGGGGCAGTGAACAAGGGGCAGTGAACAAGGGGTAGTGAAACAAGGGGCAGTGAACAAGGGGCAGTGAACAAGGGGTAGTGAACAAGAAGCAGTGAACAAGGGGGCAGTGAACAAGGGGCAGTGAACAAGAGGCAGTGAACAAGGGCAGTGAACAAGGGGCAGTGAACAAGGGGCAGTGAACAAGAGGCAGTGAACAAGGGGCAGTGAACAAGGGGAGTGAACAAGAGGCACTGAACAAGAGGCACTGAACAAGAGGCAGTGAACAAGAGGCAGTGAACAAGGGGCAGTGAACAAGGGGCAGTGAACAAGGGGCAGTGAACAAGAGGCAGTGAAAAAGAGGCAGTAAACAAGGGGCAGTGAACAAGAGGCAACGAACAAGAGGCAGTGAACAAGATGCAGAAAAGAGGCAGTGAACAAGGGCATGATAAGATGCAGTGAACAAGCAGAACACGGTGATGAACACAACACGAGTTAACGTGGTATTACGACGTACGTGCCTAATTTGCATACAGCAGCGAGAGAAATGACTTAATGCTAAAGGTTTGTATTGAACACATGGGGAGTGAACAGGGTGCAGTGCGTGTGTGTCGTGGTAGTGAAAAAGTGGCATGTGGTGGTGTGAGGGTGTGTGAGGTGTGTGTGTGAGTGGTGTGTGAAGAGTGGTGTGCGGTGTGAGTGTGGTGGATGTGAGTGTGTGGTGTGTGTGTGTGGTGTGTGTGTGGTGTGTGGTGGTGTGGTGTGTGGTGTGTGTGTGGTGTGTGTGAGGTGTGTGTGTGGTGTGTGTGTGGTGTGTGTGTAGTGGTGTGTGGAGTGTGTGTGTGTTGTGTTGTGTGTGTGTGTATGGTGTGTGTAGTGTTGTTGTTGTGTGTGGTGCTGTGTGTGTGGGGTGTGTGTGTGTGTGTGTGGTGTGTGTGTGTTGTGGTGTGTGTGTGTGGTGTGTGGTTGTGTGTGTGGTGTGTGGTGTGTGTGTGTGTGTGTGTGTGGTGTGTGTGTGGTGTGTGTGGTGTGTGTGGTGTGTGTGTGTGGTGTGTGGTGTGTGTGGTGTGTGTGTGGTGTGTGTGTGGTGTGTGTGTTGGTGTGTGTGTGGTGTGGTGTGGTGTGGGTGTGTGTGGTGTGTGTTGTGTGTGTGTGTGTGTGGTTGTGTGTGTGGGGTGTGGGTGTGGGGTGTTGTGTGTGTGTGTTGGGTGTGTGTTGTTGGGTGTGTGTGTGTGTGGTGTGTGTGTTGTGTGTGTGTGGGTTGTGTGTGGTGTGTGTGTGTGTGTGGGGGTGTGTGTGTGGTGTGTGTGGGGTGGTGTGGGGTTTGTGTGTGGGTTTTGTGGTGTGTGTGGTGTGTGGTGGTGTGTGGGGTGTGTGTGGGGGGGTGTGTGTGGGGTTGTGTGTGTGTGTGTGTGTGGTGTGTGGTGTGTGTGTGTGTGGTGTGTGGGTGTGTGTGGTGTTGTGTGTGTGTGTGTGTGTGTGTGTGTGTGTGTGTGTGTGTGTGTGTGTGTGTGTGTGTGTGTGTGTGTGTGTGGTGTGTGTGGTGTGTGTGGTGTGTGTGGTGTGTGGGGTGTGTGTTGTGTGTGGTGTGTGTGGTGTGTGTGTGTGTGGTGTGTGTGTGTGGTGTGTGTGGTGTGTGTGTGTGTGTGGTGTGTGTGTGTGTGTGGTGTGTGTATGTGTGTGTGGTGTGTGTGTGTGTGTGGTGTGTGTGTGTGGTGCGCGCGCGCGCGTGCGTACTCGCCTAGTTGTGGTTGCAGGGGTCGATTCACAGCTCCTGGCCCCGCCTCTTCACTGATCGCTACTAGGTCACACTTCCTGCTCCATGAGCTATATCATACCTCTTCTTAAAGCTATGTATGGCTCCTAACTCCACTACATCACTTCCCAGACAGTTCCGCTTCCTTACAACTCGGTAACTGAAGAAATAATTCCTAACATCCCTGTGATTCATCTGAGTCTTCAACTTCCAATTGTGACCCCTTGTTGCTGTGTCCTATCTCTGGAACATCCTGTCTCTGTTCACCTTGCCAATTCCTCTCAGTATTTTATGTTGTTATCATATCCCTACCCCTATCTCTCCTGTCCTGCAGTGTCGTCAGGTCGATTTCGCTTAACCTCGCCTCGTTAGACATGACCCTTAGTTCCCGGACTAGTCTTGCTGCAAACCTTTGCACCTTCTCTAGTTTCCTTATATGCTTGACTAGGTGTTGGTTCCAAACTGGTGCTGCATACTCCAATATAGGCCTGACATACACGGTGTACAGGGTCCTGAACGATTCCTTAACGAGGTGTCGGAATGCTATTCTTAGGTTTGCTAGGCGCCCGCATGCTGCAACAGTTATTTGGTTGATGTGTGCCTCAGATGTGTCCGGTGTTATACACACCCCAAGATCCTTTTCCTTAAGTGAGGTTTGTAGTCTCTAGCCCCTTAAACGGTACTCCGTCTGCGGTCTTCTTTATCCTTCCTCAATCTTAATGACTTTGCACTTGGTGGGGCTGAACTCCAAAAGCCAGTTTCTTGATCAGGCCTGCAGCCCGTGCAGATCCCTTTGTAGTTTTGCCTGGTCCTCGTTCGATTTAATTCTTCTCATCAACTTCACATCATCTGCAAACAGGGACACTTCTGAGTCTATTCCTTCCATCATGTCGTTCACATACATTAGAAACAGCACCCATCCTAGGACTGACCCCTGTGGGACCCCGCTCGTCACAGGCACCCACTGTGGCACTTCGCCACGTACCATGACTCGCTGTCTTCCCAACATGCATTCCCTGATCTACTGTAGTGCCTTCCCTGTTATACCTGTCTGGTCTTCCAGCTTATGCACTAATCTCTTGTTTGGAACTGTGTCAAACGCCTTCTTACAATCCAAGAAAACGCAGTCTACCCGCCCCTCTCTCTTGTTTTACTGCTGTCGCCCTGACATAGAACTCCAGTAGGTTTGTGACAGGATTTCCCGTCCCTGAAGATGTGCTGGTTGTCGTTGATAACCTCATTCCTTTCTAGGTGTTTCACCACTTTTCTCCTGATAATCTTCTCCATGACTTTGCATACTACACATGCCAGTGACACTGGTCTATAGTTCAGTGCTTCGTGTATGTCTCCGTTTTTTTTTAAAATCGGGACTACATTTGCTGTCTTCCATGTCTCAGATAGTTGCCCTGTTTCAATAGGTGTGTTGAAGATTGTTGTTAATGGTACACACAGCGTCTATGCTCCCTCTCTCAGGATCCATGGAGATATATTTTCCGGTCCAATCGCCTTTGAGGTATCTAGCTCGGTTAGCAGCCTCTTCACTTCTTCCTCCATTGTATGTATTGTGTCTAACACTTGAAGGCGTACCCACCTCTCCGTCCTTCTGGAGTCCCTTCTGTCTCCTCTGTGAACACTTCTTTCAATCTTATGTTGAGTTTCTCACATACCTCTCGATCATTTCATGTGATCTCTTCTCCTTCCTTTCTCAGACTGAGTACATGGTCCTTGACTATTGTTTTCTTCCTGGTATGACTGTACAACAGCTTCGGGTCAGATCTGGCTTTCGCTGCTGTGTGTGGTGTGTGTGTGTGTGTGTGTGTGTGTGTGTGTGTGTGTGTGTGTGTGTGTGTGTGTGTATGTGTATGTGTGTGTGTGTGTGTGTGTGTCAAATGCAATAATAATTATAAGTACAATATTAATTATAATAATTATGGAAGACAGAGCAAAAGACAAAAATAATTATCTGATTCTTGCGTAATTATCGTCATTATGGCTTACTTATGATTCCTGATTATCTCTCTCTACACAATTGTCTCCTCTTTACCTCTTCTCTTACTTCTTATCCCCTCTTCTTCATCCTCTCCTCTTACTCCTCTCCTTTATCCCCTCTTCCTCTTCATTTTCTCTTCCCCCCTCTTCCAATTCATCCCCTTTTCCTCCTCTTTGTTTACTGATTCTCTCTCACTCTCTCCTCTTCCTCTAACATTTTTATCAACTATTTTCACCTGCCTCAAATAGAAAAAAATGCCTTTCACAGTAAAAACCTCGACCCACTAAACGGTACTACCGTTATCTGTTAACGGCACCACCACTACGCGTTCAGGCTAACACCACCAGGACAACAGTGAGATGATGGAGAGGAGGGAGGGAGAGGATCCAGGACCTGAGGAGAGGAGGAATGAGGAAGAGTGAGGAAGGACAAGAGTGAGGGAGAATAGAAGAAAAGTAAACACAGAAAGACGAGGAAGAAAGGAGAGAAAGAGTAGACAAAACAGAAGTGATGAATGTGGTCAAGAAGTGACGAATGTTGACTAAGAAGAAATTAAGGAAACGAAAATTGGGGGATCAAAGAGAAAAGTCGGAGAAACGTAAAAGTTGCAATGTGGGAAAAAGAAAACTGAAAGGTGGAGAGAGGTGAAAGGTGAAAGATGATCTTAATCCAAGAGCGGTATTTGGTAGTGGTGTGATGGAGTGTTGTGGTATGGGATGTGTGGTAGTGTTGTTGGTAGTGGTGATTGATGGTAGTGTTGTGGTAGTGGTGATGATGATGGTAGTGTTGTTGGTAGTGGTGATGATGATGGTAGTGTTGTTGGTAGTGGTGATGATGATGGTAGTGTTGTTGGTAGTGGTAGTGACAGTGATTTACTTACGAACGGTGTCGCAGAGGCACAGTGCCATGGGGTTAACCCCATGGCACTATGCCTCTGCTCTTCACTGAGTCCATCTGGCACCCTGTCATATCTCTCCTTCCAGTACCTCTCTTATGCTAGTGTGTATCTTTGTCATGGTACCTTGTTATGACAGTGTGTACCCTTGTTATGGTAGTGTGTAAATTTGGCAGGAGAGCCTCGAGTACTTTCCACGTACGTATCATCAAGCATCTCTCTCCTACGCTCCACAGAGTACATTCTCAGGACTCGTGTGTTTCTAGTAGCCTTCCTGATCATGTGAGCAGTGAACGATCTATGTATCTGTTCCAGCACTGATGCTGTGTATGTGCGTGTGTGTGTGTGAGGGGGGTGTGTGGAGAGGAGAGAGAGAGGGAGAGATGAGAGGGAGAGAGAGAGAGAGGTGAGAGGGAGAGAGAGAGAGAGAGAGAGGAGAGAGAGAGAGAGAGAGAGAGAGAGAGAAGAGAAGAGAGAGAGACAGAGAGACAGAGAAGAGACGAGAGAGAAGAGAGAGAGCAGAGAGAGAGGAGAAGAGAGAGACAAGACGAGAGAGACAGAGACAGAGAGAAGAGGAGAGAACAGAGGAGGGAGACAGAGACGGACAAGCAACCCAACAGAACCAGAAAGAGGGAAAACTAGGAGTCGGAAAGAGGAGCTGCGTCAAGCAGCCCCCCACCATGTAGATACTCACTAATGCTAAAGCTTAAAATGAGATCTTTCTGGGACCAGCAGCAGCCGGAGCACCAGCGCTAGGAACCAGCAGCACCAGACCAGCAGCCGGTGCACCAGCAGCAGCCGGTAGCACGGGCGAACACAGCAGCAGCTCAGAGCACCACTGCAAGCCTCGTGAACACAGCAGTCAGGAGACAGTGAACACCAGCTTCAGCAGCATCACGATAACCATGCAAGCTCGTGAACCAGAGTCAGGAACCTCAGTGAACACCAGATGATCAGGAGCCTCAGTGAACACCAGAGCTCAGGAGCCTCAGTGAACCAAGTCAGGAGCCTCAGTGAACACCAGAGCTCGGAGCCTCAGTGAACACCAGAGTCAGGAGCCTCAGTGAACACCAGAGCTCAGGAGCCTCAGTGAACACCAGAGCTCAGGAGCCTCAGTGAACACCAGAGCTCAGGAGCCTCAGTGAACACCAGAGCTCAGGAGCCTCAGTGAACACCAGAGCTCAGGAGCCTCAGTGAACACCAGAGCTCAGGAGCCTCAGTGAAACACAGGCTCAGGAGCCTCAGTGAACACCAGAGCTAGGGCTCAGTGAACACCAGAGCTCAGGAGCCTCAGTGAACACCACAGTGATCAGGAGCCTCAGTGAACCCCATCGGGAGCTCAGGAAACCAGTCAGGAGCCTCAGTGAACACCAGTGATCAGGAGCCTCAGTGAACACCAGAGCTAAGGAGCCTCAGTGAACACCAGAGCTAAGGAGCCTCAGTGAACACCAGAGCTAAGGAGCCTCAGTGCACATCAGATAGAGCCTCAGTGAACCAGGATAGAGCCTCAGTGAACACCAGAGCTAAGGAGCCTCAGTGAACACCAGTGATCAGGAGCCTCAGTGAACACCAGAGCTAAGGAGCCTCAGTGCACATCAGAGCCTCAGTGAACACCAGTGATCAGGAGCCTCAGTGAACACCAGTGATCAGGAGCTCAGTGCACATCAGAGCTCAGTGAACACCAGAGCTAAGGAGCCTCAGTGAACACCAGAGTGACAGGGATAGGCCTCAGTGAACACCAGAGCTCAGGAGCCTCAGTGAACACCAGAGCTCAGGAGCCTCAGTGAACACCAGAGCTCAGGAGCCTCAGTGAACACCAGTGATCAGGAGCCTCAGTGAACACCAGAGCTCAGGAGCCTCAGTGAAGACCAGTGATCAGGAGCCTCAGTGAACACCAGTGATCAGGAGCCTCAGTGAACACCAGAGCTAAGGAGCCTCAGTGAACACCAGAGCTCAGGAGCCTCAGTGAACACCAGAGCTAAGGAGCCTCAGTGAACACCAGAGCTCAGGAGCCTCAGTGAACACCAGTGATCAGGAGCCTCAGTGAACACCAGAGCTCAGGAGCCTCAGTGAACACCAGAGCTCAGGAGCCTCAGTGAACACCAGAGCTCAGGAGCCTCAGTGAACACCAGAGCTAAGGAGCCTCAGTGCACATCAGAGCCTCAGTGAACACCAAGACAGAGCCTAACACCGACAGACTAGTGAACAACCATGATCCCACCACCGACGCTAGGAACCCATAACACCAGAGATCCCTCAGTGTAACAATCAGCAGCTAAGACCTCATCACACCAACTTATCAGCACACCAACTCAGGACATGAACCACTGGGAACCTTAATCACCAACCAGAACTAACAAACAAGTAACCATTACAACTTTCAACCAACTACCATCACCAAACTATAACCAGCCCACTTAAATATCACCACAACACATAACACTTATCACACCATCCAAACATAAACCTACCAGAACCACCACCACAACAACCAAACAAGAACCACACAAAACCTACCACCACCAAACACAATTAATTCAACAAATAACCAACACCATCCAAACCTACAGAACACAACAAGGAACCAACAAGACCACCACCATAAACCTACCGCCACCAAACAAGAACTACCACAATCAACCAACCACCACCACCAATAACAACTAAACAAGGACCACCACCAATCACTACCACCCATAACAACCCCAAACAAGAACAACCACAATCAACCTAACAACTCTTCAACCCAAATTTCCTTCCAGAGGAGGAATTTTATAACGAGACAAAAGCTTAAAGTGAAAGGCCAGTGGAGCGATGAATGGGAATTTGTAATTGAATAGTCAGAAAAATGGAAACTTGTCTTGTGGAAGAGATGGTTTCCACCTGACTCTCCTCTGTAATGGTCTCAGTAGTTGTGGTAGTGTTGTTGGTATTAGTTATGGTGTTGGCATTAGTTATGGTAGTGGTGGTGTTGGTATTAGTTATGGTGGTGGTGGTGTTGGTATTAGTTATGGTGTTGTTGGCATTAGTTATGGTGGTGGTGGTGTTGGTGTAAGTTATGGTTTTGTTGATATCAATTATGGTAGTGCTGTTATTAGTCATGGTAGTGATGGTGTAGTTATTAGTTAAAATAGTGGTGATGTTATTGGTTATGGTAGCGGTGGTGGTGGTGTTGGTATTAGCTATCGTAGTGGTGGTGTTGGTATTAGTTATTGTAGTGGTGATGGTGTTGGCATTACTTGTGGTAGTATGGCAGTCGTGGTGATGGTGGTTGTGATAGCGGTTTAGATAGTGACAGTAAGATTTAGGAGTGATAATGTGTAGTGAAATCACTAAAATTCATGGTGAAATCAGAGGCTGCCACAGTCAAAAGTTTTGTTCCTCAAGGCACAGTACTCGTCCCACTCCTGTTTCTCATTCTTATATCTGACACAGACAAGGACATATATCACAGCACCGTAATACCTTAATTAGAATCCTTGGCTGATCACACCAGAATCTCTATGACAACTTTCTGCTGCTCCACTATGGAAGACTGAAGAAAATTAAGACTGTAATTGAGTACAGGACAAGACTGGAGAAAATTAAGACTGTAATTGAGTACAGGACAAGACTGGAGAAATTAAGACTGTAATTGAGTACAGGACAAGACTGGAGAAAATTAAGACTGTAATTGAGTACAGGAAAAGACTGGAGAAAATTAAGACTGTAATTGAGTACAGGACAAGACTGGAGAAAATTAAGACTGTAATTGAGTACAGGACAAGACTGGAGAAAATTAAGACTGTAATTGAGTACAGGACAAGACTGGAGAAAATTAAGACTGTAATTGAGTACAGGACAAGACTGGAAAAAATTAAGACTAATTGAGTACAGGACAAGACTGGAGAAAATAAAGACAGTAACTGAGTACAGGACAAGACTGGAGAAAATAAAGACTGTAACTGAGTATAGGACAAGACTGGAGAAAATAAAGACAGTAACTGAGTACAGGACAAGACTGGAGAAAATAAAGACTGTAACTGAGTACAGGACAAGACTGGAGAAAATAAAGACTGTAACTGAGTACAGGACAAGACTGGAGAAAATAAAGAATAACTGAGTACAGGACAAGACTGGAGAAAATAAAGACAGTAACTGAGTACAGGACAAGACTGGAGAAAATAAAGACTAACTGAGTACAGGACAAGACTGGAGAAAATAAAGACTGTAACTGAGTACAGGACGAGACTGGAGAAAATAAAGACTAACTGAGTACAGGACAAGACTGCAGAAAATAAAGACTAACTGAGTACAGGACAAGACTGGAGAAAATTAAGACTGTAACTGAGTACAGGACAAGACTGGAGAAAATTAAGACTGTAATTGAGTACAGGACAAGACAGGACAAGACTGGAGAAAATTAAGACTAACTGAGTACAGGACAAGACTGGAGAAAATTAAGACTAATTGAGTACAGGACAAGACTGGAGAAAATAAAGACAGTAACTGAGTACAGGACAAGACTGGAGAAAATAAAGACTGTAACTGAGTACAGGACAAGACTGGAGAAAATTAAGACTGTAACTGAGTACAGGACAAGACTGGAGAAAATTAAGACTGTAATTGAGTACAGGACAAGACAGGACAAGACTTGAGAAAATTAAGACTGTAACTGAGTACAGGACAAGACTGGAGAAAATTAAGATAATGAGTACAGGACAAGACTGGAGAAAATAAAGACAGTAACTGAGTACAGGACAAGACTGGAGAAAATAAAGACTGTAACTGAGTACAGGACAAGACTGGAGAAAATAAAGAATAACTGAGTACAGGACAAGACTGGAGAAAATAAAGACAGTAACTGAGTACAGGACAAGACTGGAGAAAATAAAGACAGTAACTGAGTACAGGACAAGACTGGAGAAAATAAAGACTGTAACTGAGTACAGGACAAGACTGGAGAAAATAAAGACAGTAACTGAGTACAGGACAAGACTGGAGAAAATAAAGACTGTAACTGAGTACAGGACAAGACTGGAGAAAATAAAGACAGTAACTGAGTACAGGACAAGACTGGAGAAAATAAAGACTAACTGAGTACAGGACAAGACTGGAGAAAATAAAGAATAACTGAGTACAGGACAAGACTGGAGAAAATAAAGACAGTAACTGAGTACAGGACAAGACTGGAGAAAATAAAGAATAACTGAGTACAGGACAAGACTGGAGAAAATAAAGACTAACTGAGTACAGGACAAGACTGCAGAAAATAAAGACTAACTGAGTACAGGACAAGACTGGAGAAAATAAAGACTAACTGAGTACAGGACAAGACTGGAGAAAATTAAGACTGTAACTGAGTACAGGACAAGACTGGAGAAAATTAAGACTGAGTACAGGACAAGACTGGAGAAAATTAAGACTGTAACTGAGTACAGGACAAGACTGGAGAAAATAAAGACTGTAACTGAGTACAGGACAAGACTGGAGAAAATAAAGACTAACTGAGTACAGGACAAGACTGGAGAAAATAAAGACAGTAACTGAGTACAGGACAAGACTGGAGAAAATTAAGACTGTAACTGAGTACAGGACAAGACTGGAGAAAATAAAGACAGTAACTGAGTACAGGACAAGACTGGAGAAAATAAAGACTGTAACTGAGTACAGGACAAGACTGGAGAAAATAAAAACAGTAACTGAGTACAGGACACGACTGGAGAAAATAAAAACAGTAACTGAGTACAGGACAAGACTGGAGAAAATAAAGACTGCAAATGAGTACAGGACAAGACTGGAGAAGATAAAGACTGAGTACAGGACAAGACTGGAAAAAATAAAGACTGTAACTGAGTACAGGACAAGATGAGAATTAAAGCAATGATAAAGATGGAATAACTACTGAGTACAAAGGATAAACTTGATTATTCTGTGGAGTTAAGTTCAAGTGCTAGACTTAGGAGTAACAATAGTGGAAGATCTCACATTCGAGGTTGACAACAATGTTGATATTGCTACCACAAGGAAAATGATAAGATGGATAACTAGAACCTTCAAGACAATGGATGATACTGTTTACTGTTCTCCCAGGCTGGAATACTGATGTATACTGACTGCCACCCCCAAGGCAGGCTGGAATACTGCTGTATACTGACTGCCCCCCCCAAGGCAGGCTGGAAATACTGCTGTATACTGACTGCCACCCCCCCAAGGCAGGCTGGAATACTGCTGTATACTGACTGCCACCCCCCCAGGCAGGCTGGAATACTGCTGTATACTGACTTGCCCCCCCAAGGCAGGCTGGAATACTGCTGTATACTGACTGCCCCCCCCAAGGCAGGCTGGAATACTCTGTATACTGACTGCCACTCCCCAAGGCAGCTGAAAATAAATGCTGTATACTGACTGCCAACCCCCCCAAGGCAGGTGGAATAGCTATACTATTGTTACAGGCTGGAATCTGCTTGTAACTACTGCCCCCTCAGCAGGCTGGAATCTGTGTATACTGACTGCCCCCCCCCCTCAAGACAGGCCAGATGGCTAAGCTGGAAAACGTACACTGAACTTTCACTGCTCGTATACACTCAAACATCTAAACTATTGGGAACGCTTGAAGTTCCTTCACTGACTGTATTCCTTGGCGCGTAGGCGAGTAAGGTACATCATAATTTACAGCTTGAAAATCCTGGAGGGACTGGTTCCAAACCTGCACACCGTAATCTATATGATGACAAGATACTTGGCAGACGGTGCAAAATACCTCCACCAAACAGCAGGGGCGCAAAGAGTATATATATTACGAGAGAAGTCGATGAGTGTCGGAGATCTCCGACTCTTCAACACCTTCCCTGCGAACATAAGGGGAATTATTAACAAACCTCAGTCAGTCTTCAAGAGGGAACTGAACAACTTCCTCAAATCAGTGCCTGACCAGCCGGGATGTAGTTCATACGTTGAACTACATGTGACCAGCGGTAACTGCCTGGGTGATCAAGCCTTGATCCACAAGAAGGCTGGTCTGGGACTAGGCCTCGCGGGCTATGGCCCTCGGAAATGTCCTTCAGGTCTGCTTTAGGTAGTGACGACAAACATAGCAGCAACAGGAGCAGCAGTAATGGTAACAGCGCCACTGCCAATAACAACAACAATGACAACACCGCCACCGCCATCAACAAGTTACCTTAAGAACGCCGCCCCACTAGATTTTTACCTGAAGTTTTCAAAGTCATTAGTAGGTGCAGCAATTAAGAGTGTTGAGGTGAGGACCCAGGCAGCACACACCTCTCCTTCCTGAGAATGTTGAGGTGAGGACCCAGGCAGCACACACCTCTCCTTCCTGAGAATGTTGAGGTGAGGACCCAGGCAGCACACACCTCTCCTTCCTGAGAATGTTGAGGTGAGGACCCAGGCAGCACACACCTCTCCTTCCTGAGAATGTTGAGGTGAGGACCCAGGCAGCACACACCTCTCCTTCCTGAGAATGTTGAGGTGAGGACCCAGGCAGCACACACCTCTCCTTCCTGAGAATGTTGAGGTGAGGACCCAGGCAGCACACACCTCTCCTTCCTGAGAATGTTGAGGTGAGGACCCTGGCAGCACACACCTCTCCTTCCTGAAAATGTTGAGGTGAGGACCCAGGCAGCACACACCTCTCCTTCCTGAGAATGTCGAGGTGAGGACCCAGGCAGCACACACCTCTCCTTCCTGAGAATGTCGAGGTGAGGACCCAGGCAGCACACACCTCTCCTTCCTGAGAATGTCGAGGTGAGGACCCAGGCAGCACACACCTCTCCTTCCTGAGAATGTTGAGGTGAGGACCCAGGCAGCACACACACCTCTCCTTCCTGAGAATGTCGAGGTGAGGACCAAGGCAGCACACACCTCTCCTTCCTGAGAATGTCGAGGTGAGGACCCAGGCAGCACACACCTCTCCTTCCTGAGAATGTTGAGGTGAGGACCCAGGCAGCACACACACCTCTCCTTCCTGAGAATGTCGAGGTGAGGACCAAGGCAGCACACACCTCTCCTTCCTGAGAATGTCGAGGTGAGGACCCAGGCAGCACACACCTCTCCTTCCTGAGAATGTCGAGGTGAGGACCCAGGCAGCACACACCTCTCCTTCCTGAGAGTATGTTGAGGCTGTGTATTAACCTACTTGTAAGAGGCAGGGTCGTCTCTGCTCCTCACTCTCCCCCCAGCCTCTCTCTGCGGCACCCATCAACATCATTGCATCCTGACCTTCATGACATACACACTCTTAAAACTGCGTATGTCTGTGTCTTACACTTCCTAATTCAAGTGTAGTTTTCTACCAGCCTGAGAGTAAAGTACTGAGCTTCCTAACATCTTCCTGTTTTTTGATCCACCTCGTCCACTTTCTCCCCGACCCTCGCATCTCGAACACTCTCCACCCACTGTGACCAAGCAATTCATTTTAATTTTTTTTTCATAGTAACATGGAGTCCCTAATTCTTCTCTCTTCCATGGAGGTCAGGTCTAGTTTCATCTCTTTCTCCTCACAGTACATGACTCTTAACTCTGTGACTAAACAAAAAGTCACAATACCGTGACTGGAACAATACACAAATAACCCGCACAAAGGAGAAAGAAGCTTATGACGACGTTTGGGTCCGACTACGACCACTGACTAGTCACACTAACACACGAAGATGAGGGAGCCAGTATATATACACTGGCTCCTTCATCTCCTCTAGGACTAGTCTGCTTGCAGAACCTTGATGCTTCTGTAATTACCTGGGAGCTCCAAGGTGGGGCCACATACTCGAGGAAGGTCTTAACGCAAGTCACGCACAAAATCTTGAAAACTTTCTAGGAATCCCTGAATGGTGTTCCCTCCTCTGTAACCTGACTTCCTAGGTGTGACTTCAACGTTGTCTCTCTCTCCATGCCCAGTCTACCCAGGGACTCCTAACTTAGTGTAGTGTGATTCCTAGAGTGTAATGAGTCCCCCGGTGTTCATTTCTCGCCAGTCAGATTCGTTTAGTGTGACAAGGTGTTTAAGTGATCCTGGCGTGTCTCCTCTTGTTTTCCTGACAACCTGACTCACACACTTCACTGCTGCCTTTATCACTCTTCCTTCCCATGTTTCTAGTCACCTATTTTTTTGTGTGTATTTGTTTTCACATAGTTCAATTTACATGCTAAGAGGTGTTATATTAACTTAGTTCATTTTAAAGCCGAGGGCGTGTCTGTGGTATACTACCACCCCCGGGATGCCACCCACAACAATCAACTAACATTCAGGTAACTACTTACTGCTGGATAAACAGGGGCAACAGTTGTTAGAAAACATGCCCAACGTTTCCACCCATGCAGGGGATCGAGCCACTGACTTTTAGTATGTGAGCTCAGAGCGCTACAAATCCAAGTCAATTTTGCAAATAGTTGATATTTCCTGGCACCAGTAACTTAACTGTGGTTCTTGTTCTCTTTACTACCGTTAACAGTATGTGTACAGTCGCCCTGTTGTTGTTGTACTCTGCTCTTGGCCTTATGCTGATCGAAGGTTCTCCACCACTGCCACTATTACTTGTCACCCTCCAGGCACTACTGTGCCTGATCAATATCCAGGTGTCACAGCTTTTCAAAGTTGCAATAGTGTCTGGTTAGCAGTGCTCCCACGCTTCTATTTTCAGTTTCTTCTCTTATTATGTGCTATCAGTCAGGAAATATGACATTTGTCATTAGTCTCAACAATCACGTCTTCGTGAAGACAGATGTCTGGACCTTCCTCTCTCACTCCTTAAAATATTTACTAAACTTGGTAAGTCCATCTGCATAAAACTGCCACACCTGACAGCTGTATCTAGGGGTGGTCTACCCTGTAGCCTGGGCTGAGACCAGGTCAAACCTGATCCTATCATTCTTCACAAGCATTTTGATATGGAGGTGAAGTGGGGAGGGAGAGCATGGGTGACTGAATGTCGGGTGGGAGGTGGAGAGTGGAGGAGGAGGAGGAGAAGGAGGAGGAGAAGGATGATGATGATAGTGATGATAGTTTGAGACGGTGGAGATTAATGAGGGATAAGTATCTTTTAGTAAACTGACACTAGAAGGAAGAAGGGTGAAGCGGGAAGTAATACACTGGTGTGTGAGAGAGAGAGAGAGAGAGAGAGAGAGAGAGAGAGAGAGAGAGGCAGGCAGGCACGGGGAGAGCTGTTAACTAATTGTCAACATGCTCATTAACTCCCAGCTAATTAATAGTCAAGCAGGGGATGTTGGAAGACTGCTGGGGCAGGGCAGGAGGCAGGGAAGTGAGGAGAGGAGGCAGGGGAGCCAGGGTAGGAGGCAGGGGATTAAGGGGAGGTGGTAGGGGGATGAGAGGAGGAGGCAGGGGGACTGAGGGACAAGGCAGGGGAATGAGGGAAGGCAGGGGAGAGGGTTCGGACAAACAGGTGAGGGCAGAAGAGGGGGAGGGGAAGGAAAGGGAGAGGAGGAATAGAGAAAAGGGCGAAGAAGGGAATGTAAAGGAATGGAGTAGAGAAGAATGGATGATAAAAAGGACAAAGCAAGAGGGATGGAGGATAAAACGAGAGAAGATGAAAAGAGGGGAAACGAGAAGCGAGGAGGTAACGTGAGACTAAGGGGAAGTGGCAGAAATTATAGGGATGAAAGTGGAGGAGGAGGAGGACGAGGAAAGAAGGAATACAAGGAGGGAAGGCAGTGTGGACGGAAGAAAAGGGGGAATAACAGAGAGGGAAGGGAGTAATAGAGGGGAAAGGGAAGAGGAAGTGATAGAGAGGGAATGGAGTGTGTACAGGATAAGGGGAACATTTATAGATGTTAAAAGTAGGAGGACAGGAGAGAGAGAGAGAGAGAATCACAATCACAACCACACTAACTACATTTAGTAACTACACTCGCGGGGAAACCCTAAACCCGTAAGGATTCACGCACCTCCCCCCCCCCAGAGAAACAGCAAGCAGACCAGGCTTGTTCCGAGAGAAAACGGCAGCACCACTTCCTCGAATCAAGAGACCCCACCAAAAAAAAGGGAAACGTTTCGAACAGCATCAAAAGCTCGTCTCGCCCCTCGTTAACTAGGTTAACGAGGTCAATTAAGACTGTTAATGACCCCCTGCCCCCTGGGGCTGCCACCACCAACAACCTGCCTGACCGGGAGATACACTGTTATTTTTGTTAACTGCACATTTCGACGCTTTCGGAGAGCTTCTGTATGAAATTTCTGCTACAATCTGCCTAAAGCAAGACTGATGCCACACGCGAGGGTAGAGCTCCACGATAAAGCTCTACACAGTACCAAACACACGAGGGTAGAGCTCCACGATAAAGCTCTACACAGTACCAAACACACGAGGGTAGAGCTCCACGATAAAGCTCTACACAGTACCAAACACACGAGGGTAGAGCTCCACGATAAAGCTCTACACAGTACCAAACACACGAGGGTAGAGCTCCACGATAAAGCTCTACACAGTACCAAACACACGAGGGTAGAGCTCCACGATAAAGCTCTACACAGTACCAAACACACGAGGGTAGAGCTCCACGATAAAGCTCTACACAGTACCAAACACACGAGGTAGAGCTCCACGATAAGCTCTACAAGTACCAACACACGAGGGTAGAGCTCCACGATAAAGCTCTACACAGTACCAAACACACGAGGGTAGAGCTCCACGATAAAGCTCTACACAGTACCAAACACACGAGGGTAGAGCTCCACGATAAAGCTCCACACGGGGGAGGGGGGGGGAAACGTCTACAGTAGCGCTTTTATCAAGGCAGCAAGAGTGCGTGGGTGTTTAAGGAGCTTCAAGGTTGGAGCTCACTAGAGCCTTGATGCTCCCGTGGTGAACCAACACGAGAGTGGAACCTGACAGCTTCCCACACAGTCTCGACTACCAGAGGATTAACAGTTATCTTTAAAGACAACCAGTTATCTTGAACCAGTTATCATGAACCAGTTATCTTGAACCAGTTATCTTGAACCAGTCATCTTGAACCAGTTATCTTGAACCAGTTATCTTGAACCAGTTATCTTGAACCAGTCATCTTGAACCAGTTATCTTGAACCAGTTATCTTGAACCAGTCATCTTGAACCAGTTATCTTGAACCAGTTATCTTGAACCAGTTATCTTGAACCAGTTATCTTGAACCAGTCATCTTGAACCAGTCATCTTGAACCAGTCATCTTGAACCAGTTATCTTGAACCAGTTATCATGAACCAGTTATCTTGAACCAGTTATCTTGAACCAGTTATCTTGAACCAGTTATCTTGAACCAGTTATCATGAACCAGTTATCTTGAACCAGTTATCTTGAACCAGTTATCTTGAACCAGTTATCTTGAACCAGTTATCTTGAACCAGTTATCTTGAACCAGTTATCTTGAACCAGTTATCTTGAACCAGTTATCATGAACCAGTTATCTTGAACCAGTTATCTTATCTTGAACCAGTTATCTTGAATACAAGCAGATATCTTGAAGAACCAGTTATGTGGATTCGCTTCCTCTCCATGTGGGTTCACTTCCCACATGTGGGTTCGCTTCCTCTCCACGTGGGTTCACTTCCCACATGTGGGTTCGCTTCCCACATGTGGGTTCGCTTCCCACATGTGGGTTCGCTTCCCACATGTGGGTTCGCTTCCCACATGTGGGTTCGCTTCCCACATGTGGGTTCGCTTCCCACATGTGGGTTCGCTTCCCACATGTGGGTTCGCTTCCCACATGTGGGTTCGCTTCCCACATGTGGGTTCGCTTCCCACATGTGGGTTCGCTTCCCACATGTGGGTTCGCTTCCCACATGTGGGTTCGCTTCCCACATGTGGGTTCGCTTTCCCACATGTGGGTTCGCTTCCCACATGTGGGTTCGCTTCCCACATGTGGGTTCGCTTCCCACATGTGGGTTCGCTTCCCACATGTGGGTTCGCTTCCCACATGTGGGTTCGCTTCCCACATGTGGGTTCGCCTTCCCACATGTGGTTCCCTTCCCACATGTGGGTTCACTTCCCACATGTGGGTTCACTTCCCACATGTGGGTTCACTTCCCACATGTGGGTTCACTTCCCACATGTGGTTCACTTCCCACATGTGGGTTCACTTCCCACATGTGGGTTCACTTCCCACATGTGGGTTCACTTCCCACATGTGGGTTCACTTCCCACATGTGGGTTCACTTCCCACATATGGGTTCACTTCCCACATGTGGGTTCACTTCCCACATGTGGGTTCACTTCCCACATGTGGGTTCACTTCCCACATGTGGGTTCACTTCCCACATATGGGTTCACTTCCCATATGTGGGTTCACTTCCCACATATGGGTTCACTCCCACATTGGGTTCACTTCCCACATGTGGGTTCACTTCCCACATGTGGGTTCACTTCCCACATGTGGGTTCACTTCCCACATGTGGGTTCACTTCCCACATACGGGTTCACTTCCCACATGTGGGTTCACTTCCCACATGTGGGTTCACTTCCCACATATGGGTTCACTTCCCACATGTGGGTTCACTTCCCACATACGGGTTCTCTCTCGCACATGTGGGTTCACTTCCCACATGTGGGTTCTCTCTCGCACATGTGGGTTCACTTCCCACATGTGGGTTCTCTCTCGCACAGCCTCATAAGAGAAACATTCTCACAGCCCATTACATGCTTTCTTTGTCAACACTTTCACCTGTAAGCTCTCTCTCTCTCTCTCTCTCTCTCTCTCTCCAGAAAAAACTATATTCTTTTTAAAAGTAAATATTTTTATATTTTTTTACAGACCATTCGAGGGATTTGTTCACACGCAGGAACACTGAACACACGCACTAGGGGGGGGAAGGGGAGGCTCGCTGCCCCTTAACATGTAGGCTAGGGAAGGAAAGGGAAGTTTGCTACCCCTTAATGTATTAAGGGGAGAAAAAGGAAGGTCGCTTCCCCTCACAACACACACTAGGGGAGGGGAAGGTCGCTTCCCCTCACAACACACACTAGGGGAGGGGAAGGTCGCTTCCCCTCACAACACACACTAGGGGAGGGGAAGGTCGCTTCCCCTCACAACACACACTAGGGGAGGGGCCAGGTCGCTTCCCCTCACAACACACAAGGGAGGGAAGGTCCTTCTCCTCAAGACAACACTATGGAGGTGGAAGGTCGCTTCCCCTCACAACACACACTAGGGGAGGGGAAGGTCGCTTCCCCTCACAACACACACTAGGGGAGGGGCCAATTACCCTCACAACATGTCCCTCATTAAAATATCTTCAAGCCGAGAAATTTCCCAGCCTCTTCTTTTCCAAGGATGTTAACCTCATGTCTGACATGTTAACCTCATGTCTGACATGTTAACCTCAAGTCTGACATGTTAACCTCATGGCTGACATGTTAACCTCAAGTCTGACATGTTAACCTCATGTCTGACATGTTAACCTCATGGCTGACATGTTAACCTCATGTCTGACATGTTAACCTCATGGCTGACATGTTAACCTCATGTCTGACATGTTAACCTCATGTCTGACATGTTAACCTCATGTCTGACATGTTAACCTCATGTCTGACATGTTATCGGAAGGAAGAATGCACTATACACCCACCAATCTTTACTTTTGTTACCATAACGACGGCAAGAAGCTGGTGAGACTGGAAGAGCAAGAGGGAGAAGGAAACAATGGAAGAGGTTATGTTGAGAGAGGGCGAGGAGGAGAGGTGGGAAGGCTTGAAGGGCCTGACCATCACGGCTGAATGAAGGTAACATCTAGACTGATGAAGCTCCGGCGTCATTCCTTGGGTGCAGTTCTCAGTCCCCTGAGGGACCGTGGGTCGAGGGTAACAATGTACGACTCGTGAAGATGGTGAATTACACGTGCAGCATCTGGGAATCTTTATTTGTTGACGTTTCGCCATTCAGTGGCTTTATCAGTACAAGGACACAATGGGAAGACGGTAGTGCTATACGTACACAAAAGATGAGGTAATCAGTCCCTCAGCCTTGGCTGTGGGACTCATTATTCCTGGCCCCGCAGCTTTACTGGTCGCTACGAGGTTCAATCCCTCCTTGCTTCAATAACCTTATCGTACCTCTTCTTAAAGCTATGTATGGATCCTGCCTCCACTACATCACTACCCAGGCTATTCCACTTCCTGACAACTCGGAAGAAATACTTCCTAATATCCCTGTGGTTCATCTGAGTCTTCAGCTTCCAACTGTGACGCCTTGTTGTTGTGTCCCATCTCTGGAACATTCTGTCTCTGTCCACCTTGTCTTAGTATTTTATATGTCGTTATCATATACCCACTCTCTCCTGTCTTCCAGTGTCGTCAGGTCCATTTCCCTTAACCTCTCTTCGTAGGACATACCCCTTAGCTCCGGAACTAGTCTTCTTGCTAATCTTCGCACTTTCTCTAGTTTCTTGACATGCTTGGCTAGGTGAAGGTTCCAAACTGGCGCTGCATATTCCAATATTGGCCTAACGTACACAGTGTACAGGGTCCTGTGTGTGTATGTATGTGTGAATGTGTGAATGTGTGTGTGTGTGTGTGTGTGTGTGTGTGTGTGTGTGTGTGTGTGTGTGTGTGTGTGTGTGTGTGTGTGTGTGTGTGTGTGTGTGTGTGTGAGAAATAAATAACTTAGAAGGTACTGCCGGGCACACCAGAGAAGCGAAAACTCAGAGGAGATATAATCACAACATACACGATACTCCTATTTATTCTAAGTGGAGGGACCACAAAGGCGGCGCAGATGAAAGCTGAGTACTCAAAGGTGACGAAAAATATTCAAGAATTTCTTCAGTAAAGGAATGGGGGAAGAAATGTACAAGCTGCGGTCGCTGGTGTGCACTTAATATTTTACAGGTTAAAAGCTGTTATTCTGCCTCAGCTTATTTCAAGGTCCAGTACTATTAAAGGTATATTGCCCCTCCCCCAGGATGCCACCCACCTGCCGCTGGGTGAACAGGGGCAGCAGGTGCCAGAAGACCTTCCTCATGCAACTAACACAATCCCTAAGTCAAACCCAGGGTCCCTTCTGTTGAGTCAAATGCTCTCCCCACTGAGCTACATGTCACACACACACACACACACACACACACACACTTGAGGTGAGTATAACACTGAGCACATCTCCTGAAGCGCACACCAACCAAATAACTGCAGTAGCATACGGGCGCCTAGCAATGCTGAGAACGGTCTTTCGACATCGAATCAAGGATTAGTAAGGATTCATTCACGACACTGTACACAGTGTACATCAGGCCCATATTAGAGTATGCAGCACCAGTATGCAACCCACAACTGGTCACACGTCAAGAAATTAGAGATAGTGCAAAGGTTTGCCGAAAGACTAGTCCTGAGCTGAGGAGTTTGTCCTGCGAGGAGACATCAAGGGAACTCAACCTGACGACACTGGAAGAGAGGAGAGAGGAGGGGAAGGGGGGACATAACATAAAATACTGAGAGGAATTGGCAAGGTGGACAGAGACAGAATGTTCCAGAGATGTGACACAGCAACAAAGGGTCACAGTTGGAAGTTGAAGATTCAGACGAGTCAAAGGGATATTACGAAGTATTTCTTCAGTCACAGAGTTGTCAGGCAGTGGAACAATCTGGAGAGTGATGTAGTGGAGGCAGGATCCATACACAGCTTTAAGAAGAGGTTTGATAAAGCTCCTGGAGCAGGGACAGAGTAGACTTAGTAGCGACCAGTGCACAGGCGGGGGCCAGGAGTTATGACTCGACCCCTGCAACCACAATTAGGTGAATTAGGTGAGTACATACACCTCCCCCTTGTTCGTCCTGATCTTCCTCCTCCCCCTTCCATTCCTCCCCATACCTCATTACACCCCCGCCATAGTATCAACACCTCCCCTACCACTGTCATCTTTCCCCCTCTCTACCTTCCCATCTATTTTCCCCTCGCCACTCCCGCCACCTCTTCCATTCAAGGTTTTACACCACCATTACCCCCTCCCTCCCCCTCACACCACCCCCACCCTCCCCTCACACCACCTCCACCCTCCCCTCACTCAGGGAGGGGGAAACTTCCCCCTAAAAAAATCCCCAGGTCTCGCCCCAAAACAATTCAGCAACATTCTCCTCTTTTTCCCCTCGTTAAACGTTTCTCCCCGCCACTCTGTCTCCCCACCTCGTCTCCCCTCCCTCCCCCCCGCTGCCCGAGCCTTCAAAACTCCCCCAGCGCTAATCTTATGACAACTTGCGTCTTAATTACTAATTAACTCAAGTGACTAATTAACAGGAACAGACGCCTAAAGCCGGCAACAAGTGGCAGTGAGCGTGACACGTGACTCTGAGTCTTAAGACACCATACCAAGAAGGTCGAGTCTCCCCTGACGTCCTCCCGGCCGCCCTGGCTGGAGTTAACTTCACACGAGGAAGGCTCTAATTAATTACCGGCATTAGGGCGACTTTCCCTTGCACAAACCGTGGGAAACGGCTCCTCCAGAGAGAGCAGGAGAGGACGCCAAGAGCTGCAATATAGCTCTTCTCACGCTGCGCTCTTTAAACTCTTTGAGGGGCAGGCATCCTGGGGGCGGAAACCACTGCTTGACATACTATCAGCTTCACTTGCTTAAATGGCTACCTTTTATTACCTGCTGCAAGTAACCTTCAGTAGACCTGCTTGTCTTGCCTGAGGTGGTGGTGGTGCTGGTGGTGCTGGTTGGTGGTGGCGGTGGTGGTGCTGGTTGGTGGTGGTGGTAGTTCTGGTTGGTGGTGGTGGTGCTGGTGGTGCTGGTGGTGGTAGTGCTGGTTGGTGGTGGTGGTGCTGGTGGTAGTGCTGGTTGGTGGTGGTGGTGGTGGTGCTGGTGGTAGTGCTGGTTGGTGGTGGTGGTGGTGGTGCTGGTGGTAGTGCTGGTTGGTGGTGGTGGTGCTGGTTGGTGGTGCTGGTGGTGCTGGTTGGTGGTGGTGGTGCTGGTGGTGGTGGTGCTGGTTGGTGGTGGTGATGCTGCTGGTGGTGCTGGTGGTGGTGCTGGTGGTGGTGCTGGTGGTGGTAGTGTTTGGTGGTGGTGGTGGTGGTGGTGGTGGTGGTGGTGCTGGTTGGTGGTGGTGGTGCTGGTTGGTGGCGGTGGTGCTGGTTGGTGGTGGTGGTGCTGGTGGTGGTGGTGGTGGTTGGTGGTGGTGGTAGTGCTGGTTGGTGGTGGTGGTGGTGGTGGTGCTGGTGGTGGTAGTGCTGGTTGGTGGTGGTGATGCTGGTTGGTGGTGGTGGTGCTGGTTGGTGGTAGTGCTGGTTGGTGTGTGCTGTTGGTGGTAGTGCTGGTTGGTGGTGGTGGTGGTAGTGGTTGCTGTTGCTGGTGGTGGTGGTAGTGCTGGTTGGTGGTGGTAGTGCTGGTTGGTGGTGGTGTGGTGGTAGTGCTGGTTGGTGGTGGTAGTGCTGGTTGGTGATGGTGGTTGTTGGTCATGGTGGTGGTAGTGCTGGTTGGTGGTGGTGCTGGTTGGTGGTGGTGCTGGTTGGTGGTAGTGCTGGTTGGTGGTGGTGTTGGTGGTTGTGGTGGTGGTAGTGGTTGCTGGTGGTGGTGGTGGTAGTGCTGGTTGGTGGTGGTGTTGGTGGTTGTGGTGGTGGTGCTGGTTGTTGTGTTGGTGGTGGTGGTGCTGGTTGGTGATGGTGGTGGTTGTTGGTCATGGTGGTGGTAGTGGTTGTTGTTGTTGTTGTTGGGTGGTGGTGGTTGTTGTGCTGTTGTTGGGTGGTGTGGTTGTTGTTGCTGTTGTTGGGTGGTGGTGGTTGTTGTTGCTGTTGGTGGTGGTGATTGTTGTTGTTGTGTTGGTGGTGTGGAGGATGTTGTTGTTGGTGATGCTGGTTGGTGGTGGTGGTTGTTGTTGGTGGTGGTGATTGTTGGTTTTGGTGGTGATTATTGTTGTTCGTGGTGGTGGTGGTTGTTGGTGCTGGTGTTGGTTGTTGTTGATGGTGGTGGTGGTTGTTGCTGGTGGTGGTGGTAGTGCTGGTTGGTGGTTGTGGTGGTGGTAGTGGTTGCTGTTGTTGCTGGTGGTGGTAGCGTTGTGGTGGTAATGGTGGTGGTAGTGCTGGTTGGTGGTGGTGGTAGTGCTGGTTGGTAGTGATAGTGCTGGTTGTTGGTTAGTGATGGTGGTGGTGGTTGTTGTTTTTGGTGGTGGTAGTGCTGGTTGATGGTGGTGGTTGTTGGTGGTGGTGGTAGTGCTGGTTGGTGGTGGTGGTGGTTGTTGGTGGTAGTGCTGGTTGGTGGTGCTGGTAGTGATGATGGTGGTAATGGTGGTGGTGGTGCTGGTATACCTCAAATGAGTTCATTGGCGTATGTATCCCCTCGGGGTGAGACACTAGGTCCTTTGAGAGACATTTGAGTCCCTCAGAGTAGGTACCTGACCATCCCCCAGGATGCCACCCACAACAGTCAACTAGCACCCAGGTACCTCATTATTGTAGGTGAACAAGGGCAACGAGTGTAAGCAGACTTGGCATGTGCCTCGACCTGGTGGTGATGGGTACAAACTCAGGTAGTGATGGGTACAGGTGGTGGTGCTAGTGGAGATGGTGGAGGGTGGTGGTGCTAGTGGAGATGGGTACAGGTGGTGGTGCTAGTGGAGATGGTTATCAGGAGACGATGACAGTAATGCTGATGGAGATGATAACGTTGGCACCTCCGTCACAGATGACGACACTCATCACCAAGATGATGGCACTGCTGAGGTGGTGGTGGTGGAGGTGGTGGTGATGCAAATGGTTGTGATGGTGATGGCTGTGATCAAGGTACTGATGATAGTGAAGGCAACAGAGGAGACATGGGAGATGAGAAGGAACTAGCAGAGGAGACATGAGAGAAGATAAGGATCCAACAGAGGAGACATGGGAGAGAAGGAACCAACAAATGAGACATGGGAAAGGAGAAGGAACCAACAGAGGAGACATGGGAGAGGAGAAGAAACCAACAATGATAAAAAGAGGGAATAAAACCACCTACGTCGACAAGGGTTCACGACACGTCGACAAGGGTTCACGACACGTCGACAAGGGTTCACGACACGTCGACAAGGGTTCACGACACGTCGACAAGGGTTCACGACACGTCGACAAGGGTTCACGACACGTCGACAAGGGTTCACGACACGTCGACAAGGGTTCACGACACGTCGACAAGGGTTCACGACACGTCAACAAGGGTTCACGACACTCGACAGGTTCACGACACCGACAAGGGTTCACGACACGTCGACAAGGGTTCACGACACGTCGACAAGGGTTCACGACACGTCGACAAGGGTTCACGACACGTCGACAAGGGTTCACGACACGTCGACAAGGGTTCACGACACGTCGACAAGGGTTCACGACACGTCGACAAGGGTTCACGACACGTCAACAAGGGTTCACGACACGTCAACAAGGGTTCACGACACGTCAACACACTACAGAAACTCCTTCTCAAACATGCACAGATAAGAAATATGACAACAGAATATTTAGGAAACAGTAAGAGACAGAATTATGAAAGACTGAAAGAGAGAAGCCCGGTTATTGTAGCATTACACAAGCGAGACTCTCAGGAACAACAAATGCAATATTCCCAGAGGGGTACCAAATACTGGCATTAATTGTGACATTTAAATTAATGCAGGTCACCTAGCACGCACAGGCAGGAAAAAAAAAAAACAATATAATCGAAACAAGGACAAAATCAAAATCAAAGAAACAAAAATAAACAAATACTATCACACCAAAACAAATACTATCATAGTTAAAATAGTCAGGAGCACCAAAGTGTAAGAAATGAGAAGGAAACAGAATGGAGGAGAACAACTGATGGTCGGAAGTCACCGGAGACTTGAAGACTAAGAAACCCAGGAAAAGAGGATCTCACAGAACACACAGCAGATACCACAATATCCAGAGACAAACGTAATAACAGATATGATAAACAATCCACCACCAAACAAAAGGAGGCCAAGGGAAGAGTATGATTAGAATAGGAAAATGATTTACATTTTGGACACAGTGAGAAAGCAAGACACACCTAGTAGTACTAGGGGGAGATTTCAACAAGAGCATACGAAATAAGGAACACTGCAGCAGGCCTACCAGTCCATGCTAGAGAAGTCCAACTCTCACCCATTCATGTACTCGTCTAACCATGGAGGACCAGGAATACCAAGAGTGAAACTTAAGGAAATAGTAAAAAAAAAATTCTGAGTTAACATGTAAAGGACAAAACTAGAGATGGGAGGATGAGCCCAGTAAATGTAGGAAGTAAGAAGCAGTGACAACACTACCACAGCTGCTTCACTTAACAAGAGGAGTGGAGCAGGACACCATACTCCACATGGGTACTGAGATGATCACCATACACCCCTATGGGTGTTGAGATGATCACCATACCCCCATGGGCACTGAGAGGATCACCATACACCCCTATGGGTGTTGAGAGGATCACCATACACCCCTATGGGTGTTGAGAGGATCACCATACCCCCATGGGCACTGAGAGGATCACCATACACCCCTATGGGTGTTGAGAGGATCACCATACACCCCTATGGCTGTTGAGAGGATCACCATACCCCCATGGGTGCTGAGAGGATCACCATACACCCCTATGGGTGTTGAGAGGATCACCATACACCCCCATGGGTGCTGAGAGGATCACCATACCCCCATGGGCACTGAGAGGATCACCATACACCCCCATGGGTGCTGAGAGGATCACCATACCCCCATGGGCACTGAGAGGATCACCATACACCCCCATGGGTGCTGAGAGGATCACCATACCCCCATGGGTGCTGAGAGGATCACCATACACCCCTACGGGTGGAAATGGATAACATACACCCCCATGGTGCTGAGAGGATCACCATACCCCCATGGGCATTGAGAGGATCACCATACACCCCTACGGGTGGAAATGGTATAAAATACCGACACAGTGGAAATATAAACACATATGCAGTATAATGTGATCCTTTATTGACAACGTTTCGCCCACACAGTGGGCTTTTTCAAGTCACAAACAGAACTACCTGGGGTGGAAGGTACGGGAGTATTTATAGTCAGGTTCAGAATGTGTACAACACCGCAATTCACACAACCATTTAATTAACTACAGAAACTCAAGACTTATCGCCACAGAAGACAACACTCAATACCGAAGAATCCTGGAATCATCGCTTATCTCTATAACCAACAATTTCAACCAGAACAATGGCTTCTATAACATAGCTGAACCACTCGCCAAGAAACTTCTTCATCGCTATCCCACATAAGAACATAGAACACTGTAGAAGGTCTACTCACAAACTTATCCAATCTCCCTTCCAAGCTACCCAAGATTTTAGACTCCATAACCCCACCCGGTACATCATCAGATGCAGCATTCTCCACCTGACCTCAACATTCTGAACCTGACTATAAATACTCACGTACCTTTCACCCCAGGTAGATCTGTTTGTGACTTGAAAAAGCCCACTGTGTGGGCGAAACGATGTCAATAAGGGATCACATTATACTGCATATGTGTTTATATTTCCACCCCTATGGGTGTTGGGAGGATCACTATCATTGTGAGGACCTACAACAAAGGTCTTCAATCGATCTTTCAAATCAAGGCAGCCATCATCAGAAAACTGAAAAAACAACGATGACCCCTATATATATGTCGTGCCGAATAGGTAAAAACTGCGAGTTTGGCTTAAATAACAACGTTCTTGCCGAGTAAGGCAAGCGGAAATTTGTTGATGCAATAACTTTGCAAAAATCATTCTGAACCTAACGAAAAAAATATATTTCAATGTGTTTATTATTAAATTATTGTAAACTTATCTAAAATACATTTAGCTGTATTAAGCTAAATTAAATTGCGCTTGTTATAACAAGGTTAAGTAAGTTTTCTAAGGTTCTTTTGGTACAAAATTATTAATTTTTACATTAACATGAATGAAAAAAAAATCTTTAAACGTATAACAGAAAATTTTAGAAAGGACTTAATTTTAAATGAGTTCTTGCTAACTGACAAGTTTTACGTATTCGGCATGACACACACACACACACACACACACACACACACACACACACACACATATATAATATATATATATATATATATATAATATATATATATGTGTGTGTGTGTGTGTGTATGTAAGAGAGATGAACAAGAGGCCGTGAGTCACAGGTCAGTGTCTCTCTTGATATGCATACTGTCAAAAGTTTTCTAAGAGTGCAGGAAAAATTTTTTTGGAGCATTTGCAGAGAAGTCTTCAGAGAAAACCAGCACGGATTTAGGGGTGAAGAATCCCGTTTTACGAACTTGCTGGACTTGTCTGACAGAGACGAAGATATAAAACAAGACAAGAGTTGGGTGGTTCGCATCTTTCTTCAACGACAAGGAAACATTTGATATAACAGCAGGTCAGGAATTAGTCAGGAAACTACAAGAACAGGCAGGACTGAAGAGCAAACTGATTTAATGGATAAGGAGGGACCTGGGAGACTGAAGGCTGAGAGTAACAGTAAGACACGAGACATTACAATAGGTCACAGTAAGGAGAGGAATCCTGCAGGATCAGTATTAGGAGCGCTACTGCTCTTACTGTGAACGACTTACATGGTGATAATGCAAAACTAATGAGAGTACTGATAAACAAGAGATGACAGGGATAAACAAGGATACGACACAGGGTAGTCCAATCAACTGTGTGTCTTATCAACAAGGATACGACACAAGGTAGTCCAATCAACAATGTATTATCAACTTGTCAGTACTGTTTAACATTAAGGTAATGAACGACAAGAACCTGAGGGTAAATTTAATCAAGAACATCGTATGTGCACGATTAGTAAGCATCAGAATAGCACTGAAAAAATCCTTCCGAAATTTATACGATATATATTAGGTCAATCAACGAGTATTTGGCCCCAGCATGAAGCCCACACCTAGCCAAGTACATGGAGAAACTATAAAATCTCCAAAAGTTTGCAACGAAACTGGTACCAGAAATGAGAGACCTGTAGAATGAGGTGAGGCTCGAGAAGAAGACTAGACGAGGCAAGATTACGATACACAAAAACATAAGCGGAACTGATAAAGCGGATAAGAAGAAACTGAGTCGGGTGGAAGTTGAATGCACAGATCAGCCACAGTGACTGAAGGAAGTATTTCTTTAGTCTCGGGCTGGTTGGAAAGTGGAATGACTTGGATGAAGCATTGGTGGAGCCAAACTAGAGTATACATAATAAACCCCACGAGGCCAAAAATAATGAAGCCTATTAAAGTGGCATAGAAGACGGGGCCAGGAGTTGAGTCTCGACTCTCGTAAATACAAATCAGTACGTGTACACACACACACACACACACACACACACACACACACACACACACAGGAGATACAATTACATAAGCAGGCTAAAATAACATCAAGATTGCACTACTAAGTTTGAGACTGTCTGAACACATTAACACCCACTAACTCTCTGAACAACATTCGAATATCGCGCTTATATATAAAAAAATATGTTGAAAAAACTTATGGGAAAAAAATGCTTCCCCTTGACCTGATTAACAGTTGGATCTAGCACTCTGCATAGCATTATCTGAACGCTACAATTATGGTGCACTTCCGTTGATAGCCAAGAAGACAAACACTGAGGAGGTGTGAAGGTCCACACACCTTCATGCAGACGACACACTCCTGATCTGAGGAATTAAGAGTTACTCTCGGCGAAACCTGATTACCACACACTTCCCCCTCCCCCTCCCCTCAGGCACTTCATGACCCCCTCCAGCTTTAGCGCTTCCCTGTAAAAACAACAATAAGAATGCATCAGGTAAGCTGGTGCACCTTGGGTAGTGACGGGAGGCTGGGAGAGAGCCAGGGGCACGGACGACATATTTGTCTTGACTCTATTAATCAACACTTACGCCGGAGGTAAAGTGAATGAGCAAATATTTACACTGACGCTTTGCCTAATGGATTGGCGGGATGGTGGCACGATACTATACTTAAGTGAGGTAAGGAACACGCTGGCACTGCTCCTTAGCAATCACTCAGTCAATCGTCAGCCAATGAGGATGGAGTGCCACCTTTAGAGGACCAATGAGGATGGAGTGCCACCCCCAGAGGACCAATGGGAGGCGAAAGGGTGCCACGGAGTGCCACCTGCATTTATCAGGTCACGCTCAACCAGTGCCAATCAAGTGCATTTGTTTCAGTACCACCTGTCTCCTTCCCACCTGGGACATTAACCCTTTGGCACTTGTGACTTATTTCCAGAGGTACGAACCAAGTGTTAAATATGTTGCTGTAAATTCCTGTGACCTGTAATACACCTGTGACCTGTAACAGGTCTCCAGGGCAGGCAACCTGAAGATTAAGTTGAGAGGGTTGAGAAGAACGAGAGGGAAGAGGGGGGCGAGGAAACTGAGCGGGAAAAGAGGAATGAAAGGAACAAGATTACTTGAGAAGGTAGAGAGGACTGAGAAGGGAGAGAGAACTGAGAGGGGCGAGAGGGCTGAGAGGGGCGAGTGCAGTAAGTTGAATGAGAGAGAGAGCCGCGCCTTGCACAAGTACCACCAGGCTTAAGACCGCTGAGAGCTTAAACAGTTTACACTGTGTAGACCATCATAACATGGTGGTCCCTGAGGTCTATGTTAGACCAGAGCATCCCGGGGGAGGGATGTTTCTCTCTCTCTCTCAGTCTGCATCAAGTGAAGGAAGGGGATGAGTAACCTCCTGCCTGTGTCTGCCTTGATTCCAATACCCTAGCCAGTAGCAGTAGCCCAGACTGCTTCAGCAGATAACCTATCTATAAAGTCTTATCTACTTTCCCATGTACTGCCTCTTGCCCCTCTTTCACTCCTGCTTCCACTTCTTCCCTCCCTCACTCCTGCTTCCACTCTCCCCCTCACTCATCTCACTCCCTCTCGTGTTTAAATAATCACACACTAATAACATCGGTTTAAATGCTGCCTGCTTCAGAATATATCATTAGCAGAAGACTTACGGCTTTCTAGAATTATCAGCAGTGGAAGATTTACGGCTTTCTAGAATTATCAGCAGTGGAAGATTTACGGCTTTCTAGAATTATCAGCAGTGGAAGATTTACGGCTTTCTAGAATTATCAGCAGTGGAAGATTTACGGCTTTTTAGAATTATCAGCAGTGGAAGATTTACGGCTTTTTAGAATTATCAGCAGTGGAAGATTTACGGCTTTCTAGAATTATCAGCAATGGAAGATTTACGGCTTTCTATAATTATGAGCAGTGGAAGACTTAGAGTTTGTATAACTAGTAATAGTTCATTTCTTGCGGTGTGGTGTAGCCCGTCACAAAGTCATCCAGCTCTGGCAAAATCCATTATCAATATGGAAATGCCGTCTCGTCTTCTTACAGCCGATGCCAACTCTCACAAATTTTCACAAATGTGAAGTTATTCCACAAGTATTCGTTGTTGGTGAGGCTGTGAGAAGAGAGGAGGGGGAGAGGGAGGCGGGGAGAGGGAGGCGGGGAGAGGGAAGGAGGACTGGGTGGGAGAAGGAAGGAGAGGAAGAGGATGAGGGGAGGGGAGAGGGAAGGAGAGGAGGGAGATGGAAGGAGAGGGAGGAGAGGGAAGGACAGGAGGGGGGAGAGAGAAGGAGAGGAGGAGGAGGGAAGAGTTAAGGGAAGAGGGAAGGGAAGAGAGAGGGAAGGGGAGAGGGAGGGAGGGAGGGAGGAGGAGGAGGAGGAGGAGGAGGAGGAGGAGGAGGAGGGCAGACGGAAAGGAGGAGGGGGAGACGAAAGTAAGGGAAGCAATAAGTAGAGAATGGAGGAAGGTAGGATAGAAAAAATAAAGGAAGGACGGGAAGATAACCGTACAATCTGGATTAAAAAAAAATCAAGGTTTGTAGCATCTAACTTATATATTGAAATATCTTACTGAACTGTTGTGATTGTTGACGGAGAGAGAGAGAGAGAGAGAGAGAGAGAGAGAGAGAGAGAGAGAGAGAGAAATCTTGTTTAAAGCCAGGGAGGAGGAGGAGGAGGAGTAGTAGGAGTGTAAAGGGAATAAGTTGGGTACAACAATGGCTCTGCTGAACGCCGGCAACTCACGTCAAATAAAGCCCGAATTATGTTGATTCTATCTTCTACTTTCCTCATTTCTGCAAGTGGAGACCAACTTTTGTATATTGCTATGTTGCTCTGCTCTACTCTACCCTCCACTGCTCTGCTCTACCCTCCTCTGCTCTACTCTACCCTCCTCTGCTCTACCCTCCACTGCTCTGCTCTACCCTCCTCTGCTCTACTCTACCCTCCTCTGCTCTGCTCTACCCTCCTCTGCTCTGCGCTACCCTCTTCTGCTCTACTCTACCCTCCACTGCTCTGCTCTACCCTCCTCTGCTCTGCTCTACCCTCCTCTACTCTGCTCTACTCTACCCTTCACTGCTCTGCTCTACCCTCCTCTGCTCTGCTCTACTCTACCCTCCACTGTTCTGCTCTACCCTCTGCTCTACTCTACGATGCTCTGCTCCACGCTCCTCTGCTCTACAGTGCTCCGCTCTACACTGCTCTGCAATGCTCTGTTCTACACTGCTATGCTCTACACTGCTCTGCTCTACAGTGCTCTGCTCTACAGTGCTCTCGTCTACGCTGCTCTCCTCTACGCTGCTCCGCTACAAGCTACTCTGCTCTGCTCTACACTGCTCCGCTTCAAGCTACTCTGCTCTGCTCTACACTGCTATCCTCTACGCTGCTCTGCTCTACACTGCTCTGCTCTACACTGCTCTCCTCTACACTACACTGCTCCGCTGCAAGCTACTCTGCTCTACACTGCTCTGCTCTATGCTGCTCTGCTCTACGTTGCTCCAAGCTACTTTGCTCTACACTGCTGTGCTCTACGTTCCTACAGTGTTCTGGAGGTATAACGATGCTAACAAGTACATACACTAACATCTTTATCGGTCATGTTTCGCTCCTGGGACCTTGATTACTAAGCTATTTCCGGTGATCAGTCCCATGACCGTAACGTAGCCAGTAAAAATGTGCTGTGTGATGCACTACGGTTCCTTCAGTGTTCTACTGTGTGTTCTCTTGTCAAGAATGTTCCTTTTAGTGTTCTCTTGTCAAGAATGTTCCTTTCAGTGTTCTCTTGTCAAGAATGTTCCTTTTAGTGTTCTCTTGTCAAGAATGTTCTCCCGACACCAGTGTGTGTTTCCGACACCTGTGTATTCTCCCGACACCTGTGTATTCCCCAGCACCTGTGTGTTCCCCGACACCTATGTGTTCTCCTTTATATCCTTGACTCATGCACTTAAATGATAAATTAGACATGTGCAACACTTGGGTATCTTTATACAGGAAATGTTTCGCCACACAGTGGCGAAACATTAGCAATACAAGGAAGCATGGTGAAGGTCAGACGGGGTATGAGGTAGACAGTCCCCCAACCTGTAGAAGTAGAAGTAGATAGTAGATGGTGCTTCTCAGCAGACAGAATCTGCATGGACCTACAAGTCCTCTGCTCTCTATCTCTATCTCTCCCCAACACTCCCTCCGTCTCACCTGTCAACTTTTCATCTCCCTATTAAACGAACTACATCAATTACCCTCTCTCTCTCTCTCTCTCTCTCTCTCTCTCTCTCTCTCTTTTCTCTCTCTCTCTCTCTCTCACACAGTTTAACCCTCTCCTCCTCCTAACACCAACTCTGTCCATTCATTAGAATACATCTCAGGCTGCTAATTTGTTCTTCAATATATACAGAAAATGTTTTCTGCCCGGGGCCTTGTGATGTATGTGTGAGGGAGTGACTGCTTGCCACTCTTCCTTCCTCGGAGTTATACAACGCTGGAGCTGTCAGGCCCTTCACCCCTCTAAACACCTTCAATCTCTAATATTACCAACTATACTCCATGCTAACACCAACTTGTTACTGTTGTTAAACAGTTTATGCTAACACCATCAACTTGCTACTGTTGCTAAACAGTTTATACTAACACCAACTTGCTACTGTTGTTACACAGTTTATGCTAACACCATCAACTTGCTACTGTTGTTACACAGTTTATGCTAACACCATCAACTTGCTACTCTCCTCTAACAACTGGTGTTAATATAAGCATCTCACCAGTGCCGGGAAAAGCTGTATACAGTTGCATAAAGATGTACACAACATGTGTACAGATGTATACATGTTGTATAAAAGTTCTGCAGAATGCAAGTGCCGCTGAGAAAGACGAAAAGATCAAATACAAATGTAGAGATGAAGGGTTACTAGACCCACACTGTTGTCACCACTCAACCCACACTGTTGTCACCACTCAACCCACACTGTTGTCACCCCTCAACCCACACTGTTGTCACCCACTCAACCCACACTGTTGTCACCCCTCAACCCACACTGTTGTCACCCCTCAACCCACACTGTTGTCACCCCTCAACCCACACTGTTGTCACCCCTCAACCCACACTGTTGTCACCCCTCAACCCACACTGTTGTCACTCCCACTCAACCCACACTGTTGTCACCCCTCAACCCACACTGTTGTCACCCCTCAACCCACACTGTTGTCACCCCTCAACCCACACTGTTGTCACCCCTCAACCCACACTGTTGTCACCCCTCAACCCACACTGTTGTCACCCCTCAACCCACACTGTTGTCACCCCTCAACCCACACTGTTGTCACCCCTCAACCCACACTGTTGTCACCCCTCAACCCACACTGTTGTCACCCCTCAACCCACACTGTTGTCACCCCTCAACCCACACTGTTGTCACCCCTCAACCCACACTGTTGTCACCCCTCAACCCACACTGTTGTCACCCCTCAACCCACACTGTTGTCACCCCTCAACCCACACTGTTGTCACCCCTCAACCCACACTGTTGTCACCCCTCAACCCACACTGTTGTCACCCCTCAACCCACACTGTTGTCACCCCTCAACCCACACTGTTGTCACCCCTCAACCCACACTGTTGTCACCCCTCAACCCACACTGTTGTCACCCCTCAACCCACACTGTTGTCACCCCCTCAACCCACACTGTTGTCACCCCTCAACCCACACTGTTGTCACCCCTCAACCCACACTGTTGTCACCCCTCAACCCACACTGTTGTCACCCCTCAACCCACACTGTTGTCACCCCTCAACCCCACACTGTTGTCACCCCTCAACCCACACTGTTGTCACCCCTCAACCCACACTGTTGTCACCCCTCAACCCACACTGTTGTCACCCCTCAACCCACACTGTCACCCCTCAACCCACACTGTTGTCACCCCTCAACCCACACTGTTGTCACCCCTCAACCCACACTGTTTCACCCCTCAACCCACACTGTTGTCACCCCTCAACCCACACTGTTGTCACCCCTCAACCCACACTGTTGTCACCCCTCAACCCACACTGTTGTCACCCCTCAACCCACACTGTTGATCCACCCCTCAACCCACACTGTTGTCACCCCTCAACCCACACTGTTGTCACCCACTCAACCCACACTGTTGTCACCCCTCAACCCACACTGTTGTCACCCTCAACCCACACTGTTGTCACCCCTCAACCCACACTGTTGTCACCCCTCAACCCACTGTTGTCCCCCTCACCCACACGTTGTCACCCTCAACCCACACTGTTGTCACCACTCAACCCACACTGTTGTCACCCTCAACCCACACTGTTGTCACCCTCAACCCACACTGTTGTCACCCCTCAACCCACACTGTTGTCACCCACTCAACCCACACTGTTGTCACCCCTCAACCCACACTGTTGTCACCACTCAACCCACACTGTTGTCACCCTCAACCCACACTGTTGTCACCACTCAACCCACACTGTTGTCACCACTCAACCCACACTGTTGTCACCACTCAACCACACTGTTGTCACCACTCAACCCACACTGTTGTCACCACTCAACCCACACTGTTGTCACCACTAAACCCACACTGTTGTCACCACTCAAACCCACACGTTGTCACCACTCAACCCACACTGTTGTCACCACTCAACCCACACTGTTGTCACCCCTCAACCCACACTGTTGTCACCACTCAACCCACACTGTTGTCACCCCTCAACCCACACTGTTGTCACCACTCAACCCACACTGTTGTCACCACTCAACCCACACTGTTGTCACCACTCAACCCACACTGTTGTCACCCCTCAACCCACACTGTGTCACCCACCAACCCACACCTGTTGTCACCCTAACCCACACTGTTGTCACCCTAACCCAACGTTGTCACCACTCAACCCACACTGTTGTCACCACTCAACCCACACTGTTGTCACCACTCAACCCACACTGTTGTCACCCCTCAACCCACACTGTTGTCACCACTCAACCAACTGTTGTCACCACTAAACCCACACTGTTGTCACCACCTTAACCACATGTTGTCACCACTAACCACACTGTTGTCACCACTCAACCCACACGTTGTCACCACTAACCCACACTGTTGTCACCACTCAACCCACACTGTTGTCACCCTCAACCCACACTGTTGTCACCACTAACCCACACTGTTGTCACCCTCAACCCACACTGTTGTCACCACTCAACCCACACTGTTGTCACCACTCAACCCACACTGTTGTCACCACTCAACCCACACTGTTGTCACCACTCAACCCACACTGTTGTCACCACTCAACCCACACTGTTGTCACCACTAAACCCACACTGTTGTCACCACTAAACCCACACTGTTGTCACCACTAAACCCACACTGTTGTCACCACTCAACCCACACTGTTGTCACCACTCAACCCACACTGTTGTCACCACTCAACGCACACTGTTGTCACCACTCAACCCACACTGTTGTCACCACTCAACCCACACTGTTGTCACCACTCAACCCACACTGTTGTCACCACTCAACCCACACTGCTGCCACCAGTCATATCGTTACCACCACCCTCACACCGTTACTGTTACCACCCACATCGTTTACATCCACCACCCACACCGTTACTACAACCACCTACACCGTTACCACCACCACCACCCTCACTGATACAACCTCATCTACACCGTTACCACCGCCGCCACCGTTACCATCACCTCATCACCGTTAGTACCACCGCCACCACTGTTACCACCACCGTCACCTCCACCACCATCCCCACCACCGTTACCAACACCGTACCCCCACCATCGTTACCAATACCTTCACCCCACCAACGTTACTACCACCGCCACTGTACTACCACCTCCACCACCGTTACCACCACCGCCACCCCACCACCGTTACCACAATCTTCACCCCACCACCGTTACCCCACCACCGTCACCCCCACCACCGTTACCACCACCGTCACCCCCACCACCGTTACCCCCACCCCCGTTACCACCACCCCACAACCGTTACCACCACCTTCACCCACCACCGTTAACACCACCTTCACCCCCACCATCATCGCCACACTCACCACCGTTACCACCATCACCACCACCACTGCCACCCCCACCACCGTTACCACCACCAACCCCAACACCGTTACCACCATCACCACCACCACTGCCACCCCCCACCACCGTTACCACCACCACCCCCACCACCGTTACCAATATCACCACCACCACTGCCACCCCCACTACCGTTACCACCACCACCACCGTTACCACCACCACTGCCAACCCCACCACCGTTACCACCACCACCCCCACCACCGTTACCACCATCACCACCCCACCACCACCACTGCCACCCCACCCACCGTTACCAATGACACCCCCACCACCGTTACCCCCACCACCCCCCACCACCGTTACCACCATCACCACTGCCACCCCCACCACCATTACCACTGCCACCCCCACCACCATTACCACCACCACCACCACCGTTACCACCATCACCACCCCACCACCACCACTGCCACCCCACCACCGTTACCACTGACACCCCCACCACCGTTACCACCACCACCCCCACCACCGTTACCACCATCACCACTGCCACCCCCACCACCATTACCACTGCCACCCCCACCACCATTAACCACCACCACCACCGTTACCACCATCACCATCCCCCCACCACCACCCCCCCACCGTTACCACTGCACCCCCACCACCATTACCACCATCACCACCCCACCACCACCACTGCCACCCCCACCACCGTTACCACTGCCACCCCCACCACCGTTACCACCACCACCACTGCCACCCCCCACCACCGTTACCACTGCCACCCCCACCACCGTTACCACAACCACCCCCACCACCGTTACCACCATCACCACCACCACTGCCACCCCCATTACCACCACCACCCCCTCCACCGTTACCCCCACCCCACTGCCACCCCCACCACCGTTACAACCACCGCCACCGTTACCGCACCTTAAATGTACGGGAAACTTCTTGGATGAAGGCGGCGGTTACACCGGCGGCGGCGGCGGGAGAGGTAGCAGGCAGCGACGTGGGGTTGGGGGTGATAGTGTGGGGGTTAGAAGTGGGGGGGGCAGAGTAAAAGCGGCGGATCGTGGCTGGGAGCGGCGGGGAGATCGTAGCGGGAGGAGGAAGGCGGCGGCGGCGGTGGAGGAGGAGGAAAAGCGGGAGATGGAGGGAGGGGAGGGTGGGGGAGGGAGGGGGAAGTTAGAGTGAGTGGTGCAGGGGGATGCCAACTGTGCGATCAATAACTTGTAACAACACTCAAGTTATGTGGGGCTCCCCTTCCCCCACACCCCCTCCCGCCCGCACCCCTTCCCGTTTATAGGCTCTCCCCCGCCGCCTCGTTTTGCATGTCCCGCCGCGGCACCCTCCCGTGGCACCCTGTCGTGGTACACCTCCGTGGCACCCTCTCGTGGTACTCTCCTGTGGCACCCTCTCGTGGTACCCTTTCGTGGCACCCTCTCGTAGCACCGTCCCGACGTACCCTCCCCCGGCACCCTTACGTGGTACTCTCCGGTAACACCCTCCCGTGGTACTCTCCGGCGACACCCTCCCGTGGCACTCGTGGATCCCTCCCGTGGCACTCGTGGATCCCTCCCGTGGTACTCTCCGGCGGCACCCTCCCGTGGCACTCGTGGATCCCTCCCGTGGTACTCTCCGGCGGCACCCTCCCGTGGCACTCGTGGATCCCTCCCGTGGTACTCTCCCGTGGCACTCGTGGATCCCTCCCGTGGTACTCTCCGGCGGCACCCTCCCGTGGCACTCGTGGATCCCTCCCGTGGTACCCTAAAGTTCAGTCAGTATGGTACAGGTTTGCCGACCCTTCCCATGTGCGGAACCTCCCCTGTGTGACACTTTCCCCTGTGTGACACCTCCCATGTGTGACACCTCCCATGTGTGCCACCTCCCATGTGTGACACCTCCCATGTGTGACACCTCCCATGTGTGACACCTCCCATGTGTGACACCTCCCATGTGTGACACCTCCCGTGTGTGACACCTCCCGTGTGTCACCTCCTGTGTATCACCTCCCATGTGTCACCTCCCGTGTATCACCTCCCATGTGTAACTACAAATACTAACAACATCGCCACCAGAGAATAAATCCCAACACTGTAAACACGGAGGACAAGGAATGTACGCGCCGCCGCCGCCGCGCCGCCGCCGCCGCTATCGTTGTTTCGCGATTTATTCCGTTGTGAAGATCAAAGTACCAAGAACAAATAAAATTCGTTTGCTATTGCTGGGAATTTATTCCGTTGTAACGTTTAATAATTACTAGTCTGTTAAGCTAAACAACAGAAGGAATCCATCCCCGTTGCTGGCAAGTAGTTCTGCGGAGTTGTGCTGAGTGGTCAAGGAGACTGTTGGTGCTGGCAGCCACCACAACCAAACATTCTTCCCCCACCCCCCCAAAAAAAAGGTCAAAATAAATTAGAAAAAATCCTAAGCTTAAAACAACACACAACTGACAAACTAGGTAAATGTATACCCGAGTATACCTCGAGTTGCCTGAATATCCCTGAGTATACCTCGAGTGTACTGGAAGAAATCTTGAGGTAAACTGAAGGAAGTGATTTATTCAGAGCCAGGGAAGGAAGTGATTTATCCAGAGCCAGGGAAGGAAGGAAGGGATATATTCAGAGATGCAGGTAGCCAGGGAAGGAAGACATTGTAGCAACAAGCTCCACTAGTGAACTGGAAGAAATCTTGAGGTCAACTGAAGGCAGTGATTTATTCAGTGAGAGCCAGGGAGGGAGGGAAGGCAGCCAGGGAGGGAGGGAAGGCAGCCAGGGAGGGAGGGAAGGCAGCCAGGGAGGGAGGGAAGGCAGCCAGGGAGGGAGGGAAGGCAGCCAGGGAGGGAGGGAAGGCAGCCAGGGAGGGAGGGAAGGCAGCCAGGGAGGGAGGGGAGGCAGCCAGGGAGGGAGGGAAGGCAGCCAGGGAGGGAGGGAAGGCAGCCAGGGAGGAGGGAAGGCAGCCAGGGAGGGAGGGAAGGCAGCCAGGGAGGGAGGGAAGGCAGCCAGGGAGGGAGGGAAGGCAGCCAGGGAGGGAGGGAAGGCAGCCAGGGAGGGAGGGGAGGCAGCCAGGGAGGGAGGGAAGGCAGCCAGGGAGGGAGGGAAGGCAGCCAGGGAGGGAGGGAAGGCAGCCAGGGAGGGAGGGAAGGCAGGCAGGGAGGGAGGGAAGGCAGCCAGGGAGGGAGGGAAGGCAGCCAGGGAGGGAGGGAAGCAAAGGCAGCCAGGGAGGGAGGAGGGAAGGCAGCCAGGGAGGGAGGGGAGGCAGCCAGGGAGGGAGGGAGGGAAGGCAGCCAGGGAGGGAGGGAAGGCAGGCAGTGTAGCAACAAGCTTCGCCGGCTCCCAAGATCACCATTTCAACGGAATAAATTTCAGGGTCCTAAGCGTTACAAATTTCTTCTCCCTCAATATTCTCGTTATGAAAACATCGCGTTTCTCCACGACCACCCTAATGTATTCCCTGTATAAACAATAATAATGGTGGAGGGAGGAGGGGGAGATGAGGGGGAAGATGAGGGGGAGGGAGGAGTGGAAAATGAAGGGAAGGGAGGAGGGGGAAGGATGAAGGGGAGGAAGGAGGGGGAAGGATGAAGAGGAAGAAAAGGGAAGGATGAAGAGGAAGGATGAAGGGGGAAGGGAGAATGGAGAAGGAAGAGGGATGGAGAAAAGAGGGGATCTAGGAAGAGGGGAACAGAGGAGAGGGAAGGACGAAGGTGGGGAAGTTGAAGGAAAGGAGGAGGGGGACTGAAGGAGGGAGGGGATGGGGGGAGGGAGGGGATGGGGGGAGGGGTAACGGGGAGGGGGAAGGACTTTCGCCGAGAACTATTTTGGCGAGAGACGTGTGCGTGTGTGTGTGTGTGTGTGTGTGTGTGTGTGTGTGTGTGTGTGTGTGTGTGTGTGTGTGTGTGTGTGTACTCACCTATTTGTGGTTGCAGGGGTCGATTCATAGCTAATGGCCCCGCCTCTTCACTGATTGCTACTAGGTCCTCTCTCTCCCTGCTCCATGAGCTTTATCATACCTCGCCTTAAAACTATGTATGGTTCCTGCCTCCACTACGTCACTTTCTAGGCTGTTCCACGGCCTGACAACTCTATGACTGAAGAAATACTTCCTAACATCCCTATGATTCATCTGAGTCTTCAACTTCCAATTGTGACCTCTTGTTTCTGTGTCCCATCTCTGGAACATCCCGTCTTTGTCCACCTTGTCTATTCCGCGCAGTATTTTATATGTCGTTATTATGTCTCCACTGACCCTCCTGTCCTCCAGTGTCGTCAGGCTGATTTCCCTCAACCTTTCTTCGTAGGACAATCCCCTTAGCTCTGAGACTAGTCTTGTTGCAAACCTTTGCACTTTCTCTAATTTCTTGACGTGCTTGACCAGGTGTGGATTCCAAACTGGTGCTGCATACTCTAGTATGGGCCTGACGCAAATGGTAGAGTCTTGAACGATTCCTTACTGAGGTATCGGAACGCTATCCGTAGGTTTGCCAGACGCCCGTATGCTGCAGCAGTTATCTGTGTGTGATGAATGGTTTGAAAAACCGACAAGTTGAAGATTGAGACACTTATGCAGCATATGGGAATCTTTATTCAGGAAACGTTTCGCCACACAGTGGCTTCATCAGTCCAATACAAAGAGGAAGGCGTAAGGAGAGGAGGAGAATGAGGTAATCAGTCCCTCAACCTGGAGTCGATGTGTTCAGTCCATCAATCGACTCCAGGTTGAGGGACTGATTACCTCATTCTCCTCCTCTCCTTACGCCTTCCTCTTTGTATTGGACTGATGAAGCCACTGTGTGGCGAAACGTTTCCTGAATAAAGATTCCCATATGCTGCATAAGTGTCTCAATCTTCAGCAGTTATCTGATTGATGTACGTCTCAGGAGATATGCTCGATGTTATACTCACCCCCAGATCTTTTTCCTTGAGTGAGGTTTGCAGTCTTTGTCCATCTAGACTATATTGTGTCTGTGGTCTTCTTTGCCCTTCCCCAATCTTCATGACTTTGCATTTGGCAGGATTAAACTGAAGGAGCCAGTTGCTGGACCAGGCTTGTAGCCTGTCCAGGTCTCTTTGTAGTCCTGCCTGATCCTCATCCGATTTGATTCTTCTCATGAGTGTGTGTGTGTATGTGTGTGTGTGTGTGTGTGTGTGTGTGTGTGTGTGTGTGTGTGTGTGTGTGTGGTGTGTGTGTGTGTGTGTGTGTGTGTGTGTGTACTCACCTAATTGTGGTTGCAGGGGTCGATACTCAGCTCCTGTGTGTGTGTGTGTGTGTGTGTGTGTGTGTGTGTGTGTGTGTGTGTGTGTGTGTGTGTGTGTGTGTGTGTGTGTGTGTGTGTGTGTATGTGTGTGTGTGTTTGTGTGTATGTGTGTTGTGTATGTGTGTGTGGTGTGTATATGTGTGATTGTGTGTATATGTATATGTGTGTGTGTTATGTGTGATGTGTGTGTGTGTGTGTGTGTGTGTGTGTGTGTGTGTGTGTGTGTGTGTGTGTGTGTGTGTGAGTGTGTGTGTGTGTGTGTGTGTATCACCTATTTGTGGTTGCAGGGGTCTAGTCATAGTTCCTGGCCTCGCCTCTTCACTTTGTGTAATAATACTACCAATAACAAAATTAATATAATAACAATAATAACATAATAGTAATAACTATAATAATAATCGTTATAATAATAACATTAATAGCAATAATAATATTAATAACAATAATAATAACGATAATAATAAATATTACTACTAATAATAATAATAATAATTAGTAATATTAATAAAAATATTAATAATGAAACAGTTGTAAGAGGTTACCTGGAGGTTATTCCGGGGATCAACGCCCCCGCGGCCCGGTCCACGACCAGGCCTCCCGATGGATCAGGGCCTGATCAACTAGGCTGTTACTGCTGGCCGCACGCAGTCCGACGTACGAGCCACAGCCCGGCTGATCCGGCACCGACTTTAGGTATCTGTCCAGCTCTCTCTTGAAGGCAGCCAGGGGTTTATTGGTAATTCCCCTAATGCTTGATGGGAGGCTGTTGAACAGTTTTGGGCCCCGGACACTTATGGTGTTTTCTCTTAGTGTACCAATGGCGCCCCTACTTTTTATTGGCGGCATTTTGCATCGCCTGCCCAGTCTTTTACTTTCGTAGGGAATGATTTCTGTGTGCAGATTTGGGAGGTATGTAGAGAGATGTGGTATAAGAAAACAATGGTAAACATAAGAGACGGAAGTGCTACCACTGTTTATCTAAGACGACTCCATATTACACTCTGAAGACTGAAGACTTACCAAGGTCTCCAGTGGTGGGGGGAGGGGGAAGAGTGGAGGGAGGGAACGTTGGATGGGATGGATTGAGGAGACGCTGGATGGGATGGGCGAGTAGTGTGGGATAGGGGCAGGGAGGGTAGGGGCAGAGAATGAAGAGAAACAGAAGACAAGGATGAGGTTGGAGGAACAAGAGGAAAATGAAGGAGGAACACAGATACTGAGGAAGATTGAAGACGATTGTAAGGGGAAGGAAGCAAGGGAGGAGGAGGAAGTGAAGAGAATGAGGGAGTGAAGAGAGTGGGGAGGTAGTGAAGTGAAGAGTGGAGAGGAAGTAAGAGAAGAGTGTGAGGAAGTGAAGAGTGAGGGAGGAAGTGAAGAGAGTGAGGGAGGAAGTGAAGAGAGTGGGGGAGGAAGTGAAGAGAAGAGTGTGAGGAAAGTGAAGAGTGAGGGAGGAAGTGAAAAAGTGAGGAAGTGAAGAGAGTGGGGAGGAAGTGAAGAGAAGAGTGTGAGGAAGTGAAGAGTGAGGGAGGAAGTGAAGAGAAGAGTGAGGGAAAGACACAAGGAGAGTGAGGGGGGACACAAGGAGAGTGAGGGGGACACAAGGAGTGAGGGGGGACACAAGGAGAGTGAGGGGGACACAAGAAGAGTGAGGGGGGACTAACAAAGGAGTGAGGAGGGACACAAGGAGAGTGAGGGGGGACACAAGGAGAGTGAGGGGGGACACAATAGGAACAAGGAGTGAGGGGGGGACACGAGAGTGAGGGGGACACAAGGAGTGAGGGGGGACACAAGGAGTGAGGAGGGACACAAGGAGAGTGAGGAGAGACACAAGGAGAGTGAGGGGGGACAAGGAGAGTGAGGGGGACACAAGGAGAGTGAGGGGGACACAAGAAGAGTGAGGGGGACACAAGTAGAGTGAGGGGACACAAGGAGAGTGAGGGGGGACACAAGGAGTGAGGGGGGACACAAGGAGAGTGAGGGGGGACACAAGGAGAGTAAGGGGGACACAAGGAGTGAGGGGGGACACAAGGAGAGTGAGGGGGGACACAAGGAGAGTGAGGGGGACACAAGGAGTGAGGGGGACACAAGGAGAGTAAGGGGGACACAAGGAGAGTAAGGGGGGACACAAGGAGAGTGAGGTGGAACACAAGGAGTGAGGGGGGACACAAGGAGAGTAAGGGGGGACACAAGGAGAATGAGTGGGACACAAGGAGAGTGAGGGGAACACAAGGAGAGTGGGGGGACAAGGAGAGTGAGGGGACACAAGGAGAGTGAGGGGGACACAAGAAGAGTGAGGGGGACACAAGGAGAGTGAGGGGGGACACAAGGAGAGTGAGGGGGGACACAAGGAGTGAGGGGGGACACAAGGAGAGTGAGGGGGCACACAAGGAGAGTGAGGGGGGACACAAGGAGAGTGAGGGGGACACAAGGAGAGTAAGGGGGACACAAGGAAGTGAGGGGGGACACAAGGAGAGTGAGGGGGGACACAAGGAGAGTGAGGGGGACACAAGGAGTGAGGGGGACACAAGGAGAGTAAGGGGGACACAAGGAGAGTAAGGGGGGACACAAGGAGAGTGAGGTGGAACACAAGGAGTGAGGGGGCACACAAGGAGAGTGAGGGGGGACACAAGGAGAGTGAGGGGGACACAAGGAGAGTAAGGGGGACACAAGGAGTGAGGGGGGACACAAGGAGAGTGAGGGGGGGACACAAGGAGAGTGAGGGGGACACAAGGAGAGTAAGGGGGACACAAGGAGAGTAAGGGGGACACAAGGAGAGTGAGGTGGAACACAAGGAGTGAGGGGGACACAAGGAGAGTGAGGTGGAACACAAGGAGTGAGGGGGGTACAAAGGAGAGTAAGGGGGACACAAGGAGAATGAGTGGGACACAAGGAGAGTGAGGGGGACACAAGGAGTGTGAGGGGAACAAAAGGAGAATGAGGAGGGACAAAAGAAGAGTGAGGGGGACACAAAGAGTGAGGGGGGACACAAGGAGAGTGAGGGGGCACACAAGGAGAGTGAGGGGGACACAAGGAGAGTGAGGGGGGACACAAGGAGAGTGGGGGGGACACAAGGAGAGTGAGGGGGACACAAGGAGAGTGAGGAGGACACAAGGAGAGTGAGGAGGACACAAGGAGTGAGGGGGACACAAGGAGAGTAAGGGGGACACGAGAGTGAGGGGGGACACAAGGAGAGTGAGGGGTGGACACAAGGAGAGTGAGGGGGGACACAAGGAGAGTAAGGGGGACACAAGGAGAGTGAGGGGGACACAAGCAGAGTGAGGGGGGACACAAGGAGTGAGGGGGACACAAGGAGAGTGAGGGGGGACACAAGAAGAGTGAGGGGGGCACAAGAAGAGTGAGGGGGGCACAAGGAGAGTGAAGGGGCACAAGGAGAGTGAGGGAGGGGACAAGCAGAGTGAGGGGGGGACAAGCAGAGTGAGGGGGAAACAAGGAGAGTGAGGGGGAACACAAGCAGAGTGAGGGGGACACGAAGAGTGAGGGGGGACACGAAGAGTGAGGGGGGACACAAGAGGGGGACACAAGGAGAGTGAGGGGGACACAAGGAGAGTGAGGGGGGACACAAGGAGAGTGAGGGGGACAGAAGAGGGGAGACAGAAGAGAGTGAGGGTACAGTGAGATAGCTCTGACAAGATATATCTCACTCCCCACTATAACAAGTGAACGTCAAAGCTCACACAACACAAAACCAGTCTGAGAACACAAGAACATAAGCAACACAGCAGCAGGACTTCTGCCCATGCTGGGCAACTCAAACAAGAACAAGCTAATATACCGTGATGCCAGTAGCAGGAGGATGCTAGAGCGAGGCTGCGATGAAGACTGCACTCTGCAACACCAGTAGTTTCTCCGAAGCCACCGTATCCCAGTGCAAGTGAAGATGCAGGCAGGAGGGAGGCAAGCAGGCAGGAGGGAGTCGAGCAGGCAGGAGGGAGGCAAGCAGGCAGGAGGGAGGCAAGCAGGCAGGAGGGAGTCGAGCAGGCAGGAGGGAGGCAAGCAGGCAGGAGGGAGTCAAGCAGGCAGGAGGGAGTCAAGCAGGCAGGAGGGAGTCAAGCAGGCAGGAGGGAGTCAAGCAGGCAGGAGGGAGTCAAGCAGGCAGGAGGGAGGCAAGCAGGCAGGAGGGAGGCAAGCAGGCAGGAGGGGCAGCAGGCAGGAGGAGCAAGCAGGCAGGAGGGAGGCAAGCAGGCAGGAGGGAGTCAAGCAGGCAGGGGGAGGCAAGCAGGCAGGAGGAGGCAAGCAGGCAGGAGGGAGTCAAGCAGGCAGGAGGGAGTCAAGCAGGCAGGAGGGAGGCAAGCAGGCAGGAGGGAGTCAAGCAGGCAGGAGGGAGTCAAGCAGGCAGGAGGGAGTCAAGCAGGCAGGAGGGAGTCAAGCAGGCAGGAGGGAGCAAGCAGGCAGGAGGGAGTCAAGCAGGCAGGAGGGAGTCAAGCAGGCAGGAGGGAGTCAAGCAGGCAGGAGGGAGGCAAGCAGGCAGGAGGGAGGCAAGCAGGCAGGAGGGAGTCAAGCAGGCAGGAGGGAGTCAAGCAGGCAGGAGGGAGGCAAGCAGGCAGGAGGGAGTCGAGCAGGCAGGAGGGAGGCGAGCAGGCAGGAGGGAGGCAAGCAGGCAGGAGGGAGTCGAGCAGGCAGGAGGGAGGCGAGCAGGCAGGAGGGAGTCGAGCAGGCAGGAGGGAGTCAAGCAGGCAGGAGGGAGTCGAGCAGGCAGGAGGGAGGCAAGCAGGCAGGAGGGAGTCGAGCAGGCAGGAGGGAGTCGAGCAGGCAGGAGGGAGGCAAGCAGGCAGGAGGGAGTCAAGCAGGCAGGAGGGAGTCAAGCAGGCAGGAGGGAGGCAAGCAGGCAGGCAGGAGGGAGGCAAGCAGGCAGGAGGGAGGCAAGCAGGAGGAGTCAAGCAGGCAGGAGGGAGGCACGCAGGCAGGAGGGAGTCAAGCAGGCAGGAGGGAGTCAAGCAGGCAGGAGGGAGTCAAGCAGGCAGGAGGGAGGCAAGCAGGCAGGAGGGAGTCAAGCAGGCAGGAGGGAGGCAAGCAGGCAGGGAGCGAGGCAAGCAGGCAGGGGGGCAGAAGCAGGCAGGAGGGAGTCAAGCAGGCAGGAGGGAGGCAAGCAGGCAGGAGGGAGTCAAGCAGGCAGGAGGGAGTCAAGCAGGCAGGAGCGAGGCAAGCAGGCAGGAGGGAGTCAAGCAGGCAGGAGGGAGGCAAGCAGGCAGGAGGGAGTCAAGCAGGCAGGAGGGAGGCAAGCAGGTAGGAGGGAGTCAAGCAGGCAGGAGCGAGGCAAGCAGGCAGGAGGGAGTCAAGCAGGCAGGAGCGAGGCAAGCAGGCAGGAGGGAGGCAAGCAGGCAGGAGGGAGGCAAGCAGGCAGGAGGGAGGCAAGCAGGCAGGAGGGAGGCAAGCAGGCAGGAGGGAGTCAAGCAGGCAGGAGGGAGGCAAGCAGGTAGGAGGGAGTCAAGCAGACAGGAGGGAGTCAAGCAGGCAGGAGCGAGGCAAGCAGGCAGGAGGGAGGCAAGCAGGCAGGAGGGAGGCAAGCAGGAGGAGGGAGTCAAGAGGCAGGAGGGAGGCAAGCAGGCAGGAGGGAGGCAAAGCAGGCAGGAGGGAGGCAAAGCAGGCAGGGGGAGTCAAGCAGGAGGAGGGAGGAAAGAAGAGAAAGAAACGAGGGAGGGAAGAGCGGAAAGGGACAGTAAAAGAAGAAAAGGAAGGGAAGGAGGATGAAGACGGTAGAAGGAGAGAAATATAGGGAAAAAATGGGAGGAAAATGAAGGAGGAAGAGGAGGGGGAAGGAAGAGAGGAAGAGGGAAAGAAAGGGAAAGGGAGGTAAGCAGGCAACGAAGGATGGGAGAAAGGCAAAGAAAGAATGAAAGAGAAAGTGTGAGTGAAAATAGAAAAAAGGAGCGAGAATGAAAGATAGAGAGGGGGGGAGGGGGGAGGGGAGGGGAGGGGGGGAGGGGAGGGTACTTACAAAAGTGGCAGGGGTGAGGAAGGTAACATCATCCGTCATTTTCGAAAAAATAAAAAAAATAAAAAAAAAAAAAAAAAAAAGAGTGATAGTTTCTGGCAAGTGTGTAGTTTTATGGATTGGGGTGGGGGGGGGGGGGGGGTGGAGGTGTGATTGTGGTGGTGGTTGATTTGTGGTAGTGGTGGTGGTGGTGGTGATGATTGTAGTGGTGGTGATGGTGGTAGTGGTGGTGGTGGATGGTGGTGGTGGATGGTGGTGATGATGTAGTGGTGGTGATGGTGGTAGTGGTGGTGGTGGATGGTGGTGGTGGATGGTGGTGATGATTGTAGTGGTGGTGATGGTGGTGTGTGGATTGTGTGGTGGTGATGGTGGTAGTGGTGGTGGTGGATGGTGGGTGGTGGTGGTGGTGATGTTGTAGTGGTGGTGATGGTGGTAGTGGTGGTGGTGGATGGTGGTGGTGGATGGTGGTAGTGGTGGTGGTGGATGGTGGTGGTGATGATTGTAGTGGTGGTGATGGTGGTAAGTGGGTGGTGGTGGATGGTGGTGTGGTATGGTGGTGTGATTGTAGTGGTGGTGATGGTGGTAGTGGTGGGGGTGGATGGTGGTGGTGGATGGTGGTAGTGGGAGGTGGTGGTGGATGGTGGTGATGATTGTAGTGGTGGTGATGGTGGTAGTGGTGGTGGTGGATGGTGGTGGTGGATGGTGGATGATTTTTGGTGGTGGTGATGGTGGTAGTGGTGGTGAGTGGATGGTGGTGGTGATTGTAGTGGTGGTGGTGGATGGTGGTGGTGATGATTGTGTGGTGGTATGGTGGTAGTGGTGGTGATGATTGTGGTGGTGTGATGGTGGTAGTGGTGGTGGTGGATGTGGTGGTGATGATTGTAGTGGTGGTGATGTGGTAGTGGTAGTGGTGGTGGTGGATGGTGGTGGTGGATGGTGGTGATGATTGTGGTGTGGTGGTGGTGGATGGTGGTGGTGGTGGATGGTGGTGATGATTGTGGTGGTGGTGATGGTGGTAGTGGTGGTGGTGGATGGTGGTGATGATTGTGGTGGTGGTGTGGTGGTATGGTGGTGGTGGTGGATGGTGGTGATGATTGTGGTGGTGGTGATGGTGGTAGTGGTGGTGGTGGTAGTGGTGGTGATGTGTGGATGGTGGTGATGATTGTGGTGGTGGTGAGTGGTAGTGGTGGTGGTGGATGGTGGTGATGATTGTGGTGGTGGTGATAGTGGTAGTGGTGGTGGTGGATGGTGGTGATGATTGTGGTGGTGGTGATAGTGGTAGTGGTGGTGGTGGATGGTGGTGATGTTGTGGTGGTGGTGTGTGTAGTGGTGGTGGTGGATGGTGGTGTGTGTGGATGGTGGTGGTGGATGGTGGTGGTGATGGTGGTGGTGGTGGATGGTGGTGTTGATTTGTGTGGTGGTGATGTGGTGTGGTGGATGGTGGTGGTGGATGGTGGTGATGATTGTGGTGGTGGTGATAGTGGTAGTGGTGGTGGTGGATGGTGGTGGATGGTGGTGGTATGATTGTGGTGGTGGTGATGGTGGTAGTGGTGGTGGTGGATGGTGGTGGATGGTGGTGATGATTGTGGTGGTGGTGATGGTGGTAGTGGTGGTGGTGGATATGGTGGTGGTGGTGGATGGTGGTGATGTTATGTGGTGGTGGTGATGGTGGTGGTGGTAGTGGTGGTGGTGGATGGTGGTGGTGGATGGTGGTGATGATTGTGGTGGTGGTGATAGTGGTAGTGGTGGTGGTGGATGGTGGTGATGATTGTGGTGGTGATAGTGGTAGTGGTGGTGGTGGATGGTGGTGGTGGTGATGATTGTGGTGGTGGTGATAGTGGTAGTGGTGGTGGTGGATGGTGGTGATGATTGTGGTGTGTATATGTAAGGAGAGGCAGTTGTACATACTGGCCGCCAGAAAACCCAAAGAACATGTACGCTTGACGGCTCTAGTTCAAGGTTCATCCCCAAGAGTGCCACCAGAGACCTTGAAGTATACACACACTCACTCACTCTCTCACTCACACACACACACACACACACACACACACACACACACACACACACACACACACACACACACACAAATACACACAAACACACACACACCAGTACAAGAGAAGCAACACACTCGAGTACTGATCATATATTCGTAATCTCAATTAAATCATATATACCAACCCGCTCTTGCTAAAAATAAATATCCTATCAATATTCATATAGGGACTAATTTATCTTTCACAACGACACTGTATTGTTATATGTTACAGCTACAATTGATTTATATTTTTTCGAAGGCTGAAAGCATATATTTGTGTTTAATTCGATTATGGAACAAATTGCAACCGAATAAAAGATTGAATATCATGGGTTGTACACGTAGCCAGAGACTAGGGCTGGGATATACCATCTACCTTTCCAAAGCACAACAGACTTTCTTGTCTAGTTATAAATAGGATCAGCACCGTTGACTGAAATTCCTTATTAAAAAAAAAAAGAGCAATCTGTATCCTCTGGAGAAAGAGCTTAAATCTAGGCGAGATACCAGACTTTATAAAGAGTGCGGACACTAGCTAAAACTTACTGGCCAGTAGCCCTCACATCCCGCACCATAAAAGTCTTCGAAAGAGTGACGAGACGACAAATTATATATTTTATGGAACATCACACCCCAAACCAACGTGGGTTTAGAGCCGGGAGATCATGTTTGTCCCAACTGCTAAAAACCACTATGACAGAATTACGGAGGCGCTGGTAGAAAAACAAAACGCAAATGTGGTGAACACAGATTTTGCAACGGCGTTTTGATAAATGCGATCACGGGGTGATAGCACACAAAATAAGGGTGACAGGTATTTCCGGAGAGTACGTAAATGGATTTCCAACTTTCTGACACACACAACATACAAAAAAGTAACAGTAAACAGAATATGCATTTGTGTAAATAGGATTTGAATGAGTATACAGAATCTGCATATAAAAGGTCTTTTTTTTGGGTTTACAAAGCAATAAATCTGTTAGGACATTTAGCATTCCAAATAAAAAATATATATCAGTACACACCCTTAACACCTATACAAATTACAACCGCCTTGGTGGTTATAAAATGTCCTCGAGGCTCCGACAGGCATCTCGGTGATTATTAAGACCTTGCGGAACCTTGCCCGTTAAGAGTAGCAGTTGGGTTACTTTTACCTGTAGGTTTCCAGTGGTTGCTTCAATCTTCACCCCCATTTTCCCAGCGGTGTGGTCCCAGACCAAATATAAACAAAAGCTCCCCCGTGGTGTGGTCCCAGACCAAGTATAAGCAAAAGCAGCAAGTCTTCTCAAATTCTCTCAACTGCTATGAACTTGCATATCAAATCAATAAAATAAAACACTCATATGGTTTACATAAACCAGGTCTTCCTCATGTCTAAGATGACGTGATCATCTTATCCGTTGAAAACTTCTCTTGTATTAACGTCAGCAAGAAACCTTACTGCTTGCGATGTACTCCAACGACAGCTGCTAACGCTGATGTTCTCCCACAAGGCCATGTAATACGTAGATAAACGCGTGTTTTCGTACGCGTTGAAACATATCTTTGAACCCACACCGGCATGCCTGCACACCACCGACTCTCCCTCTCGTATATACACATTGTCATCTCTCACAAATTATACCTGGTAGGTAGTGAATACCATCTATCTTATTCTCTCAATCTTTCCTCCGGTCTCACTATCAACCACCAGTTTCAACTAAGTAAATAGGTAGGTAGGTAGGTGTCGTCATCTCTACTCCCTCCAATCCCCGCCTTATCACCACTTTTAAGTAGGTAGGTTCCTCCCTTCCCTGCCTCATCACTAACCACCATTTAACTAAGTTGGTAGCAAGGTAGGTACCGCTATCTCTACTCCTTCCCCAGCCATTTATAAATGGTCAAAAAATCCGGCTAACAACCCGCAGGTCTCAGCTGAGAACCCAGGGACTGGCGAGACGTAAGAACAAGCCACATCACACCTGTTCCCTGGTTTATTAAGAAGTAGACAAGCACCCGAGTATTTGTCCTGGAAAAAATGTTTAAAGCATGTGCGTAGTAGAGCCCAGGACCACTGGAAGGATTCCCTGGGGCAGTGATAACTAATGCAATGAAGCTGGGTGCATGAAGAATAATCCTGGAGTCTCAGGTAATCACCACACAAGTAACGTAGCTCATGTGTCTCCTCTGCTTGCTTTCCAGGGAATGATGGAACAAAACATCGCTAACTTTACTTCCCACTCTGCAACACTTTGCAACTCTTTGGTTCCCACTCTGCAACTCTTTGGTTCCCACTCTGCAACTCTCTGGTTCCCACTCTGCAACTCTCTGGTTCCCACTCTGCAACTCTCTGGTTCCCACTCTGCAACTCTCTGGTTCCCACTCTGCAACTCTCTGGTTCCCACTCTGCAACTCTCTGGTTCCACTCTGCAACTCTCTGGTTCCCAATCTGCAACTCTCTGGTTCCCACTCTGCAACTCTCTGGTTCCCACTCTACAACTCTCTGGTTCCCACTCTGCAACTCTCTGGTTCCCACTCTGCAACTCTCTGGTTCCCACTCTGCAACTCTCTGGTTCCCACTCTGCAACTCTCTGGTTCCCACTCTGCAACTCTCTGGTTCCCACTCTACAACTCTCTGGTTCCCACTCTACAACTCTCTGGTTCCCACTCTACAACTCTCTGGTTCCCACTCTGCAACTCTCTGGTTCCCACTCTACAACTCTCTGGTTCCCACTCTCAACTCTCTGGTTCCCACTCTGCAACTCTCTGGTTCCCACTCTGCAACTCTCTGGTTCCCACTCTGCAACTCTCTGGTTCCCACTCTGCAACTCTCTGGTTCCCACTCTGCAACTCTCTGGTTCCCACTCTGACAACTCTCTGGTTCCCACTCTGCAACTCTCTGGTTCCCACTCTGCAACTCTCTGGTTCCCACTCTGCAACTCTCTGGTTCCCACTCTGCAACTCTCTGGTTCCCACTCTGCAACTCTCTGGTTCCCACTCTGCAACTCTCTGGTTCCCACTCTGCACATGTTTTTCTTTCCATTCTGCAACTTTCATGCAGAGCAGGGTAGTAAAACACTGCTGATGTACCCATCTTTATCTAATTAAAGCAAGACATAAACAACACCGGCGTTTCCTTGTCCTAGACTCTTCATTCACTTGCCATCTAATGCTTCTACACTTGTCATCATCTAGTGCTTCTACACTTCTAAAAGACTAACATTTAAAGACAAGACACTGCTAGGTAGTGATACTCTGGTTTTCAACAAGGATGTAAAACCTAATTCCATCAGCCAAACTGATTCGTAACTTGGTTACTTGTCGTTTGAAAATTATCTGTGTCAGGAGACACTTGAACCAGTTTCCTGATGAAGAAATTATCACACCACACCAAGCCCTCGTCTCCCAACACAGCCCTCCACATTCTTCTCACTTTTCTATGTTGACAGAGTGTTTTCGTACTGTGCACATGACTCCCCTGGTTTTTCACTCAGTTTATTTTACACTTCCTCCTATATCTCTCACTCCAGAATATTGTGAAGATTGAAGACTAGGCCCTTCAGTCTTTTCGATGTGCATATTATCGTTTCTTTCTCGTATTCTTTCCAGAGAACACATTTCCAGTACTTTGTGACGTTCTCAGTAGTTTAAATGTTTTACTGACTCTATTCACCTCTGTTGTCTGTACAGTCTTGAACAGACCTCTCAACACTGAACACTACCACAAACGAGAGAAAACAAATGATTTTAATAGTGGAACCTCTGGCGGTATTTCTCTCTTTTGAAAGTTTTTATTTTCCACAGTCATTTTCCTTGCCGTCAGTGATTGTTTTTATTGTGTTCCGTAAGACAAGTCAGCTGACGTTATTATACCCAGGTCCTTCAAATGTCTTCGTGCTATAAGGGGAAGGGAGATCCTCCTGTGTTTCGAATACCGTTCACCTTCTGAGTTCCTCATTCTTTCTATACCTGAGCAAATCGAATTTGTCCCCATAGAACATCGTGATATTTTCCACAGCCCAGCAGAAGACTTTTGTTTACATCTCGCTGTGATTCTCCATTGTCTTCAACGAAGGTTACCTCCATGCCTGCAAAAGATAATGATCAGATTTTTGCCCCCGAAGCTATTAGTTTACCTAGTTAGTTTAATATCTATTATACATACCCATCCTGTGGGCGGTAGTCAAAAGACTACAGAGGTACATAATTGGTCCAGGGACTGGACCCCAAAGTTTTAATAGCTGAACAGATTACAACAGTAATGAACTATTTACATGTTTATATTTAGTCACAATCGTAATGAGTTATTTATGTAGACATGAATTAGGTCAGCTAGGACGATACACAGCTATCTGTGTTTACATCTGTCCGATGTGAGGATGAACAACAGAAGAGGCGGCAGGGCGGGCCAGTTCACCTGCCTCAGGCAATTAAAACCATGTGGGTGATTCAGTGAAAGTAGTGAAGGTTAGACCCACCGTCGACTGACCACGACACACACACACACACACACACACACACACACACACACACACACACACACACACACACACACACACACTACACTAAAGGTCCAGTAGCTATGACACCATCTTTCTTTTCGTGTTTCGTGCCCTTTTCTTATCATCCTCATTAACCTTTTCTCTCTTCTTGCCTTCTCATCATCGCTATCTCTTGTCCTTGTGTCCGTGGGGTTATGGGGCGTCTGGGGGGAGGGGGGCAGAGAAACGTTACAGCGTTGTCAATTTGATGTCAAAGTGGACTGGACAAGATAAATACAGCGAGGACAGTGATCCAGTTACTGGATCACTGTCCTCGTTGACGGATTCAATTTCTGGATCACTGTCCTCGTTGATGGATCCAGTTGCTGGATCACTGTCCTCGTTGATGGATCCAGTTGCTGGACCACTGTCCTCGTTGATTCTCATCCCTATGAAAGACGGAGAGTATTCATTCTTCCATCCACTCTTGTTCCTTATCTACATCATCATCATCAATCTCCCTTCTCTTCCCTGTCTCTCCAGAGCCCCTTCTCTCTCTCTCTCTCTCTCTCTCTCTCTCTCTCTCTCTCTCCCATCTTTCACCGCATTCTCTCTCCCTGGCCTCATCCCATTCAATGTCTCCACTTCTCCCCTACCCTCCCTATCTCCCACTCCTCCCTCATCCCGTCGTTTAACCCCTATCTTGCTCTATAACCTCCCTCAACTTTCTACCACTTTCTAAACGCTCTTCAGACACATTCTCTACTTCTCAACTCTCTCCATTTTTATCTGCTCTCCTGTACTCCCTGGAACTGAGGCGAGAAAGATACATCACAATCTACACCTGGAAAGTCCTGGTGACAAACTTGCACACTGAAATCACTCACCACACGAGCAAGAGGCTTGGCAGTAGGTGCAAAATGCCTCCAATGAAAAGCAGGAATTCCATGTGTACACCGAGGGGAAATTGTCAGGGGACCAAAACTCTTCAACACACACACATACCATACGGCGGGTGTGCGCGTGTGCGCGTGTGTGTGTGTGTGTGTGTGTGTGTGTGTGTGTGTGTGTGTGTGTGTGTGTGTGTGTGTGTGTGTGTGTGTGTGTGTGTGTGTACTCGCCTATATACTCACCTATATGTGGTTGCAGGGGTCGAGTCATAGCTCCTAGCCCCGCCTCTTCACTGGTCGATACTAATTCACTCTCTCCCTGCTCCATGATATTTGTCATACCTCTTCTTAAAGCTATTTATGGAACTTGCTTCCACTACTTCACTCTCCAGCTTATTCCAGTTCCTGACAACTCAAACGACCAAAGAAATACTTCCTAACATCCCTATGACTCATCTGGGTTTTCAGTTTCCAATTGTGTCCCCGTGTTTCTGTATCCCATCTCTGAAACATTCGATCCTTGTCCACGTTGTCAATGCCTCTTAGTATTTTATACGTTGTTATCATGTCCCCTCTATCCCTCCTATCCTCTAGTGTCATCAGGTTGAGTTCCCTTAACCTCTCCTCATAAGACATACCCCTCAGTTCCGGGACTAATCGTGTTGCAAATTTTTGCACTTTCTCCAATTTTTGACGTGTTTGACTAAGTGAGTGTTCCATACTGGCGCTGCATATTCCAGTATAGGCCTTACGTACACTGTGTGTGTGTGTGTGTGTGTCTGTGTGTGTGTGTGTGTGTGTGTGTGTGTGTGTGTTGGTGTGTGTGTGTTTTGTGTGTGTTGTGTGTGTGTGTGTGTGTGTGTGTGTTGTGCGCGCGCGCGCGCGCGCGCGCATAAAAAATCCTACAGGGGGGGGGAAGAAAAAATGGGGTGTGCGCTAAACATCGTGATCCAAGGCAATGAGCTTCAGTGGGTGTCACTGCATGCACTCCTGCATCTGGAGAGATACTGCAACACAGGATACATTGCTATGACGTAACAGGGTACTGTCTCGTCTGGAATGGTGAAGCATCATGTAGTAGTTGCTGCAGGGTTCACTCATTCTGTGGCACAACCTGCTGGTGCCTTCCAGTGAGGGATCGTCAGTGCTCGGCAACTGGGAAGGACTTCTTCTGGCAAGCAACTCAGGAGGACATTTCTCAACTGGTTCTGTCGCTGGGGCTGTCAATGCCGACGAGTTCAGTGAGGGGAGTATTTGCAACATACACTGCAACTGGAATGAGCGGGCTAGCAGTCAAAGTGACATACTTGTGCAGGCAGCTCACTGAAGCTGTGACACGAGTCAGACAGTCGCCTGCCGTCAGGGCTACTGTGGCTTGACGATGTCATCCTCTTAACAAAGTTCGACTCGTAGCAGAGGTTACTCTAAGCGTCCTCAGACTGGTTTTCTACACATAACTGCACTCTGATGGTCAGGAGGTGGCATGAAACGAGTCTCAACAAGGAGTCGTATCAGTTATGACTCATCTACGAGTGGCGAGTGCAAGAGCTTATTGTACATGGGGGCTCAGACACTTGTAAACTGACACTTGGACTGACTATTGTCAGTCACCGAATGGTCACAACATTGTGACATGTAACACAATTGGTGTCAAGCAGTGGTCACAGCAGGTGTTTGCCTGGAGAGAGGAAGAATCATGAAGATGTTGACCACTTCATCGCCCCATACAAGAAGTATCCATCTCTCCATGAGTTGTCCTGAAGCCACAGCAGCAAGCTTCAGCATTCAGACATAGGATCAGCATGATCCAGTCTGAAATTTGCCAAATTTCTTTTATAATTTTTAATTAATGGCATTCCCCTGCGACTCCATAGCGTCCCATGCTGTTCTCAGTCACGTGTTCCACATCACCTATATGCTTCTGCTGTTATTTTCAGCTCAGCACGGCTATTTCAGCAAGTCAGAGGTGGTGCTCTGCGTCCAGTGTGGTTGATTCTCCAAGTGGGTATGTGCGGTGCAGAGGAAGTTGGCTGGATCCTCCCTTATCACACACCACCCATGCTCACCACACACCACCCCTGCTCATCACACACACCCCTGTCATCAACCCACCCATGCTCATCACACACCACCCATGCTCATCACACACCACCCATGCTCATCACACACCACCCATGCTCACCACACACCACCCATGCTCATCACACACCACCCATGCTCATCACACACCACCCATGGTCATCACACACCACCCATGCTCATCAACCCCACCACCCATATCATACACACACCCATGCTCATCACACACTCCATGCTCATCACACACCACCATGCTCATCACACACCACCCTTTCTCATCACACACCACACCATCTTCATCACACACCACCCTGCTCACCACACACCACCCATGTCATCACACACCACCCATGCTCATCACACACCACCCATGCTCAATCACACCACCCAAAGTCATCACACACCACCCATGCTCACCACACACCACCCATGCTCATCACACACCACCCATGCTCATCACACACCACCCATGCTCATCACACACCACCCATGCTCACCACACACCACCCATGCTATCACACACCACCCTTTCTCATCACACACCACCATGGTCATCAAAAACCACCCATGCTCATTTCCCCACCACCCATACCATCACACACCACCATGCTCATCACACACCACCCATGCTCATCACACACCACCCATGCTCATCCCCAAAAACCACCCATGCTCATCACACACCACCCATGCTCATCACACACCACCCATGCTCATCACACACCACCCATGCTCATCACACACCACCCATGCTCATCACACACCACCCATGCTCATCACACACCACCCCTGCTCATCACACACCACCATGCTCCCACACACCACCCCTGTCATCACACACCACCATGCTCATCACACACCACCCATTGCTCATCACACCACCCATGCTCATCACACATCACCATTTTCACCACACACCACCCATGCTCATCACACACCACCCATGCTCATCACACACCACCCATGCTCACCACACACCACCCATGCTCATCACACACCACCCATGCTCATCACACACCACCCATGCTCATCACACACCACCCATGCTCATCACACACCACCATGCTCACCACACACCACCCATGCTCACCACACACCACCAAAGCTCACCACAAAACCACCCATGCTCATCACACACCACCCATGCTCATCCCCACACCCCCCATGCTCATCACACCCCACCCATGCTCATCACACCCCCATCCATGATCACCACACACCACCATGCTCATCACCCCACCACCCATGCTATCACACACCACCCATGCTCATCACACACCACCCATGCTCATCAACACCACCCATGCTCACCACACACCCCCCATGCTCATCACACCCCACCATGCTATCACACACCACCCATGCTCATCACACACCACCCATTTTCATCACACACCACCCTTGTTTACACACACCACCCCTGCTCATCACAAAAACCCCCATGCTCATCACACACCACCCATGCTCATCACACACCACCCATGCTCATCACACACCACCCATGTCACCACACCCCCACCCTGCTCACCACACACCAAACCCCCTGCTCACCACACACCACCCATGCTCAAACCCCACACAACCCATGTCATCACACCCCCTTTTGCTCATCACACACCACCCTTTCTCATCACACACCACCCATGCTATCACACACCACCCAATGCTCATCACACACCACCCATGCTCATCACACACCATCCATGATCACCACACACCACCCATGCTCATACACACCACCCCTGCTCACCACACACCACCCATGCTCATCACACACCACCCATTTCACCACACACCACCATTTTCTCATCACACACCACCCATGCTCACACACACCCCACCATGCTCATCACACACCACCATGCTCTCACACACCATCCATGATCACCACACACCACATGCTCACCACACCCACCCAAAGTCACCACACACACCCATGCCCCATCACACACCACCCATGCTCACCACACACCACCATGCTCACCACACCCACCCATGTCACCACACACCACCATGCTCAACCACACACCACCCCTGCTCACCACACACCACCCATGCTCACCACACACCACCCATACTCATCACACACCCCATGCTCACCACACACCACCCATGCTCAACACACACCACCCATGCTCACCACACACCACCCATGCTCACACACACCACCCATGCTCCCACACACCACCATGCTCACCCACACCACCCCATTTTCTCACCCACACCCACCCATGCTCATCACACCCCCATGTCACCACACACAACCCATGCTCACCACACACCACCCAGTCACCACCCCACCACCCATCTCATCACCCCACCAACCCAGCTCATCACACACCACCCCCTGCTCACCACACACCAACCATGCTCTCACACACCACCCATGCTCATCACACACCCACCCATGTCATCACCAACCCACCACCACACCCTGCTCATCAACACCACATGTCATCTCACACCACCCATTGCTCATCACACACCACCCATGCTCATCACACACCACCCATGCTCATCACCCCACCACCCATGGTCATCACACACCCACTCACCCCACCACCATGCTCATCACACACCACCCATCTCACCCCACCCACCCATGCTCATACAACAAAATGCTATCACACACCACCCATGCTCACCCCACACCACCCTGCTCATCACACACCACCCATGTCACCCCACACCACCCATGCTCATCACACACCACCATGCTCATCACACCCACCCATGTCACCACACACCACCCATGCTCATCACACACCACCCTGCTCCACCCCACACCACCCATGCTCATTTACACACCCACCCATGCTCACACACAACCACCCATGCTCACACACACCACCCATGCTCATCACACACACCCATGCTCCCCACACACCACCATGCTCATCACACACCACCCATGCTCATCACACACCACCCATGCTCATCACACACCACCATACACCACTACACTCACACCCTCTCTGCTGTCTTTCTATGAATTCAGTGTAAATTCTTTGCCAGAGCTGTGTATCCAAGTGTCTGAGGTCACTTGAAGCCACGTGGATCACGAAGCCTTGTGGGTTACCAAGTCAAATGTCCAAAGCCACATGCTGTTGTCTGCTGCCTTACATCACCTCGCGACATCACTCCAGGACATTGCCTGACGTCACCTTGCGATGTTACTCCAGGATGTCTGCCCGACATCACCCAAAACGTCTGCTTGATGTCACCTTGCAACGTCACTCCAGGACGTCACCCAGGTCATCTGACCGACGTCACCATGCTGCCTGACGTCACTGTTGCCCAACGTCACCACATGAAAGAGGGACGGAGTAGCCCTTGTTGACTGAGTGACGTTGGCTGCCAGAGTGAAACAGAGGAAGTGTGGTGAGAGCTGAGCTTGGTAGGCCTATGCCACTAGATGTCAGCACCATAGTGCCAGGAAATATGAACCCAACAGGGGGCGCATATACACACACGGGGCCAGGAGCTGTGACTCGACCCCTGCAATCACAACTAGGTGAGTATACAATAGTACACACACAAACACACACACACACACAGTTCGATGGTCGTCACTGATAAATTGTAACATGACTTGGCTTATTCCCTTTCCCCTCTCTATTTCTCTTGCCCCCCCTGCCCTTCCTCCCCCTCTCTTGCCCTTCCCCTGAAGCACACCCTTCTTTCCTCTCTTGCCCATTTCGCTTCTTCGCCCCCTCAGTACCCTCCCTCCCCACCATCTCTTACCCATGAAACAACGGGTCCACCTCCCCTCCCCTAACCTTTACACTTCCACCCCAAACCCCCCTCGCCCCCACAAAATAACCCTCCCCCATTCTACCCGCAATTGGAGGGGAGAGGGAAGGGGTGGGGGAGACTAGCATCAAGTAGTCGCCCCATAAAACAGGACTCAGTAGCGGCTACATAAACGTGATTTGTATCCTCCCCCCTCCCCCTACCTCTCTGTTTCCCCCTCCCTCCCTCCCTCTCCCTCAGTCTTCCATTCTTCACATTCATCTCCCCTCCTCCTAACTTGTACTCTTATAGGCGATATGAACACGCTATAGAGGTTCTTAGAGGGAAGGAGTAGGAGTGGTGGGAGGTGTAGTGGTGGGAGGTGTAGTGGTGGGAGGTGTAGTGGTGGGAGGTGTAGTGGTGGGAGGTGTAGTGGTGGGAGGTGTAGTGGTGGGAGGTGTAGTGGTGGGAGGTGTAGTGGTGGGAGGTGTAGTGGTGGGAGGTGTAGTTGGTGGGGTGTAGTGGTGGGAGGTGTAGTGGTGGGAGGTGTAGTGGGGAGGGAGGTGTGTGGGAGGGAGGTGTAGTGGTGGGAGGTTGTAGTGGTGGGAGGTGTAGTGGTGGGAGGTTGTTTGTTAGTGGTGGGAGGTGTACTGGTGGGAGGTGTACTGGTGGGAGGTGTAGTGGTGGGAGGTGTAGTGGTGGAGGGTGTAGTGGTGGGAGGTGTACTGGTGGGAGGTGTAGTGGTGGGAGGTGTAGTGGTGGGAGTGTGTAGTGGTGAGATGTGTAGTGGTGGGAGGTGTAGTGGGAGGGAGGTGTAGTGGTGGGAGGTGTAGTGGTGGGAGGTGTAGTGGTGGGAGGTGTACTGGTGGGAGGTGTACTGGTGGGAGGTGTAGTGGTGGGAGGTGTTGTGGTGGGAGGTGTAGTGGTGGGAGGTGTAGTGGTGGGAGGTTGTAGTGGTGGGAGGTGTAGTGGTGGGAGGTTTAGTGGTGGGAGGTTTAGTGGTGGGAGGTGTAGTGGTGGGGGTTGTAGTGGTGTGAGGTGTAGTCGTGGGAGGTGTAGTGGGAGGGAGGTGTAGTGGGAGGGAGGTGTGGTCTACCTGGAGGTTATTCCGGGGATCTACGCCCCCGCGGCCCGATCCACGACCAGGCCTCGCGGTGGATCAGGGCCTGATCAACCAGGCTGTTACTGCTGGCCGCACGTAGTCCAACGTACGAACCAAAGCCCGGCTGATCCGGCACTGACTTTAGGTATCTGTCCAGCTCTCTCTTGAAGGCAGCCAGGGGCCTATTGGTAATTCCCCTAATGTTTGATGGGAGGCTGTTGAACAGTCTTGGGCCCCGGACACTTATGGTGCTTTCTTAGTGTACCAATGGCGCCCCTACTTTTAATTGAGGGTATTTTGCATCGCCTGCCCAGTCTTTTACTTTCGTAGGGAGTGATTTCTGTGTGCAGATTCGGAGGTGGGAGGTGTAGTGAGAGGGAGGTGGTGTGATGGGAGGTGTAGTGGGAGGGAGGTGGTGTGGAAGGAGGGAGGTGGTGGGTGTGGTAGGAGGGAGGTGGTGTGGTAGGGGGAGGTGGTGTGGGTAGGGGGGAGGTGGTTTGGTGGGAGGTGGTGGGTAGGAGGGAGGTGGTGTAGTGAGGGGGGGTGTAGTGGGAAGGGTGTGTTGTGGGGGGGGGGGTGGTTTTGGGGGGGGAGGTAGGGGGGTGGGTTTGGGGGAGGGAGGTTTTGGTGGGGGGAGGTATGTGAGGGGAATGGGTGTGTGGTGGGAAAGGGAGGATAGTGTGGTGGGAGGGCAGGATACATAGTTTGATTTGGGGGGCAGGATTACATAGTATGATGGGGGGCAGGATACATACTGTGGTGGGAGGGCAGGATACATAATGTGGTGGGAGGGCAGGATACATAATGTGATGGGAAGGCAGGATGCATAGTGTGGTGGGAGGGCAGGATACATAGTGTGGTGGGAGGCAGGATACATAGTGATGGGAGGGCAGGATACATAGTGTGACGGGAGGGCAGGATACATAGTATGATGGGAGGGCAGGATACATAGTGTGATGGGAAGGCAATATAGTGATGGGAGGGCAGGATACATAGTGTGATGGGAGGGCAGGATACATAGTGAGGTGGGAGGTCAGGATAGTGTGATGGAAGGGTAGGATATATAGTGATGGGAGAGCAGGATACATAGTGATGGGAGGGCAGAATAGTGTGGTGGGAGGGCAGGATACATGTGGGAGGGCAGGATACATAGTGTGATGGGAGGGCCGGATACATAGTGTGATGGGAGGGCAGGATACATAGTATGATGGGAGGGCAGAATACATATTGAGGATGGGAGGGTAGGATACATAGTGATGGGAAAGCAGGATACATAGTGTGATGGGAGGGCAGGATACAGTGTGATGGGAAAGCAGGATACATAGTGTGATGGGAAAGCAGGATACATAGTGTGGTGGGAAGGCAGGATACATAGTGTGACGGGAGGGAAGGATACATAGTATGATGGGAGGGCAGGATACATAGTGCGATGGGAGGGCTGGATACATAGTGTGACGGGAGGGAAGGATATATAGTATGAGGGGAGGGCAGGATACATAGTGGTGGGAGAGCAGGATACATAGTGTGACGGGAGGGAACGATACATAGTATGATGGGAGGGCAGGATACATAGTGTGGTGGGAGGGCAGGATAGTGTGACGGGGGGCAGGATACGTAGTTGATGGGAAGCAAGATAGTGAGGAGGGCAGGATACATAGTGTGGTGGGAGGTCAGGATAGTGTGATGGAAGGGTAGGATATATAGTGTGATGGGAGAGCAGGATACATAGTGATGGGAGGGCAGAATAGTGTGTTGGGAGGGCAGGATACATGTGGGAGGGCAGGATAGTGATGGGAGGGCAGGATACATAGTGTGATGGGAGGGCCGGATACATAGTGTGATGAGAGGGCAGGATACATAGTATGATGGGAGGGCAGGATACATAGTGATGGGAAAGCAGGATACATAGTGATGGGAGTGCAGGATACGTAGTGTGGTGGGAGGGCAGGATAAATAGTGTGATGGGATGGCAGGATATATAGTGTGACGGGAGGGTAGGATAGTGGTGGGAGGGTCAGGATACATAGTGGTGGGGAGGGCAGGATACATAGTGTGTGGAGGGCAGGATACGTAGTGTGGTGGGAGGGCAGGATAATAGTGTGTGGGATGGCAGGATATATAGTGTGATGGGAGGGTAGGATATATAGTGTGGTGGGAGGGCAGGATACATAGTGGTGGGAGGGCAGGATACATAGTGTGGTGGGAGGGCAGGATACATAGTGTGGTGGGAGGGCAGGATACATAGTGTGGTGGGAGAGCAGGAAAATTATAGTGTGATGGGAGGGTAGGTTATATAGTGTGGTGGGAGGGAGGATAATAGTGTGGTGGGAGGGTTAGGATAGTGTGGCGGGAGGGTAGGATACAAAGTGTGGTGGGAGGGCAGGATACATAGTGTGATGGGAGGGCAGGATACACAGTGTGATGGGAGGGTAGGATACATAGTGTGATGGGAGGGCATGATACATAATGTGGTGGGAGGGCAAGATATATAGTGTGATGGGAGGGTAGGATACAGTGTGATGGGAGGGCAGGATACATAGTGTGATGGGAAATCAGGATACATACTGTGGTGGGAGGGCAGGATAGTGTGATGGGAGGGCAGGATACATAGTGTGGTGGGAGGGCAGGATACATAGTGTGGTGGGAGGGCAGGATACATAGTGTGATGGGAGGGTACAATAGTGTGATGGGGAGGGTAGGATAATAGTGTAAATGGGAGTGGAGGATATTAGTGTGATGGGAGGGCGGATACAGTGTGGTGGGAGGGCAGGATCAGTGTGGTGGGAGGGCAGGATAAAAGTGTGGTGGGGGGCAGAATAGTGTGGGGGGGAGGGCGGGATACACAGTGGGGTTGGAGGGCAGGTACTAGTGTGGTGGGGGGCAAATACATGTGTGGTGGGGAGGGCAGGCCCATAACTTGTATCAATGCATCTGCTAGAAAAATGACGGGATGGATAATGAGAACCTTAAAAAAACTAGGGGGGCCCAAACCCCCTGATGACACTCTTCAGGCCCTTGTTTATCTGGGCTGGAATATTGCTGCACATAAAGACCTTTAAAAGGCGGGTAAAATTGCCGCCCAGAAAATGACAGGAAAACTTTCCGGCGCGCTAAGGAGATAAAAACCTCATTTTTGGGAGCGCTTGAGGTTTTAAAACCGTTTTCCCCTGGAAGCAGGAGGGAAGAAAAATGATTATTACACCTGAAAAATCCTAAGGGACTAGTACCGAATTGCACACGAAAATCACTCAAGAAAGCAAAAGATTTTGGCAACGTGCACCATCTCCCCAATAAAAAGCAGAGGTGTCACTAGCACTTTAAGAGACCTACATAATGTCGGGGGCCCCGGGAACTTTCAACTGCCCCCCAGCACACATAAGGGGGGATTACCCAGACCCCGGGCAGTTTTCAAGCTGGCATGGAAAAGCCCCTAAGTCAGTTCCTGATCAGGGGCTGGGCTCGTACTTTGGGTTTGGTGCACCCAGCAGCAACACCCTGATTGATCAGGTTTATCCACCAGAAGGCCTGGTCACGACGGGCCGGGGGGGCGTTGCCCCCGGAACTTTTCCCCGGTAAAATAGTTGGGGGGAGGGCGGTTAATAGTGTGGTGGGAGGGGAAGTGGGGTGGGGGGGCAGGTACATAGTGTGGTGGGAGGGCAAAAACATGTGGGTGGGGGGAGATACATAGTGTGGTGGGGGGGGCGGATCATTGTGTGGGGGGAGGGGGCGGATACAAGTGGGGTGGGGGGCGGATAATGTGTGGTGGGAGGCGGGATAATAGTGGGGGAGGGAGGTTTACATAGTGTGGGAGGGAGGTAATTTAGTGTGGTGGGAGGGGGATACATAGTGTGGGGGGGGCGGATAATAGTGGGTGGGAGGGCAGGAAATATGTGGAGAAAGACAAAATTTGTTCCCCGTAGCAAGTTAACTACCATGTACAACTTATGGATTCTCTCCAATACCCTTCCAGGGAACATCCCAAAGTGCTTGGCCCTTCCCCAGAAAGAACACTGCCAAGTGCTCGACCCCTTCCGAAAAACACTGCCAAGTGCTCGAGCCCCTTCCAGAGAGAACATGCCAAGTGCTCTGAGCCTTCCCCGAGAGAAATCCCAAGTCTCGGTCCTTCCAAAGAACCTCCCAAGTGCTTGGCCCTTCCAGAGAGAACATGCCAAGTGCCTGAGTTTTTCCAGAGAGAACACTGAAAAGTGCTCTGAGTCCCCCAGGAAACACTGCCAAGTGCTTTGAGCCCTTCCCAGAGGAACACTCCCAAGGCTCTGGTCCTTCCCATAATCAAGACGCAGAAAAGTGAATGAACATTACCATCCTTTTGTCATTTCTTTATTTTGAAAGTTCTCATTACCTTGCTTTTTTATTTTAAAAAGTTCCATTATCCTTGCTTTTTTTTTAAAAATTTTCTTATTTATCCTTGCTTCTTTTTTTTGAAAGTTTATTATCTATCCTTGTTCTCTTATTTTGAAAGTTCTCATTATCTATCTTGCTTTTTATTTTAAAGTTTCATTATTACCCCTTGCTTCTCTTTTTTTTAAAGTTCTCATTATTACCCTTTGTTCTCTTATTTTGAAAGTTTCATGATCTACCTTGCTTCTATTATTTTGAAAGTTCTCATGTCTATCCTTGCTTTATTATTTTAAAGTTCTCATTATCTACCCTTGCTTCTCTTATTTTAAAAGTTCTATTATTATCCTTGCTTCTCTTATTTTGAAGTTTATTATCTATCTTGCTTCCTTTTTTTAAAGTTCTCTTTATCTACCCTTTGTTCTCTTTTTTTGAAATTCTCATTATCTATCCTTGCTTCTCTTATTTGAAAGTTCTCATATTACCCTTGTTTCTTATTTTGAAAGTTCCATTACTATCCTTGCTTCTTTTTTTTGAAAGTTCTCATTTCTATCCTTGTTCTTTATTTTGAAAGTTTCATTTTCTATTCTTACTTCATTATTTTGAAAGTTCTCATTATCTACCTTTTTCTTTTTTTTGAAAGTTCTCATTATTACCCTTGTTTCTCTTATTTTGAAAGTTTCATTATCTATCCTTGCTTTTTTTATTTTGAAAGTTCCATTACCTTGTTTCTCGTTTTAAAAATTTCTCATTATCCTTTTCATTTTTTTGGTCTTCGTGACTTGATTCTTTTCGTTTTCCAAATGACAGATACTTTTTAAAAAAATATTTTGTTTACCGTCAAAATATTTTTTTTGAAATTGTATATGTTCTGACTATGGTGTGATGTTCTGTATAGGTATGTCTGTGTTCTGATATATGGTGTGGCTGTTTGTGGTTTTGTTGGTCGTTCTGGTACATGGTGAGGTGTTCTGATACATGGTGTGAGGTGTTTGATACATGGGTGAGTTGTTTTCTGATCATGGTGTGAGTTGTTTGATACATGGTTTGAGGTGTTCTGATACAGGGTGTTTTCCCGATACTGGGTGAGTGTTTTGGGGGATAAGGGTGTGAGTGTGTTCTGATACAGGGTGTGAGTGTGTTCTGATACATGGTGTGGTGTGTTTGAACTGGTTGATGTGTTTGTACATGGTGTGACTGTGTTCTGATACATGGTGTGACTGTGTTCTGATACATGGTGTGACTGTGTTCTGATACATGGTGTGACTGTGTTCTGATACATGGTGTGACTGTGTTCTGATACATGGTGTGACTGTGTTCTGATACATGGTGTGACTGTGTTTCGTTTACATGGTGTGACTGTGTTTGATACATGGTGTGCTGTTTTCTGATACAGGTGTGATGTGTTCTGATACTGGTGTGACTTTTTACATGGTGGTACTTGTTCTGATACATGGTGTGACTGTGTTTGATACATGGTGTGACTGTGTTTGATACAGGGGTTGACTGTGTCTGATAAGGGTGTGCTGTGTTTGATACATGGTTGACTGTGTTTGATACTGGTGTGACTGTGTTCGATCAGGGTGTGACTGTTTTCTGATACGGGTGTGACTGTGTTCTGATACATGGTGTGACGTGTTCTGATAATGGTGTGACGTGTTCCTGATACTGGTTGACGTTTTTCTGTTTCAGGTGTGATGTGTTCTGTACATGGGTGACTGTGTTCTGATAATGGTGTGACGTTTTCTGATCATGGTGTGCGGTTTGTCATGGTGTGACGGGTTTTGTTACATGGTTGACTGTGTTTGATACGGGGTGGACTGTGTTTGTACATGGTGGGGGACTGTGTTTGATACGGGTGTGATGTGTTTGATACATGGTTGACTGTGTTTGATACATGTGGACTGTTTGATACATGGTGTGATGTGTTTGATACAGGTGTGAGTGTTCTGAAATGGTGTGACTTTTGTTTGATAATGGTGGACTGTGTTCGATACATGGTGTGATGTTTTGATACATGGTGTGATGTTTCTGATACTGGTGTGATGTGTTCTGATACAGGGTGTGACTGTGTTCTGATACTGGTGTGACTGTGTTCTGATACGGGTGTGTGTTTGATACTTGGTGGACTGGTTTGATACATGGTGTGATGTTTCTGATATAAGATGTGTTTTGCGGGGGGGAAACAATAAGGAAAATAATCACAGTTTCATATCATTAGGGTTTTGGAGCATAATGCTGATAAATTTAAATTTAAAAATCATGGTTGAGCTGCCGTTTTAAAGAAAACTGTCTTTTTTAAAAACAAATGCGAAATTTTGTAAACATTCGCTTCTCCCCTTCCATTTGGTTCGCCAATTTCTGCTGTATCGACAGGATCATCACAATGTAGTCTAAAAATACCCAGGGCCCAAGTCATAATTTGTTAAAAATTTTAGTCATATAACACTTCCGGGGGGATGCTGCTACAAGATGCTGACACTGGGAGATGCACGTCTGGAACAAGCCGTTGAGTGTACATTTGGAAAATGTAGTCTGGAGGGAGTGCTGCATCCCTTCGATATAAATAAATAATGTGACTAAATTTTACTGCTGCAAAAAGGATTTAAGTTCTGGTTAGCAGTAATCTAAAACCAAGACAACAGTGCAAATGTTCTTTAAAAAGCTAAAGAATCCCTTTGGGTTTTTCAAGGAGCATAAAAATAAAGTCCCAGGTTGTTGTTCAATTTATATCTTTGGTTAGGCCTATTTAGTTATGTTCAGGTTTTGGTCACAGTATTTCAAATGAATATAAATACATGAAAAAAAACAAAAAGGAGGTGACAAAGTTTATCCCCTGTTCAGAAAATTTTCCCATGAGGTAGACTGAGGACCTGAATCTGCACTCTCCAGAAAAGGGTAATTAGGGGGGTATGATCGAGGTGTATAAAACAGAAAACAGGAAAAATAAAGGGTTTAAATAGGGTGTTAAAATATCCCCCAAAACAGGGCTCCCCCAATGGTTTTTTGTTTGAAAAAATTCAGATTAGGGGAAATAATAGGGGAAGCATGGTTTGGTAATAGAGTCGTGGATGAGTGGAACAAACTCCCGAGTATCGTCATAGAAGCTAAAACGTTGTGTAATTTTAAAAATAGGTTAGATAAATACATGAGTGGGTGTGGGTGGGTGTGAGTTGGACCTGACTAGTTTGTGCTAGTAAGTGGATGTGACCTGAACCTGCCTAGACTGGGTCACTGGCATAAGCCGGTAGGCGACTTGGCCTCGTATGGGCCAGTAGGCCTGCTGCAGTGTTCCTTTTTTATGTTATGTTCTTAAGATGCTGTACACTGGGAGATGTATGTCTGGAGGGAAGCTGCTGCAAGATGCTGTACACTGGGAGATGAAGACTCCGCCGTTTTCGATTTTGGACCTGCCCTCCGTCCGTCTCTCTCTCTCGTTCTCTTCTATTCTCCCCAATTCTCCTCCCTCCCACCCCGACATCCCTCTCTCTCTCCTCCTCATCACCTATCACCCTCCCTCCTTGCACCTAACCCACTTTCCAACCAAACATTTTTTTCCTCCCGTACTCCCAGTACATTGTTATTTCCCTTTCCTCTTTCCCCTCTGAATCATACCATTCCCTACCCAAATTTATACCTACCTTTACCCTTCTCTCCCTTTCCTTACACACACAACACACACACACACACACACACCAAAACCACACACACCACACACACACACACACACACACAGAGAGAGAGAGAGAGAGAGAGAGAGAGGAGAGAGGGGAGAGAGAGAGAGAGAGAGAGAGTTTTAAAAGAGAGAAGAGGGAAGGAGAAAAGAAGATGGAGAGAGAGAGAGAGAGAGAAGAGAGAGATGAGAGAGGAGAGAAGAATGAAGAGAGAGAAGGGAAAGAGAGAGGAAGGAGAAGGGGGGAAGACGAAAGCGGGAAAGACCTGGGTCGACTTCACATTCTCAAGCTCAATTCAATGATGATATCTCACAATCGCTGATAATTAAACTCTGAATTCAATCAATTTCCGTAATGGCGCGACAGCAGACCAAATACAACCTGGCTTCACCAGCAGACCAAATACAACCTGGCTTCACCCGCACCACAAATACAACCTGGCTTCACCACAGACCAAATACAACTTGCCTTCACCACAGACCAAATTTCACCCTGCCTTCACCAGCAGACCAATACACCCGCTTCCACAGACCAAATACAACCTGGCTTCACCAGCAGACCAAATACAACCTGGCTTCACCAGCAGACCAAATACACCCTGGCTTCACCAGCAGACCAAATACAACTTGGCTTCACCAGCAGACCAAACACAACTTGGTTCACCAGCAGCCCAAAATGCAACTGGCTTCACCAGCAGACCAAATACAACCTGGCTTCACCAGCAGACCAAATACAACCTGGCTTCACCAGCAGACCAAATACAACCTGGCTTCACCAGCAGACCAAATACAACTTGCCTTCACCAGCAGACCAAATACACCCTGGCTTCACCAGCAGACCAAATACAACCTGGCTTCCCCACAGACCAAATAAAACCCTGCTTCACCAGCAGACCAAATACAACTGGCTTCACCAGCAGACCAAATACACCCTGGCTTCACCAGCAGACCAAATACAACTTGGCTTCACCAGCAGACCAAACACAACTTGGCTTCACCAGCAGACCAAATGCAACCTGGCTTCACCAGCAGACCAAATACAACCTGGCTTCACCAGCAGACCAAATACAACCTGGCTTCACCAGCAGACCAAATACAACCTGGCTTCACCAGCAGACCAAATACAACCTGGCTTCACCAGCAGACCAAATACAACCTGGCTTCACCAGCAGACCAAACACAACTTGGCTTCACCAGCAGACCAAATAACAACCTGGCCCTTTTCACCAGCAGACCAAATACAACTTGCCTTCACCAGCAGACCAAATACAACTTGGCTTCACCATCAGACCAAATACAACCTGGCTTCACCAGCAGACCACACACAACCTGGCTTCACCAGCAGACCACACACAACCTGGCTTCACCAGCAGACCACACACAACCTGGCTTCACCAGCAGACCACACACAACCTGACCTCACCAGCAGGCCAAAGCAGCAACCAGCACAGGTGAATCAGCAGACGCAGCCTTCCACACTATCAGCAGACACTATGACACTCCTGACGGGGGTGATACACAGTAACGGACCGTACACATACATATATACAGAGAGGCGATGAACATACTGGAAGGGATTCCCTTATTAACGGGAAGATGAAGTCTGGCTTAACTAAGCCATTATAACACCAGGGAAGACTTCAGCCATAAGTATGGCTCCTTCCTCTTAAAGTGAAGGGAGAGGGGGTTAAATGGGGGTAAAGGGGTAAGGGGGATAAAGGGAGGAAAAAAAGGAGTACCATAATCCAGAGAAGTGGAACTACCCTCCCCCTTCCCATTCTCTGGATGAAACTCTCGGAACAAGAGCGAAACGTCGACCCAACTGATCGCTGATCGAGAAAGGCATGGTTTACCCACCATGGGACCCACCCCCCTCACATCATCCCCTCCCCCTTAGGCGCTGTAATCACCCATGAGGTTTTAGTGTTCTCGTAAGTCAATCATGGGTTATAATAATAATAATAATATAATAATAATAATAATAATAATAATAATAATAATAATAATCTTTCATTGCTGTTATCTACCACCCATAATTTTTTTTCTACTGGTTTAATGTGAAGCTCCATTTTTTTTTCCCCTGATTTAATGTGAACTTATTTTTCTGGTTTAAAGTTCGAATTTTCTGGTTTAGTGTGAATTTAAATTTTCTAGTTTAATAGAGAGTTCACATTTTTTGGTTTAATGTGCAGTTAAATTATCTGGTTTAATAGGAAGCTCAAATTTTCTGGTTTAATAAAAAGTTCAACAGCAAAAAAAGAAATAAAAAATTCTTCACACTTTGTCTGGTTTAACACGAACTTGAAATTTTGGTTTATTGTTAAGGTCACTATTAAAGAATGGAAGTTTTCTTGAACTTCCTGGGTTTAACGTGAAGTTCAATCAATATGACCAGAAATCTGCTCAATTGGATACGGGTTTATTCGGATAAACCGCTTGTCCGGAAATGGTGTGCGAAAGGTTGACGGAGTCGGGATGTATCGATCACTGTCCCAGCAGTGTAAACTCTCCCTCCAAGTCCTCCTCCTCCAGGGTGTAAACTGTAAACTCTCCCTCCTAATCCTGCCTCCTCCTCCAGGATGCAACTCCTACCAGTCCCTATTTACTCCTCTTACGGACTGAGCGTCCGTGGTTCGATCCCTGACATGGGTAAAAGAGCTGGCGATGTTTCCTTACAACTGCTGCCTCTGTTTACCAAAGAAAATCTTTAGAGGAATTGATAGAGAAGATAGTGACAAATTGAATTAAGAGGACCTGTATCTAGGGGACACAGGTGGAAGGAGGGGACACAGGTGGAAGATGGAGACACAGATGAACCATAGTGATGTCAGGAAGCATTTCTTTAGTCTCAGGTTGGTTGAGAAGTGAAATGACTTGGGCGAGAGGCAGTGGCGGAGGCAAAAGTCAGTGACGCCGATCAAAGAAATCTAGAGGGAGGTCGGGGGGTGGCCAGGAGCCAAGTATCGACCCCCACAAACACAACTCGGTGAATACAAACAAACAAACACACACACAAGATCGCGCCTCTCCAAATTAATTAAAGGTGAGAAGGATCGTCAAAGGAGAAGCGATGTTAACGATTCCTAGTGGTGGTTCCTAGCCAGCAAATACTTGCATCAAGCCAGTATTCCCGGCATATGCTTACATTCCCGGTATTCCCAGCTTCACCCGCCAGTACATTCCAGCTACTTACCTAACTAATGACTTGCTCTCCCAACATTCCTCCTCCTCCAGCCATTTCCAAACATTCCTGTTTCTGTAAACAGTTACCATTTCCAACCATTCTTGTTTCTGTAAACAGTTACCATTTCCAACCATTCTTGTTTCTGTAAACAGTTACCATTTCCAACCATTCCTGTTTCTGTAAACAGTTACCATTTCCAACCATTTTTGTTTCTGAAAAACAGTTACCTTTTCCAACCTTTTCGGTTTTGAAAAACAGTTACCTTTTCCCAAACCCTTTCTTGTTTCTGAAAAAACAGTTCCCATTTAAAACCTTTTGTTTTTTTAAAACATTTTCCATTTCCCCCATTCTTGTTTCGGAAAACGTTCCATTTCCAAACCTTTCTTGTTTCTGTAAACTTTTACCATTTCCAAACTTTCCTTTCTGTAAACAGTTACCATTTCAACCTTTCCCTTTTCTGAAAAACAGTTCCCATTTCCCCATTCTTTTTCTGAAACAGTTACCATTTCCAACCATTTTTGTTTCTGAAAAACAGTTACCTTTAAACCATTTTGTTTCTGAAAAAGCTCCCATTCCAAAAAAAAAACCTTCCTTTTTCGTAAACATTACCATTTCCAAGCATTTTGTTTCTGAAAACAGTTCCCATTTCCAACCTTTTTGTTTCTGTAAACAGTTACCATTTCCAAAAACCATTCTTGATTTTTAAAAAACAGTTACCATTTCCCATTCTTTTTCTGTAAACATTTTCCCCTTTTCCCAACCATTCTTGTTTCTGTAAACAGTTCCCTTTTTCCAACCTTTTCCTTTTTCTGTAACAGTTCCATTTCCAACCATTCCTGTTTATGTAAACAGTTACATTTCCCCATTCCTGTTTCTGAAAAACATTTTTTTTACCATTTCCAACCTTCCTTTTTCTGTAAACATTTACCTTTTCCCAAACCATTCCTGTTTCTGAAAAACAGTTACCATTTAAAACCTTTTCTTGTTTTGAAAACAGTTACCTTTTCCAACCATTTTTTTTCTGAAAACAGTTACATTTCCAACCATTCTGCTTCTGTAACAGTTACCTTTGAAACCATTCTTGTTTCTGAAAAACGTTACCATTTCCAACCTTTCCCTTTTCTGAAAACGTTACCATTTCCCAACTTTCTTGTTTCTGTAAAAACAGTTACCTTTCCAACCTTCCCCTGTCCGAAAACTATACTTCGAACATCTCGACTATTGGGCCTTTTCATAAATATTCCCGTGCTGCCTACCCCAGTCTTCCCGTGCTCCCTCCCCCAGTCATTCCGTGCTCCCTACCCAGTCATTCCCGGCCCCTTTCCCCAGTCATTCCCGTGCTCCTACCCAGTTTCCCCGTGCTGCCCCCCCAGTCTTTCCCGTGCTGCCACCCATCATTTTCTGTGTCCCCTACCCCAGTCATTCCCGTGCTGCCTACCCCGTCTTCCCCGTGCTGCCACCTCAGCCTTTCCCGTGCCCCTCCCTCAGCCTTCCCGTGTCCCTCCCCCGTCTTTCCCGTGCTCCCCTACCCGTTTTCCCCGTGCTGCCTACCCCAGTCTTCCCGTGCTGCCTACCCGTCTTTCCCGTGTTTGCCTCCCTCGCCATTCCCGTGCTGCCTACCCAGTCATTCCCGTGTGCCTACCCAGCCATTCCCTGCTGCCTCCCCAGTCTTTCCCCTGTGCTACCAGTCATTCCCGTGTGCCTACCCCAGTCATTCCCGTGCTGCCTCCCCAGTCATTCCCGTGCTGCCACCTCAGCCTTCCGTGTGCCTACCCCAGTCATTCCGTGCTGCCTCCCCCCAGTCATTTTGTGTGCCTACCCAGTCTTCCCGTGCTCCTACCCCAGTCTTTTTCCCGTGCTGCCTCCCCCAAGTCATTCTTGTGCTGCTCCCCCCCAGTCTTCCCCGTGCTGCCTACCCAGTCATTTTGGGGCCCCTACCCATATTCCCGTGTGCCTACCCCAGTCATTCCGGCTGCCTCCCCAGTCATTTTGTGCTGCCCCCCCAGTATTCCCCGTGCCCCTACCCCAGTCTTCCCGTGTGCCTCCCCATCACCCCCGTGTCCCTACCCAGTATTCTTGTGCTCCCTCCCCCAGTCATTCTTGTGTTGCCTACCCCAGTCATTCCCGTGTGCTACCCCAGTCTTTCCCCGTGCTGCCTACCCAGTATTTGTGTCCCTCCCGTATTCCGTGCTGCCTACCCAGTCATTTTTGTGCTGCTACCCCAGTCATTCCCGTGTGCTACCCCAGTCATTTTGTGCTGCCCCCCCAGTCATTCCCGTGTGCCTCCCCGTCATTTTTGTGCTGCCTACCCCAGTCATTCTTGTGCTGCCTCCCCAGTCTTCCCGTGCTGCTCCCCCCAGTCTTCCCCGTGCTCCCTACCCGTCATTTTGTGTTTCCCCTCCCCCAGTTTTCCCCTGTGCCTACCCCAGTCATTTTTGTGCTGCCTCCCCCAGTCTTCCCCCGTGTCCCTACCCCAGTCTTTTGGCTGCCTACCCCAGTCATTTTGTGCTGCCTCCCCCAGTCATTCCGTGCTGCCTCCCCAGTCTTCCCTGTGCCTCCCCCAGTCATTCCCGTGCGCCTACCCGTCATTTTGTGTCCCCTCCCCCAGTCATTCTTGTGCTGCCTACCCGTCTTTCCCCGTGCTCCCTACCCCAGTCATTTTGTGTGCCTACCCCAGTCTTTCCCCGTGCTCCCTCCCCCAGTATTCCGTGTCCCTACCTCAGCCTTTCCCCGTGCTGCCTACCCCAGTCATTTTGTGTGCCTACCCCGTCTTTCCCGTGTCCCCTACCCAGTCATTTTGGGGCCCTCCCCCAGTCTTTCCCCGGATTTTCCCATTTGTGTTGTCACCCAACTTTTTCCAATTTATACAAGTTGCCTGGGGGATTTTTCTTTTTAAGTTATCTCAGTTCAAACACTTTTCCCGAAATTTTCCCCGGAAAAAAGAGATCAGATGAACACACTTATGTCAGGCGCGGGCGCTCGCAAAAACACAACGCGCGCGCGCGCAACCACACACATAAACACAATATACACACCACAACACACCGCCCAACACAACGACACAACAACACACACACACCACACACACACCACAAAAACACCACAAAACCACACCACACACAAAACACACACACCAACACACACACACCACACACCACACACAAAACCCACACCCCAAAACACAAAACCAACCAGGAGTTGTAAATCGCCCCCTGCAACAAAAAAAAGTAAAAATGGTGAGCGCCCCAAGCCCCCCCCCCACACAACACAAAACCCAGGAGTTGTGAATCGGCCTCTGAAACCCAGAATAGGTGCGTAAGAAGATGGTGAACAAAAATTTGAAATAAACAGAAGGAAATAAAATCTGGTTACTACAGAGCACTCAGGAAGAAGACAACTGTGAGGGAATGACCAGGAAGTCTGCACTGTCAAAATTTTTTTTTGGGAGGCATTCTCAGCGTAATCAGGAACACTGCCAGTCAGAGAGGGAGAGTGCACCATAGAGTTGTGGACACAATACAAAAAACGGGAGGAGAGGTGAAGAAACTATCCAGCGAGACAGATACCTCGAAGACAATGGGTTCCGAGAGAAGCTGAAGAACCGTGTGAAGCACTTGTAGCAACCTTGAACAAATCACTGGAAACAGCACAGTTGACAGGTGTCTGGAAAACAGACTGAAGTTTCAGTATTTAAAAAAGAAACTGGCAGCATTAAAGTGAAGGTCAGTCTCATCACTGACATGTATAGTACGTAAGGTTATGGAGTGGGGCACCTGGGAGGGAGTGAACTCATAAATAACCAGCAAGGATGGTTTTAGAGACAGCAAATCATGTCTCACAAATCTGCTAGAGTTCTACGACAAGGTTATGAAAATTAGGAAGAGAGGGGGATGAGTGGACTGTATAATTTTGAAGTGTAAGAAGGAGTCTGATACAGTACCTCACAAGATACTGATACAAAAGGTAGACGAGAGGCAGGAATAGCAAAGAAAGTACTAAGTGGATCAAGAAATACTTAACAGGAAGGAAACAAGGAGTTACTGTCCGGGAGGCGTCTGAATGTACGAGTATAATGAGTGGGGGTTCCACAAGGGCCAGTACTTGGACCAGTACTGTTTCCGGCGTATGTAAACAACACGATACAAAAAAAAAAGTCGAGTCCCTTTTTGCAAGTGACGTAAAACTTATGAGAATACAAACAAAAGCAGACTAGGAAACACTTCAAATGGATCTGGATCAGCTGCAGGACTGGTCTGAAAGTGGCTAATGGAATTTAACCCCAGCAAATGTAAAAATTATAAATGGGTAAGGACAGAGAAGACCGGAAACATTGTAAGGACTCGTGGAGACAAGAGCTGCACAATTGCCTGAAAGAGAAAGACCTCGAGTTGAGCACTGCTATGAGCATTTCACCTGAGGTACACCTCAACTGGATAACAGCCGCAGCAAACACGAGACTGACAAATTTAATAATGGCATTAACAAGGAAACATTCACGACTTTATTCACGGCGTACGTGAGACCCATCCTGGAGTATGCTGTATGGAACCCACATATCGAAAAAGCAATTCAAGAAGCAGGAAAAAGTACAGAGGCTTGCTACAACGCTAGCACCAGAACTGATGGGTGAGTTATGAGGTACTAGTGTGAACTTGATGACACTAGAAGACAGAAGGACCAGTGCTGACAGGATTACATATAAAATACTGCCAGGAATTGACAGGGAGGACAGAGAGTGTCTGAGAGGCGGGTCTCAGGTACACGAGGGTACATGAATCATAGGGATGTTAGGAAATATTTCTTCAACCTCAAAGTGGTGAGGAAGTGGAATGGCCTAGACAGCAAAAAGATAGAGGTATGACAGCGCTCATGCGGGCCATAGAGAGAGAGAGAGAGAGAGAGAGAGAGAGGAGAGAGAGGGGATGAGATGAGAGAGAAAAATGAGGAGGGGAGAGAGAGAGAGAGGAGAGAGAGAGAGAGAGAGAGAGGGGTGTGTGTCCAGCAGCGGCAGTAGTCTCGACCCCTTCAACCAAACATAGGTAAGTGCAAATGGATGAACACACACACACAAACACGCACAACCACACAAACACACCACAACACACACACAAACCCCAAACACAAGACACCCCACACACACCACACACACAAACAACACAAAACACACACACAAACACAACGCGTACACGCGCGCGCACAAAACCACAACACAACACATACACACACACAAAAACATACACCCACACACACACACACACACCACACACACCACAAAACGCATACACACACAAAAAAGAGTGGTGGAACACTAAAAAGGGAAATGATCTCCCAACAGCAGCCAATATGGTTTCAGGGACGGGAAATCCTGTTTTCACAACCTACTGGAGTTCTATGACGGGTAAACAGCAGTAAGACAAGGGAGGGGTGGGTGGACTGCATTTCTTGGACTGCAAGAAGGCTTTTTTAAAACAGTTCCAGACAAGAGATTAGTGTAAAAACTGGAGGACCAAGCAGGGATAAACAGGGAAGGCACTAAAAATGGATCAGGGAATATTTGTCAGGAAGACAGCAAACGAGGGCATGGTACGTGCCGAGGTGTCAGAGTGGGCACCTGTGACCTGCGGGTTCCAATAGGGGTCTGTCCTAGGACAGTTGCTGTTCTGGTATTTTTGTACGGACATGACGAAGGAAAGACTCCGAACAGGTTACAGTGTCCCTGTTTGCGATGACGTGAGTGATGAGGAAGAATTCATTCGTATCGATGACCAGGCAGAAACTACAAAAGGGATATGACAGGCTGCAGACTGGTCCCAAGCAACTGGCACCTGGGAGATTCACCCCACCAAGGCAAAAGTCATGAACAATGGTAAAAGGGCAAAGACGCAGACGGGAGTAAGTTGTGTAGGGGGGGCAGAGACTACAAACCTCACTCAAGGAAAAGGGATCTTGGGGTGAGTATAACCCAGGCACATCTCCTGAGGCGCACATCAACCAAATAACTGCTGCAGCATATGGGCGCTAGCAACCTAGAAACAGCATTCCGACTTCTTAATAAGTGAATAGTTCAGGAACATGTACACCGTGACGTTAGGGCCATATTGAGTTATGCGGCAACCAGTTTGGAACCCACACTAGCCAAGACGAAAAGCAACTAGAGAAAGAGCAAAGGTTTGCAACAAGTAGTTCAGAGCTAAGAGGTATGTCCTACAAGGAAGAGGTTAAGGAAATCGCCTGGACGGACATGGAGGACAGGAGAGATAAGGGGGGACATGATAACGACATACAAAAATATGAGAGGAGAAGTGAAGTGTGTGTCCAGCAGCGGCCAGTAGTTCGACTTCAACCACACATAGGTAAAGTGGCCAAATGGATGAACACAAACACACAAACAACGAAAACAACACACACAAACCACACACATACAAGGATGGACAAAAGACAGGATGTTCCAGAGATTGGACACAGTAAAAGGGGACACAGTTGGCAGTTGAAGAATCACAGATGAATCTCAAGGATGTTAGAAAGTATTTCTTCGGCCTCAGATTAGTCAGGAAGTGGAATAGTTTGGGAAGCAAAAGTAGTGGAGGTAGGATCTTAATAGTTTTAAGCAGATGTATGATAAAGCTCACGGTTCAGTGAGGGTGGATCTAGTAGCGACAGTTGAAGAGGCGGGGCCAGGAGCTTGGAAATCGACCTAGCAACTCAAACTAGAGCGAGGACAACTATGTGAGTACACACAAAACACAAAACACACACAAAAAAAAAACAAAACAAAAAACAACACCAACACAACACACAAACACAACACCAACACACACACAAACAACAACAACACACAACACAACAACACAAAACATAACAAACTCACACAAACACACAACATAATACCACACACAAACACAACACACAATAACCAACAAAAAAAAAACAACAAAATACACAACACACAAACACAACACAACACACACAATAACAAAACACAAACACACACAAAACAAACAAAAACAACAGCAACACAAAAAACAACAAATAAACACACAAACAAACAAACAAAAAAAAACCAATCAACAACACACACAAACAACACCAAACAAAAACACAACAACACACAAACAACAAACAAACACAACACAACAACAAAACACCAACAACACCCCCCCCCCCCCCCCAAAACCAACAAAAAACAACAACACAAACAACCACACAAAAAACAACACACACACAACACCACACACACAACACACACAAACACAAAACACAAACACAAACACAAACACAAAACAACAACAACACAAAAACACAAAACAACAACAACAAACCACATAACAACACAAAAACCCAACCTCACACAACACAAACACACACACCACACACAACACAACAAACAAACAAAACACACACACACATCACAACAACACACAAACAACCCACAAACAAACAAACACACACACAACACAAAAAAACACTAACACAAACAACAACAACCCAACCACAACAAAAAACAAACCACACAAACACACACAAAAAACAAAACAACAACCCAAACAAAACACAAACAACACCAAACAAAACACACAAACAACAACACCAAAACACACACACAAACAAACAAACAACACAACACAACACATACACAACCACACACAAAAACAACAACACAAAAAAAACACACACA
>NC_069420.1:30449299-30484299 GCF_026875155.1 Cherax quadricarinatus
CACCCACACAACACCACCCACAACCCCCCCAACCCACCAACCACAACACCAACACACACACAACACAACAACACCACCCCCCCACCCCCACACACAAACCACACCAACAACAACACACTCACAACACACAACACACACCACCCCCACCACACACCCCCACACACCACACACACAACCACACACACACACAACACACACACCACAACACAACCCAAAACAAACACAACAACCCACAAACACACACACAACAACACAACACACACAACACACTCAACACACACAACACACACACACACCCAAACACACACAAACACACACACAACAACACAACACCCACAACAACAACCACACAACACACAACAACCCACACAAACACAACCACACAAACACCAACACACACACAACACACACAACACAACACAACACCCCACAACCCACCTCCCACAACACCCAACACACCCCCCACACAACACACCACACCCAAACCCAAAATCCCCACAACCCCCAAACCCACACCCACCCACACAACCCCCCCAACAAACAAAACAACAACAACCCACCCCCCCCCCCCCCCCCAAACCCCAACCCACCACCACACACCACAACCCCCCCCACACACACACCACCCACCCACCCACCTACAAACCCACCCACCACAACCACCCACACACACAACACAACACCACACACACACACACACAACACCCACAACCACACACCAACACAACACAACCACAACAACACACACCACAACACACACAAACAACACCCCAACCCCCCACCCCCCCCACAACCCAACACAACACACCCCACCACACCCCCCCCCCCAACCACCCCCCCCCCCCCCCACACCAAACCAACACACACACACCCACCACACCACACACCCACACCACCACACAACCCAACCCCCCCCCCCCCCACCACCCCCACCCCCCCCCCACAACACACCCCACACACCACCACACAACCACACCCAACCCCCCCCCCCCCCACCCACACCTACACCCCACACCCCAACACACCACACAAACAAACACAAACACCACAACACACAAACACACACACAACACACACACAACACACACACAAACACACACAAAACACACACAACAAACACACACAACACACAACCCCACACCCACACCACAACACAACCAACACAACCCACACACACCACACCCAACACACCCACACACACAACACACCACCCCCCCCCACCACCCACACACCCCCCCACACACCCAACCACACAACCCACAACAACACACCAACACCACACAACCACACACAAAACACACACAAACACCACAACCACACACACAAACATACACAACACACCACAACATACACACACACACACAACATACACAACACAAACACAACACACACACAACATACACGTCTCAACACACACACAACATAACAAACACAAACACACAACAACACAAAATACACAAAACACACACAACATACACCATACACACACACAACCTACACAACACACACACAACAACACACAAAACACACACAACACACACACAAAATACACAACCACACACACACACACACACAACCACTCACACAACATACACAACACACACACAACATACACAACCACAACACAACACACACACAACATACACAACAACACACAACATACACAAACACTACACACAACACACACAACACACACACAACATACACAACACACACACAAACACACACACAACACACACAACATACACAAACACAACACCAACACACACAACACAACACCAACATACACAACACAATACACATCACACACAACCACACAAATACACAAACACACAAACACAAACAACAACACACACAACACACACACCAAACATACACAACACACACACAACACCACAACAACACACACAACCAACAACAACACACACAACACACAAACAACACACACACAAACACCACACAACACAACAACACCACACACACTCACACACAACACACACACAACACACACAACCACACAACACACACACAACACAACAACACACACACAACACACACACTAAACACACACAAACACAAACAACACAACACAACACACACAACACACACACAACACCACACAACACAACACACCACACCACCACAACACACACTCAAACCACACAACACACCCACAACACACAAACACAACACACACACAAACACTCAACACCCACAACTTTTCACAGGCAGGAGGGAAAAAAAAAAACAATAAAAAATGTGGTTCTCAAGATTTGTTTTGTGTTAAGGGGACAATGACAAGGAAGGTAAATGACTTGCCATTACTTACTCAGTAATGAGAGAGAGAGAGAGAGAGAATGAGAGAGAGAGTGAGTGAGAGACTTAGAGACGACGAGAGAGAGAGGAGTGAGAGAGAGAGAGAGAGAGAGAGAAAGGTTGGTAAGGGTGAGGTAAATATTTCAAAATTTCTCGAGAGCATTTTTAGCGAGCCTCTGCAATGTATGTGTAAGTACCAGTAGTGGTGGTGAATGGTGGTTGTAGCGTGGTGATGGTGGTGGGCAAGGGTGATGGTGGTGGAGGGTGGTGATGGTGGTAGTAGGTGGTGATGGTGGTGGTAGATGGGTGATGGTTGGTGGTAGAACTGGGTGATGGTGGTGGTAGGTGGTGATGGTGGTGGTAGGTGATGGTGGTGCCAGGTGGTGATGGTGGTTGTAGGTGAGTGATGTGGTGGCAGGTGAAGGTTGGTTGGAGGTGGTGATGGTGGGATTGTAGGTGGGGATGGTGGTGGTAGATGGTGATGGTGGTTGTAGATGGTGTGGTGGTGGTAGGTGGTGATCGGTGGTGGCAGGTGGATGGTGTGTGGCAGTGGTGCGTGAATGGTGGTTTGTAGGCTGGTGATGGTGGTGGTAGATGGTGATGGTGTGGGGTAGTGGTGATGGTGGTTGGTAGTGAACGGGGGATGGTGGTGGCAGGTGTGGTGGTGGCAGGTTGATGATGGTGGTTGTACGGTGGTGATGGTGGGGTAGATGGTGATGGGTGGTGGTAGTTGGTGATGGTGGTGGTAGGTGTGTGATGGTGGTGAGAGGTGTGATGGTGGTGGCTAGTTGGTGATGGTGGTGGTAGGTGGTGATGGTGGTGGTAGGTGGTGATGGTGGTGGTTAGATGGTGATGGTGGTGGTAGTGGTGAGGTGGTGGTAGGTGGTTGTGGTGGAGGCAGGTGGTGATGGTGGTGGTAGGTGGTGTGGTGGTGGTAGGGTGGTGATGGTGGTGGTAGATGGTGATGGTGGTGGTAGATGGTGATGGTGGTGGTAGGTGGTGATGGTGGTGGTAGGTGGTGATGGTGGTAGGTGGTGATGGTGGTGTAGGAGGTGATAGGTGGTGGTAGGTGGTGATGGTGGTGTGTAGGTGGGATGGTTGGTGGTAGTGTGGTGATGGTGGTGCGCAGGTCGATGGTTGGTGGCAGGTTGATGGTGGTGGTAGGTGGTGATGGGGGTGGTAGGGTTGGTGATGGGTGGTGGTAGGTGGTTGATGGTGGTGGTATAGGTGGTGATGGTGGTGGTAGGTTGTGATGGTGGTGGTAGGTGGTGATGGTGGTGGGTAGGTGGTGATGGTGGTTGCGTTTGTTTTGGGGTGATGGTGGTGGCTGGTGGTGATGGTAGGTGGCTGGTGCATGGTTCGGTGGTAGGTGGTGATGGTGGTGGTAGATGGTGATGGTGTTGGTAGATGGTGTGGTGGTGGTAGATGGTGATCGGTGGTGGTTTAAGGTGTTGTGGGTGGTAGGCAGGTGGTGATGGTGGGTGGTAGGTGGTTGATGGTGGTGGTAGGTGGTGATGGTGGTGGTAGATGGTGATGGTGGTGGTCAGATGGTGATGGTGGTGGTAGATGGTGAATGATGGTGGTGGGTAGGTGGTGAGGTGGTGGCAAGTTGGTGCATGGTGGTGGTAGGTAGTGATGGTGTGTAGGTGGTGATGGTGCGTGGTAGATGGTGATGGTGTTGGTAGATGGTTGATGGTGGTGTTAGATGTGATGGTGGTGGTAGGTGGTGATGGTGGTGGCAGGTGGTGTTGGTGGTGGTTGGTGGTGTGGTAGGTGGTAGATGGTGACTGGTGGTTGGTAGGATGGTGATGGTGGTGGTAGATGTGATGGTGGTGGTTGGTTGGTGTGGTGGTGGTAGGTGGTGTTGGGTTTTTGGTGGTAGGTGGTTGATGGTGGTGGTAGGTGGTGATGGTGGTTGGTAGGGTGGTTGATGGTGGTGGTGGTGGTGATGGTGGTGGTAGTGGTGATGGTGGGGGCAGGTGATGGTGGTGGCAGGTGATGGTGGTGGTAGGTGATGGTGGTGGTAGGTGGTGATGGTGGTGGTAGGTGGTGATGGTGGTGGTAGGTGGTGATGGGTGGTAGGTGGTGTTGGTGGGGGTATGTGTGTGATGGTGGGTGGCAGGTGGTGATGGTGGTGGCAGGTGATGGTGGTGGCAGGTGTTGGTGGTGGCAGGTGATGGGGTGGTAGGTGGTGATGGTGGTCGGTAGTGGTGTTGGTGGTGGTTGGTCGGTGATGTGGTGGTAGGTGGTGATGGTGGTGGTAGGTGGTGATGGTGGTGGCAGCAGGTGGTGATGGTGTGAGTGGAAAGGTGGTGATGGTGGTGGTAGGTGGTGATGGTAGGTGGTACGATGGTTGATGGTGGTGGTAGATGGGTGATGGTGGTGGTACGGTGGTGATGGTGGGTGGTAGGTGGTGATGGTGGTGGCAGGTGGTGATGGTGGTGGCCAGGTGGATTGATGGTTGGTGGCAGGTGGTTGATGGTGGTGGCTGGTGGTGTATGGTAGGGGGCAGGGTCGTTATGGTGGTGGCAGTGATGGTAGTGTGTTAGGTGGTGAGATGGTGGTGGAAGGTGGTGATGGTGGTGAGGTGGTGATGGTGGTGGCAGGTTGTGGTGACTGGTGATGGTGGTGGCAGGTGATGGTGGCAGGTGGTGGATGGTGGTGGCAGGTGGTGGTGGCAGGTGAGTGATGGTTAGGTGGGCAGGTGATGATGGTGGTGGCAGGTGGTGATGGTTGTGGTGGCCAGGTGTGTTGGTATAGTGGCGGGTGATGGTGGAGGCAGGTGGTGATGGTGTTGCAGGTGGTGATGATTGATGGTGATGGTGGTGGCTGTTGGTGATGGTGGTGGCAGGTGATGGTGGGGGCAGGTGGTGATGAGGTGGGGGCAGGAGGAATGATGGTGGGGGCAGGTGGTGATGGTGGTGGAGGTGGTCGATGGTGGTGCAGGTGGTGATGGTAGTTGGCAGGTGATGGTGGAGCAGGGGTGGGTGATGGTGGTGGCAGGTGGTGTTGATGTGATGGTGGTGGGCAGGTGGTGTATGGTGGTAGGCAGGTGATAGGTGGGGGAGGTGGTGATGGTGGGGGCAGGTGGTGATGGTGGGGGCAGGTTGTGATGGTAGTGGAGGTGGTGATGGTGGTGGCAGGTGGTGATGGTTAGTGGCAGGGGTGATGATGGTGGTTGGCAGGTGGTATTGGAGGGGGAGGTGGTGGATGGTGGGGGGCAGGTGGTGATGGTGGTGGCTGGTGGTGATGGCTGGGGCAGGTGGTGATGGTGTGGGCAGATGGTGATGGTGGGGGCAGATGTTGATGGTGTGGGCAGTGTTATTGGTGGGGGGTGGTGTGGATCGGGGGCAGATGGTGTGGTTTGGGGCAAATGATGTGGGACGGGTGTGGTGGTGGTGTGGGGCCAGGTGGTAATGGCTGGGGGCAGATGGTAAATGGTGGGGGCAGTTTTGGTGATGGTGGGGCAGGTGGTGATGGTGGTAGGAGGTGTTATGGGGGGCAGGTGGTGATGGTGGGTTTGGTGATGTGGTGGGGCAGATGGTAATGGTGGGGCTGATGGCTGGGGGGCAGATGGTATTGGTGGGGGCTGAATGGTCACTGTGGGGCAAGATGGTGATGGTGGGGGCAGATGGTGGTGGTTGGGGGAGGTGGTGATGTGGGGAGGTGGTGATAGGGCAGATGGTGAATGGGTGGGGGCGGTGATGGTGGGGGCAGGTGGTTGATGGTGGGGGCAGGTCGGTGTTGGTGGTGGGGTGGTTGATGGTGGGGGAAGATGGTGATGGTGGGGGGGTGATGGGTGGGGGAAGATGGTGTGGTGGGGGCAGATGGTGACGGTGGGGCACGATGGTGAGGGTGGGGGGACAGGTGTTGATGGTGGGGGCAGATGGTGAGGGTGGGGGCAGGTGGTGATGGTGGGGGCAGCCTGTTGATTGGGGAGGGGTCGGTGATGGTGGGGGCAGATAGTGATGGTGGGGCAGATGGTGACGGTGGGCGCAGAATGGTGAGGGTGGGGGCAGGTGGGGAGGGTGGGGCATGTGGTAGGGTGGGGGCAGAGTGGTGAGGGTGCGGAGGTGGTGGGGTGGGGGGGGCCAGGTGGTGGGGTGGGGGATGTTGGTGGGGTGGGGGCTTGTGGGGTGGGGGGCAGGTGGTTGGGTGGGGGAGGGATGGTGGCTGGTGGCTGGGGTGGGGGGCAGGGTGGTGAGGTGGGGGCAGGTGTTGAGGTGGGCGGCAGGTGGTGAGGGTGGGGGCAGGTGGTGAGGATTCGGGGGTAGGTGTTGAGGGTCGGGGGCAGGTGGTTTGTGGGTGGTGGGGCAGGTGGTGGGAGTGGGGGCCGGTGGTGGGGGTGGGGGCAGGTGGTGAGATGGAACGGTGGTGAGGGTGGGGGCAGGGGGTTTGAAGGTGGGGGGCAGGTGGTGAGGGTGGGGGCAGGTGGTGGGGGGGGGCAGGTGGTGAGGGGGCGGGTGGTTTTGTGGGGGTAGGTGGTGGGGTGGGAGCAGGTGTTGGGGTGGGGGGCAGGTGGGGGGGTGGCAGGGGGTGAGGGGGCAGGTGGTGAGGGGGCATATGGGGTGGGAGCAGGGGGTGGGCAGGTGGTGAGTGAGTGTTGGTGGGGGTAAGCAGGTGGTGAGGGGGCAGGTGGTGAGGGTAAGCAGGTGGTGAGGGGGCAGGTATTGAGGGAGTGCAGGTGGTAAGGGTGGGCAGTTGGTGAAGGGGTAGGTGGTTAGGGGGCAGGTTGTGAGGGTGGGAGGTGGTCAGGGAGGCACTAAAGTGGGGAGTGGTGGGGGGAATAGGTAGTGTGGAATAGGGAGTGGCGTGTGATAGGTAGTGTGGAATAGGGAGTGGCGTGGGAAGGTAGTGGTGTGCGATAGGGAGAGGCGTGGGATAGGTAGTGGCGTGGGATAGGTAGTGGCGTGGGATAGGTAGTGGTATGGGATAGGTAGTGGTGTGGGATAGGTAGTGGTGTGGGATATGGAGTGGCGTAGGGGAGTGAGTTTGTGGGATCGGGAGTGGTGGATCACAGTTACAAAGAATCACACTATCACACTAACAGATTGAGAGGATCACATTAACAGTCAGAGAGGATCACAGTAACATTCAGAGAATATCACACTAACAGTCAGAGAGGATCACACTAACAGTCAGAGAGGATCACACTAAGAGAAAGGATGACATTAGTTAGAAGGGGATCACATCAGAGTGAGTTATCCTGCCAGGCTTGTCCTAAGATAACAGTCATCTTGTGTAGTGATGCACTGGTACAAAGACATATATTGACTCAAAAATGCTTCTTGTCAAATTGAAATCGGACCAGGATTCAACTCCGTCCGTATTGCTTCGTTCAAGAACGCTACGAACGAGGCCACACTCCACACTCCCGAAGACGTGGAGAGAGAGAAAGAGAGAGAGAGAAAGAGAGAGGGGGACGCTGTGTAGTGGAAAGCAAGCGCAATATGGCAGGAATTCGTGCCGTTAAAACATATCTGGCGCGATTCCAAGATTCCTAAGTGAAATTCCAGTTCCTAAAAGTCGTAATGGGAATCATGATAAAATCTAATAACATGTCAGGGAGGGTGGGTCCAGAAGGGCGTAGGTGGAGGCTGCGGGAGGCGGTGCGTTCTCGCCCCTGTGGCAGCAGGGGTTTAAGGGTGAGAACGCCCGGGGTTGTTCCCAGTGTGGGATGGGAATAAACGCCCAAGTGTAGAAGAATATCAAAACTGGGAATTGAGCCTGACGAACGTCGGGCAAAGAAACAAATAAGGTGATACAAAACACAACGGAGGATAAAGCCCTTATCAACCTGGATACTGTTACACTTGTTACTTTATGCTACGTTACTTACGGCTGTTGTTACTTAACGGGTGTTACGTTACTTATGATAACTGGAGGATAACTCGTCACACTGAATACCGTTGCAGACTTATTCTCTGTTACTTAAGCAATTATATCCGACTATCAAACACGACACGACCACCAGACATCATCAAACACGTACCAAACACGTAACAAACACGTACCATACACGTGTGACACGTACGACACAGCCTCCGTCTACGACACAAACAGATTTAACAGGAAATCAGTTTCAGGAAAAAACAAGTTTAACGAGAAAAAAGGTTTAACGAGGAAAAAAGTTTAACGAGAAAAAGGTTTGAGATAAAACAAGGTTTCAAGAGGTTTAACGAGGAAACCACAACTTTAACGAGAAAAAAGGTTTGAGGGAAAAAGTTTAACGGGAAAAAACAACAGGTTTGAAGAGGAAAAAAAACAGGACTAACGAAAAAAAAACAGGCTTAACGAGAGGAAAAAAAACAAAGGTTTAACAAGAAAAAAATGAGGTACGTTTAACGAGAAAAACCAAGTTTAACCGGAAAAACAGGTTTAACGGGAGAAAAAGGTTTTAACGAGAAAAAAAAACAGGTTTAACGAGATAAAAAACTTCAACTACTCAGGTGGGATGGAAGGGGGTGGGGGGGGATGAAAACAGCCGGCAAGACAGCCACGGAACAAATGATGGTGACGTGTTTCTTCTTTTACTCATTCCAGTCATAAGGGGGGAAAGACAATCAAACAAGTCAGGAGTGCCACGAGATCTTACAAGTGTCACGAGATCTTACAAGAGTGTCACGAGATCTTACAAGAGTGTCACGAGATCTTACAAGAATGTCACGAGATCTTACAAGAGTGCCACGAGATCTTACAAGAGTGTCACGAGATCTTATAAGAGTGTCACGAGATCTTACAAGAGTGTCACGAGATCTTACAAGAGTGTCACGAGATCTTACAAGAGTGTCACGAGATCTTACAAGAGTGCCACGAGATCTTACAAGAGTGTCACGAGATCTTACAAGAGTGTCACGAGATCTTACAAGAGTGTCACGAGATCTTACAAGAGTGCCACGAGATCTTACAAGAGTGCCACGAGATCTTACAAGAGTGTCACGAGATCTTACAAGAGTGTCACGAGATCTTACAAGAGTGTCACGAGATCTTACAAGAGTGCCACGAGATCTTACAAGAGTGTCACGAGATCTTACAAGAGTGTCACGAGATCTTACAAGAGTGCCACGAGATCTTACAAGAGTGTCACGAGATCTTACAAGAGTGTCACGAGATCTTACAAGAGTGCCACGAGATCTTACAAGAGTGCCACGAGATCTTACAAGAGTGTCACGAGATCTTACAAGAGTGTCACGAGATCTTACAAGAGTGTCACGAGATCTTACAAGAGTGCCACGAGATCTAACAAGAGTGTCACGAGATCTTACAAGAGTGTCACGAGATCTTACAAGTGTCACGAGATCTTACAAGAGTGTCACGAGATCTTACAAGAGTGCCACGAGATCTTACAAGAGTGTCACGAGATCTTACAAGAGTGTCACGAGATCTTACAAGAGTGTCACGAGATCTTACAAGAGTGTCACGAGAACTTACAAGAGTGTCACGAGATCTTACAAGAGTGTCACGAGATCTTACAAGAGTGTCACGAGATCTTACAAGAGTGTCACGAGATCTTACAAGAGTGTCACGAGATCTTACAAGAGTGCCACAAGATCTTATAAGAGTGCCACAAGATCTTACAAGTGTTCCACAAGATCTTACAAAAGCGCCACAAGATCTTACAAGAGTGCTACAGGATCTTACAACAGTGCCACAGGATCTTACAAGAATGCTACAGGGTCTTACAAGAGTGCTTCAAGATCTTACAAGAGTGCCACAGGATCTTAGGTGCCACAAGATCTTACAAGTGTCATAAGATCTTACAAGAGTGCCACAGGGTCTTACAAGAGTGCCACAAGAACTTACATTCAAGGATCTTACAAGTGACAAAATCTTAAATGAGAGGATAACAAGAACTTTCAAAACGACAGATGCCAGGACAATGACAATACGTTATTTCAAGCGCCTGTTCTCTTTACCGGAATACGGTTGCACTCTAACAGCCACTTTTTAAAGCACGCGAAACTACAGGTATTTACAAAATCGAGAAAACTTTTGCACCTCACATATATTGAAACACCGAGAAGATTTGGGAAGATTAAAAAGCATCAATCTGTAGTCCTTGAGAATAACTGCAATTTAAAATTAAATGTGGGGGGATTAGACCCAAATCTGCACAGTGAAATTATTCCCAGCGAGAGGAAGTGGACTGTCACAGTGCTGAGACTACCTCCAATGACAACCATCAGCCCCATTAGTACATAAGGGAAATTACTAAGAGATTCCATACAGACCCTAACACAGCACCACTAGACCCCACCAGAGCACCATCAGACCCCACCACAGTACCACCAGACCCCACCATAGTACCATCAGACCCCACCACAGTACCACCAGACCCCACCACAGTACCACTAGACCCCACCATAGTACCATCAGACCCCACCACAGTACCACCAGACCCCACCATAGTACCATCAGACCCCACCACAGTACCACCAGACCCCACCACAGTACCACCAGATCCCACCACAGTACCACCAGACCCCACCATAGTACCATCAGACCCCACCACAGTACCACCAGACCCCACAATAGTACCACCAGACCCCACCACAGTACCACCAGATCCCACCACAGTACCACCAGACCCCACCACATTACCACCAGACCCCACCACAGTACCACCAGATCCCACCACAGTACCGCCAGACCCCACCACAGTACCGCCAGACATACCCAACCACAATACCACCAGATCCCACCACAGTACCACCAGATCCCACCACAGTACCACCAGACCCCACCACAGTACCACCAGACCCCACCATAGTACCATCTGACCCCACCACAGCACCGGGGAAGACCGGCTTCAAACTTTACTCATGAGTGTGACAGTGAAGCCGGTACAAGGGCCCCAGCAGTCAGCCTACACACAACAGTACGTCCCTGACTCCATCCTCTCTACAACATACGTCCTCCACCTCACTAGTCATCCCACAAACTTGTATACTTTACAGTAGTTTCTCTAGAAAAAGGAAATCTTTCTTTGGGGTAGTATCTTCAAATACACACACACACACACACCACACACACACACACACACACACACCAAACTGCGGCCAGCCGTGATTAGATCCTGCGACACATTCTCCCGCCTCAAGAGACAGAATAACGTTCACATCGTCTTAACCACTTAACCAGCTATCCTTCCAAGACCATGCACCCAGCAGAGCTAGGCGTTACTCATGATCCGACGACAATCGTGGTAGTGGTAAGCTCAAGGTTAATTTCAACCACCTCCCGTGTGAACACCTAGCTCTGCTGGGTGAATGATTTTTGAAGGATCGCTGGTTAAGTGGTTAAGGCGATGTGAACGTTGTCCTGTCTTTTGAGGCGGAAGAATGTGTCGCAGGATAGAATTTCGGCTGGCCGCAGTTTCATAATATATATATATATATATATATATATATATATATATATATATATATATATATATATATATATATATATATATATATATATATATATATATATATATACACTATATCTAGACACGCAAACACAAGACCTACCAGGTAGGCAGACCACAAGACCAGTTATAAAAGATCATAGAAGACCATTTGTAAGACCATAGAAGGCCATTTACAAGACCATAAAAGACTATTTACATCTTAGAAGACCATAAAAGACAATTAACATGACCATAAGACCATTTTCATGGCCATAAGACCATTTACAAGACCATTTACACACAAAAGCCGGTAAAATAAACCTGACAATAAAACTCTCAGTTTTACTTGTGTAAATAAGAAGTTAATTAAGTATTTCCACCGTAAAAAATAAAAAATAAATTTACACCAAGTTTAATCCTATTACAGTAAATTATTGTTTTACAGTTTACATTAAAAAGTTAAAAGTTCTTCCTCCTCCCACTCCGTCTCTCCGTCCGTCCCTCCGTCTCTCCGTCCGTCCGTCCGTTCCTCCGTCCCTCCGTCTCTCCGTCCGTCCGTCTCTCCGTCCCTCCGTCCGTCCCTCTGTGTGTGTGTGTGTGTGTGTGTGTGTGTGTGTGTGTGTGTGTGTGTGTGTTGTGTGTACTCACCTAGTTGAGGTTGCGGGGGTCGAGTCCGAGCTCCTGGCCCCGCCTCTTCACTGATCGCTACTAGGTCACTCTCCCTGAACCGTGAGCTTTATCATACCTCTGCTTAAAGCTATGTATGGATCCTGCCTCCACTACATCGCTTCCCAAACTATTCCACTTCCTGACTACTCTGTGGCTGAAGAAATACTTCCTAACATCCCTGTGATTCATCTGCGTCTTCAACTTCCAACTGTGTCCCCTTGTTGCTGTGTCCCATCTCTGGAACATCCTGTCTTTGTCCACCTTGTCAATTCCTCTCAGTATTTTGTATGTCGTTATCATGTCCCCCCTATCTCTCCTGTCCTCCAGTGTCGTCAGGTTGATTTCCCTTAACCTCTCCTCGTAGGACATACCTCTCAGCTCTGGGACTAGTCTTGTTGCAAACCTTTGCACTTTCTCTAGTTTCTTTACATGCTTGGCTAGATGTGGGTTCCAAACTGGTGCCGCATACTCCAATATGGGCCTAACGTACACGGTGTACAGGGTCCTGAACGATTCCTTATTAAGATGTCGGAATGCTGTTCTGAGGTTTGCTAGGCGCCCATATGCTGCAGCAGTTATTTGGTTGATGTGCGCTTCAGGAGATGTGCCTGGTGTTATACTCACCCCAAGATCTTTTTCCTTGAATGAGGCTTGTAATCTCTGGCCCCCTAGACTGTACTCCGTCTGTGGTCTTCTTTGCCCTTCCCCAATCTTCATGACTTTGCACTTGGTGGGGTTGAACTCCAGGAGCCAATTGCTGGACCAGGTCTGCAGCCTGTCCAGATCCCTTTGTAGTTCTGCCTGGTCTTCGATCGAATGAATTCTTCTCATCAACTTCACGTCATCTGCAAACAGGGACACTTCGGAGCCTATTCCTTCCGTCATGTCGTTCACAAATACCAGAAACAGCACTGGTCCTAGGACTGACCCCTGTGTGTGTGTGTGTGTGTGTGTGTGTGTGTGTGTGTGTGTGTGTGTGTGTGTGTGTGTGTGTACTCACCTATATGAGGTTGCAGGGGTCGATTCACAGATCCTGGGTCCCGTGTGTCTCTCTGCACCTGGCAGTGAAGATTGCACGATGACGTCTCCAGCTCCTGGGCTGTCTCACGTCACTCTTAACACTGCGCCAAGACATATGCTAACACACACACAAAGGTCGCTCATCCCTCCTACCCTACCCTCCCTCCTACCCAGGTCACCCATCTCTCCCTACCCTCTCACCTACCCAGGTAACCTATCCATCCCTACCCTCCCACCTACCCAGGCCACCCATCACCCCCTACCCTCCCTCCTACCCAGGATACCCATCCCTCCCGACCTTCCCACCTACCCAGGTCTCCCATCTCTCCCTACCCTCTCACCTACACAGGTCACCTATCCATCCCTACCCTCCCACCTACCCAGGTCACCTATCCATCCGTAAATGATAGGATGGATAATGAGAACTTTCAAAACGAGAGATGCCAAGCCCATGATGATCCTTTTCAAATCACTTGTTCTCTCTACGCTGGAATACTGCTGTACATTAACATCTCCATACAAAGCAGGTGAAATCGCAGATCTAGAGAGTGTACAGAGATCCTTTACTGCACGTATAAGTTCTGTCAAGCACCTTAACTACTGGGAACGCTTGGAAGCACTCGACTTGTACTCGTTGGAACGCAGGAGGGAGAGATATATCATAATCTACACTTGGAAAATCTTGGAAGGAATGGTCCCAAATCTGCACACAGAAATCACTCCCTACGAAAGTAAAAGACTGGGCAGGCGATGCAAAATGCCGCCAATAAAAAGTAGGGGCGCCATTGGTACACTAAGAGAAAACACCATAAGTGTCCGGGGCCCAAAACTGTTCAACAGCCTCCCATCAAGCATTAGGGGAATTGCCAATAAACCCCTGGCTGCCTTCAAGAGAGAGCTGGACAGATACCTAAAGTCAGTGCCGGATCAGCCGGGCTGTGGCTCGTACGTTGGACTGCGTGCGGCCAGCAGTAACAGCCTAGTTGATCAGGCCCTGATCCATCGAGAGGCCTGGTCATGGACCGGGCCGCGGGGGCGTTGATCCCCGGAATAACCTCCAGGTAACCTCCAGGTACCCTCCCATCTACACAGGTTACCCATCCCTCCCTACTCTCCCACCTACCCAGGTCACCCATTCCTCCCTACCCTCCCACCTACCCAGGTCACCCATCGCTCCCTACCCTCCCACATACCCAGGTAAGTTACACACACGTTACTGTGTAACATAATTGTAATAACCTAAACTTATGTAACTGTGTCTCAACCAAGTTACTAACACCAGCCTCATCCTCGCCATCCTACACATCCCCCTGCAACCCGCTCTCTATCCTCCAGCTGACTTACATTCCTGAGAGCAGGAGATCAACCTTTCAGTTAGTGGCAGAGTGAGTGTCTAGGTTAGGTTAGGTAAGGTTCGTCATGATACAGGACAAGTGTCTCCTGACGCGGGTCTTAACCAAATGATGACCCGCCGTTGGAGTTTTGGTCATCTGACCGAGGCCTTCCGCTGGCTTACCGATCCACCCCTTTAAAAAAAAAGGGTGATATTTATAACCATTTCTTCTTAAGTGTCTGACACTTGCCAGTGTGTATGCCAGGGTGACGAGCTTCCTCAGGGAGGGAGGGGCCAGAAGAAACGTAGAGAGGGGAGGGAGGGGCCAGAAGAAACGTAGAGAGGGGAGGGAGGGGCCAGAAGAAACGTAGAGAGGGGAGGGAGGGGCCAGAAGAAACGTAGAGAGGGGAGGGAGGGGCCAGAAGAAACGTAGAGAGGGGAGGGAGGGGCCTGAAGAAACGTAGAGAGGGGAGGGAGGGGCCAGAAGAAACGTAGAGAGGGGAGGGAGGGGCCAGAAGAAACGTAGAGAGGGGAGGGAGGGGCCAGAAGAAACGTAGAGAGGGGAGGGAGGGGCCAGAAGAAACGTAAGAGAGGGGAGGGAGGGGCCAGAAGAAACGTAGAGAGGAGAGGGAGGGGCCAGAAGAAACGTAGAGAGGGGAGGGAGGGGCCAGAAGAAACGTAGAGAGGGGAGGGAGGGGCCAGAAGAAACGTAGAAAGGGGAGGGAGGGGCCAGAAGAAACGTAGAGAGGAGAGGGAGGGGCCAGAAGAAACGTAGAGAGGGGAGGGAGGGGCCAGAAGAAACGTAGAGAGGGGAGGGAGGGGCCAGAAGAAACGTAGAGAGGGGAGGGAGGGGCCAGAAGAAACGTAGAGAGGGGAGAGAGGGGCCAGAAGAAACGTAGAGAGGAGCGGGAGGGGCCAGAAGAAACGTAGAGAAAAGAGGGAGGGGCCAGAAGAAACGTAGAGAGGAGAGGGAGGGGCCAGAAGAAACGTAGAGAGGAGCGGGAGGGGCCAGAAGAAACGTAGAGAGGAGAGGGAGGGGCCAGAAGAAACGTAGAGAGGAGAGGGAGGGGCCAGAAGAAACGTAGAGAGGAGAGGGAGGGGCCAGAAGAAACGTAGAGAGGAGAGGGAGGGGCCAGAAGAAACGTAGAGAGGAGAGGAAGGGGCCAGAAGAAACGTAGAGAGGAGAGGGAGGGGCCAGAAGAAACGTAGAGAGGAGAGGGAGGGGCCAGAAAAGTAGAGAGGAGAGAGCCAGAAACTAGAGAGGAGAGGGAAGGGCCAGAAGAAACGTAGAGAGGAGAGGGAAGGGCCAGAAGAAACGTAGAGAGGAGAGGGAAGGGCCAGAAGAAACGTAGAGAGGAGAGGGAGGGGCCAGAAGAAACAGAGAGGGGACGGAGGAAGAACAGCATGTGAAGAACAGGAAGAATAAGAACAGAAAAAAGAATAGTAACAAAAAACAGGAAGAGTAGGAAGAGAGAGAACAGGAAGAGTAAGAATAGAAAAAAAATAATAATATAGATAGAGTCTTATCCTTAATGAATAGTTAAAGTTCATTATAGACGTCAACTAGTGTATTATACATCGTTATAGACGTCAACTAGTGTATTATACATCGTTATAGACGTCAACTAGTGTATTATACATCGTTATAGACGTCAACTAGTGTATTATACATCGTTATAGACGTCAACTAGTGTATTATACATCGTTATAGATGTCAACTAGTGTATTATACATCGTTATAGATGTCAACTAGTGTATTATACATCGTTATAGATGTCAACTAGTGTATTATACATCGTTATAGATGTCAACTAGTGTATTATACATCGTTATAGATGTCAACTAGTGTATTATACATCGTTATAGATATCAACTAGTGTATTATACATCGTTATAGATGTCAACTAGTGTATTATACATCGTTATAGATGTCAACTAGTGTATTATACATCGTTATAGATGTCAACTAGTGTATTATACATCGTTATAGATGTCAACTAGTGTATTATACATCGTTATAGAGTCAACTAGTGTATTATACATCGTTATAGAGTCAACTAGTGTATTATACATCGTTATAGATGTCAACTAGTGTATTATACATCGTTATAGATGTCAACTAGTGTATTATACATCGTTATAGACGTCAACTAGTGTATTATATATCGTTATAGACGTCAACTAGTGTATTATACATCGTTATAGACGTCAACTAATGTATTATACATCGTTATAGACGTCAACTAGTGTATTATAATCGTTAAGACGTCAACTAGTGTATATAATCATTAACGTCAATAGTATTTACATCGTTATAGACGTCAACTAATGTATTATATATCGTTATAGACATCAGCTAGTGTATTATACATCGTTGCAGACGTCAACTAGTGTATTATACATCGTTATAGACGTCAACTAATGCATTATATATCGTTATAGACGTCAACTAGTGTATTATACATCGTTACAGACGTCAACTAGTGTATTATATATCGTTATAGACGTCAACTGTATTATATATCGTTATAGACGTCAACTAGTGTATTATACATCGTTATAGACGTCAACTAATGTATTATATATCGTTATAGACTCACTGTATTATATCTAAGACGTCAATGTGTATTATACATCGATTACAGACGTCAACTATGTATTATACATCGTTATACAGACGTCAACTAGTGTATTATACATCGTTACAGACGTCAACTAGTGCATTATACATCGTTACAGACGTCAACTAGTGTATTATACATCGTTACAGACGTCAACTAGTGTATTATACATCGTTACAGACGTCAACTAGTGATTATACATCGTTACTAGACGTCAACTAGTGTATTATACATCGTTACAGACGTCAACTAGTGTATTATACATCGTTACAGACGTCAACTAGTGTATTATACATCGTTACAGACATCAACTAGTGTATTATACATCGTTACAGACGTCAACTAGTGTATTATACATCGTTACAGACGTCAACTAGTGTATTGTACATCGTTACAGACATCAACTAGTGTATTATACATCGTTACAGACATCAACTAGTGTATTATACATCGTTACAGACGTCAACTAGTGTATTATACATCGTTACAGACATCAACTAGTGTATTATACATCGTTACAGACGTCAACTAGTGTATTATACATCGTTACAGACATCAACTAGTGTATTATACATCGTTACAGACGTCAACTAGTGTATTATACACCGTTACAGACGCCAACTAGTGTATTATACATCGTTACAGACGTCAACTAGTGTATTATACATCGTTACAGACGTCAACTAGTGTATTATACATCGTTACAGACGTCAACTAGTGTATTGTAATAATGTTGGTAGAATTACCGACGATATGTAAAATAAAACGCAAATGCAACTAATGTGACATTTTTATTGTGACAACGTTTCGCTCTCCAGGAACGAAACGTTGCCACAATAAAAACGTCACATTAGTTGCACTTGTGTCCTTTTACTTTACAACTAGTGTATTATACATCGTTACACACATCAAGTGTATTATACAGTATCCACTTGGAAATAAATGGTATAAAATACTGACACAGTGGAAAAATAAACACAGAAGCAGTATAATGTGATCAATTATTGACAACGTTTTGCCCAGTGGACTTTGTCATGTCACGAACAGATCTACCCGAGTGAAAGGTACGTAAGTATTTATAGGTGGAGAATGCTGGGTAAGTTGGATCTGAACCTGTATGTGACAGAGTACAGTGTCAGAGTCTAGGACTTCGGGTAACTTTAGAAGGAGATTGGACATATATATGAGTAGACCTTCTGCAGTGTTCCTCCATTCTTATGTTCTTATGTGGGATAGCGATGAAGAAGTTTCCTGGTAAGTGGTTCAGCTATGTTATAGAAGCCGTTGTTCTGGTTGAAGTTGTTGGATATAGAGATAAGTGATGATTCCAGGATTCTTCAATATTGAGTGTTGTCTTCTGTGGCGATAAGTCTTGCGTTTCTGTAGTTGATTAAATGTCTGTGTGAAATTCGGTGTTGAACACAGGCATTTCTTAAATCGTCGGATCTGCCTGCGTAATGGTGTTCTGAAATACGTTTTGGAGGTCTCTTGATGTTTCGCAGACGTATAATTTGCTGCAGTCATTACAAGGGATGGTGTATACCCTTGCAGAGGACTGAAGCTTGTCTTGTCTATTACTGGTAATGTCCTTGATGGTGGAAGTGGAGGTAGATACTTGGAATGAGGTATCGGAAAAGATGTTGGGAACGTGTTTAGCAATGGAGTTGGTGGGGAGGACTATGTATTTCCTCTCAGCAGTGTCTTCTCTGGGTGTGTTGAAGATGTTTAAAGTCCGTCGTCTGCAGTCTCTAATGAATTGACGAGGATACCTGGAGGTTATTCCGGGGATCAACGCCCCCGCGGCCCGGTCCATGACCAGGCCTCCCGATGGATCAGGGCCTGATCAACTAGGCTGTTACTGCTGGCCGCACGCAGTCCAACGTACGAGCCACAGCCCGGCTGATCCGGCACTGACTTTAGGTATCTGTCCAGCTCTCTCTTGAAGGCAGCCAGGGGTTTATTGGCAATTCCCCTAATGCTTGATGGGAGGCTGTTGAACAGTTTTGGGCCCCGGACACTTATGGTGTTTTCTCTTAGTGTACCAATGGCGCCCCTACTTTTTATTGGCGGCATTTTGCATCGCCTGCCCACAGGATAGTGATGTTTAGAAAATACTTGTTCAATTAGCGAGCATTCTTCTTCTTCAAGGAACTCACTGCTGCAGATTCTGAGTGCACGCAGGAAAAAGCCTATAATTACACGATGTTTAGTTTTGGTGTCGTGGTGAGAGTAGAAGTGGAGAAGATCATGTTGGCTGAAAGGAAGAGTTCACACTAGAAGTCAACAACACTCCTTTCTTTGTTGTTCTTCTCTGCAAAGCTGACCAAGAATTTAGTTTTAAAGTATATCGAAAACCTAAGTTCTTTCAGCCATCATGATCTTCTCCACTTCTACTCTCACCACGACACCAAAACTAAACGTGGTGTAATTACAGGTTTTTTCCTGTGCATTCATAATGTGTAGCAGTGAGTTCCTTGAAGAAGAATGCTCGCTAATTGAACATGTATTTTCTAAATTTCATTATCAAGCCGTTACGGCTTGACAAAGCTCCTGGAGAGCGAAACGTTGCCACAATAAAAGGTAACATTAGTTGCACTTGTGTCCTTTTACCTAACATATTGTGGGTAATTCTACCAGCATTAATACAAGGACCAGCTCCATGGGAGACCGAACAAGGACCACCACCCATGAAAGACCACTCACACCAAACAAGGAACTTTTACACCAAAGACAATCAAGGACCACCACCACGAGACCAAAACAGGGACCATTTCTATGAAAGACCAATCAAACCAGGACCATTTCCGCCAAGCTTCAAAGACCGACACAGTGCAATCTTATAGCTTCAAACACATTAAACCCGATTCCAATCAACTTTGAAACCTGACCAACTCGTGTAACTTCAACCCCCTCCCCTCTACCCATTGAACCCAGCGCCAAACTTCACAAGACCTGTCTAAAAGCAATAACTCAAGACCCCCTACCCCCCACCCCGGCCCGAGGAAGTAGAGTAACTTTAAACCTGGTCTGAGGTAAGTTTTAAAACCTCCCCCACCCCTCCCCCTATTTCCCCATGCTCCCCGTCCCCTCTCCGCTACTCCCCACTCACCCACCCCAATCCAAAGTGAGATCCCATCCTCTTCCTCCCAACTTGTATCCAAACATCTTCAACGAAGCGCTGAAGATGCTGCTGCTGTTGTTGCTGCTGCTGCTGCTGCTGCTGCTGCTGCTGCTGCTGTTGCTGCTGCTGTTGCTACTACTGCTGACCCTGCTGCTGCTGTTGCTATTACTACTTCTTCCCATCTCCCTTATGTTGCTTCCCCTTCTTTTTCTCGCGTAAATGCTGTTGCTCCTCCTTTTCCTCTTGCTGCTGCTGCTGCTGTGGCGCCTGCCTTTGCTGCTGCTGTGGCGTCTGCCTTTGCTGCTGCTGTGGCGTCTGCCTTTGCTGCTGCTGTGGCGTCTGCTCTGCTGCTGCTGCTTCCAGAGCTCCACAGGCCCACTTTAATGCTGCTCTCTCTCTCTTGGCTTTCCTCTCCCTGCCAGTGATGATTCATGGCAATGTCTTCCACACCCACAATAATGATTCCTCTCTGTGAGAGTCATCTTGATTCCATTGCTAAGTTATCTCGCTATAACCTCGCCTAGTCTCTCTCTCTCTCTCTCTCTCTCTCTCTCTCTCTCTCTCTCTCTCTCTCTTTTCTCTCTCTTCTCTCTACCCTCCCTACACACACACCACACACACACACACACACACACACCAAGTGCTGGACACAATACACACAAAACCGAGGAGAAGAGACTGCTAAACGAACTAGATACGTCAAAGGCGGCGGGACCCGAAATCTTTCTGTGGTTTCCAAGAGGGAGCAGAGGCACTGTGTGTGCCACTAACAATTTTTAACACATTTATCGAAACTGAGCAACTACCTGAGGTGTGGAAGCCAGCAAATCAAATGTACTATTCCCAATTTCTAAGAAAGGAGACAGACAGGCAGCATTAAACTACAGGCCAGTGTCACTGATATGTATATTATGCAAAGTCATGGAGAAGATTATCAGAAGAGTGGTGGAGCACCTAGAAGGGAATGATCTTATACACGATAACCAACACGGTTTCAGTGGAAGGGAAATCCTACTGGAGTTTTACGACAAGGTGACATAAGACGAGAGAGAGAGAGAGAGAGAGAGAGAGAGAGAGAGAGAGAGAGAGAGAGAGAGAGAAGAGATGGGTAGACTACATTTCCTTAGATTGTAAGAAGGCTTTTAACACAGTTCCACATAAAAGATTAGTGAAAAAACTAGAAGAGCAGACAGGTATAACAGGAAAAGCAATGCAATGGATCAGAGATTACCTGACAGGGAGGCAACATTGAGTCTTGGTACGTCATGAGGTGTCAGAGTGGGCGCCTGTGGTGAGCGGGGTTCCACAAGGGTCAGTCTTAGGACCGGTGCTGTTTCTGGCGCACGTGAATGACATGACGGAAGGGTAGATTCTGAGGTGTCACTGTTTGTAGACGATGTGAATCTAATGCAAAGAATTCAATCAGATGAGGATCAGGCAGGACTACAAAGGGATCTGGACCAGGCTGCAGGCCTGGTCCAGCAACTGGCTCCTGGAGTTTAACCCCACCAAGTGAAAAGTCATGAAGATTGGGGAAGGTCAAATAAGACTGCAAAGTACAAGCTAGGGGGCCAACGACTGCAAAACCTCACCGAAGGAAAAGGAACTTGGGGTGAGTAAAATACTGAGCACATCTCCTGAGGCGCATATTAACCAAATAACTGCTGCAACATATGGGCGCACAGCAAACCTGAGAATAGCGTTTCGACACCTTAATAAGTAATCGTTTAAGATTCTGTACACCATGTACGTCAGGCCCATATTGGAGTATGGAGCACCAGTATGGAACCAACATCTGGTTAAGCACATCAAGAAATTTGAGAAAGTACAAAGGTTTGCAACAAGACTAATCCCAGATCTAAGGGGCATGTCCTACGAGGAGAGGTTAAGGGAAATCGACCTGACGACACTGGAGGACAGGAGGTATAGGGTGAGGGGGGCATGATAACGACATAAAAAATACTGAGAGGAATTGAGAAGGTGGATAGGGACAGAATATTTCAGAGGTGGGACACAGCAACAAGGGGTCACAACTGGAAGTAAAAGACACAGATGAGTCACAGTGAAGTTAGGAAGTATTTCTTCAGTTACAGAGTTATCAGGAAGTGGAACAATTTGGAGTGATGTAGCTGAGGCAGGATCCATACACAGCTTTAAGAAGAGAGTGAAAGATATGGGAGAAAATACAAAATAACCCCAGTGAGGAGCAGGGGTGCGGTGGGCACAATAAGGGAACACTATATCAACATTCGTGGCCCCAGACTATTCAACATCTTACCAGAAAATATCAGAAACACTGCTGGAACAAGTGTAGAAGCCTTGAAGAGGAAACTGGACAAGTATCTTCACCAGGTGCCAGATCAACCAGGCTGTGATGGATATGTGAGGCAGCAGACCTCCAGCAGCGACAGCCTGGATGATCAGGCAAGCACTAGACGAGCCTGGCCCATGATCGGGCTCCGAGAGTAGAGAGGTACGATAGAGCTCATGGAGCATGGAGAGCAGACCTAGTAGCGACCAGCGAAGAGGTGGGGCCAGGAGCTGCGAATCGATCCCTGCAACAAATAGGTGAATGCGCGCACACACACACACACACACACACACACACACACACACACACACACGGTGTAAGAAGGCAAAAACAAAGTGCAACAGAGAATGGAAAAAGTACAGAAGGCAGAGAACACACGAAAATAGGGAGATCAGCCGCAGAGCCAGGAATGAGTACGCACAGGTAAGGAGGGAGGCCCAGCGACAGTATGAAAATGACATAGCATCGAGAATCAAGACTGACCCGAAACTGTTGTATAGCCACATCAGGAGGAAGACAACAGTCAAAGACCAGGTGATCAGATTAAGGACAGAAGGTGGAGAACTCACAAGAAATGATCAGGAGGTATGTGAGGAGCTGAACAGGAGATTTAAGGAAGTTTTTACAGTAGAGACAGGAAGGGCTGTGGGAAGACAGCACAGAAGGGAACATCAAGAGAGAATATACCAACAAGTGTTGGATGACATACGAACAACTGAGGAGGAGGTGAAAAAGCTCTTAAGTGACCTTGACACCTCAAAGGCGATGGGACCAGACAACATCTCCCCATGGGTCCTTAGAGAAGGAGCAGAGATGCTGTGCGTGCCTCTAACCACAATCTTCAACACATCCCTTGAAACTGGGCAACTACCTGAGAAATGGAAGACAGCTAATGTAGTCCCCATATTTAAGAAAGGAAATAGAAACGAGGCACTAAACTACAGACCTGTCTCTCTGACATGTATTGTGTGCAAAGTCATGGAGAAGATTATCAGGAGGAGAGTGGTCGAACACCTGGAAAGGAACAAGATTATAAATGAAAACCAGCATGGGTTCATGGAAGGCAAATCTTGTATCACAAACCTCCTGGAGTTTTATGACAAGGTAACAGAAGTAGGACACGAGAGAGAGGGGTGGGTAGATTGCGTTTTCCTAAACTGCAGGAAGGCCTTTGACACAGTTCCCCACAAGAGATTAGTGCAGAAGCTGGAGGATCAGGCGCATGTAAAAGGGAGGGCACTGCAATGGATAAGGGAACACCTGACAGGGAGGCAGCAACGAGTCATGGTACGTGAAGAGGTATCACAGTGGGCGCCTGTTACGAGCGGGGTCCCACAGGGGTCAGTTCTAGGACCAGTGCTATTTTTGATATATGTGAACGACATGATGGAAGGAATAGACTCTGAAGTGTCCCTGTTCGCAGATGACGTGAAGTTGATGAGAAGAATTAAATCGGACGAGGATGAGGCAGGACTGCAAAGAGACCTGGACAGGCTGGACATGTGGTCCAGTAACTGGCTTCTCGAATTCAATCCAGCCAAATGCAAAGTCATGAAGATTGGGGAGGGGCAAAGAAGACCGCAGACAGAGTATAGGCTAGGTGGACAAAGACTACAGACCTCACTCAGGGAGAAAGACCTTGGGGTGACCATAACACCGAGCACATCACCGGAGGCACACATCAACCAAATAACCGCTGAAGCATACAGGCGCCTGGCAAACCTGAGAATAGCGTTCCGATACCTTAATGAGGAATCGTTCAAGACACTGTACACTGTGTATGTTAGGCCCATACTGGAGTATGCAGCACCAGTCTGGAACCCACACCTGGTCAAGCACACCAAGAAGTTAGAGAAAGTACAAAGGTTTGCAACAAGGCTAGTCCCAGAGCTCAGGGGAATGTTGTACGAGGAAAGGTTGAGGGAAATTGGACTGACGACACTGGAGGACAGAAGGGTCAGGGGAGACATGATAACGACATACAAGATACTGCGGGGAATAGACAAGGTGGACAGAGATAGGATGTTCCAGAGAGGGGACACAGGAACAATGGGTCAGAACTGGAAGCTGAAACTCAGACGAGTCACAGGGACGTTAGGAAGTATTTATTCAGTCATAGAGTTGTCAGCAAGTGGAATAGCCTAGCAAGTGAAGTAGTGGAGGCAGGACCCATACATAGCTTTAAGAAGAGGTATGACAAAGCTCAGGAAGCAGAGAGAGAGAGGATCCAGTAGCGATCAGTGAAGAGGCGGAGCCAGGAGCTGAGTCTCGACCCCTGCAACCACAATTAGGTGAGTACACACACAGGAACTGTGACTCGATCCCTGCAATCACAAATAGGTGGGTGCACAAGCAACCAATTAAGAACAAGCAGGTAACAAAAACAATAGCAACTAGTGGGACAAACTCACTTCAAAGACTACGACAGAACCGGTTGACACACCCAGCAATACCTCTACAACCTGCGACTCTTGTTGCTGACTCTCCTGGGTGGTGACGGAACACTATCACTCTGACGGAACACTACCACTCTGACGGAACACTACCACTCTGACGTTTCATCACCACTGTGACGGTTCGCCACCACTGTGACGGAGCACCACCACTGTGACGGAACACTACCACTGTGAAAAAAACACTTATCACTGTTGCAGAACACCAGTGTGATGGAACACAAGCACTACAGTGCATGTGTTCCATCACAACACCAATGTGACGGAACAACCACTCTAACATATAAAACATCGCTGTAACAACACAGCACCACTGTAACAACACACAACACCACTAACACAAAACTGTAACAACACGTCATTAACACACAACACCATTATAACAACACACTACACCACTAACAACACACTATACTACTGTAACACATTACACCACTGTAAGAATACACTACACTGTAACAACACATTACACTAATGTAACAATACATTACACCACTGTAAGAACACACTACACCACTAACACACTACACTGTAACAATACACTGCACCACTGTAACACACTACACAACTAACAACGCACTACACCACTGTAGCAACACTACACCACTAACACACAACACTAACACACTACACTAACAATACAGAACACTGTAACACTACACCACTGTAACACAGAACACTGTAACAACACACTACATCACTAACACAGAACACTGTAACAACACACTACATCAATAACACAGAACACTGTAACACTACATCACTGTAACACAGAACACTGTAACAACACACTACATCAATAACACAGAACACTGTACACAAATAACCCGCACATAAAAGAGAGAAGCTTACGACGACGCTTCGGTCCGACTTGGACCATTGACAAAGTCACAAAGTGTGACTTTGTCAATGGTCCAAGTCGGACCGAAACGTCGTCGTAAGCTTCTCTCTTTTATGTGCGGGTTATTTGTGTATCGTTCCAGTCACGGTATTGTGCCTTTTTATTATTTACAGAACACTGTAACAACACACTACATCACAATGTGAACTATCAACGTTAATTCAAGCCACATACACAACATTGCTATACAGATCCTTACATCCCAACAAGAATAACGCACAACAAATAACACGTTAAGTCAGGGCCTCCAAGAAAATTTTGCAAGGCGGAAGAAGACTGCTTTGGGGCCCCTGGGGGCAGGCTGAGGGCCCCTAGTCTAAGTGAATTCTACAAATATTTTTCTAAATTAAAAACAGTTGAAATTATCCCCCCCCCCCAAAAAAAAAAAATAAATAATAATAAAAAAAGAATATAACGTCTATAGCTATGGTGCCCCTTCAGAGATTCACAGCCGGGTCCCGTACCAATGTACCGGCTGACCCCCCCCCCCCTGCCGACTCTGTCACAGGCCCTGGTTCGAGTGTCAGTGATAATTACCAATGAATAACAAGGGCGGGCATTTCAGGCAGATCCCATACTCGGTTTTTAAGATGTTTAACAGGAACTGAGAGACCTATGATAATGAACAGGAACAGCATAGGCCTATGATAAGCAGGAGCAGACACACGACCTCTGAAGCCACAGGTCGTGGCCAGGACCAGACACGACCTCTGAAGCCACAGGTCGTGGCCAGGACCAGAAAACGACCTCTGAAGCTACAGGTCGTGGCCAGGACCAGACACGACCTCTGAAGCCACAGGTCGTGGCCAGGACCAGACACGACCTCTGAAGCCACAGGTCGTGGCCAGGACCAGACACGACCTCTGAACCCACAGGTCGTGTCATTCCCACACAACACAGCTGATACAACATGACATACCAACATTTCTCTCATCCCTACATTTCTGCCTTCTTTCATTCCTACCTTCTTTGCCCCAATAACTCACGTATTCCTGGTAACATTTCACTCCCAGCAACGTTTGTACAGCACAAAGCTCTCGGCTTGAAAAAAAAAAAAAACAGGCTGACAGCATATAAAATTTCAGTGTCACTAAGGCGATTTGTCTGGGAATTTGAAAGGTGGATGACAACACAAGCGGCAGTTAACACTCAACACTGACTGATCTGACGGTAAACAAGCGACTGTAACTGACTGGTTAACGAAGACAGAATAATAAACTGTGGCTGACTGATTAACGAAGACGCTTAACAATAGACTGTGACTGACCGGTTAACGAAGATGTTAAACAGCAGACTGTGACTGACTGGTTAACGAAGATGTTGAACAGACTGTGATTGACTGTAACTAAGGTTATCGTGTTTCTAACAATTCTGAGAAACGAATTTTATCACAAACTGGCGGAAAGCAAACAGTACAAAACATCACACACACACACACAACACACACAGCACACACCAACACACACACACACACACGCACAACACATGCACAAAAACCACAACCACACACGCACCACACACAAAGCACACACACACGCCACACACGCCCCATACCACACACCACGCACATCCAACACACACACACGCACACACCACACACGCCCCGCACATACCCACACACACACACCACAACACACCACCACCACACACCCCACAACAAAATACAAACACACACAAAAAACACACACACGCACCACACACACACAACATACAAAACGCGCACACACACACCACACACACAACACACACACCACCACACACAAACACACACACACACCACACCACACACACCACACAAAACAACACACAACAACCACACAACACACACACACATACACACACACACACCACACCCCCAACACAAACACACACACACAACCCCAACACACACACACACACACAACACACACACACAAAACACACACACACACAAACACACACACCACAAAAACACCACACAACACAAACACACACACACACACACACACAACACACACACACACACAACAAACACACACAAACACACACACAACAACACACAAAAACACAACACAACACAACACACACAAACACAACAAACACACACACAACACACACACAACACACAACACACACACACAACACACACACACACACACAACACACCAACACACACACACACACACACCAACCCCACACACACAACACACACAACAAACACACACACAACACACACACACACACACACACAACACAAACACACACACCCCACACACACACACACACACAACACACACACACACACAAACACACACAAAACAACACACCCACACACACACACACAACACACACACACACACACAACACACACAAACACACACACACAACACACAAACACACACAACACACACACACACACAACCCCCACACACCAACACCCCAACACACCCACAAAACAAAAAACCACACACACACACACACACACACACAACCCCACAAAACACACACACACAACACCACACACACCAATACACACACACCCAAAACACCACACACAAAACAAGACAACAACCAACCAACCACAAAGCGACACAAAAAAAAACATCACACACCGGAAAAAACCCAAAACGTGGAAAACACACAAAAGTGCACAAAAACATCGAGCCCCGTTTTTGTTTTTTTTTTCCTGTGGGGGGTGAGGTACACACACCTGACAACCCTACCTTTTTGTACAACAAATTTCAAGCCATTACTTAAAATTTTTGAGAAGAGGAGGAGGAAAGAGAGAGAGAGAGAAAAGAAAAGAAGAAAAGAGCCTGGCTCAATCTGAAAGATAGAGAGATTGCCCTCTGAATGTCGCATACAAGGCTATAAATTATTCCCATGGACAGGGTCAACAGGAAAGGTGGTGGAGTAGCGATGTATGTCAGAGACATTTAAATTAGTTGCTGTTAGACAAGATTATTAAATGAGAAGCGTTCAGCACTGAATCTGTTTGGGTACAGCTTCTCGTGGGCTGAGAAAACTAATTTTGGTGTTGTGATGACAGGGGCCCTTAAATCTTGATAGGGAGTGCAGTAAACTTCATGGGACGAATTTCGTAAGGCATCTACATACGAAAAAATTTGTGCTAAGGGGAGATTTTATAAAAACAAAAAAAAAAAAAACTTTATAGACAGATGGACTGTCGCTATTGACAGAATGTAGAGGTTCAGGTGACTTTCTTGATACGGATCCAGGTTGTTTTTTTTAAAACAGTTGTGACAGAGCCAAATAGGGGAAATAACCTCTATGACTTGGTTCTTGCCAGTAGGGAAACACTAATTAACTAATCTTGAGGTTCAATGATGAGCTTGGGTAAGAAAGTGATCACAAATCACTCAGTTTTAATATATCATGGAATTCCCCCTAATAATGGGCAATCAAGTCTCCGTTCCTGAATTTTCGCTTGCGACTTCATAGGACTGAAAAAATTACTTAGGTGGGCTGAACTTGAATGACTGGACTAAGGGTCAGGTAGGTGGATGGATGGTTGCCGGATATGATGCTTTCAGGGCATCAGTTCTAGTGCGCAGTCAAATTCTGGTGAGGTACACACACTGACAACCCTACCTTGATGTACAAAATATTACAATCATTCTTAATGTATGAGAGAGAGAGAGACGAGGAGAGAATGAGAGAGAGTTCGATGAGAGAGAGAGAGAGAGAAGAGAGAGAAGAGAGGAGAAGGAGAGGAGAGAGAGAGAGAGAGAGAGAGAGAGAGAGAGAGATGAGAGAGAGTGAGAGTGAGGAGTGAGAGAGAGAGAGAGAAGAGAGGAGTTTGAGAGTGGAGAGGAGAGAGAGACCCAGAGAGATGGAGATAGAGAGAGAGAGAGGATAGAGCGGATGGCTCCAACTTCATTGTTCCTACTTGTATGTCTCATAACCAAAACTGCTTTCAAATGAGTGATGTAGGTACAGCTCTTAGTTGCCATAAAGTTAGGAATCTTAACCTGTTAATAGCTGTCCATAAGTAGGGATCCTTTAACCTTGTCAAACCCTGTGTAAAAAAAAAAAAAAAAAAAAAAAAAAAAAAAAAAAAAAAAAAAGAGAGAGAGAAGGAGAGAGAGAGAGAGGAGCGAGAGAGAGAGGAGTAGTGAGAGAGAGAGAGAGAGAGAGAGTGAGAGAGAGTGGAGAGAGAGAGAGAGAGAAGGAGAGAGAGAGTGAGAGTGAGAGAGAGAGAGAGAGAGAGAGAAGAGAGAGAGAGAGAAGGAAGAGAGGTAATTGGCCAGCCCTTTGCTCTGAGCTCGCCACCCCGACTGAATGCTCTTCTCAGGGGGATGGTTGACAACCAATTGAGCCTTCACTGGACACATCCCTTAATCTGCAACAAAAGGAACACATTCGCGCACCGGCAATATGTGAAGCTTTCAGATCAGCTTGGTTTGGCTTCGTTGTAGAGAGGCTTGCTACTGTAAGTACAACGCATGGCGAAGGTATAAGAGAATCCTACCACCTAATAAAGGAAACTTGCCACATGCAAGCTGTAGGAATGGGTGATGTTCCCCAAAGTGGGCCATTTATAATGGGAGGTGGACACTAAAAGAAAGTTAGCATCAGGTAGGGTAGGCCTCCAAAAACTGGTGGTCCTGGTCAAGGGACAGACAAGGTTATTGCCTGATGAACTTATTAACCTCTAAATCGACAGGATGGGACCACTCTACTAGTAGTCAAGAAGGAAGGCGGACCTCTTTGCCTGAACACTTTGCTACCAAAAATGCAGTTCCTGATCCTGCAAGGGCCCTCTTGGCTAGCTGCAAGAACTGTGTCAAAAACTGTCAGTGGTGCCAATAGGCAGGAGGAGGTGCATTTCCTTCTTAATAACTTGACAAGAAAAGGCTGTGGGCCAGGCAAGTTGAGCCCAAGATTGTTGAGAAGATGTGCAGACAGCTAGCAGCACTCTAACTCGATCTTTTCAGCACTGCCTTGTACAGTGTAAATGCCTCTATGGAATGAGGCAACTGTAGTCCTGTTCACAAAAAGAAGAGCAGAGCAGAAATGCTGCAACTACAGACCAGTGTCACTCCTGTAAATCATGGTAAGTCCTTGAGACAATAATCTCAAGACAAAAGGAAGATTTTTTGGACTTAACCATCACTACTTTGTGATCGTCAATATGGCTTCAGGAAAGGTTACTCTGATTGCTGATCCTGGTGTTTAAACCTCTCCACCTAAGTGGCACCAGTCTTGGATGAATCAAAAGTCGGCTGTGTGGTTTTAGCACCTGGACATTGCTGGCGCTTTCGACCGGGGTGTGCCACCAGGGCCTCTTAGCAAACTTTCAAGCATGGCGAATTGACAGGCTCTACGCTATGTCTCCTCAGTGATTACCTTCATGGTTAGATCTCTAAGTGTAGTCCTCATCGGAACGGATTCAGCAAGGCATACTATTGGGGCAGCGTCCACAAAGGAGTGTGCTGGGTCCACTGTTATGGAATGTCTACTTCAACACCTTCTTTCATCTCATCCCAGATCACTCGCATATGCAGGGACGACTGATACTTGGACATTCACTTACCAAGAGAAGAAATGCCAGCTGCTCTAAAGCTACATTCCAATCACCAGCTCGAGGGTCAGCTTGGGGATTAGATGGCAAGTAACATTTGCACCTGAAAAAAAACGCATAATGATGTTCGTCTTCTAGGCACCAGGATGGTAATGCTGGCCGCAGTAGAAGAATGAATGGGACGATGTTGGCCCTGGAGGAAGAAGTTGATCTCCTTGGGGTGAAATTTGACTCCAAATAACCCATGAGAAACATGTTGTAAATCTTGCAAAACAAGGCAGCCAGGTAGGCTTACAGCACTTCGCCGTATCCTCGCATCTGCTTGACAGTAGGGGTTGCAAGATCCTGTTCGAGCACAAGTACGCTCACACACTTGAGTATGCTCCACTTTCTTGGTTTGCCTGCCCCCCCTCTCATCTGCGACTGCTTGACAGAGTAGAGAACAGAGCAAGAGTCTCATCTCTCGCGCTGGCCCATCCTGGATAGATCTTTCATTTCAGCAGAGCCTTCAAATTGGAGGGATGTTGGGGTGCGCCGTACTGTTATGTACAAGGCCAATATTGTAAAATACCCACTTGGATCCTCTTCGAGGGAAGCGTGAAAACAAGTTATATGCCACAGACGGGCAGAAAGCAGCAAACTTCACTATGACTGTCACCTTCTCCAGAACATCACTCCATCTGAGATCATACATACCCAGGAGACTCGAGTATGGAAAACATTCGTACAGCATACTGATGTCAACGAGATAACGGCAGTGATCAAATGAAAATGTGGCCCACAGATGGCTCAAACTTCATCCTGTTCCTACTTGTATGGTCTATAACAAAAAGCTTTCAAATGGCTGATGTAGGTAACAGCTCTTAGCTCCTGCCATAAAGTTAGGAATCCTTAACCTGTAAATAGCTGTCAATAAAGCTAGGGATCCTTAACCTTGTCAAAACCCTGTGTAAAAAAAAAAAAAAAAAAAAAAAAAAAAAAAAAGAGAGAGAAGAGAGAGGGGGGGGAAGAGGAGTTGAGAGTGTGAGAGAGAGAGAGGAGAGGAGAGGAGAGAGAGAGAGAGAGGAGAGAGAGAGAGAGAGGGAGAGAGAGGAGCGAGAGAGCGTGAGAGAGAGAGAGAGAGAGAAGGAGAGAGAGTGAGAGAAGAGAGAGAGAGAGGCGAGAGAGAGAGAGAAAGGAGAGAGGGAGTGAGAGTGGAGTGAGAGAGAGAGAGAGTGTAATGTGAGAGCGAGAGAGAGAGGAGAGAGAGAGAGAGAGAGAGGAGAGATGTGAGGAGAGAAGGAGATGAGGAGAGAGGAGAGAAGAGTGAGAGTGAGAGAGAGAGAGAGAGAGAGAGTGGAGAGAGCGAAGGAGAGAGAGAGAGAGAACTGAGAGTGAGAGAGACGGAGAGAGAGAGAGAATACGTGAGAGTTGAGAGAGAGAGAGAGATGAGAGCGAGATGAGAGAGAGAGAGAGAAGGAGAGAGAGAGAGAGAGAGAGTAGAGTGAACGGAGTGAGAGAGAAGTGAGAGAGAGAGAGAAGGAGAGGAGAGAGAGAGAGAGAGAGAGTGAGGAGAGGAGATCGAGAGAGAGAGAGTTAGAGTGATGAGAAGGAGAGAGGAGACAGAGAGAGAGAGAAGGGAGAGAGAGAGAGAGAGAGAAGCGGAGACTTGAGAGAGAGAGAAGGAGAGTGAGAGAGAGAGGAGAAGGTTGAGAGAGAGAGAGAGAGTTGAGACGTGAGAGAGAGAGAGAGAGGTGAGAGAGAGAGAGAGAGAGAGAAGAGAGACAGAGAGAAGAGATGAGTGAGAGAGAGAGAGTGAGAGAGAGTGAGAAGGAGGGAGAGAGGAGAGAGAGTTGAGAGAGAGAGAGAGAGAGAGACGAGATGAGAGAGAGAAGTGTGAGAGAGAGAGAGAGAGAGAGGAGGAGAGAGAGAGAGAGAGAGAGATGAGAGAGTGAGAGAGAGAGTGAGAGAGAGAGGTGAGAGAGAGAGAGAGAGAATGAGAGAGATAAGTGAGAGAGGAGTGGAGAGAGAGACTGCTTGACAGAGTAGAGAAAACAGAGCAAGACGTCTCATCTCTCGCCTGGACCATCTGGATAGATCTGTCATTCAGCAGAGCTTCAACATAGGAGGGATTGTGGGAGGCCTTACTGTTCTGTACAAGGACCAATATTGTCAATTACCAACTTGGATCCACTTCAGAGGCAGCGTTTTGAAACAAGCTTTTATGCCACAAGGACGGGCAGAAAGCGCGAACTTCACTCTGGCTGTACCCTTCTCCAGAAAAACATCACTCCATCTGAGATCATAATACCAGGATGACTCGAGTATGGAAACACATTCGTACAGCTAATGATGTCACGAGATAACGTACAGTTGATCAAATGAGAAATGCTGGCCCACAGATGGCTCCACTTCATCTGTTCCCTACTTGTATGTCTCATAACAAAAAGCTGTCCAAATGAGCTGATGTAGGTAACAGCTCTTAGCTTGCCAATAAAGTAGGAATCCTTAACCAGTAATAGCTGTTCAATTAAAGCTAGGGATCCTTAACCTTGTCAAAACCCTGTGAAAAAAAAAAAAAAAAAAAAAAAAAAAAAAGAGGAGAGAGAGATGAGAGAGAGAGAGTGAGAGAGTGAGAGAGGTGAGAGAGAGAGAGGAGAGAGGAGAGACGAGAGTGAAGAGTGTGTGAGAGAGAGATAGAGAGAGAGGAGAGAGAGAGAGAGAGTAGAGGAGAGAGAGAGAGAGGAGAGAGAGGATGGGGACCAACCTTCTACTAGTAGTAGAGAAGGGGACCTCTTTGCTGAACACTTTGCTACAAAATGCCAGTTCCTGATCCAGCAGGGGGGGGGGACCTTCCTTGGCTAGCCGCAAGATACTGTTGTCAAAACTGTCAGTGGAGACAATAGGCAGGAGGAGGTGCATTTCCTTCTTAAAATCATTGACCAAGAAAAGGCTGTGGGCCCAGACAAGTTGAGCCAAGATTGTTGAGAAGATGTGCAGACAGCTAGGCCAAGCACCTCTAACTCGCATCTTTCAGCATGCTAGTACAGTGTAATGGCCCTCTTCCATGGAAAGAGGCAAAGTAGTCCCTGTTCACAAAAGATAGCAGAGCAGACTCCAGCAAATACAGCCAGTGTCACTCTGTCAATCACTGGGTATAGATCCTTGAGACAATAATTCAAGCAATGAAGATTTTTTGGACTACCACTCACTTACTTTGTGATCGTCAATATGGCTTCAGAAAGAGTTACTCTGCTGCTGAATCTGTTGTTAAACCTCTCCACTAAGTGGAACGTCACGGATGAATCCAAAGTCAGCTGTGTGGTAGCACTGGACTTGCTGGCGCTTTCGGGACGGGTGT
>NC_069420.1:30489299-30501799 GCF_026875155.1 Cherax quadricarinatus
TGGAACACTGGGTAATTCAAAAGCAGGTGGAGCACTGGGTAATTCAAACGCAGGTGGAGCACTGGTTAATTCAAAAGCAGATGGAGGCACGGGTAATTCAACTCAGGGTGGAGCACTGTGGTAATTCAAACGCAGGTGGAGCAGGGTGATTCAAGCAGGTGGGCATGGATATTTCAAAAGCAGTGGAGCCACTGGGTAAATTCAAACGCGGTGGAGCACTGGGTAATTCAATAAGCAGGTGGAGCATGGGTTATTCAAAAGCAGTGGAAGCCATGGGTAATTCAAACGCAGGTGGAGCGCTGGGTAATTCAAACGCAGGTGGAGCACTGGGTAATTCAAACGCCGGTGGAGCACTGGGTAATTCAAACGCAGGTGGAGCCATGCGGTAATTCAAAAGCAGGTGGAGCACTGGGTAATTCAAACGCAGGTGGAGCACTGGGTAATTCAAACGCAGGTGGAGCACTGGGTAATTCAAACGCAGGTGTGAGATGGGTAATTCAACGAAGGTGGAGCACGGGATTCAACGCAGGTGGAGCATGGGTAATCAAACGCAGTGGAGCACTGGGTAATTCAAACGCAGGTGGAGCACTGGGTAATTCAAACGCAGGTGGAGCACTGGGTAATTCAAACGCAGGTGGAGCACTGGGTAATTCAAACGCCGGTGGAGCACTGGGTAATTCAAACGCAGGTGGAGCACTGGGTAATTCAAACGCCGGTGGAGCACTGGGTAATTCACGCAGGTGGAAAGCACTGGGTAATTTCAACGAGGTGGAGCACTGGGTAATTCAAAACCGCCGTGGAGCACTGGGTATAATTCAAACGAAGGTGGAGCACTGGGTAATTCAACGCAGGTGGTGCACTGGGTTATTCAACGCAGGTGGGCACTGGGTAATGTCAAACGCAAGTTGGAGCACTGGGTAATTCAAACGCAGGTGGAGCACTGGGTAATTCAAACGCAGGTGGAGCACTGGGTAATTCAAACGCAGGTGGAGCACTGGGTAATTCAAACGCAGGTGGAGCACTGGGTAATTCAAACGCAGGTGGAGCACTGGGTAATTCAAACGCAGGTGGAGCACTGGGTAATTCAAACGCAGGTGGAGCACTGGGTAATTCAAACGCAGGTGGAACACTGGGTAATTCAAACGCAGGTGGAGCACTGGTAATTCAAAGCAGGTGAGCACTGGGTTTCAAAACGCGGTGGAGCACTGGGTAATTCAACGCAGGTGGAACACTGGGTGTCCTATTCACACGCAGGTGGAAACTGGGTAATCAAACGCAGGTGGAACACTGGGTAATTCAAACGCAGGTGGAACACTGGGTAATTCAAACGCAGGTGGAACACTGGGTAATTCTGCTGTAACTTTGTTGACATTTGAAGATCGCTAAGAATGAGAACGAAACACCCAAAGTTGTTAGAGACTGAACACTGCACACTGAGGGACTGAACACTGCACACTGAGGGACTGAACACTGCACACTGAGGGACCGAACACTGCACACTGAGGGACTGAACACTGACATGAGGGACTGAACACTGCACATGAGGGACGAAAACATGCACACTGAGGGATGAACACTGCACACTGAGGGACTGAACACTGCACACTGAGGGACTGAACACTGCACACTGAGGGACTGAACACTGCACACTGAGGGACTGAACACTGCACACTGAGGGACCGAACACTGCACACTGAGGGACTGAACACTGCACACTGAGGGACTGAACACTGCACACTGAGGGACTGAACACTGCACACTGAGGGAACTGAACACTGCACAAGAGGATGAACACTGCACATGATGGACGAACACTGCACACTGACGGGGACCGGAACACTTCACACTGAGGGACTGAACACTGCACACTGAGGGACTGAACACTGCACACTGAGGGACCGAACACTGCACACTGAGGGACCGAACACTGCACATGAGGGAAACCGAAAACACTGCCACTGAGGGACCGAACACTGCACCCGGAGGGACTGATACACTGGCTCACTGAGGCGAACGAACACTGCATATGAGGGACGAACATGCCACTGAGGGACCGAACACTGCACATGAGGGACTGAAACACTGCCACTGAGGGAATGAACATGCACCATTGAGGGACCGAACACTGCACATGAGGGACTGAAAACTGCACACTGAGGGATTGAACACTTGCACACTGAGGTGAGCTGAACACTGCACTCTGAGGGGACTGAACCTGCAACCACTTGAGGGACTGAACACTGCACACTGAGGGACTGAACACTGCACACTGAGGGACCGAACACTGCACACTGAGGGACCGAACACTGCACACTGAGGGACTGAACACTGCACACTGAGGGACTGAACACTGCACACTGAGGGACTGAACACTGCACACTGAGGGACTGAACACTGCACACTGGGGACCGAACAAGCACACTGGGGACTGCACACTGCACACTGAGGGAACTGAACACTGCTCACTGAGGGATGAACACTGCACTGAGGGATGAACACTGCACACTGAGGGACTGAACACTGCACACTGAGGGACTGAACACTGCACACTGAGGGACCGAACACTGCACACTGAGGGACCGAACACTGCACACTGAGGGACTGAACACTGCACACTGAGGGACCGAACACTGCACACTGAGGGACCGAACATGCACACTGAGGTACTGAACAACTGCACACTGCGGATGACACTGCACACTGAGGGACTGAACATGCACACTGAGGGACTGAAACTGCACACTGAGGGATGAACACTGCACCACTGAGGGATGAACCTGCCACTGAGGGATTGAACACTGCACCTGAGGGGACTGAAACTGCATCCCCGGAGGGACTGAACACTGCAACTGAGGGACCTGAACACTGCACACTGAGGGACTGAACACTGCACACTGAGGGACTGAACACTGCACACTGAGGGACTGAACACTGCACACTGAGGGACTGAACACTGCACACTGAGGGACTGAACACTGCACACTGAGGGACTGAACACTGCACATGAGGGATGAAACACTGCCACCACTGTGGGATGAACACTGCACACTGAGGATGAAACACTGCACACTGAGGGACTGAAACACTGCACATGAGGGACTGAACACAGCACATGAGGGATTAATGAACACTGCACACTGAGGGACTGAACACTGCCACTGTGAGGGACTGAACACTGCACACGGAGGAATGGTACACTGCACACTGAGGGGACCGAACACTGCACACTGAGGGACCGAACACTGCACAATTACCTCTCCGCTACCACTGTCTTCAGCATAAAAGTCGCCTCTGTGTTCGACTGATAAAGTTTGTTGCGCAGACCGAACTTATCTGTAATAAAGACACTCAGGTACTGCGCAGGTGTCTTGATTAACCCAGGTATTGTATACCACTGATGTATGACCGCACACTGTCAGGAAGGTGGTATTGTATACCACTGATATATGACCGCACACTGTCAGGAAGGTGGTCTGTATACATGATGCATGACCGACACACTGTCAGGAAGGTTGGTTATTGTATACACGGATGTTATGACCGCCACACTGTCAGGAAGGTGGTACTGTATACACTGCTGTAGACCGCACATGTCGGAAGGTGGTAGCCTGTATACATGATGTATGACCGCACACGTCAGGAAGGTGGTACTGTATACATGATGTATGACCGCACATGTCAGGAGGTGGTTCTGCTATACCACGATGTATGACCGCACACTGTCAGGAAGGTGGTACTGTTTACCCTGATGTAAGGACCGCAACACTGTCAGGAGGTGGTACTGTATACCACTGATGTATGACCGCCACTGTAAGGAAGGTGGTATTTGTATACCAAATGAGTATGACTGCACACTGTCAGGAAGGTGGTATTGTATACCACTGATGTATGACCGCACACTGTCAGGAAGGTGGTACTGTATACCACTGATGTATGACCGCACACTGTCAGGAAGGTGGTACTGTATACCACTGATGTATGACCGCACACTGTCGGGAAGGTGGTATTGTATACCACTGATGTATGACCACACACTGTCAGGAAGGTGGTATTGTATACCACTGATGACCGCACACTGTCAGGAAGGTGGTATTGTATACCACTGATGACTGCACACTGTCAGGAAGGTGGTATTGTATACCACTGTTACAAAGCATGGCTTGCTTCTGCAGTATTTTAAAAATTGAGGTTGGAGAGTTGAAGGAGGAGGTCTTGCTTCTCCAGGAGGAGATTAGGAGGCTGAAGGTCCACCTCAATGGGTCTGGGAGAGAGTGTGAGGTGGCTGGAGTTGTGGGGAATGAGGCTTCTAGCAGTGAGGTGCAGTCTGTCTATCGCTGTGAGGAGGCTGTAGTTGGGGAGGTAGCAACGGCTACCAGCAGTGAGGTGCAGTCCTGCACCTGCTACAAGTGGCGAGTGGTTCACAGTAATGGAAGGCGCCTTCAGAGTAAGGAAAGTTAGAGGAAGATTGAAGGTAGGAAATCGCTTCTCTGTTCATCAGGTGAATGTACTTCAGGGCCAGTGAAGGTAAGGGTATACTGCCCCTGCTAATGAAGGTAAGCGCATTTCTTTGTGGTTGGGACTCTCAGGGTAAGATATATTGACCGTGCTTTTTGTTAATAGGAATAAGACGATGGAGAGCTAGTGTGTGCTTCCCTGGAAGTGGTGTTGGGGACATAGTCAACAGGCGGATAATATCATGTCAGCTAATGGGAACAAGGCCATTATCTGTCTCAGTGTGGTCGGGTAATGGATATTGGGAAGCGGTAGGAGAGAGAGCTGTAGCTAAGTACAGGTCCGCTATAGCTTTCATTAAAGTCTAAAGGAGGGATCCCAATCATATGTAGCATCTTGCCTAGACGGGGAGTAGGAAAATGAATGGTTGTCTAGGGCAATTGGTGTAAATTGCTGGCATAGACAGATATGCAAGGAACTTGCAATCCCATTCATGACAACTGGAACAACTTATTGGAAACATTGATATGTATGCAAGGATGGGTACATCTCTCTGGGGCTGGGGTGGTAGCACTTGCAGACTCGTGAGAAGGCCATTGGTGATATGCTATTGATTTTAAACTGATGGAAGTTAAGATGGTATGGTATGTGTGGGAAACAAGCAGGTTGCAAACACTTGGGTTGGAGGGAAACATTAAATGTATAAAGGCTTTCAGCATGAATGTTTAAAGAAGACAATAGATCAGGTCAGCAAACAAAGGGGGACGCAGAGGGCTGCAAGACGAGATCCCTTAAGGTTTACTATACTAATAGAGGAGTGTAAGAAATAAGATAGATGGAGCTAAGGATTATTTGCAAGTGCAGGAAACATAGATAGTATTGACTATAACCGAGACCTGGCTCAATCTGAAAGATAGAGAGATTGCCCTCTGAATGTCGCATACAAGGCTATAAATTATTCCCATGGACAGGGTCAACAGGAAAGGTGGTGGAGTAGCGATGTATGTCAGAGACATTTAAATTAGTTGCTGTTAGACAAGATTATTAAATGAGAAGCGTTCAGCACTGAATCTGTTTGGGTACAGCTTCTCGTGGGCTGAGAAAACTAATTTTGGTGTTGTGATGACAGGGGCCCTTAAATCTTGATAGGGAGTGCAGTAAACTTCATGGGACGAAATTCGTAAGGCATCTACATACGAAAATGTTGTGCTAATGGGAGATTTCAACTATAGACAGATTGACTGGAGCAATTTGACAGGAAATTTAGAGTCAGGTGACTTTCTTGATACGATCCAGGATTGTTTTTTAAAACAGTTTGTGACAGAGCCAACTAGGGGAAATAACCTCCTTGACTTGGTTCTTGCCAGTAGGGAAACACTAATTAATAATCTTGAGGTTAATGATGAGCTTGGGGAAAGTGATCACAAATCACTCAGTTTTAATATATCATGGAATTCCCCTAATAATGGCAATCAAGTCTCCGTCCCTGATTTTCGCTTGGCTGATTTCATAGGACTGAAAAATTACTTAGGTGGGCTGAACTGGAATGACCTGACTAAGGGTCAGGTAGGTGGTGATGGTTGCCGATATGATGCTTTCCAGGGCATAGTTCTAGCTGCTGTCAGTCAAATTATGTTCCAAATAGGGAATCAGATCAAACAAAAATGATCGTAAATGGATGAACAATAGATTAAAATATCTGATTGGTCAAAAAGAGAGGCATATATAGGCAAATCAAAAGAGGAGAGGGGCAATTAAGAAAATCGATATATTCAGTTAGAGAGAAATAAAAAGGGAATTAGAAAAGCAAAAAGAGATTATGAGGTTAAAGTTGCAAGAGAATCGAAGACTAACCCAAAAGGATTCTTTCAGGTATACAGAAGTAAGATCAGGGACAAGATAGGCCCACTCAAAAGTTCCTCGGGTCAGCTCACTGACAGTGATAAGGAAATGTGTAGAATTTTTAACACATACTTCCTCTCAGTTTTTACACAGGAGGATACCAGCGATATTCCAGTAATGATAAATTATGTAGAACAGGACAATAATAAACTGTGCACGATTAGGGTCACAAGTGATATAGTCCTTAGGCAAATAGATAAATTAAAACCTAACAAATCCCCAGGCCCTGATGAACTGTATGCAAGGGTTCTAAAGGAATGTAAAGAGGAGCTTAGCGCACCTTTGGCTAATCTTTTCAACATATCACTACAAACTGGCATGGTGCCAGATAAGTGGAAAATGGCAAATGTGATACCTATTTTCAAAACAGGTGACAGGTCCTTAGCTTCGAACTATAGACCAATAAGCCTAACCTCCATAGTGGGAAAATTTATGGAATCAATAATTGCCGAGGCAGTTCGTAGCCACCTTGAAAAGCATAAATTAATCAAACGAATCTCAGCATGGTTTTACAAAGGGGCGTTCCTGCCTTACGGATTTATTAACTTTTTTCACTAAGGTATTTGAGGAGTAGATCATGGTAATGAATATGATATTGTGTATATGGACTTCAGTAAGGCTTTTGACAGGGTCCCACATCAGAGACTATTGAGGAAAATTAAAGCACATGGAATAGGAGGAGAAATTTTTTCCTGGATAGAGGCATGGTTGACAAATAGGCAGCAGAGAGTTTGCATAAATGGGGAGAGAAATCAGAGTGGGGAAGCGTCACGAGCGGTTGTTCCACAGGGGTCAGTGTTGGGCCCCCTGCTGTTCACAATCTACATAACGACATAGATGAGGGCATAAAGAGCGACATCGGCAAGTTTGCCGATGACACCAAAATAGGCCGTCGAATTCATTCTGACGAGGACATTCGAGCACTCCAGGAAGATTTGAATAGACTGATGCAGTGGTCGGAGAAGTGGCAGATGCAGTTTAATATAGACAAATGCAAAGTTCTAAATGTTGGACAGGACAATAACCATGCCACATATAAACTAAATAATGTTGATCTTAATATTACGGATTGCGAAAAAGATTTAGGAGTTCTGGTTAGCAGTAATCTGAAACCAAGACAACAGTGCATAAGTGTTCGCAATAAAGCTAATAGAATCCTTGGCTTCATATCAAGAAGCATAAATAATATGAGTCCTCAGGTTGTTCTTCAACTCTATACATCCTTGGTTAGGCCACATTTAGATTATGCTGCACAGTTTTGGTCACCGTATTACAGAATGGATATAAATTCTCTGGAAAATGTACAAAGGAGGATGACAAAGTTGATCCCATGTATCAGAAACCTTCCCTATGAGGATAGACTAAGGGCCCTGAATCTGCACTCTCTAGAAAGACGTAGAATTAGGGGGGATATGATTGAGGTGTATAAATGGAAGACAGGAATAAATAAAGAGGATGTAAATAGTGTGCTGAAAATATCTAGCCTAGACAGGACTCGCAGCAATGGTTTTAAGTTGGAAAAATTCAGATTCAGGAAGGATATAGGAAAGTACTTGGTTTGGTAAAGGGATTTGGATGAGTGGAACAAATCCCAAGTACAGTATATAGAGGACAGAACGTTGTGTAGCTTTAAATAATAGGTTGGATAAATACGTAGGTTGGGTGTGAGTTAGACCTAGAGCTTGGACTACCAGGTCAGGTTTGCGTGTTCCTCTTAATCATGTGACTGACCTGATAGGAGTTGGTGCTTGGTTAAGCGGTGGGACTTGGATGATCGCATGGCCAGGGCTTCTGCATGTCTGTTTTAGTCTTATGACCGCACACTGTGTCTGAGTAGTTTGTATACATGATGTATAACGCACACGTGTCGGAAAGTAGTACAGTATGTATACACTGATGTATAACGAACTGTCGTCTGGAGGTAGTATTGTATACTGATGTTAACGCACACTGTGTCTGGAAGGTTAGTATTGTATACCCCTGATGTATAACCGACACTGACTAGGTTGGTAGTGACATATGTGTATAACCTGATGTATAACTGACCTGCCTCGTCTGGAGGTGTATTGTATACATGTGTATAACCGCATCTGTCGTTGGAGGTAGTATTGTATACACTGATGTATAACCGCACACTGTCGTCTGGAAGGTAGTATTGTATACACTGATGTATAACCGCACACTGTCGTCTGGAAGGTAGTATTGTATACCACTGATGTATAACCGCACACTGTCGTCTGGAAGGTAGTATTGTATATCATGATGTATAACCGCACACTGTCGTCTGGAAGGTAGTATTGTATACCACTGATGTATAACCGCACACTGTCGTCTGGAAGGTAGTATTGTATACCACTGATGTATAACCGCACACTGTCGTCTGGAAGGTAGTATTGTATACCACTGATGTATGACCGCACACTGTCAGGAAGGTGGTACTGTATACCACTGATGTATAACCGCACACTGTCGTCTGGAAGGTAGTATTGTATACCACTGATGTATAACCGCACACTGTCGTCTGGAAGGTAGTACAGTATTGTATACCACTGATGTATAACCGCACACTGTCGTCTGGAAGGTAGTATTGTATACCACTGATGTATAACCGCATACTGTCGTCTGGAAGGTAGTATTGTATACCACTGATGTATAACCGCACACTGTCGTCTGGAAGGTAGTATTGTATATCACTGATGTATAACCGCACACTGTCGTCTGGAAGGTAGTATTGTATACCACTGATGTATAACCGCACACTGTCATGGAAGGTAGTATTGTATATCACTGATGTATAACCGCACACTGTCGTCTGGAAGGTAGTATTGTATACCACTGATGTATAACCGCACACTGTCGTCTGGAAGGTAGTACAGTATTGTATACCACTGATGTATAACCGCACACTGTCGTCTGGAAGGTAGTATTGTATACCACTGATGTATGAACCGCACACTGTCGGAAGGTGGTATGTATACCACTGATGTATAACCGCACACTGTCGTCTGGAAGGTAGTATTGTATACCACTGATGTATAACCGCACACTGTCGTCTGGAAGGTAGTACTGTATACCACTGATGTATGACCGCACACTGTCAGGAAGGTGGTACTGTATACCACTGATGTATAACCGCACACTGTCGTCTGGAAGGTAGTATTGTATACCACTGATGTATAACCGCACACTGTCGTCTGGAAGGTAGTATTGTATACCACTGATGTATAACCGCACACTGTCGTCTGGAAGGTAGTATTGTATACCACTGATGTATGACCGCACACTGTCAGGAAGGTGGTACTGTATACCACTGATGTATAACCGCACACTGTCGTCTGGAAGGTAGTATTGTATACCCCTGATGTATAACCGCACACTGTCGTCTGGAAGGTAGTATTGTATACCACTGATGTATAACCGCACACTGTCGTCTGGAAGGTAGTATTGTATACCACTGATGTATGACCGCACACTGTCGTCTGGAAGGTAGTATTGTATACCCTGATGTATAACCGCACACTGTCGTCTGGAAGGTGGTATCGAAGGTGAGACGACTTACTACAAACATTATTACCTTGTAGCACTCCGCCTGTTTGTTTGTTTCTTCTAGTATCCCCTAATTCTGATTTTTTTTTCCCCAGCTAATAAGAAGCTCAGCCATCATCACAACAGAAACTATTCGACTGAAGAGGTCTGTGGCGGTACGGGTTTCAGATTTGTTGAAAATGGTACAAAATATCGACAGGTTGAAGATTAAGACAAGTGTGCAACAGTTGGGTATCTTTATTGATGAAACGTTTTGCCTACACAGGGGGTTTCTTCAGTCAAATACTGAGGCAGCAGTAGTAACGAAATAAAGATGTAATTAGTCCATCAACCTTGAAGAAAATGTATTTGAGGTGGTCAGTCCCTCAGTTCCATGATCTGGAACGATATCGTTCCAGACCATGGAGGTGAACTCTTCTTCAGGCTGAGGGACTGACCACCTCAAATATTTTTTCTTCGAGGTTGATGGACTGATTACATCATTATTTCATTACTACTGCTTCCTCTGTATCTGACTGAGAAACCCACTGTGTGGGCGAAACGTTTCATCAATAAAGATTCCCAACTGTTAGGTTTAAGCTCCTTTGCCCTTGGAACTTGACTGTCTATGGACATTCTTGAATGAACATCAACAACAAATTAATCATTCACGAGTGCTACAACCTCAATTTTCTGCCCTGAGATTCTGACGACTCGGTAATTTAACCTTTGTATCCATTTTTGCCACGTTCTTAATGATAAGTTAGACTTAGTGAACGATAAACGCAAAGTGGCCAGCTCTACGGTCACTATCTTCAACACGATGTGCTTAACTGCCCGCTTATTGAAGAATATAGAGATAGACAGTACTATATTAACCTATGTGATGTGTCATATCTTAATAAAGAAAATAAGATACGAGATATATTAAGTAAGTTTCCTAAATTTTGTTGTAACAGATAGATGAACTGTAGATATAAATCCAGATGTACTCCTGTTAACCCTTTTTGGGGCCTAGTTCCTAGGTCTTTTGTGTATCCATATGCTGTTGCACTACCCTCCATAGGATGGATATGAGGTGCACAATAAACCAGCCACTTCGGTGGCAAAATCTAAAATCTAGTGAGCGAATGATTAAGGTAGGAGTCTGAGGGGAAGGGAACTCATTCGTAGTTAATTGGAAGTAATGGCCAGCAACAAAAGTCTCATGGATCAATAGCTAAGGTAGTGAGGAACTCAGGACAGACTTATTCGTGTTAAAGTAATGATGAGCAACGCAAGTCACTTGGTCACTTCAAATATACAAATAATTACAAAGACGAGAGTTTGTAAAGTCAGGAAAACGTCCGAGCATAAGTAAGGTTAGGTAATAAAGATCTTGCGCGGCTTATAAAATTGGTTGGACAGATTTGTGAGCGAAAGGTAGATGAATTAGAGAAGGACCCTTACGTACAGTTCAAGATATTTATTAGAGGAAACATTTCGCCAAGAGTGACTTCTTCAGTCTAATAAATGTCCTGAAGGTACATTGTCTTTTTCCACATCCTGTCGGTATCACCATACCATTTTTCAGAGAAGGACCCGCCTAGTAGGGGCCAGCAGGCATCCCGCACTCCCCCCTCCATTCTATGCTTTTATGTGTCATCCGACGGTCTTAGCTGGTGGTGGACGGGGCGAGAACTACTACATTATAACGTGTGCGAGTGAGGTGGTAAAACTGTAGATTCCTGCTCTTCGTCTTACAGCGATCACAGATTTCTAAACACTGGCGTCAGCTGAAAACTGCTGCCAATGATGCCCACCTGTGCACCGGTCCAGCGCATCAGGTGTGTGTGTGTTAGTGTGTGTGTGTGTGTGTGTGTGTGTGTGTGTGTGTGTGTGTGTGTGTGTGTACTCACCTAGTTGAGGTTGCGGGGGTCGAGTCCGAGCTCCTGGCCCCGCCTCTTCACTGATCGCTACTAGGTCACTCTCCCTGAGCCTTGAGCTTTATCATACCTCTGCTTAAAGCTATGTATGGATCCTGCCTCCACTACATCGTGTGTGTGTGTGTGTGTGTGTGTGTGTGTGTGTGTGTGTGTGTGTGTGTGTGTGTGGTTTTGTGTGTGTGTGTGGTGTTCCCATGAAACACGCACATTTTTTGATGTCTCCGTTGCTCGTAATTTTTGTGCTTCGCTTATCCTAATGGGGAGACTTCCACCTGTTTCCCCCACGTATTTCTTTTCACAGTGGCCACATGGGATCGTACAGACTCCGGAAGGGGAAACTGGTGAGTGACCAGTGGGTCACTTCCTAGTGAGTTCTTTGACGATTGTGGACGCAGCAGCGGTCGGACGATTGTTGTTCTTAGTGGGTGATTGTTAGGTACTGTAACCAGTGCAGATAATGTACTATATTACTGGCTACAATGCTACAAGGGAGGACCACATACCTGTCATCTGTGTTTCCTGAGCGTCCTGTTCTTGGTGGTCATGAACCAGCGTCTACACTTTAAGATGACGGATCAATCAAGCTACTGGTGAAAGATATCAGCATGTCGCCAGAGAACGTTTGATGAATGTTGAGCCGTTGCTTGTTCTTCTCTCCCTTCACCCTTGTTCTTCCATACACCCCCTTTTATCTTT
>NC_069420.1:30509299-30656799 GCF_026875155.1 Cherax quadricarinatus
CCCTCCCTGTTATATGCGCCTGGTCCTCCAGCTTCTGCACTAATCTCTTGTGGGGAACTGTGTCAAAGACCTTCCTGCAGCAATCAACCCACCCCTCTCTCTCTCGTGTCTTACTTCTGTTACCTTGTCAGAAAACTCCAGAAGGTTTGTGACACAGGATTTGCCTTCCATGAACCTGTGTGTGCCATGCTGTGTGTGCCATCCTGTGTGTGCCATCCTGTGTGTACCATCCTGTTTGTGTAATCCTGTTTGTGCCATCCTGTGTGTGCCGTCCTGTGTGTGCCATCCTGTGTGTACCATCCTGTGTGTGCCATCCTGTGTGTGCCATCCTGTGTGTGCCATCCTGTGTGTGCCATCATGTGTGTACCATCCTGTGTGTACCATCATGTGTGTACCATCCTGTGTGTACCATCTTGTGTGTGCCATCCTGTGTGTGCCATCCTGTGTGTGTGCCATCCTGTGTGTAGATGAATGGTTCAAAGAACCGACATGTTGTTAAATTAGACACATGTGCAATTCTTGGGTATCTTTATTGAGGAAACGTTTCGCCACATAGTGACTTCATCAGTCCACACAAAGGATAAACTTGAAGAACAGGAGGAGAATGAGGTAATCAGTCCCTCAGCCTTGAGTCGATGTGGTCAGTCCATCAATCTTGAATAGAATACGGTATATGAGCGGAGAAGCAGCTTATAAACCGTAGACAGGTGAGGTGCAGCATTCGTAGGTGGTGTCACATTTGTCCAATGTGGAAGTAGGTCGTGCCCAAGGGTGAGGCAAGCGAAGAATTCCCAAGTATTAAGATCCCAAGAAGTTACAGTGTCTGACAGGATTGTAGATGAATGGTTCAGAGAACCGACATGTTGTTAAATTAGACACATGGGCAACTCTTGGGTATCGTCATTGAGGAAACGTGTGGACTGATGAAGCCACTGTGTGGCGAAACGTTTCCTCAATAAAGATACCCAAGAGTTGCACATGTGTCTAATTTAACATCCTGTGTGTGCCATCCTGTGTGTGCCATTCTGTGTGCGCCATTCTGTGTGCGCCATTCTGTGTGCGCCATTCTGTGTGCGCCATTCTGTGTGTGCCATCCTGTGTGTACCATCCTGTGTGTACCATCCTGTGTATACCATCCTGTGTGTGTACCATCCTGTGTGTGTACCATCCTGTGTGTGTACCATCCTGTGTGTACCATCCTGTGTGCACCATCCAGTGTGCGCCATCCTGTGTGCACCATCCTGTGAGCACCATGCAGTGTGCACCATCCAGTGCACACCATCCAGTGCACACTATCCAGTGAGCACCATCCAGTGTGCATCATCCAGTGTGCACCATCCAGTGCACACCATCCTATGTGCACCATCCAGTGAGCACCATCCTGTGACCATCCTGTGAGCACCATCCAGTGCACACCATCCTGTGAGCACCATCCAGTGCACACCATCCTGTGAGCACCATCCAGTGAGCACCATCCAGTGCACACCATCCTGTGAGCACCATCCAGTGCACACCATCCTGTGAGCACCATCCAGTGCACACCATCCTGTGAGCACCATCCAGTGAACACCATCCAGTGCACACCATCCTGTGAGCACCATCCAGTGCACACCATCCTGTGAGCACCATCCAGTGCACACCATCCTGTGAGCACCATCCAGTGCACATCCTGTGAGCACCATCCAGCGCACACCATCCTGTGAGCACCATCCCGTGAGCACCATCCTGTGAGCACCATCCAGTGCACATCCTGTGAGCACCATCCAGCGCACATCCTGTGAGCACCATCCAGTGCACATCCTGTGAGCACCATCCAGCGCACACCATCCTGTGAGCACCATCCCGTGAGCACCATCCTGTGAGCACCATCCAGTGCACACCATCCTGTGAGCACCATCCAGTGAGCACCATCCAGTGAGCACCATCCTGTGAGCACCATCCAGTGCACACCATCCTGTGAGCACCATCCAGTGCACACCATCCTGTGAGCACCATCCAGTGTACACCATCCTGTGAGCACCATCCAGTGAGCACCATCCTGTGAGCACCATCCAGTGAGCACCATCCTGTGAGCACCATCCAGTGACCACCATCCAGTGTACACCATCCGGTGAGCACCATCCAGTGAGCACCATCCAGTGAGCACCATCCTGTGAGCACCATCCAGTGTACACCATCCTGTGAGCACCATCCAGTGAGCACCATCCTGTGAGCACCATCCAGTGAGCACCATCCTGTGAGCACCATCCAGTGTACACCATCCAGTGAGCACCATCCAGTGTACACCATCCGGTGAGCACCTTCCAGTGCACACCATCCTGTGAGCACCATCCAGTGCACACCATCCAGTACACACCATCCTGTGAACATCATCATGTGAGCACCATCCAGTGCACACCATCCTGTGAGCACCATCCAGTGCACATCATCCAGTGTGCACCATCCAGTGTGCACCATCCAGTGAGCACCATCCAGTGTGCACCATCCAGTGTGCACCATCCAGTGAGCACCATCCAGTGTGCACCATCCAGTGTGCACCATCCAGTGTGCACCATCCAGTGTGCACCATCCAGTGAGCACCATCCAGTGTGCACTCAGCCAAGTTATCAATTATGATAATTACCAATAATCATAATAAAAAATATTAAAAAAAAAAATAAAAAAAAATTAACATTTAAAAATAATAAGAATTAATAAAAATGGTACTGACCTGGTGGCTGAAGGTGTCGCTTCACAAGACCAGCCTCCGGGCTAGATCCCCGGCGAGGGTAGAAACACCTAGTGTTTCCTTACACCGGTAGTCCATATTCACCCATCAGTATAAAATGGGCACCTGGGTGTTAGTGGACTGGTGTGGGTCGCATCCTGGGACAAAACTGACCTAATTTGCCGGAAATGGTGAGCACAAGACACAGCACCGTACACAGTAACATGTGACTGGTGTCAGCTACGACTGTGTACCTTGTATATGTACTTGTGGTAAATATTTATAAAGACATCATATATCTTAAGAGTATTCCAAGACAAATATAAGAGGAACGTACAGTGAATGTACAGTGTACACTACTGGGCATGTGTAGCAGGTGTACACCACCACCACCAACACCTCTCACTACACTGTCCACTGCTTGGTTGGTTAATGGTGGTGGGAGGGAGGGAAGGGGAGGGAGAGGGGTGGGGGGAAGGGTGGTAAGGTGGGAGGGGAAGGGGAGGAATACAGTCTATCGACTACACTAGGGGGGTTATTAACGCTGATCGTAACATATTCACCACTGGACAAGAATACTTTAATGCTTAAAGTAGGGATTAAGTTAAGCTCTCAGTATATATACACTGAGACATACACATCTGGGTGGTGCATATATACTGAGACATACACATCTGGGTGGTGCATATATACTGAGACATACACATCTGGGTGGTGCATATATACTGAGACATACACATCTGGGTGGTATATATACACTGAGACATACACATCTGGGTGGTGCATATATACTGAGACATACACATCTGGGTGGTATATATACACTGAGACATACACATCTGGGTGGTGCATATATACTGAGACACACATCTGGGTGGTATATATACACTGAGACATACACATCTGGGTGGTATATATACACTGAGACATACACATCTGGGTGGTATATATACACTGAGACATACACATCTGGGTGGTATATATACACAGCAACTTGAATAAATGGTTGAAAAATTAAACACTCGAGCAACATTCAGGTGTTTTTATTCTAACTGGCGAAACGTTTCCATAATAAAAACACCCGAAACGTTGCAAAAAAATGCCTCACAACGCGTAGTGAATATTAGACACCATGGAGCTGAACTCTTCTCTTTCTCCAAGGTTGATGGATTGATTATATCGTCTTTATTTCACTACTACACCTGTTACTTCTGTATTTAACTGAAGAAATCTTTTTTGTAGGGCGAAACGTTTCATCAATAATACCCAACTGTTACACACTTGTCCTAATCCTCAACTTGTCGGTGTTTTACACCATTTCCAACATAACCGTCATCTCAGTAGTAGTAACCAGTTACCAGTAACTAGTGTACCAGTAGTTGACTCACTACCAACCGTCTCTGCCTGAGTCACTGTCTATTCATATTGTGCTGACCACAGCAGTATTCAAAGACCCCCTCACATATGGGTACTGTGGGCGGCCAGTCAGTTATACAAGAGTGAGCGAGAGAGGCAGGATCGGCTGTGGCGCCCAGTCCACATACTTCAGTTACAATATACGTACTTCCAGCCTACGTGAGTATTTTTACCCAATCCACGTGTTCGAACTCCCACATGATAGTCATATTGAAGTTTCTCTCCCGGATAATCACGTCCACCTTGCAGACAACTTGCCAGACACTGTAGCATCATGGAATCTGGGTTCAGAGGACATCTCCACAACCTTCCTCGCTACTACCACTAATCCGTCCCTCGGGTATGACCTACTTCCACTGGGGAATCTCGCCTACCAGTGACAATGCCTTCGTCTGCTACCCGTCCCTTACCACCAGACGCCAGTATATAAGCACCAGCCTTCTCGCCTGTGCTCCAGTTTCTCCACGACTACGGTGCTCTTCACACCACCTCCAAGGCTGAGGGACTCATTACCTCATCTTTTGTATGTAGTTCTACTGTCTTCCAATATGTCATTGAATTTGTACTGATAAAGCCACTGGATGGCGAAACGTCTACAATAAAGATACCCAGATATTGCACGTGTGTATAATTCTCCATCGTGTCGGTATTGTATACCATTTGCGTACAACAATGTCCTACTGCTAAGTTAAATATATTAACTTACAAAAAATGACAGCTCAGCAGGGAAAATGGAAGACAATAACAATTCCTCCCCTCAAAATACAAAAACCTGAGAGTATTTCTTGAGAGTTGAAGAGAGCTATGATGGAAACCAAGAAATATATCTCTGGCCACAAGAAATATATATCTGGCCATAAGAAATATATCTCTGGCCATAAGAAATATATATCTGGAATCAAGAAATATATCTCTGGATGCAAGAAATATGTATCTGGCCGCAAGAAATATATCTTTGGCCACAAGAAATATATCTCTGGAAGCAAGAAATAAATATCTGGACGCAAGAAATATATCTCTGGACGCAAGAAATAAATATCTGGACGCAAGAAATACATCTCTGGACGCAAGATAGAGGCGGCGGCCATCTATCCTGAGTAGACAGGTGAGCGAGGCGGCCATCTATCCTGAGTAGACAGGTGAGCGAGGCGGCCATCTATCCTGAATAGACAGGTGAGCGAGGCGGCCATCTATCCTGAGTAGACAGGTGAGCGAGGCGGCCATCTATCCTGAGTAGACAGGTGAGCGAGGCGGCCATCTATCCTGTGTAGAACAGGTGAGCGAGGACGGCCATCTATTCTGAGTAGACAGGTGAGCGAGCGGCCATCTATTCAGAGTAAAGTGAGCGAGGCGGCCATCTATCCTGGAGATAACGTGAGCGAGGCGCCATCTATCCTGGTAGACAGGTTGAGCGGGCCGCGCATCTATCCGAGTAGACAGGTGAGCGAGGCGGCCATCTATCCTGGATAGACAGATGATCGGAGCAGCTATCCTGAGTAGACAGTGAGCGAGGCAGCTATCCTGAGTAGACAGGTGAGCGAGGCGGCCATCTATCCTGAGTAGACAGGTGAGCGAGGCGGCCATCTATCCTGAGTAGACAGGTGAGCGAGGCAGCTATCCTGAGTAGACAGGTGAGCGAGGCGCATCTATCCTGAGTAGACAGGTGAGCGAGGCGGCCATCTATCCTGAGTAGACAGGTGAGCGAGGCGGCTATCCTGAGTAGACAGGTGAGCGAGGCGCTATCCTGAGTAGACAGGTGAGCGAGGCAGCTATCCTGAGTAGACAGGTGAGCGAGGCGGCCATCTATCCTGAGTAGACAGGTGAGCGAGGCAGCTATCCTGAGTAGACAGGTGAGCGAGGCAGCTATCCTGAGTAGACAGGTGAGCGAGGCAGCTATCCTGAGTAGACAGGTGAGCGAGGCGGCCATCTATCCTGAGTAGACAGGTGAGCGAGGCAGCTATCCTGAGTAGACAGGTGAGCGAGGTTTAGTAAATTTGTTAGTGTCATTAATTAGCGCAATCATTTCGTGAGAGTGACGTACTGTAGTGAAGCATATACACCAGAGCTGCGGGAGAAGAGCTGAACCAACTGGTGGAGGTGTCTTGGGGGTTCGTCAGGAGATACTAGAGTAATAAATACACAAGTTGGATGTCTTGGAGGCGTATAATTGGGAGAGACTTAAGGAGATGCCCAGGAGCGTTGCCTTGTCCAGTCTATGTCTAGCGGGAACTGAGAGCGAGGCCTCTGGCCTACTGTTCACGCTAGCAAGGGAGCATATCTGTGATGGGTCTCGTGAAGTCACGGCTAGCAAGGAAGCATATCTGTGATGGGTCTCGTGAAGTCACGGCTAGCAAGGGAGCATATCTGTGATGGGTCTCGTGAAGTCACGGCTAGCAAGGGAGCATATCAATAAAGTAGCTAGGATTACCTACACAGTAACACTACTGACAGAGGGTGAAGCCAGGTGGGAGGAGGGTGAAGCCAGGTGGGAGGAGGGTGAAGCCAGGTGGGAGGAGGGTGAAGCCAGGTGGGAGGAGGGTGAAGCCAGGTGGGAGGAGGGTGAAGCCAGGTGGGAGGAGGGTGAAGCCAGGTGGGAGGAGGGTGAAGCCAGGTGGGAGGAGGGTGAAGCCAGGTGGGAGGAGGGTGAAGCCAGGTGGGGGGGGAGAGGGGAGGGTGAAGCCAGGTGGGAGGAGGGTGAAGCCAGGTGGGAGGAGGGTGAAGCCAGGTGGGAGGAGGGTGAAGCCAGGTGGGAGGAGGGTGAAGCCAGGTGGGAGGAGGGTGAAGCCAGGTGGGAGGAGGGTGAAGCCAGGTGGGAGGAGGGTGAAGCCAGGTGGGAGGAGGGTGAAGCCAGGTGGAGCGAACAGAGACTGAAGCCAGGTGAACAACTAAAACGCCATCAACTGAAAATCCCATCATTAGTAACTCTACGATATATGAAAATCCATAATCAAATTCAGTTAAAAAATCCTCTCACTAACTTAAAAATCCTCTAACAAAATTCCCATTAACTTAAAAATCCCTCTCACTAACTTAAAAATCCCTCTAACTTAAAAATCCCTCTCATTAACTTAAAAATCCCTCTCATTAACTTAAAAATCCCTCTCATTAACTTAAAAATCCCTCTCATTAACTTAAAAACCCTCTCATTAACTTTAAAATCCCTCTCATTAACTTAAAAATCCCTCTCATTAACTTAAAAATCCCTCTCATTAACTTAAAAATTTCCCTCATTAATTACAAAATCCCCCTCCCCGCTGTGGCGATCACTACTCACCACAGTGTCCCCCTCCCCCGGGGACTCAGCGAGTGTCCCGGGTGATCGCAACTCACCACAATGTCCCCCTCCCCCGGGGACTCAGTGGGTCCCCCCCCCCGAGAACTCAGCGAGTGTCCCGGGATATCACTACTCACCACAGTGTCCCCCTCCCCCGGGGACTCAGCGGGTGTCCCGGACGGGTGATCACTACTCACCATAAAACATCGTTCACATCATATTAGTGAGATTAATGAAATGAATGATAGATTTATTAGAGGCTCCGATGTATTTTGCATAATAATCTGCATAGCCTTAGCAGTGATGTTATTACTTGATATTTACTGGTTAAGTGTCCTCATAGTGGAGAGGTGGTTAGGAGTGGGTGGAGAGGTGGATGCTGAGTAAGGTGGTGGTGGAGTATGGGGGTGGGTGGAGTAGAGTGGTGTGGAGGTAGAGGTGGAGGAGGTTGGTGGAGGTAGAGGTGGTGGTGGAGGTAGAGGTGGAGGAGGTGCTGGTGGAGGTAGAGGTGGTGGTGGAGGTAGAGGTGGAGGAGGTGCTGGTGGAGGTAGAGGTGGTGGTGGAGGTAGAGGTGGAGGAGGTGGTGGTGGAGGAGGTGGTGGTGGAGGTAGAGGTGGAGGAGGTGGTGGTGGAGGAGGAGGTGGTGGTGGAGGTAGAGGTGGAGGAGGTGGTGGTGGAGGTAGAGGTGGTGGTGGAGGTAGAGGTGGAGGAGGTGGTGGTGGAGGAGGTGGTGGTGGAGGTAGAGGTGGAGGAGGTGGTGGTGGAGGTAGAGGTGGTGGTGGAGGTAGAGGTGGAGGAGGTGGTGGTGGAGGTAGAGGTGGTGGTGGAGGTAGAGGTGGAGGAGGTGGTGGTGGAGGTAGAGGTGGTGGTGGAGGTAGAGGTGGAGGAGGTGGTGGTGGAGGAGGTGGTGGTGGAGGTAGAGGTGGAGGATGGGGTGGAGGTAGAGGGTGGTGGAGGTAGAGGTGGAGGAGGTGGTGGTGGAGGAGGTGGTGGTGGAGGTAGAGGTGGAGGAGGTGGTGGTGGAGGTGAGTGGGATGGAGGTAGAGGTGGAGGAGGTGGTGGTGGAGGTAGAGGTGGGGAGGTGGTGGTGAGGTAGGGTGGAGGAGGTGTGGAGGTAGAGGTGGAGGAGGTGGTGGTGGAGGTAGAGGTGGAGGAGGTGGTGGTGGAGGTAGAGAGGTGTGAGTGTAGAGGTAGGTGGTGGATAGGTGAGGAGGTGGTGGAGTAGAGGTGGAGGAGGTGGTGGTGGAGGTAGAGGTGGAGGAGGTGGTGGTGAGGTGGGTGGAGGTAGAGGGTTGGTAGGAGAGTGGTGGAGGTAGAGGTGGAGAAGGTAGAGGTGGAGGAGGTGGAGGTGGAGGAGGTAGAGGTGGAGGAGGTGGGAGGAGGTGGTGGTGGAGGTAGAAGTGGAGGAGGTGGTGTAGAGGTGGAGGAGGAGGTGGTGGAGGTAGAGGTAAAGGAGCAGGTGGTGGAGGCAGAGGTGGAGGTGGTGTAGAGGTGGAGGAGGTGGTGGTGGTGGTGGAGGAGATGGTGGTGGTGGAGGAGATGGTGGTGGTGGAGGAGATGGTGGTGGTGGAGGAGATGGTGGTGGAGGAGGAGATGGTGGAGGAGGAGGAGGTGGAGGAGGAGGAGGTGGTGGTGGTGGAGAAGGTGGTGGAGGAGGGGGTGGTGGAGGAGGAGGTGGATAAATAAAATACAAGATAAAGGAGATAAAGTTATGTGAAGGTGTAACAAGAAACAAGAAACAAGAAACAAGAAACAAGAAACAAGAGCCCCACCGAGAACACGTGTTTAAGGCTGCTGGACACCACCCACACGACTGTCGCGCAGTACACAACTACTGTGTTGAGAGCACAGGCAGCACTACGAGAAGATAGAGCAGATCCAGGACTACGGACGCTGCTACCTTCTCCACTCAAGTGTATTCAGAACAATAACTCGGCAGAGTTCGTCCTTCACTCCAGCAGTTACTGCTTCAAGGAGAACCCTGCCACGCTGACAGTAACTGGTTCCTGGTTGTTAACTACGTCGCCACCTAGTGCTCTTCTTCACCTAGCATGAGATAGGTATCCTATGTTCGTTGGATAACTACTTACTGTTCTTGTTGACCAAGCAGTAGGTGGATACCTGGGTCATAGTTGGATCCCCACTTAGTAAATCAACTCCACGTATGCTCCATTTAGACACCACCTGCACCCCAGTGTGTAAATACACCCCAGGTACACTCTCGTTTTGAACACAAACTAAATGTTCCCACCTAGTGAACATCAATCTCTCTCTCTCTCTCTCACGGAACTAGCAGTCACTATACATACAGATACATTTATTAAACTACTGTAATCTTAAGTCTCACATGACACACAGCATTTCGGGCTAAACTTAAACTACAAATTACATAAACGTTACATAGTTTTTTAAGTTTTATGGGTTAAATACACGGTGTTAACAGAAACGTTAAAATTCTCAAGTACTATCAGGGTGAGTGGTATTACCTACTTAGAAGATACAATAGAACTGCTACTACCAACAATAACAGTACAGCTACCATCAATAACAGTACAGCTACCATCAATAACAGTACAGCTACCATCAATAACAGTACAGCTACCATCAATAACAGTACAGCTACCATCAATAACAGTACAGCTACCATCAATAACAGTACAGCTACCATCAATAACAGTACAGCTACCATCAACATCAATACAGCTACCATCAATAACAGTACAGCTACCATCAATAACAGTACAGCTACCATCAACATCAATACAGCTACCATCAATAACAGTACAGCTACCATCAATAACAATACAGCTACCATCAACACCACTGGCCAGCTTTGCCTACATCAAACAAGCATGAAAGTGATGGCACAAAACTGTGGTGTTTCTCACCTTCTGTCATGAGGATAAGACACAGGATGAGAAAGATGAGGATAGTTCCACTGACGTTGTGTGAAGGTTGAGTAACATCTGAGCGAAATGGAGCAAAAAGTGGCGAAACGAGACAAATATATGTAGAAAAGGGAAAAAGGAGAGAATAGGAGAGGAGAGCACTAGGTGATGACCCGTATTATGTATAAAAAAGAGTCGGTGAAATATGTAACGATATATAAAGGAGAAAGGAGGAGGAGGAGGGAAAAGGGAGAAAATAGGTAAGGTGTATATTATTCTGATAAAAGAGTTAAATGTAACGAAATGTATTGCATCTTCCTCACAACCTCTCTGTCAGCCTCCACAACCTCTCTGTCAGCCTCCACAACCTCTCTGACAGCCTCCACAACCTCTCTGTCAGCCTCCACAACCTCTCTGACAGCCTCCAAACCTCTCTGTCAGCCTCCACAACCTCTGCAGCTCCACACCTCTCTGACAGCCTCCACAACCTCTCTGTCAGCCTCCACAACCTCTCTGTCAGCCTCCACAACCTCTCTGACAGCCTCCACAACCTCTCTGTCAGCCTCCACAACCTCTCTGTCAGCCTCCACAACCTCTCTGTCAGCCTCCACAACCTCTCTGTCAGCCTCCACAACCTCTCTGTCAGCCTCCACAACCTCTCTGACAGCCGCCACAACCTCTCTGACAGCCGCCACAACCTTTGTCAGCCTCCACAACCTCTCTGACAGCCGTCACAACCTTTGTCAGCCTCCACAACCTCTGCGGGCGACTTCCCCCTACTCCTCCTCCACTTCACAACCGCCCCCTCCCTCTCCAACACAACTTTCTGAGGCTGGGAGTCACCCCTACAGTGGTTAACAATGTTAATCTACTTAACACAATGTTAACATTAACACCGGTTAATTGACCTCATCTATTAACAACCCGTCGTAGAACGTGGCACTTGTTGTAGCATGTCACACGAATGTACTCACCACTGTACTCACCTGTTTCACTAGTGTACTCATCAGTGTACTTAGTGTACTCACGAAAGTGTACTTACCAGTGTACTCATCAGTGTACTTAGTGTACTCACGAAAGTGTACTTACCAGTGTACTCACCTGAGTACTCACCAAAGTGTACTCACCAGAGTACAGGTGCGTGTGGCAGTGTAATCACCAGAGTACAGGTGCGTGTGGCAGTGTAATCACCAGAGTACAGGTGCGTGTGGCAGTGTAATCACCAGAGTACAGGTGCGTGTGGCAGTGTACTCACTACAGCACAGGTGCGTGTGGCAGTGTACTCACCAGAGCACAGGTACGTGCGGCAGTGTACTCACCAGAGTACAGGTGGGTGTGTCAGTGTAATCACCAGAGTACAGGTGCGTGTGGCAGTGTATTCACCAGAGTACAGGTGCGTGTGGCAGTGTATTCACGAGAGTACAGGTGCGTGTGGCAGTGTAATCACCAGAGTACAGGTGCGTGTGGCAGTGTATTCACCAGAGTACAGGTGAGTGTGGCAGTGTACTCACCAGAGTACAGGTGAGTGTGGCAGTGCACTCACCAGAGTACAGGTGAGTGTGGCAGTGTACTCAACAGAGTACAGGTGCGTTTGGCAGTGTACTCACCAGAGCACAGGTGCGTGTGGCACTGTACTCACCAGAGTACAGATGCGTGTGGCAGTGTACTCACCAGAGAGCAGGTGCGTGTGGCAGTGTACTCATCAGAGCACAGGTGCGGGTGGCAGTGTACTCACCAGAGTACAGGTGCGTGTGGCAGTGTACTCACCAGAGTACAGGTGCGTGTGGCAGTGTACTCACCAGAGTACAGGTGCGTGTGGCAGTGTACTCACCAGAGTACAGGTGCGTGTGGCAGTGTACTCACCAGAGTACAGGTGCGTGTGGCAGAGTACTCACCAGAGTACAGGTGCGTGTGGCAGAGTACTCACCAGAGTACAGGTGCGTGTGGCAGAGTACTCACCAGAGTACAGGTGCGTGTGGCAGAGTACTCACCAGAGTACAGGTGCGTGGCAGTGTACTCACCAGAGTACAGGTGCGTGTGGCAGTGTACTCACCAGAGTACAGGTGCGTGTGGCAGTGTACTCACCAGAGTACACGTGCGTGTGGCAGTGTACTCACCAGAATACAGGAGCGTGTAGCAGTGTACTCACCAGAGTACAGGTGCGTGTGGCAGAGTACTCACCAGAGTACAGGTGCGTGGCAGTGTACTCACCAGAGTACAGGTGGTGGCAGTGTACTCACCAGAGTACGGTGCGTGGGCAGTGTACATCCCAGAGTACAGGTGCGTGTGGCAGAGTACTCACCAGAGTACAGGTGCGTGGAGCAGTGTACTCACCAGAGTACAGGTGCGTGTGGCAGTGTACTCACCAGAGTACAGGTGCGTGTGGAAGTGTACTCACCAGAGTACAGGTGCGTGTGGAAGTGTACTCACCAGAGTACAGGTGCGTGTGGCAGTGTACTCACCAGAGTACAGGTGCGTGTGGCAGTGTACTCACAAGAGTACAGGTGTGTGGCAGAGTAATCACCAGAGTACAGGTGCGTGTGGCAGTGTACTCACCAGAATACAGGTGCGTGTGGCAGTGTACTCACCAGAGTACAGGTGCGTGTGGCAGTGTACTCACCAGAGTACAGGTGCGTGTGGCAGTGTACTCACCAGAGTACAGGTGCGTGTGGCAGTGTACTCACCAGAGTACAGGTGCGGGTGTCAGTGTACTCACCAGAGTACAGGTGCGGGTGTCAGTGTACTCACCAGAGTACAGGTGCGGGTGTCAGTGTACTCACCAGAGTACAGGTGCGGGTGTCAGTGTACTCACCAGAGTACAGGTGCGTGTGGCAGAGTACTCACCAGAGTACAGGTGCGTGTGGCAGTGTATGCACCAGAGTACAGGTGCGTGTGGCAGTGTACTCACCAGAGTACAGGTGCGTGTGGCAGTGTACTCACCAGAATACAGGAGCGTGTAGCAGTGTACTCACCAGAGTACAGGAGTGGCAGTGTACTCACCAGAGTACAGGTGCGTGTGGCAGTGTACACACCAGAGTACAGGTGCGTGTGGCAGTGTACTCACCAGAGTACAGGTGCGGGTGGCAGTGTACTCACCAGAGTACAGGTACGTGTGGCAGTGTACTCACCCGAGTACAGGTGCGTGTGTCAGTGTATACACTAGAGTACAGGTGCGTGTGGCAGTGTACTCACCAGAGTACAGGTGCGGGTGGCAGTGTACTCACCAGAGTACAGGTGCGGGGGGCAGTGTACTCACCAGAGTACAGGTGCGTGTAGCAGTGTACTCACCAGAGTACAGGTGCGTGTGGCAGTGTACACACCAGAGTACAGGTGCGGGTGGCAGTGTACTCACCAGAGTACAGGTGCGTGTGGAAGTGTACTCACCAGAGTACAGGTGCGCGTGGCAATATACTCACCAGAATACAGGAGCGTGTAGCAGTGTACTCACCAGAGTACAGGAGTGTATCAGTGTACTCACCAGAGTACAGGTGCGTGTGGCAGTGTACTCACTAGAGTACAGGTGCGTATGGCAGTGTACTCACTAGAGTACAGGTGCGTGTGGCAGTGTACTCACCCGAGTACAGGTGCGTATGGCAGTGTACTCACTAGAGTACAGGTGCATGTAGCAGTGCTCACCAGAGTACAGGTGCGTGTGGCAGTGTACTCACCAGAGTACAGGTGCGTGTGGCAGTGTACTCACGAGAGTACAGGTGCGGGTGGCAGTGTACTCACCAGAGTACAGGTGCGGGTGGCAGTGTACTCACCAGAGTACAGGTGCGTGTAGCAGTGTACTCACCAGAGTACAGATGCGTGTAGCAGTGTACTCACCAGAGTACAGATGCGTGTAGCAGTGTACTCACCCGAGTACTCACCAGAGTACAGGTGCGTGTAGCAGTGTACTCACCAGAGTACAGGTGCGGGTGGCAGTGTACTCACCAGAGTACAGGTGCGGGTGGCAGTGTACTCACCAGAGTACAGGTGCGGGTGGCAGTGTACTCACCAGGGTACAGTTGTGGGTGGCAGTGTACTCACCAGAGTACAGTTGCGGGTGGCAGTGTACTCACCAGAGTACAGGTGCGTGTGGCAGTGTACTCACCAGAGTACAGGTGCGGGTGGCAGTGTACTCACCACAGTACAGGTGCGGGTGGCAGTGTACTCACCACAGTACAGGTGCGTGTGGCAGTGTACTCACCACAGTACAGGTGCGGGTGGCAGTGTACTCACCAGAGTACAGGTGCGGGTGGCAGTGTACTCACCAGAATACAGGTGCAGGTGAGTGTACTCACCAGAGTACAGGTGCGGGTGGCAGTGTACTCACAAGAGTACAGGTGCGGGTGGCAGTGTACTCACCAGAGTACAGGTGCGGGTGGCAGTGTACTCACCAGAGTACAGATGCGAGTGGCAGTGTACTCACCAGAGTACAGGTGCGGGTGGCAGTGTACTCACCAGAGTACAGGTGCGGGTGGCAGTGTACTCACCAGAGTACAGGTGCGGGTGGCAGTGTACTCACCAGAGTACAGGTGTGGGTAGCAGTGTACTCACCAGAGTACAGGTGCGGGTGGCAGTGTACTCACCAGAGTACAGGTGCGGGTGGCAGTGTACTCACCAGTGTACAGGTGCGGGTGGCAGTGTACTCACCAGAGTACAGGTGCGGGTGGCAGTGTACTCACCAGAGTACAGGTGCGGGTGGCAGTTTATTCACCAGAGTACAGGTGCGGGTGGCAGTGTACTCACCAGAGTACAGGTGCGGGTGGCAGTGTACTCACCAGAGTACTCACCAGAGTACAGGTACGGGTGGCAGTGTACTCACCAGAGTACAGGTGCGGGTGGCAGTGTACTAACCAGAGTACAGGTGCGGGTGGCAGTGTACTCACCAGAGTACAGGTGCGGGTGGCAGTGTACTCACCAGAGTACAGGTGCGGGTGGCAGTGTACTCACCAGAGTACAGGTGCGGGTGGCAGTGTACTCACCAGAGTACAGGTGCGGGTTGGCAGTGTACTCACCGGAGTACAGGTGCGGGTGGCAGTGTACTCACCAGAGTACAGGTGCGGGTGGCAGTGTACTCACCAGAGTACAGGTGCGGGTGGCAGTGTACTCACCAGAGTACAGGTGCGGGTGGCAGTGTACTCACCAGAGTACAGGTGCGTGTATCAGTGTACTCACCAGAGTACAGGTGCGGGTGGCAGTGTACTCACCAGAGTACAGGTGCGTGTATCATTGTACTCACCAGAGTACAGGTGCGGGTGGCAGTGTACTCACCAGAGTACAGGTGCGGGTGGCATTGTACTCACCAGAGTACAGGTGGGGGTTTGGCAGTGTACTCACCAGAGTACAGGTGCGGGTGGCAGTGTACTCACCAGAGTACAGGTGCGGGTGGCAGTGTACTCACTAGAGTACAGGTGCGGGTGGCAGTGTACTAACCAGAGTACAGGTGCGGGTGGCAGTGTACTCACCAGAGTGCAGGTGCGGGTGGCAGTGTACTCACCAGAGTACAGGTGCGGGTGGCAGTGTACTCACCAGAGTACAGGTGCGGGTGGCAGTGTACTCACCAGAGTACAGGTGCGGGTGGCAGTGTACTCACCAGAGTACAGGTGCGTGTATCAGTGTACTCACCAGAGTACAGGTGCGGGTGGCAGAGTACTCACCAGAGTACAGGTTCGGGTGGCAGTGTACTCACCAGAGTACAGGTTCGGGTGGCAGTGTACTCACCAGAGTACAGGTGCGGGTGGCAGTGTACTCACCAGAGTACAGGTGCGGGTGGCAGTGTACTCACCAGAGTACAGGTGGCAGTGTACTCACCAGAGTACAGGTGCGGGTGGCAGTGTACTCACCAGAGTACAGGTGCGTGTATCATTGTACTCACCAGAGTACAGGTGCGGGTGGCAGTGTACTCACCAGAGTACAGGTGCGGGTGGCAGTGTACTCACCAGAGTACAGGTGCGTGTGACAGTGTACTCACCAGAGTACACGTGCGGGTGGCAGTGTACTCACCAGAGTACAGGTGCGTGTGGCAGTGTACTCACCAGAGTACAGGTGCGGGTGGCAGTGTACTCACCAGAGTACAGGTGCGGGTGGCAGTGTACTCACCAGAGTACAGGTGCGGGTGGCAGTGTACTCACCAGAGTACAGGTGCGTGTGGCAGTGTACTCACCAGAGTACAGGTGCGGGTGGCAGTGTACTCACCAGAGTACAGGTGCGGGTGGCAGTGTACTCACCAGAGTACAGGTGCGGGTGGCAGTGTACTCAACAGAGTACAGGTGCGTGTGGCAGTGTACTCACCAGAGTACAGGTGCGGGTGGCAGTGTACTCACCAGAGGACTCACCAGAGTACAGGTGCGGGTGGCAGTGTACTCACCAGAGTACAGGTGCGGGTGGCAGTGTACTCACCAGAGTACAGGTGCGGGTGGCAGTGTACTCACCAGAGTACAGGTGCGGGTGGCAGTGTACTCACCAGAGTACAGGTGCGGGTGGCAGTGTACTCACCAGAGTACAGGTGCGGGTGGCAGTGTACTCACCAGAGTACAGGTGCGGGTGGCAGTGTACTCACCAGAGTACAGGTGCGTGTGGCAGTGTACTCACCAGAGTACAGGTGCGGGTGGCAGTGTACTCACCAGAGTACAGGTGCGGGTGGCAGTGTACTCACCAGAGTACTCACCAGAGTACAGGTGCGGGTGGCAGTGTACTCACCAGAGTACAGGTGCGGGTGGCAGTGTACTCACCAGTGTACTCACCAGAGTACAGGTGCGGGTGGCAGTGTACTCACCAGTGTACTCACCAGAGTACAGGTGCGGGTGGCAGTGTACTCACCAGAGTACAGGTGCGGGTGGCAGTTTACTCACCAGAGTACTCACCAGAGTACAGGTGCGGGTGGCAGTGTACTCACCAGAGTACAGGTGCGGGTGGCAGTGTACTCACCAGAGTACAGGTGCGGGTGGCAGTGTACTCACCAGAGTACAGGTGCGGGTGGCAGTTTACTCACCAGAGTACTCACCAGAGTACAGGTGCGGGTGGCAGTGTACTCACCAGAGTACAGGTGTGGGTGGCAGTGTACTCACCAGAGTACAGGTGTGGGTGGCAGTGTACTCACCAGAGTACAGGTGCGTGTGGCAGTGTACTCACCAGAGTACTCACCAGAGTACAGGTGCGGGTGGCAGTGTACTCACTCACCAGAGTACTCAGCAGAGTACAGGTGCGGGTGGCAGTGTACTCACCAGAGTACTCAGCAGAGTACAGGTGCGGGTGGCAGTGTACTCACCAGAGTACAGGTGCGGGTGGCAGTGTACTCACCAGAGTACTCAGCAGAGTACAGGTGCGGGTGGCAGTGTACTCACCAGAGTACAGGTGCGGGTGGCAGTGTACTCACCAGAGTACAGGTGCGGGTGGCAGTGTACTCACCAGAGTACAGGTGCGGGTGGCAGTGTACTCAGCAGAGTACAGGTGCGGGTGGCAGTGTACTCACCAGAGTACAGGTGCGGGTGGCAGTGTACTCACCAGAGTACAGGTGCGTGTGGCAGTGTACTCACCAGAGTACAGGTGTGGGTGGCAGTGTACTCACCAGAGTACAGGTGCGTGTGGCAGTGTACTCACCAGAGTACAGGTGCGGGTGGCAGTGTACTCACCAGAGTACTCACCAGAGTACAGGTGCGGGTGGCAGTGTACTCACCAGTGTACAGGTGCGGGTGGCAGTGTACTCAGAGTACAGGTGCGGGTGGCAGTGTACTCACCAGAGTACAGGTGCGTGTGGCAGTGTACTCACCAGAGTACAGGTGTGGGTGGCAGTGTACTCACCAGAGTACAGGTGCGTGTGGCAGTGTACTCACCAGAGTACAGGTGCGGGTGGCAGTGTACTCACCAGAGTACTCACCAGAGTACAGGTGCGGGTGGCAGTGTACTCACCAGTGTACAGGTGCGGGTGGCAGTGTACTCAGAGTACAGGTGCGGGTGGAAGGACACTATAACTAATTAATATTACAAATTTTTAAGTAAAAAAATTGTCAATAACAATATGATAAATCACCTTTAATACTGACACTCACTCGTACTCTCACTCACACTCGTACTCTCTCACACTCATACTCTCACTCGTACTCTCACTCGTACTCTCACTCGTACTCTCTCACACTCATACTCTCACTCGTACTCTCTCACACTCATACTCTCACTTTCTCCCTTACACTCACACACTCACTTTCTTACACTCTCTCTCACACACACTCTGAAACACAATACAAACACGCACAGAAACAAACACTAAAACACACACATACACAAATATTCATGCAAGACACAGCCAATCTTGAATATGAACATCAAAATGGTATACAATACCGACAGGTTGTTAGGTAAGACACATATGCAACAGTTAGACAACTTTATTCCGAAACGTTTCGCCTACACAGTAGGCTTCTTCAGTCGAATACAGAAAATAGGCAGGAACAGTAGAGATGTGAAGACGATGTAATCAGTCCATCACCCTTGTAGTCGTAGAATTTGAGGTTGTCAGTCCCTCGGCCTGGAGAAGTTCACTTCCATAGTCAGGAACTATCTGAAGATCAAGCGACAGTGCGGAGACTTAAATACTGTCTGCACCTCTCCTTCCGACAGTATTTAAGTCTCCGCACTGTCGCTTGATCTTCAGATAGTTCCTGACTATGGAACTGAACTTCTCCAGGCCGAGGGACTGACAACCTCAAATTCTACGACTACAAGGGTGATGGACTGATTACATCGTCTTCACATCTCTACTGCTCCTGCCTATTTTCTGTATTCGACTGAAGAAGCCTACTGTGTAGGCGAAACGTTTCGGAATAAAGTTGTCTAACTGTTGCATATGTGTCTTACCTAACAATCTTGAAGATATTAATGAAATCTTCCAGTGAAGCTTAGACAATATGATGTTGAGTGAGGACAAGTTGCTCTTGTTCCACTATGGAAGACTGGAGGAAATACTGTAACTGAGTACAGGACAAGACTGGACGAAATAAAGACTGTAACTGAGTACAGGACAAGACTAGAGGAAATAAAGACTGTAACTGAGTACAGGACAAGACTGGAGAAAATAAAGACTAACTGAGTACAGGATAAACTTGAATTATTCAGTGGAGTTAAAGTCCCAAGTGCTAGACTTAGGAGTAACAATAGTGGAAGATCTCACATTCGAGGTTGACAACAATGTTGATATTGCTACCACAAGGAAAATGATAAGATGGATAACTAGAACCTTCAAGACAATGATGATACTGTCACTTGTTCTCTCCAGGCTGGAATACTGATGTATACTGACTGCCACCCCCCAAGGCAGGCTGGAATACTGCTGTATACTGACTGCCACCCCCCAAGGCAGGCTGGAATACTGATGTATACTGACTGCACCCCCCCCAAGGCAGGCTGGATACTGATGTATACTGACTGCCACCCCCCCCCAAGGCAGGCTGGAATATGCTGTATACTGACTGCCACCCCCCCCCAAGGCAGGCTGGAATACTGATGTATACTGACTGCCACCCTCCCAAGGCAGGCTGGAATACTGATGTATACTGACTGCCACCCTCCAAGGCAGGCTGGAATACTGATGTATACTGACTGCCACCCTCCAAGGCAGGCTGGAATACTGATGTATACTGACTGCCACCCTCCCAAGGCAGGCTGGAATACTGATGTATACTGACTGCCACCCTCCCAAGGCAGGCTGGAATACTGATGTATACTGACTGCCACCCCCCCAAGGCAGGCTGGAACACTGCTGTATACTGACTGCCCCCCCAAGGCAGGCTGGAATACTGCTGTATACTGACTGCCACCCCCCCAGGCAGGCTGGAATACTGCTGTATACTGACTGCCACCCCCAAGGCAGGCTGGAATACTGATGTATACTGACTGCCACCCCCCAAGGCAGGCTGGAATACTGCTGTATACTGACTGCCCCCCTTCAAGGCAGGCTGGAATACTGCTGTATACTGACTGCCCCCCCCCCAAGGCAGGCTGGAATACTGCTGTATACTGACTGCCACCACCCCCCCAAGGCAGGCTGGAATACTGATGTATACTGACTGCCACCCCCCCAAGGCAGGCTGGAATACTGCTGTATACTGACTGCCACCACCCCCCCCAAGGCAGGCTGGAATACTGATGTATACTGACTGCCACCCCCCCAAGGCAGGCTGGAATACTGCTGTATACTGACTGCCACCACCCCCCCAAGGCAGGCTGGAATACTGATGTATACTGACTGCCACCCCCCCAAGACAGGCTGGAATACTGCTGTGTACTGACTGCCACCCCCCCAAGGCAGGCTGGAATACTGATGTATACTGACTGCCACCCCGCCAAGGCAGGCTGGAATACTGATGTATACTGACTGCCACCCCCCAAGGCAGGCTGGAATACTGCTGTGTACTGACTGCCACCCCCCAAGGCAGGCTGGAATACTGATGTATACTGACTGCCACCCCCCAAGGCAGGCTGGAATACTGATGTTACTGACTGCCACCCCCCCAAGGCAGGCTGGAATACTGCTGTATACTGACTACCCCCCTCAAGGCAGGCTGGAATACTGCCACCCCCTCAAGGCAGGCTGGAATACTGCCACACCCTCAAGGCAGGCTGGAATACTGCTGTATACTGACTACCCCCCTCAATGCAGGCTGGAATACTGCTGTATACTGACTACCCCCCTCAAGACAGGCTGGAATACTGCTGTATACTGACTACTCCCCAAGGTAGGCTGGAATACTGCTGTATACTGACTTGTTCTCTCCAGGCTGGAATACTGCTGTATACTGACTACCCACCCCCCCTCAAAACAGGCTGGAATACTGCTGTATACTTACCCCCCTGAAGACAGGCTGGAATACTGCTGTATACTGACTGCCCCCCTCAAGACAGGCTGGAATACTGCTGTATAATGACTGCCCCCCCCCCCCTCAAGACAGGCCAGATTGCTAAGCTGGGAAACGTACAGAGAACTTTCAGTACTCGTATACACTCAATCATCTAAACTATTGGGAACGCTTGAAGTTCCTTCAACTGTATTCCTTGGCGCGTAGGCGAGTAAGGTACATCAAAATTTACAGCTTGAAAATCCTGGAGGGACTGGTTCCAAACCTGCACACCGTAATCTATATGAAGACAAGATACTTGGCAGACGGTGCAAAATACCTCCACTAAATAGCAGGGGCGCGAAGAGCATATTACGAGAGAAGTCGATGAGTGTCAGAGATCCCCGACTCTTCAACACCTTCCCTGCGAACATAAGGGGAATTATTAACAAACCTCAGTCAGTCTTCAAGAGGGAACTGAACAACTTCCTCAAATCAGTGCCTGACCAGCCGGGATGTAGTTCATACGTTGAATTACGTGTGACCAACGGTAACTGCCTGGTTGATCAAGCCTTGATCCACATGAGGGCTGGTCTAGGACCGGGCCGCGGGGGCATCCTTCAGGTATAAACACAATAACACACATACACAAACTCTCGTACACCAACACACAAACTCACACACACCAATACACACAAACTCACACAACACACACATACACACACACACACACATACATACACTATATAAACCTTACTCAACATGGCAGTAGTAGTCGTTTTTAACGTGTGAGGAAGCGCGGTGGAGTAACGACCCTATGTCTTGTACTGATAAAGGTGAGTGTTGGATGGCAGAGCAGCGCAGTCTGCCCAGATTGAAAGACCCACCATCAAAGGTACAGCTCTGCCAGACGCATAATTAAGTTTGGATGTTTTAATTACATGTACTGATACTGTTTAGATATAGCTCACTCCCGGTTCACACACACACACACACACACACACACACACACACACACACACACACACACACACATACACACACACATGCACACACATATACAACAGGCCTAGTGTCTAATCGACATGTGCCTAGGACAAAATGGTAACTAACACACAAACACACACACACACACACACACACAATGTCCTACGAGGAGAGGTTAAGAGAAGTCGATCTGACGACACTGGAGAGGACAGAGGAGGAACAGGGGGGACGTGATAACGACGTACAAAATACTGAGAAAAATCGACAAGGTGAACAGAGATAGGATGTTCCAGAGATGGGACACACCAACAAGGGGCCACAATTGGAAGTTGAAGACTCAGACGAGTCACAAGGATGTTAGGAAGTATTTCTTCAGTCATAGAATTGTAAGGACGTGGAATACTTTGGAAAGTGATGTAGTGGAGGTAGGATCCATACATAGCTTTAAGAAGAGGTATCATAAAGATAGTGACCTAGTAGAGACCAGTGACAACGCGGGGGACGGGACCTATGAATCGACCCCTGCAGCCACATATAGGCAAATACACACACGCGCACACACACACGCACACACACACACCCACACAAAGTTAATAGATAATGAACTCTCTTGTACTATGTATGTGCTCTTGCACCAGCTGTATTTATACTGTTGTATACACATGTGTGCAAATACACGCACACACGATGTATACACTCCTGCACTAATTGTATTCAAATTGTTGTATAAACATGTTCACACGCACGCACGCACACACGCCCGCGCGCACACACACACAAACACATACATACACCACGCATACACATACACACTTCATTATAGAATAATAAGAAAATATTATAACCTTTATATTATAATAATAAGGTAAAAGGACCCCAATGGAAATAAGTCACTCTGTCTGACTTTTTTGGGTTATCCCAGGTTCTCTACACATATGCTGCTATGTATGATAATTCTATGTAACTGTATTGTGTATACCTGAATAAACTTACTTACTTACCCCCACACACCCCATACACACGCACGCAAGCAGGGACACACACACATGCCAGGAGCTGTGACTCGACCGCTGCAACAACCAGGTGAGTACACACACACACACACAACACACACACACACACACACACACCCCACACACACACACACACACACACACACACACACACACACACACACACACACACACACACACACACACACACACACACACACACACACACACAAGGGGAAAACTTCTCGTACATCAGCAACTGTAACATCCACAATATTATTAATAATAATTATTCCATGTTTATTGATGGCGTATATATTTTTTATATAAAATGCAGAGTGTATATTAATATCAGCGTGAAGTTCATAAAACAAATTGTTGGCTTCAAAAAAGATACACGCTTGTATTAACAAAAATATCAAACATTAATAAAATGATGTATTTACTTATTTTATGATTCGTACGTTGAGGTGACGTTCATCAGTGTGTGTGTGTGTGTGTGTGTGTGTGTGTGTGTGTGTGTGTGTGTGTGTGTGTGTGTGTGTGTGTGTGTGTGTGTGTGTGTGTGTGTGTGTGTGTTATAATGAAAATTTGAGGAGACATGGCAGCAACAGAGAACATGAAAGACTACAGCCTTCTTAGTAACTTTAAAAATGCAGACTTCTTAATACCTTTAATAATACAGTCTCAATGCCCTCAAGAATACAAACTTCTTAGCACCTTCAAGTGGGTTGTCAGCTGAGGGTAAAAAAAAAAAACACAGAAATGAAGGAATACAGAGTAAGAAGCTGCAGTAAGTGCTACCACCAGCAGTGGCACTTTTATAAACAAAATTACGACCATATCTCCAAAGTTGTAGCTATCAAGTGGTAATCACACACGCTCTCTCTCTCTCTCTCTCTCACTCACACACACACACTTAAAAAGAGGTATGATAAAGCACATGGAACAGAAAGAGGACGTAGTAGTGACCAGTGAAGAAGCGGGGCCAGGAGCTATGAATCGACCTCTGCAACGGCAATTAGGTGAGTATACCAGCAACACACGTGTGCAGACACACGCATACAAGACACGAGTGTGTACGCACCGACCAAAAAAATATACATAACCACACAGATAGAAACACAAACGAGTAAGGAGAAACAGCCAAAAACACATCAAGCAAACAAGGAACCAGCAGAGGCCGAGGCAACAGCTGATCAATATAGGTATAACACTAGCTGGCAACCCCCTCAGGCGATGCTGCCCTCACACTGGTGCAAGATTTGACGAGTGAGAGGACGACTCCAACTGTTTACCCACCGATTTGTACTCACCGATTTGTACTCGCCGATTTGCTTTTGCGCTTAAAATCCCCTTCCCACCCCCTCTCCCGCCTCTTAATCCATTCTGCGTGATTTTCGGCCTCTTGGCCACTTACCATACCTATTCGGGAAACTATACAGTATCTGCCTCCACCAGGCCTGGTCATAGTTAGGGCCGCAGGGGCGTTGACCCCCAAATACCCTCCAGGTATACATCTCCTTTTATTGTAACTTTTTCACACAGCTGAGTTACTTGATTGGTTTAACTTCCAAGGTTTAAATAATAATGTAAGTCACTTTGACTTTTTTGGATTATCCTGTGTAAGTTACTCTATGTACGATAACTATACTTGAGTGTACTTGGGTAAGTTACGCTATGTACGATAACTGCACTTGAGTGTCTGGGTAAGTTACACTATGTACGATAACTGCACTTGAGTGTACTTGGGTAAGTTACACTATGTACGATAAACTGCACTTGAGTGTACTTGGGTAAGTTACACTATGTACGATAAACTGCACTTGAGTGTACTTGGGTAAGTTACACTATGTACGATAACTGCACTTGAGTGTACTTGGGTAAGTTACACTATGTACGATAACTGCACTTGAGTGTACTTGGGTAAGTTACGCTATGTACGATAACTGCACTTGAGTGTACTTGGGTAAGTTACACTATGTACGATAACTGCACTTGAGTGTACTTGGGTAAGTTACGCTATGTACGATAACTGCACTTGAGTAAGTTACGCTATGTACGATAACTGCACTTGAGTGTACTTGGGTAAGTTACGCTATGTACGATAACTGCACTTGAGTAAGTTACGCTATGTACGATAACTGCACTTGAGTGTACTTGGGTAAGTTACACTATGTACGATAACTGCACTTGAGTAAGTTACGCTATGTACGATAACTGCACTTGGGTAAGTTACGCTATGTACGATAACTGCACTTGAGTGAACTTGTACCTAAACAAACTTACCAATCCTTCCATCCAGGTCATTCCACCATGAGATTGGAGAAGTGCTTCCTAACATCCCACTTCTTCATCTGCATTCCAATATGTAACCCTGTCGTCTTGATTCGAATATTTCATCACTATTTTGCATGTCGTAATCATGTCTCCCCGAGTTTTATCCGCACAAGTCGCCAGGGATGGGTTCACATAAGGGGTCACATGGTCTACAATTAACCCAACATATGTGTATAAAATTCTGAGTGTTAAAGTTCCTGAATGCTGTTTTGAGGCTTGCTAGTGTGTGTGTGTGTGTGTGTGTGTGTGTGTGTGTGTGTGTGTGTGTGTGTGTGTGTGTGTGTTTACTTTATCACGTAGCGGCTTGGAGGTATCTCTGACGGGATCCTTCAGTACTAATCCTTAAGCGAGTATCCTTAAGTGAGGATTCTTAAGTGGTGATCCTTAAATGAGGAACCTTAAGCGAGGATCCTTAAGTGAGGATTCTTAAGTGGGGATTCTTAAGCGAGGATCCTTAAGTGAGGATCCTTAAGCAAGGATCCTTAAGCAAGGATCCTTAAGCGAGGATCCTTAAGTGAGGATTCTTAAGTGGGGATTCTTAAGCGAGGATCCTTAAGTGAGGATCCTTAAGCAAGGATCCTTAAGCAAGGATCCTTAAGTGAGGATCCTTAAGCGAGGATCCTTAAGTGAGGATTCTTAAGTGGGGAGTCTTAAGCGAGGATCCTTAAGTGAGGATCCTTAAGCAAGGATCCTTAAGCAAGGATCCTTAAGCAAGGATCCTTAAGTGAGGATCCTTAAGCGAGGATCCTTAAGTAGAGATACTGAAGTAAGGACACTTATGTGAGGATCTAAAGTGATAAAAGTGAATTTACCTTAGCTAGGGTTCCTTAAGCGAGAATTCTTAAATGAGGATCTTTAAGGATCCTTAAACGAAGCCTTTAATAAAATTAAGCGGAACTCAGACGTCACAACACCTGGGTAATGGGAGGTCAACAAGGTTGATCCATGCTAGGGTAGCTAAAATTCCTTGGAGCAAGACACTATCACCATCCCGGGATCACCATCAAAGATTTGCATGATCAACGCTGCAAGTTGCAAACACACCAGTGTCTCCCAGATATCCCTGCCAGCCAGAACTAACTTCTAGCAAACACCAGTGTCTCCCAGATATCCCTGCCAGCCAGAACTAACTTCTAACAAATACACCAGTGTCTACCAGATATCCCTGCCAGCCAGAACTAACTTCTAACAAACACCATGGTCTCCCGGATATCCCTGCCAGCCAGAACTAACTTCTAACAAATACACCAGTGTCTCCCAGATATCCCTGCCAGCCAGAACTAACTTCTAACAAATACACCAGTGTCTACCAGACATCCCTGCCAGCCAGAACTAACTTCTAGCAAATACACCAGTGTCTCCCAGATATCCCTGCCAGCCAGAACTAACTTCTAGCAAACACCATGGTCTCCCAGACATCCCTGCCAGCCAGAACTAACTTCTAGCAAACGCCAGGGTCTCCCAGACATCCTTGCCAGCCAGAACTAACTTCTAGCAAACACCAGTGTCTCCCAGACATCCCTGCCAGCCAGAACTAACTTCTAGCAAACACCAGGGTCTCCCAGACATCCTTGCCAGCCAAAAACTAACTTCTAGCAAACACCAGGGTCTCCCAACATCCCTGCCAGCCAGAACAAAGCTTCTAGCAAACACCAGGTCTCCAGACATCCCTGCCAGCCAGAACTATTTCTAGCAAACCCCAAGTGTTCTCCCCCAGACATCCCTCCCAGCCAGAACTAACTTCTAGCAAACACCAGTGTCTCCCAGACATCCCTGCCAGCCAGAACTAACTTCTAGCAAACACCAGGGTCTCCCAGACATCCTTGCCAGCCAGAACTAACTTCTAGCAAACACCCAGTGTCTCCCAGACAATCCCTGCCACCCAAAAACTAACTTCTAGCAAAACACCAGGGTCCCCCAGACATCCTTGCCAGCCAGAACTAGCTTCTAGCAAACACCAGTGTCTCCCAGACATCCCACCCAAAGCCAGAACTAACTTCTAGCAAACCCCAGGTCTCCCCAGACACCCTGCCGCCAGAACTAATTCTAGCAAACACCAGTGCCCTCCCAGACATCCCTGCCAGCCCAGAACTAACTTCTAGCAAACACCAGGTTCCCCCCGAATCCCTGCCAGCCAGAACTAACTTCCAGCAAAAAACCGGGGTCTCCCAGACACCCCTGCCAGCCAGAACTAACTTCTAGCAAACACCAGGTCTCCCGCCCATCCCTGCCAGCCAGAACTAACTTCTAGCAAACACCAGTGTCTACCAGATATCCCTGCCAGCCAGAACTAACTTCTAGCAAACACCAGGGTCTCCCAGACATCCCTGCCAGCCAGAACTTCTAACAAACACCAGGGTCTCCCAGACATCCCTGCCAGCCAGAACTAACTTCTAGCAAACACCAGGTCTCCCAGACATCCCTGCCAGCCAGAACTAACTTCTAGCAAACACCAGTGTTTTCCCAGAATCCCCGCCAGCCAGAACTAACTTCTAGCAAACACCAGTGTCTCCCAGACATCCCTGCCAGCCAGAACTAACTTCTAGCAAACACCAGGGTCTCCCAGACATCCCTGCCAGCCAGAACTAACTTCTAACAAACACCAGTGTCTCCCAGACATCCCTGCCAGCCAGAACTAACTTCTAACAAACACCAGGGTCTCCCAGACATCCCTACCAGCCAGAACTAAACTTGTCACCTCTAAGTTAACTCACACTTGAATACGAAAAGGAAGAGTGGGAAGAGGAGAAAAAATCAGATAAAAAAAGGTATATAAAGGGAAGGTAGAGGAGGAAAAAACATATAACGAAGGATAGGAAGACAGATAAGACGAGGACGAGATAGGAGGATAAGAGGCAAAAGCAGGACAAGAGAAAGGAGAAGAGAAACGAGGATAAGATAAAGGAGTATAAGAGGGAAAAGGTGAATAAGAGGATAAAGGCATACGAGTGAAAAGAGAACAATAATACTAGTAGAGCTTGCAATATATAAGTAACATAACAATCAATATTGACAAATAACAGGTACAACATAACAGGTACAACATAACAGGTACAAACATAACGGCCACATAAGCACAGAGTAACAAATAAATCAAAACAGATAACAGACATAACAAACAAGAGATACAGCGAATAGCAGTCACAACAGATAACAGGTACAACAAATAACAGACGGCTAGTCGCAGTGTTGTTATTGATTAAATACCACTCGTTCGTGGTTACAATACGAATATATATATATATATATATATATATATATATATATTATATATATATATTATATATATATATATATATATATATATATATATATATATTAATGAGTAAAACCTCTCAGTCAAGCCATAACACACATACTGTGTCCCCATACAACTAACTCTTTCTCTAAAAATATACGTACGATCTGTGTATGATGAAGCATACATACCCAAGGCCTAGCAGGAGACATACACCGAGTGGTGTATGTCTGTTAGAGAATACAAGCATAGGATTTAAAGTAAATTCTCATTTTAGATTAATGTAATCTTGTCTGGTGGTGAAAAGATTAGGCTTTAGCCCTGATGACCCTCGTGCAGTCGACAGGTTTCAAACCCCCAAATTAACCAAGTAAGGCAGCCTGGAAACGCAAGCGGCAGACACGCACGTAAATCTGCCTGAAAGATAAGGCAGTGAAGGTTATTAAGAAGATTTAACCTTCTGAGGAAGATAACAAGATAACAAGCCTTGTGATATATTAGCACAGTGTATTACCCTATCACTCACTCACACACACACACACACACACAATACATACACACACACACAAAACTTGAGGCGCACATCAGCCAAATAACTGCTGCAGCATTAGGGCGACTAGCAAACCTAAGAACAGCATTCCGACACCTCAATAAGGAATCGATCAGGACCTTGTACACCGTGTACGTCAGGGCCACACTGGAGTATGCAGCACCAGTTTGGAACCCACACCTGGCCAAGCACGTCAGGAAATTAAAGTGCAAAGGTTTGCAACGAGACTAGTCCCGGGGCTAAGGGGCATGTCCTACGAGGAGAGGTTAAGGGAAATCCACCTGACGACAGAGAGAGAGGGATGACATGATAACGACATATAAAATACCGAGAGGAATTGTTAAGGTGGATAAGGACAGGAAGTTCTAGAGATGAGACACAGCAACAAGGGGTCACAACAGGAAGTTGAAGATTCAGATGAGTCACAGGATGTTAGGAAGTATTTCGTCAACGTTGTCAGGAAGTGGGATAGTCTGGAAAGTGATGTAGTGAAGGTAGGATCCATACATAGCTTTAAGAAGAGGTATGATAAAGTTCACGGAGCAGGAAGTCTACCTAGTGGCGACCAGTGAAAAGGGGCAGGACTAAGAGCTGTGACTTGACCCCTGCAACCACAATTGGGTGAGTGCACCACACAGTGTGGAATACGAAGTGAAGCTTTGAGAACAGAAAACGGAGAGAAGGTAAAGTACTGGATAAATGGATAGGTCGAAAAAAATATCTTTTAATTCTCTCTCTCTCTCTCTCTCTCTCTCTCTCTCTCGTCAAAGGTGTGAGAGACACGCCACCACCATGAGAAGTTGTATCATAAAGCAGAACGGAATATGAAGTTCAAAAGAGATACTATGTTCAACAGAAGGGAGCATAAAATTCAACAGGTGGGAACTAAGTTCAACAGAAGGGAGCATAAAATTCAACAGGTGGGAACTAAGTTCAACAGAAGGGAGCATAAAATTCAACAGGTGAGAACTAAGTTCAACAGAAGGAAGCAAAGCTCAACAGATGGGGAACAAAGTTCAACAGAAGGGAGAATAAAGTTCAACAGAAGGGAGAATTAAGTTCAACAGACGGGAACATAAAATTCAACAGGAGGGAGCATGAAATTCAATAGACGGGAACATAAGTTCAACAGAAGGGAGCATAAATTTCAACAGACTAAGCAAGGCTTGGCCTCCAAAAAGCGCATTCCTCTGTTGCTTCTTTCGTCGCGATCCAGAAAGTCTGTTCAGTTAATCATAAAATAGTTAACCCTGTTTAACAAGGGTGAAACTACTGTTGACTCTGTTTAATGAGGGTGAACATAAGATCCTTGTTTAACTAGGGTCAACCTACTGACCCGATTAATGAGGGTAAAACTATTGTTGACCCTGTTTAACGAGGGTAAACCTACTGTTGGCCTTGTTTAACGAGGGTGAACGTACTGTTGACCCTATTTAATGAGGATGAAACCAGACTGTTTACCTTTGGACGGAGAGATAAAGGCAGAAAATTATAACATGTATAAATGTGAGAAAATTAATAGGTCAGAAAGAGAAGTAAGAATCTATTTAAAATATACTTGCTGTTGCACAGAAGTGCTGAATTCTTCAAGTGATGCAACAGAAATTCTAGGTATTAACGCTCAAAATGTGAATTTGGTAATTATCCTAGCATATAAACCACCGCCAGCAACTGCTGTCTGGATAGGATAGAAAATCCCACACCAAATATGATCCTCTTTGGAGATTTTTAATGTCCCATACGTAAAACGGAAGATGGCTCAACACCATGTTACACCAGAAATATCTCCAGGAAGCATCCTAACTCAACAGGGAACTGGCACTACCAGGAGTAAGCTACAGCATACCCTGCGCTGCCAGGCGTAAGCTACGACATACCCTGCGCTGCCAGGCGTAAGCTACGGTATACCCTGCGCTGCCAGGCGTAAGCTACGGTATACCCTGCGCTGCCAGGCGTAAGCTACGGTATACCCTGCGCTGCCAGGCGTAAGCTACGGTATACCCTGCGCTGACCAGCGTAAGCTACGGTATACCCTGCGCTGCCAGGCGTAAGCTACGGTATACCCTGCGCTGCCAGGCATAAGCTACGGTATACCCTGTGCTGCCAGGCGTAAGCTGCGTCATACCCTGCGCTGCCAGGCGTAAGCTACGGTATACCCTGCGCTGCCAGGCGTAAGCTACGTCATACCCTGCGCTGCCAGGCGTAAGCTACAACATACCCTGCATTGCTAGGCGTAAGCTACAGCATACCCTGTGCTGTCAGTCCTAAGCTATGGCATACCCTGTGCTGTCAGGCGTAAGCTACGACATACCCTGCGCTGCCAGGCGTAAGCTACGGCATACCCTGTGCTGTTAGGCGTAAGCTACATGCCTCGGGCTGCCAGGCGTAAGCTACGGCATACCCTGCGCTGCCAGGCGTAAGCTACGGCATACCCTGCATTGTCAGGCGTAAGCTACGGCATACCCTGCATTGTCAGGCGTAAGCTACGGCATACCCTGCATTGTCAGGCGTAAGCTACGGCATACCCTGCATTGTCAGGCGTAAGCTACGGCATACCCTGCATTGTCAGGCGTAAGCTACGGCATACCCTGCATTGTCAGGCGTAAGCTACGGCATACCCTGCGCTGCCAGGCGTAAGCTACGGCATACCCTGCATTGTCAGGCGTAAGCTACGGTATACCCTGCGCTGCCAGGCGTAAGCTACGGCATACCCTGCATTGTCAGGCGTAAGCTACGGCATACCCTGCATTGTCAGGCGTAAGCTACGGCATACCCTGCATTGTCAGGCGTAAGCTACGGCATACCCTGCATTGTCAGGCGTAAGCTACGGCATACCCTGCATTGTCAGGCGTAAGCTACGGCATACCCTGCATTGTCAGGCGTAAGCTACGGCATACCCTGCGCTGCCAGGCGTAAGCTACGGCATACCCTGCATTGTCAGGCGTAAGCTACGGCATACCCTGCATTGTCAGGCGTAAGCTGCGGCATACCCTGCATTGTCAGGCGTAAGCTACGGCATACCCTGCATTGTCAGGCGTAAGCTACGGCATACCCTGCATTGTCAGGCGTAAGCTACGGCATACCCTGCATTGTCAGGCGTAAGCTACGGCATACCCTGCGCTGCCAGGCGTAAGCTCCAACATACCCTGCATTGTCAGGCGTAAGCTGCGGCATACCCTGCATTGTCAGGCGTAAGCTGCGGCATACCCTGCATTGTCAGGCGTAAGCTGCGGCATACCCTGCATTGTCAGGCGTAAGCTACGGCATACCCTGCGCTGCCAGGCGTAAGCTCCAACATACCCTGCATTGTCAGGCGTAAGCTGCGGCATACCCTGCATTGTCAGGCGTAAGCTGCGGCATACCCTGCATTGTCAGGCGTAAGCTACGGCATACCCTGCGCTGCCAGGCGTAAGCTACGGCATACCCTGCGCTGCCAGGCGTAAGCTACGGCATACCCTGCGCTGCCAGGCGTAAGCTACGGCATACCCTGCGCTGCCAGGCGTAAGCTACGGCATACCCTGCGCTGCCAGGCGTAAGCTGCGGCATGCCCTGGGCTGTCAGGAGTAAGCTACGGCATACCCTGCGCTGCCAGGCGTAAGCTACGGCATACCCTGCGCTGCCAGGCGTAAGCTACGGCATACCCTGCGCTGCCAGGCGTAAGCTACGGCATACCCTGCGCTGCCAGGCGTAAGCTACGGCATACCCTGCATTGTCAGGCGTAAGCTACGGCATACCCTGCGCTGCCAGGCGTAAGCTGCGGCATGCCCTGGGCTGTCAGAAGTAAGGCACGCCCTGCACTGCCGTGGATTTATATTTCGTAATTGTCAGTTAACAATAAGTACCTGACGTAGAATGACAACATTTTGAGTGAAACAGAGATCGGGCAGAAATCAACGAAGTGTAACGCGTGCGAAAACGCATTTCGTCCTATTTGTAGGAGAGGTTGTAAGGTGACGTGATGTGTGTGTGGTTGAGCGTTGGGTGGAGCGGCACCGGTTGAGTGACAGTGAGTGACAGGTTTTGAGGAATAGGCGCAGTAGTACTGCTTGACGTAACTGCTAGGAGCAAGCAGGAACTCCAGTATTTGATTAAGGATTTGGCGGAGCACTTCAGAGTAATAGCAGAGAAAGTACCAAGTAATAGAGGAATAACATGGTCGTTTCTCTGGAATTACCATAGTACATTCCCCACCCTCACCCATTCCCCCTCGATCTCTGTATCCACACCCCTTCCCTTCCTCCTACCCTTCCCCCACTTCTTCCTCCACTTGTGAATTTTACCTATGACCGACTGCAAGAGTTTTCTACTCTCGTGGTCCGGTCTGGGGCCCGGTCTCCTTGTTTATAGCCTAGTTAACCAGGCTGCTGCTACTGGCAACCCACCGGCCCACATATTCATCACAGCCTGGTTGATCTGCACTCCGCGGGCTTAGTAGTGCAGTTTGAAAACTTCTACACTCGTTCCAGTAATATTTCTGATGTCCGCTGGTAGCAGGTTGAACAGCCTGGGCCCACGGATGTTGACATTGTTCTCTTATTGTGCCCGCTTACCTGGCTTACCTTACCTGGAGGGCATTCCGGGGATCACTGCTCCCGCGGCCCGGCCCACGACCAGGTCTCCCAGTGGATCAGGGCCTGATCAACGAGGCTGTTACTGCTGACCGCACGTAGTCCAACGTAGGCCCGTGGTGCCCCTGCTTTTCACTAGATTCATTTTACACTTTCACGTCTCTCACCCCAGAACGATGCTATGGGAGTGGGTAGGTTGGACACTAGGCTCTCCAAGTATCTTCCATGTGTAAATTATTAGGTACATCTCCACGCCTAAGCCGGTAGTCACTGTTGCCGTAGTCCACCACAGTGACACTCAGACCACTGAGACTCAGCCAGTGGTCACTGCTACCGTGGTCCACCACAGTGACACTCAGACCACTGAGACTCAGCCAGTGGTCACTGCTACCGTGGTCCACCACAGTGACACTCAGACCACTCTATCATAACAGGAGGGAAGTGGCAGGTAATTCTTTTAATACACTCCCAGTGACTCCACTGCCACTACCGTCCTGTCTCAAGAATTCACCTGTACATGCTTTCGGGAATCAACGTCCCCGTGGCCCGGTCCCAGACCAGGCCTCTTAAAGTGCCAAAAGAATATTAAAACAATAAGAACTAGTAAGAAAGAGAACAAAACAGAATAAGGAATTCAGGGTAAATGAAAGTCAAAGATTTCCCTGGCATCATTCTTGTTGACGAAAAGTGTAAGACAGACCAGTGATCCTGTCAGGGTGCAGAATGTTTTATATACTGTCATGGTATGTGAACAGAATTTTGGGTGATGGGGGTATTAGGTGAGGAGCAGTGATAGTGGGGATGGGGAACACAGATGGGAGGAAAAGGATGGGGAAACTAGGAGGGAGGTGGAGGACAGGGAAACGACAAGAAAGGGAGGGATGAAGGAGAGGACGAGGAAACAGAGGGAATACTAGAGTGAAGGAAGAGAGGACGAGGAAACAGAGGAAACTAGAGTGAAGGAAGAAGAGGGATATAAAGGGGAGAATAAGAGAGTACGAGGTGGAGGGGGAATGAGGTAAAAATTGAGAGATGGGGAGAGGATACGAGATGGAGGAGGGGACGATTTAAGGAGGGAGGACGGGAGGATGAAAGGGGAAACAGTGCACTAAAGAAGAGGAAGCTGAGAAAGGGGAAACACTGAGGGAGGGGAGATGGGTAGTGTGCAGGGGAACAACACAACTTTCATGCAAGCTTACAGTACATGTTTTACGATACCATTCAAGAGGACTCCAGGAAGAGTGAGTGTTGAGGGGCGCCGGCGCTGACAACACTTGTGTTTACAACTGCACGATAATCGCAGATATTTCCAGGAACCGATTCCATGACACCATCAACTTGAATATATAATAATAAAAATTAATGACATAGAAAGGTAAGGTGAGGTGTCCCGTACCTCGATCGCTAGTGCACTCAGCTCTCACACTGAGGTCCGGAGTTCGAATCTCCGGTACGGCTGGAAAACACTGGGGACGTTGCCATAAGACACCTGCTGTCCCTGTTCACCCATCAGTAATAATAGGTACCTGGGTGTTAGTGGACTGGTGTGGGTCGCATCCTGGGACAAACTGGTCTAATTTGCCCGAAATGCTCAGCATAACAAGCGGCTTTCTATATAGTAGTATGTCATTGATGTCAACTAGGACGGTACACCTTGTATATGTACTTGTAGAAACAAAGATATTATTATATATTATTATTATTAACATGCTGTTGGTCACCCATCAAAGTGACGGATAGACCTGCATTTTAGCACAAAAGTCTGCCAAGTTGGCAGTAATTAAGGACACTTGGACGTTTTGGAGAGGGAGGGGGGGGTGTCAATGCTAGTTTGGTTGTTTATAACCAGTCACTGCAGGTGGGTGTATGTAATTTGAATGGCGGTTGTTAAGCGCATGCCTATCAATATATGGAGAATTCTGGTTTGTGTCCCTAAACTCTACCCTTACCTGGAGGTTACCTGGAGGTTATTCCGGGGATCAACGCCCCCGCGGCCCGGTCCATGACCAGGCCTCCCGATGGATCAGGGCCTGATCAACTAGGCTGTTACTGCTGGCAGCACGCAGTCCGACGTACGAGCCACAGCCCGGCTGATCCGGCACTGACTTTAGGTATCTGTCCAGCTCTCTCTTGAAGGCAGCCAGGGGTTTATTGGCAATTCCCCTAATGCTTGATGGGAGGCTGTTGAACAGTCTTGGGCCCCGGACACTTATGTGTTTTCCCTTAGTGTACCAATGGCGCCCCTACTTTTTATTGGCGGCCCTTCATCATAACCCACACCAAAGAAGTGACAGGTCCCCGTAATCATATCTATACACACAATATAATGACTAACATAATATTTACACCAATACACGGGAGTAGCAATTAAGAGAGGACACATTCTCACTCTAAATACACTCAACAAACTGACTCAATCTTGTACAAGAATCAAGCTAGCTACCTCAACACCCCGTCTTACACCGAATCCCAACTGATTCATTCGCTTTACGTTCTTATAACATATCACAAGACGACAACGAAGAGAGAAACAAGTCACATATTCTCACTCAGACGCGGCAAGATCCCACTGTTGGGCTTCCATTACGTCTGATACCCCGGAGTCTTGTGTACGAGGACGTGATAATTCTCCTCATTTAGATTTAAAAGAATTTATTTCATTTTATTTTGAAGTGGTAATGTTTTCAGGGACGTGTGGAAAATATTTGAGTTATGAAAGGTATATTAAGTACGATTGTCGTCATTATGAGAGACTTTCTCGCCCTCCCCCCCCAGAAATTAGTGCGGGAACCCCCAGAAATTAGTGCGGGAACCCCCAGAAATTAGTGCGGGAACCCCCAGGAATTAGTGCGGGAACCCCCAGAAATTAGTGCGGGAACCCCCAGAAATTAGTGCGGGAACCCCCAGAAATTAGTGCGGGAACCCCCAGAAATCAGTGCGGGAACCCCCAGAAATCAGTGCAGGCACCACTAGAAATCAGTGCGGGCACACCCAGAAATCAGTGTAGGCACACCCAGAAATCAGTGCTGGCACCCCCAAAAATCAGTGCTGGCACCCCCAGAAATCAGTGTAGGCACCCCCAGAAATCAGTGCTGGCACCCCCAGAAATCAGTACCGTCCACAAGCAAAAATCATGACCATAATTTTTAAAGGGATGGACTGGTAAGCCAACTGAAGGCTTCAGTCATATGACCAAAAGCTCCAGCTGCAGTTTCATCATATAACTAAAACCCGCCTCAGGAAACGCTTGTCCTGTGTCCTGACAAACCTCACATAACCTAACCTCGTCTCCAAGCATGGGAAGTCGAACTTTTCCCTCTGTCGTAATAACTTAGGAAGCTGTCACGTGACTGTGCGAGAGTCACATGTTGTACTCATGTACATGTTCCAGTACTTATCTCAGTTATAATGTGTACATCATCAATGGTTGCTTCCTGGGAGTGTTTACATTATGTAGGTGTTATCTTAAGTGTCATCAATGTTGTTATATTACCTATGTGTCATCTGGAGAGTGTCATGAACGTTGTTACATTATCTAAGGGTTATTCTGAGAGTATCATGAACGTTGTTACATTACTAAGAGTTATTCTGAGAGTATCATGAACGTTGTTACATTACTAAGAGTTATTCTGAGAGTATCATGAACGTTGTTACATTATCTAAGAGTTATTCTGAGAGTATCATGAACGTTGTTACATTACTAAGAGTTATTCTGAGAGTATCATGAACGTTGTTACATTACTAAGAGTTATTCTGAGAGTATCATGAACGTTGTTACATTATCTAAGAGTTATTCTGAGAGTATCATGAACGTTGCTACATTATCTAAGAGTTATTCTGAGAGTATCATGAACGTTGTTACATTATCTAAGGGTTATTCTGAGAGTATCATGAACGTTGTTACATTATCTAAGAGTTATTCTGAGAGTATCATGAACGTTGTTACATTATCTAAGAGTTATTCTGAGAGTATCATGAACGTTGTTACATTACTAAGAGTATTCTGAGAGTATCATGAACGTTGTTACATTATCTAAGAGTTATTCTGAGAGTATCATGAACGTTGTTACATTACTAAGAGTTATTCTGAGAGTATCATGAACGTTGTTACATTATCTAAGAGTTATTCTGAGAGTATCATGAACGTTGTTACATTACTAAGAGTTATTCTGAGAGTATCATGAACGTTACATTACTAAGGGTTATTCTGAGAGTATCATGAACGTTGTTACATTACTAAGAGTTATTCTGAGAGTATCATGAACGTTGTTACATTACTAAGAGTTATTCTGAGAGTATCATGAACGTTGTTACATTACTAAGAGTTATTCTGAGAGTATCATGAACGTTGTTACATTACTAAGGGTTATTCTGAGAGTATCATGAACGTTGTTACATTATCTAAGAGTTATTCTGAGAGTATCATGAACGTGTTTACATTACTAAGATGTTTCTGAGAGTATCATGAACGTTGTTACATTATCTAAGAGTTATTCTGAGAGTATCATGAACGTTGTTACATTACTAAGAGTTATTCTGAGAGTATCATGAACGTTGTTACATTACTAAGAGTTATTCTGAGAGTATCATGAACGTTGTTACATTACTAAGAGTTATTCTGAGAGTATCATGAACGTTGTTACATTACTAAGAGTTATTCTGAGAGTATCATGAACGTTGTTACATTACTAAGAGTTATTCTGAGAGTATCATGAACGTTGTTACATTACTAAGAGTTATTCTGAGAGTATCATGAACGTTGTTACATTACTAAGAGTTATTCTGAGAGTATCATGAACGTTGTTACATTACTAAGGGTTATTCTGAGAGTATCATGAACGTTGTTACATTATCTAAGAGTTACTGAGAGTGCCATAAGCATTGTTACATTATCTAAGAGTTATCTTCAGTGTCATGAGCGTTGTTACATTATCTAAGAGTTAAGTGTCATGAGCGTTGTTACATTATCTAAGAGTTAAGTGTCATGAGCGTTGTTACATTATCTAAGAGTTAAGTGTGATTATCAAATGATATACAATACCGACAGGTTGGTAGATAAGACACATAGGCAACTTTATTCCGAAACGTTTCGCCTACACAGTAGGCTTCTTCAGTCGAGTACAGAAAGTAGGCAGGAGCAGTAGAGATGTAAAGACGATGTAATCAGTCCATCACCCTTGAAGTCGTAGATTTGAGGTTGTCAGTCCCTCAGTCTGGAGATGTTCTGTTCCAAAGTCAGGAACTAACTGAAGATCAAGCGAACGAACGAACGAAAGTTCAGGTAAGATCCCAAATGGGATGAGCGGGGAAGACGGGACAGACGAAGAATAGTGCTGGAGAGGAGTGTTCTTAGTCGCAGAAATAGAGCCAGGGCTTAACGCAGCAGCGAAGGCGATCGTGGAACAGATATTGAGAAGAGAAATTCAGGCTCTTCTGTTGGCACTCCGGTGGGGTGAGCGGGGAGGAAGAGCCATGCGACGTTTAGAGCTAGAGGGGAGTGTAGAACTGAGCCATGTCTTAACCCAATAGCTAAGGCGAACGTGGGTCAGAGAATGGTACCTGTCAGGAAGGTACCCGTCATAGAATCCAAGGTTATTTGTAAATAGGGTTAGGAGCAGGATCATGCAAGGAGTAGAAAAGGTTGTGTTGGTTTGTGGGTTTGCGAATGTCTTCGTCAAGAAGAGAGGTCCAGTAGTCATGTCGTGTCTGTCACTGAGCGTCTTCCAGTACAGATTCAGCGCAGGGATGTCTAATTGGGCATGGAGAGACTCGCTTGTGGCGAAGTCCTCCCATCTGACATCAAGCACCTAGCGCAGCGCCTTGTTCTGGACACGCTGCAGTTTAAGTTTGTTTTTTTGCTGCAAGAGAGAGGGCTAGAGGAGAGTAAGTTATCAGAGGACGTATTAGGGATTTGTAGAGGTGTAGTTTGGTGCGTTGAGAGGCGTGTTTCAGCTTGTAGAGGCCCGCAAGCCCCTTACTAGCTATTGCATGCCTTGAGTGCGTGTGTCCGTGTAAACGAAGAAGGTAGTCAAGATTAACGCCAAGGACAGTGACAGATTGTGTGATGGGGATGTAAGTGCGGGTGTCAGCTGTTCTGATCTCGACAGGTAATGGAGGATGACGTTTCCTGTAGTTAAAATACGTAATGCTGGATTTAGCTGCATTGGTTTTGATCCTCCATTTTTGTTCCCAGATGGCTATCCTGTCGACCTCATTTTGTGTTTTGTGTGTGAGTGTATCTATATTGGCATGAGTGATAAGTTGTGTAATGTCGTCTGCATAGGCTAGTGTGATGGAGTTGTGGTATACAGGTGTTGGAATGTCGTTAGTGTATAAAATGTAGAGGGTAGAGGGAGAGGACAGATCCCTGGGTACTCCGGCTTTTAGTGTGAAGTAGTCAGAGTAACAGCCTTGAAATTTGATTCTCATGGTACGGCCGTCTAGGGAAATTGCAGAGGAGTTTACGAGTAGTGAGAGGCAGGTTAAAGTTAGTGCAGAGTTTGTACTTGAGCCCTTCGTGCCAGACAGTGTCAAAAGATTTTTCAACGTCTTTTGCAACCAGGGCTGTCCTGTTTCTTTGTTTTGTGTTGATGTGGATGTAGTTGAGAATGATGTTAATGGCATCCTGTGTGGATCTGTGTGTTCTGAAGCCAAACTGGCCATCAGAAAGTAGAGAATTGTGTTCCAGGTATCTGCGAAGGCGATGATTGATGAGTTTTTCAAAGAGTTTCCTAAAGTTTCGAGGAGGCTGATAGGGCGATAGTTTCTAGGGTCAGAGTGGTCTTTATTGGGTTTAGGAAGGAGGATAGCAGTAGCAGCTTTGAAGAGGGAAGGGAAGTATCCAGAGGCAAGGGAGGCATTGAGGAGGTTTGTGTAGGCAGTAATGATAGAGTCAGGAAGTGTTCAGGATAATATGGGTTTAGGCCAGAAGCACCAGGGGCCTTGGGAGGAAGGTGTCTGAGGAGAGTTTTAACGTCTGTGTTGGTGAAAGGAGTGTCAAGTTCTTGGGAGGAGGTAAGAGTGTCCAGATGGATGTGGCTGTCTGGTGTTGTTTCGTATGTGTGTGTAGTGTTCCAGTGTTCTATGTTCTGAATGTGTTGGATAGCGTTAGGGTGAGGTGGGTGAGGGTGGAAGATGTTCTCCCAGATGTGTTTGAAGATGTTAGTAGCAGCCTGCGGGTCTGAGATGTGTGTGTTGTTGTGGGTGATGTGTTTGAATTTGTTGGTGGGAGTGGTGCCTCTGATTTTTTTTGATAAAGTTCCAGAAGGCTTTGGTGTTTTTGATACGCTGTTTGTCCTCTTGTAGTATGAGTTGTGACCAGTGATTGTTGTGGTCTTGGTCTAGACTGTGTAGTATGTTGTTTCCGAGGTAAGTGAGATCTAATCGGACTGATTAAATCTGTGTGTTGTAGAGGAAGCGGTTGTGGTAGCAGATAATTAGTCTTGTCCTGATTGAGGGTTTGAAGGAATAATGAGTGGTGTGGGTTTTCTTTGGTATTGCGGTGTTGGCTGCTTGTGTAATGGTGTCCTGGATGAGAGCAAGTTGAGTGTCAATGTCAGAGATGAGTTTGTTGTTGTAGTCATAGTATTATCTATGTGTTGTTTGAAGGCATTCCAGTCAGCGTTCTTGTAGAAGAAAGAAGGTGTGGCCGGGATGAGGATAGGGTTGGAGGAGATGTGTAAGATGACGGGATTGTGATCAGAGCCTGTGATAGGGCCAGGTGATACGTAGTGTTGAAAGAGAGAGCTGGCTCGGTTTGCCAGAATGATGTTGGGTTTGCCTTGGCCAGTGTGGTTATAGGAGGTGTTGAAGTTTGTGCCGAGGTGAACTAGGTGTTTGTGGTTTGTGAAGTTAAGTAATTGCTGACCAAGTTGGTTGTTACTGGTGTGATGAAAGGCGGTGTGTTTGGCATTCATATCAGCTAGTAGGTATGTTGGTGTAGTTGAAGACTAAGGAAAGATCGTGTATGTTGAGAACAGTGTTTGGGCGAGCATAGGTGGTGAAAAAGATGAAGGGGGCCCAAAGGTGGGTGTGTATTCTGACCGCAAGACAGTGTTGGTGAATAAAAGGGATTGGGAGAAATTCATGTTTTTTGTTGGATTTGACAAGGATGGCAACCCCATCGTGGGGATCATAGGGGGCTGTAGTGCAGTATAACCATAATGGCGGATACGCTGAGGGGCTTTGAGGCAGGTACTGTTTAGTAAAACAATATCTGGCCTCTCTGCTTCAAGGAGCTCGGCCAGTAAGTGTCTAATTGTGAAGAACGTTCATTGAACTGAATCACCTTAAACATGATTTAATGGTTTCGTCCTACCAAAGTTGGTGTCGGGGGAGTTTATATTTAAGCCTGCGATAGTGGTGCCATCGGTGGGTGCGTGTTTGTAGGTGTTACGGACCCCTTTCCTGGAGGGGGAGGAAGAGATGGATCTGTTTTTATGTTCTTTAGTCTGTATATCAAAAGTTGGGGCAGGTTTAGGGTTGAGTGGATTTCGTTTGGAGGAGGAGTTGGACCTGGATGAAGTCTTGGATGTGATGGAGGAGGAGTGGGCGATGGTGGATGCAGAGGAAGTGGAAGCTTTGGTAATGGAGGAAGAAGTGGGTAAAGAGGTGGGGGGAGTAGTAGTAGTTAAGAGGGGTAGGGGAGGAGGGGTGTTGGTAGGAGAGGTAGATTCAAGGGGTGGTAGGGGCTGAGAGTGTTGGTGGGAGTGAAGAGTGGTAGGTTAGGAGGAGAGCAGGAGGGTGTAGGTAGAGGGGGAGTGGGAGAGGTTGTAGGGGGTTTAGAGGAGAAGCAAGAAGGAGCGATGATTAGAGAGGGAAGATTGTTAGCAGACAAGATTAGGTTAAGGACATGTGAGTAGTCTGATTGGTAAGCTTGAGAGATTACCATCGTAGAGTGGACAGCAGTAGCGAGTTGACAGTTAGTTTTGTAGTCTAGTGTGGGTGTAGGCATGGTAATAAATGGTATAAAATACCGACACAATGGAAATATAAACACAAATGCAGTATAATGTGATCCTTTATTGACAACGTTTCACCCACACAGTGGGCTTTTTCAAGTCACACACGCATCTACCTGGGGTTGGAAGGTACGAGAGTATTTATAGTCAGAATGTTGAGGTCAGGTGAAGAATGCTGCATCTGATGATCCACCGGGTGGGGTTATAGAGTCTTGGGTAGCTTGGCAGGGGTATTGGACAAGTTGTAGACCTTCTGCAGTGTTCAAAACCAAAACCAAAACCAAACGTGGTGTGATTATAGGCTTCTTCCTACGTGCACTCAGAATCTGCAGCAATGAGTTCCTTGAGGAAGAATGCACTATAATTGAACAAGTATTTTCCAAACTCCACTATCCTAGTCACTTCATCAGAGACTGCAGACGGCGGGCATTAAACATCTTCAACACACCCAGAGAAGACACTGCCGAGAAGAGATACATAGTCCTCCCCAACAACTCCATTGCCAAACATGTTTCCAACATCTTTGCCAAAACATCATTCCAAGTATCTACCTCCACAACCACGACCATCAAGGACATCACCAGTAGTAGACAGGACAAGCCTCCATCCTCTGCAGGGGTATACATAATCCCTTGTAATGACTGCAACAAATTATATGTGGGCGAAACATCAAGAGACCTCCAAACACGCATTTCAGAACACCAATATGCAAGCAGGACTGACGATACAAGGAATGCCTGTGTACAGCATCGCAATTCACACAACCATTTAATTAACTACAGAAACTCAAGACTTATAGCCACAGAAGACAACACTCAATACAGAAGAATCCTGGAATCATCGCTTATCTCTATAACCAACAATTTCAACCAGAACAATGGCTTCTATAACATAGCTGAACCACTTGCCAAGAAAAATTCTTCATCGCTATCCCACATAAGAACATAGAACACTGCAGAAGGTCTACAACTTGTCCAATACCCCTGCCAAGCTACCCAAGACTCTATAACCCCACCCGGTGGATCATCAGATGCAGCATTCTTCACCTGACCTCAACATTCTGACTATAAATACTCTCGTACCTTCCAACCCCAGGTAGATCCGTGTGTGACTTGAGAAAGCCCACTGTGTGGGTGAAACGTTGTCAATAAAGGATCACATTATACTGCATTTGTGTTTATATTTCCAGGGTGTAGGCATAGAAGGAGAGGTGTTTGTAGTCTGTGTGTTGGTGTTTGATGTGTGTAGAGTAGAAGAGGTAGACCAAATGCGTGGGGAGGCCCAGGCATTGGGGGTGGGGGAGGGCGGTTTGGTAGGGGAGGGAAGTACAGGGATGGGGTTGGGGAGGGAGGGAGGTTGGCTAGCTCTGAGGGAGGGGAGAATATCTTTTCTAGAGGGGCAGGAATTTGCAACTGCAGTGTGTGACCCGCCGCAGTTAGAACATTTAAGGGGGAGGTTGCAGGTATTCCAGAAGTGGCCAGTTGCTGAACATCTGGAGCAGACTTGTGTAGATGTACATGTGTTTTTGTCGTGGCCGAATTTGTAGCATTTAAGACATTGTGTGATTGGGTGGAAGTTCGGAGTGAAGAGAGTGTTTGAAGGAATGCGGATGGTCTTGGCAAAGATTCCTTGACTGAAGAGTGTAGAGGCGTCAGAAGGAGTAGAACAGCATATTTTGAGAATGGTAGAGTTTTCGGGTCTGTAAATATCGTCAACAGAGACTTTGTTCTTAGTACTGATATCTTTTATTAAGTCGTCTTTGTCTGTGTCATAGGCTGTCAGGAGAGAGTAGTCTACGTGTTCAGCAATGACTGTGCTTTTGGCGCGGTGCTCAGGAGTCCAAATAATGGTGAAGCCTGCGTTGAGAAGTTTTTGTCTGGTATCGGTTGAGGTGTAAGTTTCGTAGGAATGTTTGTCAAGAAGGAGTTTGAAGCCTGAGTTGGTTTTAAAGACTTTAAGTTGAGGTGCACCAGTGATCAGATATAATAAATTTCCAGGACAGATAGTGGCATCAGGATTAGAGAATTTGAGGTTTAGCGAGAAGGAATTGGATTTAGAAGAAGCAGAGGCAGGTGTGGGAGGTTGGGGGAGAGTGGAAGGGGGGGGGGGAGGTGGAAGGCAACGAAGGCATCGTCTAATTACGAAAAGATGAAATTGGCGGTGACAATCGGCCAAAAAGTGAGAGTACTCAGCTAGGCAAGTACGTGTAAGTAGACCCACGTACTTGCCTGGCGCAGGACACTGAGGAGGTGAACTGTAGCTTGATGGAGCACTGTATATCCTGAGTGGCGGCGAGACTGGCTGTATGGCGTGCAGTCAACAGGCGTAGAGAATTCAAGCAGCAACAGGCTTCCTGCCCTTGGGTAGGCAACCACCGACGCACCAATCCTGATGGTGAAGAGGAAGAGGAAGTTCCAGCAAGCACCACTCTAAGCGAAGTCTCTCCCAACACGGGGTAATTCGAGAGAGGCGAGATCGTCGATGATCAATCTAAGAAGATCAAGCGAACGAACGAACGAAAGTTCAGGTAAGATCCCAAATGGGATGAGCGGGGAAGAAAGTAGGCAGGAGGAGAAGAGATGTGAAGACGATGCAATCAGTCCATCTGGAGAAGTTCTGTTCCAGACTTTGGAACAGAACTTCTCCAGGCTGAGGGACTGACAACCTCAAATCTACGACTTCAAGGGTGGACTGATTACATCTTCACATCTCTACTGCTCCTGCCTACTTTCTGTACTCGACTGAAGAAGCCTACTGTGTAGGCGAAACGTTTCGGAATAACGTTGCCTAAATGTTGCCTATGTGTCTTATCTACCAAGAGTTAAGTGTCATGAGCGTTGTTACGTTATCTAAGAGTTAAGAGTCATGAGCTAGGCTACAATACCCTGGACTACAAAAGTTGTCTTGGTGACAGTTGACTCTCGTCTCAGATCCTTCCCACCTTCACTACGCAACTTCTTAATAGGTTTCCGGAGTTTTCCCTGCCCCCCCCCCCCGCAGCCCGGTCCTGGGTCAGGCTTGTCTAGTGCTTGCCTGGTCAACCAGGCTGTTGCTACTGTCCCACATATCCATCACACAGCCTGGTTGATCTGGCATCTGCAAGAGGAGTTCCCACACTCTCTGAATCACTGTTTTCACACTCTGTGTTTCTGTCGCAACTTTTCTCAGCATATTCTGTTCGTTTCCTCATCATCAGCTTTTCCCATGTGTTTGTGTGTATCCACCGATTTGTGCGTATTAGAGTTGCATTATAGCTCCTGTCCTCTAAGCTACGTTCACCAGCATGTACTCGCTTCTGATCTCTTGGACGGTACAGGTACTCACGAAACTCTGCATATAGAGCAAAAAGGCACAATACAAGTCACAATGTGACTTGTATTGTGCCTTTGTATTGGACCATTTACAAGTCACATTGTGACTTGTAAACGGTCCAAGTCAGATCGAAACGTCGTCATAAGCTTCTCTCTCTCCCGTGTGAGATAGTGAATGCATATAAATTGCATTCACTATTCCACTTTTCAACCAACTCTGAGACTAAATAAGTACTTCCTAACATCCGTAATACTCATCTGTCTTCAGCTTCCGCCTGTATGCCCTCGTCCCTGGTCACCGCCATTACAAGTGTACCAGTAACAGTAGCACCAGGATCAACATCGGCACCAGTAGCAGCAGCAACAATAGCAGGAACAGCAACATTACGACAAACAAGCAACACCGACAGTAGCAGCAACATCAGTAAACAGCAACACCAGGATCAACAGTAGCAGTAACAGCGACAGGATCAAAAGCAACACCACCAACAGTAGCAACAACAGCAGGAGCAGCAATACCAACAGTAGCAACAACAGCAGGAGCAGTAATACCAACAGTAGCAACAACAACAGGAGCAAGAACAGTAGGAGCAATAGCACCAACAGTAGCAACAACAGTAGGAGCAGCAATACCAACAGTAGCAACAACAGTAGGAGCAGCAATACCAACAGTAGCAACAACAGCAGGATCAGCAACCGTAGCAGCAATACCACCAACAGTAGCAACAACAACAGGAGCAAGAACAGTAGCAGCAATACCACCACCAGTAGCAGCACCACCACCAGTAGCAGCACCACCAGAACCAGCTTCCTCCCACCAGAGAGTGAAGGTGGTAGCGGTGACACTAAGTGGGCAACACCTCCAGCCCGCACTGCCACTTCGCTTTTAGTAAAATTACATTTGTTTATCAAGAGCCTCGCAGTGACTATTTTTATTATTTCCAATCTTAAGTTGGTACACAGAGACTGCCTAACATCCCACTACTTTCAAACTATAAATACTATAAGGAATATAAATTTAATAACTGTATACAAGGGTCCCAACGGAAATAACTCACTGACTTTCTTTGGGTTATTCTAGGTAATTTACATATGTTACTATGTATGATAATCTGTGTAACTGTATTTACGTGTACCTGTACTTAAATAAATTTACAGTACCGACAAGCTGACAAGTATGACACGTGTGCAACAGTTCGGTATCTTTATTACGAAATGTTCCGTCTACACAGTAGGCTTTTTCTGTCAAATACAAGAGTCAGTAGAAGCAGTAGAGATATAAAGACAATGTAATCAGTCCATAACCCTCGAAAATGTAGAAATGAGGTGGTCAGTCCCTCAGCTTGTTGAAGAGGTCTGCTTCATGGAGCACTGTTCTACAGCCTCCCACCAAGCATAAGGGGAATTACCAATAGGCTCCTGACTTCCATCAAAAGGAAGTTGGACAGATACTTAAAGTCGGTGCCGGATCAGCCGGGCTGTGGTTCGTACGTTGGACTACGTGCGATCAGCAGTACCAGCCTGGTTGATGAGGCCCTGATGCACCGGGAGGCCTGGTCGTGGACCAGACCGTGGGGGCGTTGATCCCCGGAATACCCTCCAAGTAAGTTGACTGGTGTACTGAATGGTTGAGTTCCTCCCTCAACTCGCATGTCGTTTTCTGTGAACCTCTCGTCCATTCTTCAAGCCTGACTCTCTCTCTGCTGTATAGCCCTTGTGGCTTAGCGCTTCTTTTTGATTATAATAATAATAATAATAATAATAATAATCTCTCTCTCTCTCTCTCTCTCTCTTAAACTAAGAGTCTTTTACAAATTAAAGTTCCATTCCTCCTGTGCATGGAATGGGGTATTCCGAGCCACAGGCAAACTGTTGATCTAAACCCAGATGTACTCCTGTTACCCTTTTTAAGGCCTAGTTCCTAGGCCTTCTGTATATCCACATGCTGTTGCACTATCCTCCACAGGATGTATATGGGGTGCATAATGAACTAGCAACATCGGCGTCACAATCTTAACAAAAATCTAATTATACCCTGAGAGATGGTAATTCCCAAGTGATAGTAACTCCAGCTCTGCTGGAAGGACACCCTTGTAGCTGTCTTGGCTGATGAACCATTAATGGGATACTGGATGATATCCTCATTGTCATGCTGAAGTCTCCCAGCTCAGGCTGACACTGCTGAAGTCTCCCAGCTCAGGCTGACACTGCTGAAGTCTCCCAGCTCAGGCTGACACTGCTGAAGTCTCCCAGCTCAGGCTGACACTACTGAAGTCTCCCAGCTCAGGCTGACACTACTGAAGTCTCCCAGCTCAGGCTGACACTACTGAAGTCTCCCAGCTCAGGCTGACACTGCTGACGTCTCCCAGCTCAGGCTGACAAATTTCAACATCTTGCAAGAAGACCATCCTACCCACTAAAATATGCCAGGGAAACAGTTAGCTTTTGTCCCCACTGTGTAACTATCACAGTTTTGCCACTGTGTAACTATCAAGTGTTGCCACGTATAACTATCACAGTTTTGTCATGGAAATATAAAAGTGTTCCCACTGTGAAACATCACGTTTGTCACTGTGTAACATCACAGTGTTGTCACGTGTAACTACACGTGTTCCCCTGTGTAATACCCAGTGTTCCCCACTGTGTAACTATCACAGTGTTGTCATGTGAAACTATCACGGTGCCACTGGTACTTATCACAGTGTTTCCACTGTGTAACTATCACAGTGTTGCCACTGTGAAATATCCCAGTGTTGCCACTGTGTAACTATCACAGTGTTGTCACTGTGTAACTTCACAGTGTTTGCCACTTTGTAACTATCACAGGTTGCCACTGTGTAACTATCACAGTGGTGCCACTGTGAAAACATCACAGTGGTTGCCACTGTTTTAACTATCACAGTGTTGCACTGTGTAACTATCCAGTGTTGCCACTGTGTAACTATCACATTGTTGTCACGTGTAACTATCACAGTGTTTCACTTGTAACATCACAGTGTTCCACTGTGTAACTACACAGTGTTTCCACTGTGTAACTTCACGTTTTGTCACTGTGTAACTATCACAGTGTTGCCACTGTGAAACTATCACAGTGTTGCCACTGTGTAACTATCACAGTGTTGTCACTGTGTAACAATACAGTTTTTGCCACTGTGTAACTATCACAGTGTTGCCACTTTTTTTTAACTATCACAGTGTTGCCACTGTGTAACTACACAGTTTTTGCCACTGTGTAACTACCCACAGTGTTCCCACTGTGTAACTATCACAGTGTTGCCACTGTTTTAAACTATCATAATGTAGCAGCACACTTGGCATAATTTACGACGCCTTGATGGAAGGGAAGAACTGAAAGTATAGAAGGGTACGGGAAGCATGGTAAGAAAGTATAAGAAAGGAAGGAGAGGTGTGGAAAAAGGAAAGAAAGTGAAGTGTAAGAGAAGCAAGGAGAGGTGTGGAAGGGAAAGAAGAGGAAGTATAAAGGAAAGGGAAAGTAATGAAAATGAAGGAAGGAGCGGTATGGAAGAAAGTGATAGATGAAGTGAGAAAAAAAGGTTTTTGAAAAGAGAGAGGGAAAAAAAGAAGGATATGTTAGGAAATTAATGGAATGGAAAAGAAAGGAAGGAAGGAAGTCAAGGGTCCAGGGAAAAAAGAATGCAGTCAAGGTAGGGGAAATGAGAGGGACGGAAGAAAAGATGGTGGAAAAAGGAGGTAGGAGAGTGGAGGGAGGGATGGAGGACGATGGAGGGAGGGAGAGAGAGGGGGGGGGAAGGGGGGGAAGGGGATGATATGCCTTGTTGTCCGGGCGTGGGGCTTCCGGTGGTTGAAGAGGAAGAGTGAATGACCAAGTGGACAGTTCCCAAAGGTTAAGAGGCACACAAGGCAGCTTCCAACAAGCACTTGTAACCTTTACTTGTGTTTGCTGACCTTGTTCATGTTCTTGTTTTTGATGATGCTGTTCACCCTTCCTTCTTTCTTATTGCTGCTGTTCCCAACTGCTGCTACTGTTGCTCTGTTGCTTGGGTTTGTTGCTGTTGGTCTTCCTTCTTCTTGCTGCTGCTGCTGCTGCTTCCTGGATCCTGTGCTGCTGTTGGTGCATCCTGCGGTCTGATGTTGTTGTTGCTGCTGCTGCTGCTGCTTGTGTTGCTGTTGGTCTTCTTGCTCCTGCTGTTTGCGGCTGTTGCTACTGCTGCTATCGTCACTAGTAAGCATATTTCTTCGCTAATTGTAGGTTAACTGTGGCCGCTCCCGGAGGTCACCGCCCCCCCGCAGCCAAGTTCCAGACCAGGTCTCCTGGTTGCCGGTCTGATCCATCTGGCTGTTGGTGCTCACTCTTAAGAACTGTTTCCTGCTGGTCCTCAGATACTAAACTAAGATCTCCAAAGGTTTACCACTGCCTCTCTGGTACTAAACTAAGGTCTCCAAAGGTTTACCATTGCCTCTGGTACTTAACTGAGGTCTCCAAAGGCTTACCATTGCCTCTAGTACTTAACTAAGGCTCCAAAGCTTACCATTCCCCTTTACTTAACAGTCTCCAAAGCTTACCATCCCTAATTCTCTCCAAGCTTCTCCCAGGAGTAACCCCTCCCCCACCCATCAACGTAATGAAAAATGGACGATAAAAAAAAACAAAGCAGAAACCAAATTTAAAACCCAGAAACAAGTAACAATTAAAATAATGATAGTTAAAACCCAAAAAGCCCAACAGTAGCTCAACCCCCTCTCTGTGTCTCGCCGTTAGCGGCAAATCTTAAATCCGTTCCATGAAGCTGTGGGTGCTGACGGATGGTACCAGCACAAAACACGTGTTCAACTTACACTTCAAGTGTTCGGTTTCCATCGTGTAGTGCCAGGTGCCACAAACAGTACCCAGGCGCCATAACATAGCCAGGCTGCCATAACAGTAGCTAGGCAACCATAACAGTAGTTAGACCGCCATAACAGCATCTACGCAGACATAACAGTAGCTAGGCCGTCATAACAGTAGCTAGGCAACCATAACAGTAGTTAGACCGCCATAACAGCATCTACGCAGCCATAACAGTAGCTAGACCACCATAACAGTAGCTAGGCCACCATAACAGTAGCCAGGCCACCATAACAGTAGCTAGACCACCATAACAGTAGCTAGACCACCATAACAGTAGCTAGACCACCATAACAGTAGTTAGGCCACCATAATAGTTAGGCCGCCATAACAGTAACTTGGACACCATAACAGCAGCCAGGCCACCATAACAGTAGCTAGGCCGCAATAACAGTAGCTAGACCACCATAACAGTAGCTAGGCCGCCATAACAGTAGCTAGAAAACCATACATAACAGTGGAGTCGCTCAACAGGTGCTCACCAACACAGCCGCCAGCAACCCCCCCCCTTCAAGGTGGTGCTGGTGATCCAAGTGCTTGTGACTCACCAAGGTGCCCCCCACTTCCCTCCCCCATTACCACTCCCCCCATCACCCACCTCTCCTCACACTCCCATTCCCGTTACTTCAAACCGTTTATACATAACTTAAAGAATAAAAAAATCTGACATAGCCAGTAACGACACTATGTGGGGGGACTGCTGAGTGTGTTGGGGACTGTGTGGGGGACTGCTGAGTGTTGGGGACTGTGTGGGGGACTGCTGAGTGTTGGGGACTGTGTGGGGGACTGCTGAGTGTTGGGGACTGTGGGGGGACTGCTGAGTGTTGGGGGGCTGTTTTGGGGGGGACTGCTGAGTGTGTTGGGGACTGTTTTGGGGACTGTGAGTGTTGGGGACTGTGTGGGGGGACTGCATGAGTGTGTTGGGGACTGTGTGGGGGGTGCGTGAAGGGGTTGGGGACTGTGTGGGGGACTGCTGAGTGGGTTTGGGGGCTGTGGGGGACTGCTGAGTGTGTTGGGGACTGTGTGGGGGGACTGCTGAGTGTGTTGGGGACTGTGTGGGGGGACTGCTGAGTGTTTGGGGGCTGTGTGGGGGGACTGCTGAGTGTGTTGGGGACTGTGTGGGGGACTGTGAGTGTTGGGGACTGTGTGGGGGGACTGCTGAGTGTGTTGGGGACTGTGTGGGGGACTCTGGAGTGTTGGGACTGTGTGGGGACGCTAGTGTTGGGACTGTGTGGGGGGCTGCTGAGTGTTGGGGACTGGGGGGGACTGCTGGTGTTTGGGGGCTGTGGGGGGGGCTGCGAGTGTTTGGGGGCTGTTTGTGGGGGACTGTGAGTTGTTGGGGACTGTGTGGGGGACTGCTGAGTGTGTTTTGGGGACTGTGTGGGGGACTGCTGAGTGTTGGGGACTGTGTGGGGGGGACTGCTGAGTGTTTGGGGACTGTGTGGGGGGACTGCTGAGTGTTTGGGACTGTGTGGGGGACTGTGAGTGTTGGGGACTGTGGGGGGGGACTGCCGAGTGTGTTGGGGACTGTGTGGGGGACTGCTGGTGTTGGGGACTGTGTGGGGACTGCTGAGTGTGTTGGGGACTGTGTGGGGGACGTGAGTGTTTTTTTGGGGGCTGTGTGTGGGACTGCTGAGTGTGTTGGGGACTGTGTGGGGGACTGCTGATGTGTTTGGGGGCCTGCTGTGTTGGGGACTGTGTGGGGACGCTAGTGTTGGGGGCTGCTGTTTGGGACTTGGGGGAACTGCTGAGTGTGGGGACTGCTGTGTTGGGGACTGTGTGGGGACGCGAGTGTTGGGACTGTGTGGGGACTGCCAGTGTGTTGGGGGACTGTTGGGGGAACTGCTGAGTGTTGGGGATGCTGTGTTGGGGACTGTGTGGGAGGGGCTGCTGAGTGTTTGGGGACTGTGTGGGGAGGACTGCTAGTGTTGGGGACTGTGTGGGGGACTGCGATGTGTTGGGACTGTGGGGGACTGCTGGGGTTGGGGACTGTGGTGGGGGACTGCTGGTGTTGGGGACTGTGTGGGAGGGACTGCTGATGTGTTGGGACTGTGGGGGGACTGCTGATGTGTGTGGGGACTGTGTGGGGGGGCGGGTGTGTTGGGGACTGTGTGGGGGGACTGCTGTGTTGGGGACTGTGGGGGATGCTTTAGTGTGTTTGGGGGCTGTGTGGGGGGACTGCTGGGGTTGGGGGACTGTGGGGGGACTGCTGTGTGTGTTGGGACTGTGTGGGAGGACTGCTGATGAGTGTTGGGACTGTGGGGGGGGACTGCTGAGTGTTGTTGGGGACTGTGTGGGGGACTGCTGAGTGTTTTGGGGACTGTGTGGGAGGACTGCTGAGTGTTATGTTGGGGACTGTGTGGGGGGGGACTGCTGAGTTGTGTTGGGGACTGCTGAGTGTTGGGGGTGTACTGAGGGGTATGTTGGGGGGACCCGAGGGTTTTGGGAACCGCCGAGTTTTGTGGGGGACTGCTGTGTGTGGGAGGAAATGCTGAGTGATTTGGGCGAGTTGGGAAGCGATTCAATGTGGGCACCATGTAAGACTGTTATGAAGGTATAGACAGGGGGGGGACGACCTAGATTTGGGATACAACCGCCAGATTTTAGACATGATAGGTAACTGGGCCTGCCCCCCCTCTAAAAGGTTAAGAAGGAATCGACCCCAATGAAACCCAAAAACTTTTAGAAGGTCATACAGACCAGGCCAGACCATCCTCTAAGACTATAAGAAGGTCATACAGACCAGGCCAGACCATCCTCTAAGACTATAAGAAGGTCATACAGACCAGGCCAGACCATCCTCTAAGACTATAAGAAGGTCATAACAAGACCAAGGGCAAAAACCACCTCTAAGACTAAAGAAGGTCATACAGACAGCCAACCATCCTAAGGGTAAAAAAAGAAGGCAGACAAGTGTGGAAGACCTTTAAAGACATAAGGGGGAAAGAAGGAGAAACAAACAATAAGAAAAAAATAAAGAAGAAGAATTACAAATTGTCACTTCACTGCCTAACATCCTCAAGCTTGAGAACAAGACCACCAAACCACCCAATTACAAAAAAGCGGTGCTGGACAAATGTGGTGTGAAGATAGGAAGGTTGGAAGGAGGGGGAGGGGCTATAGGAAGGGTGAGGAAGAAGGGGGTGGGGAAGGAGTGTGGGATACTCAACAGTAAGAGAAAGAAATGCTTGCAAGAATCAACTTAATCCCTGCCATAACAACCTACCAGACTCTTTCACGCACACACCACACACAACCCCAAAACACACACACACACACACAACACACAAACAACAACCCACCACACAGAATGTCCCCCCATTTGCGTTGGATGTGAAGTTGATGAGAATTCATCAGACGAAAGGACCAGACAGAAGCACAAAGGGATCTGGACAAGGCTGCAGGCTGGTCAAGAACGGGCTCCTGGAGTTTAACTCCACCAAGAGCAAAATCAGAAGATTGGAACGGCAAAAAAGACCCAACGAATACAAACTAGGGGGCAGAGGCTAAAACACCTACTCAGAAAAGGATCTTTGGGGGAAAATTAAACACCAGGCACATCTCCTGGGGCGCATATCAACCAAATAACTGCTGCAGCATATGGGCGCCTAGCAAATCTAAGAACAGCATTCCGACATCTTAATAAGGAATCGTTCAGGACCCTGTACACCGTGTACGTTAGGCCCATATTGGAGTATGCGGCACCAGTTTGGAACCCACACCTAGCCAAGCACGTGAAGAAACTAGAGAAAGTGCAAGGGTTTGCAACAAGACTAGTCCCAGAGCTAATGGGCATGTCCTACGAGGAGAGGCTAAAGGAAATCGACCTGACGACACTGGAGGACAGGAGAGAGAGGAGAGGGGATTTGATCATGATACATAAAATACTGAGAGGAATTGACAAAGTGGACAGAGACAGGATGCTCCAGAGATGGGACACAGAAACAAGGGGTCACAATTGGAAGTTGAAGACACAGATGAATCACAGGGATCTTAGGAAGTATTTCTTCAGTCACAGAATTGTCAGGAAGTGGAATAGTCTGGGAAGTGATATAATGGAGGCAGGATCCATACATAGCTTTAAGAAGAGGTATGATAAAGCTCATGGAGCAGGAAGAGTGACCTAGTAGCGACCAGTGAAGAGGCGGGGCCAGGAGCTGTGACTCGGCCCCTACAACCACAACCAGGTGAGTACTCCCACTCCCGCGCAAACACACACACACACACACACACACACACACACACACACACACACACACACACACACACACACACACACATACACACACATACACACACACACATACACACACACATACACACACACATACACACACACAATACACACACACATACACACACACATACACACACACACATACACACACACATACACACACACACACACACACACACACACACACACACACACATACACACACACATACACACACACACATACACACACACATACACACACACATACACACACACACACACACACATACACACACACATACACACACACACACACATCGCGCTCCCTCATTCACAAAGTCAAGGAAGTGAGGAGTTGGGAGGGAGGAAGGGAGAGGGAGGGAGGGAGGGGAGGGAGGGAGAGGGAGGGAGGAGAGAAAATAGTGAGGGAGGGAGAGAACAGGAGACAGGAAACCTACAATCATTCGACATTATCAACTCGTGTTCTCTTGGGCCCCATCGTACCAAGTCTTAAAACTGTGTATGATCCGCTGCCGCCCCCATCACCATCACCGCCACTATCACCACCACCACTATCGCCACCACTATCATCACCATCATCATCACCACCACCATCACGATCACCACCATCATCATCACCACCACCATCACAATAACCACCACCATTATCATCACCATCACCACTATCTTGCTTCAGGTGACTGTCTCCCTCACCTTGCTTCATAACTGTCACCAGTTGCCGGGATAACTGTCACCAGTTGCCGGGATAACTGTCACCAGTTGCCGGGATAACTGTCACCAGTTGCCGGGATAACTGTCACCAGTTGCCGGGATAACTGTCACAAGTTGCCGGGAAAACTGGCACCAGTTGCAGGGAAAACTGGCACCAGTTGCCGAGATAACTGGCACCAGTTGCTGGGATAACTGTCACCAGTTGCCGGGATAACTGGCACCAGTTGCTGGGATAACTGTCACCAGTTGCTGGGATAACTGTCACCAGTTGCCGGGATAACTGTCACCAGTTGCTGGGATAACTGTCACCAGTTGCCGGGATAACTGTCACCAGTTGCCGGGATAACTGTCACCAGTTGCTGGGATAACTGTCACCAGTTGCCGGGATAACTGTCACCAGTTGCCGGGATAACTGTCACCAGTTGCCGGGATAACTGTCACCAGTTGCCGGGATAACTGGCACCAGTTGCTGGGATAACTGTCACCACTTAGTCATGTGACACTTGTGTTCAAGAACACTTTCTCCAAGGTGTTCACTGCCCATTAACACACCAGTGGTCTAGGCACTGATACTCTGATCACCCCACTCGTCACCCTCGCCCACTTTGACACCTTTCCACTAAGTATTCTCGCATCCACCTGAGGGCCTTCCTTCTATCTCCTCTGCTCCGGACTTCCTCTATCAACTCTCCGTCGCGGCAGAGAGTCAAATACCTTCCGGTGGTCCAGGAAGATGCGGTCTTTCCTTATCACTGCTGGTGTTTCATGGTCTTCTGAGCCAAAAAAAAAAACGAAAAAGGTACGGAAAAGAATGATCAATAAGGAAGTGAATAAGAGAATAAGAGCCGTGAACAACACTTATCCAGTGTCTTACTATACGACAAACATTCATGAACACACTTCCACATAATTCCCCCTCCCCACCCATTATTTTTTTCTTTATTAATACATCGGTCGTTTCCCACCGAGTCAGCGTGACCAAAAAAAAAAAAAAACTTTCATCATCATTCGCTCCATCACTGTCTTGCCAGAGCCGTGCGTACGTAACTAGAGTTAAAATAAACTGCAACATTAACACCCGTCCTTCAGAGTGCGGGCACTGTACCTCCCACCTCCAGGACTCGAGTCCGGCTAACAAGTGTTCCTGTATCCCTTCATAAATGTTACCTGGCTCACACTCCAACACATACAATACCTACAACTATAGTAAACTCCTTTTGAGAGGTGGAGCAAGTGGAGGGGAGTGGATGAGTGGTGGGGGGGAGGGGGGATGATGAGTGGAGGGGGGGAGGGAGATGAGGTGGGAGTGGAAGTGGAAGTGGGGTGAGTGGGGTGGAGTGGATGAGTGGAGGTGGATTTAGGATAAATAATGGTGGAAGTGAGGATTAAAGTTAGGTGGAGTGGGGGATCAGTTGAATGGTGGAGTGGAGGAATAAAGTGATGGGGGAGTGGAGGATAAAGTTATAGTGGGAGTGGGGATAAAATTGATGGTGGAGTGGAGGATAAGTTGATGGGTGGAGTGGGGGATAAGTTGGATAGTGGAGTGGAGGAAAAGTTGAGGTGGAGTGAAAGGGTAAAGTTGATGGAGTGGAGGAAAAAGTTGATGTGGGGTGGAGGATAAGTTGATGGGGGAGTGGGGATACAGTTGATGGTGGAGTGGAGGATAAAGTTGATGGTGGAGTGAAGGATAAAGTTGATAGTGGAGTGGAGGATACAGTTGATGGTGGAGTGGAGGATAAAGTTGATGGGAGTGGAGGAAAAGTTGATGGTGGAGTTGATAAGGGGTAAAGTTGAATGGAGTGGAGGATACAGTTGAATGGTGGAGTGGAGGGTAAAGTTTGATGGAGTGGAGGATACAGTTGATGGAGAGGAGGACAAAGTTGATAGTGGAGTGGAGGATACAGTTGATGGGGAGTGGAGGATACAGTTGAAAAGGTGGAGTGGAGGAAATAAAGTTGATGGTGGAGTGGGGATACAGTTGATGGGGAGTGGAGGATGCAGTTGATGGTGGGGTGGAGATAAAGTTGATGGTGGATGGAGGATAAAGTTGATGGTGGAGTGGGATAAGTTGATGGGGGAAAAATGGAGGATAAGTGATGGTGGAGTGAGGATCAGTTGATGGGGGAGTGGGAGGATGCAGTTGATGGTAGGGGTAAGGTGGAGGGGGGATAAAGTTGATGGGGGAGTGGAGGATACAGTTGTGGGAGTGGAGGGTAAAGTTGATGGTGGGGTGGGGGATAAGTTGGTGGAGTGGAGGATAAAGTTGATGGTTGGAGTGGAGGATAAAGTTTATGGTGGAGTGGAGGGTAAAGTGATTGGAGTGGAGGATCAGTTGAGGTGGAGTGGGAATTAAGTGGAGTGGAGGAAAAGTTGATGGGGGAGTGGAGGATAAAGTTGGTGGAGTGGAGGATACATTGATGGTGGAGTGGATGATGCAGTTGAATGGTGGAGTGGAGGGTAAAGTTGGGGAGTGGAGGATAAGTTGATGGTGGGGTGGAGGAAAGTTGTGGTGAGTGGAGGATAAAGTTTATGGTGGGGTGGAGGATAAAGTTGGTGGTGAGTGGAGGATAAGTTGATGGTGGAGTGGAGGATAAAGTTGATGGTAGAGTGGAGGATAAAGTTTGGTGGAGTGGGGATAATTGATGGTGAGTGGAGGATAAAGTTGATGGTGGTGTGGAAGATAAAGTTGATGGTAGAGTGGAGGATAAAGTTGTGGTGGAGTGGAGGGTAAAGTTTGGGGGATGGAGGATAAAGTTGATGTTTGGGGGGAGGATAAAGTTGGTGGAGTGGAGGATAAGTTGATGGTGGAGTGGAGGTTTAAAATTGGTGGAGGGGGAGGATAAAAGTTGATTGGGGTGGGGGATAAAGTTATGGTGGAGTGGGGGGATAAAATGGGAGTGGAGATAAAGTTGATGGTGGGGTGGAGATAAGTTGTGGAGGGAGGATAAAGTTGTGGTGGAGTGGAGGGTACAGTTATGGTGGAGTGGAGAATAAAGTTGATGGTGGGGTGGAGGATAAGTTGTGGTGGAGTGGAGGATAAAGTTGGTGGGGTGGAGGATAAGTGTGGTGGAGTGGAGGATAAAGTTTGGTGGGTGGAGGATAAATTGGTGGTGGAGTGGAGGATAAAGTTGATGGTGGAGTGGAGGATAAAGTTGATGGTGGAGTGGAGGATAAAGTTGATGGTGGAGTGGAGGATAAAGTTGATGGTGGAGTGGAGGATACAGTTGGTGGTGGAGTGGAGGGTAAGTTGGTGGGAGTGGAGGATAAAGTGTGGTGGAAGTGGAGGATAAGTTGATGGTGGGGTGGAGGAAAAGTTATGGTGGAGTGGGGATAAGTTGGTGGAGTGGGGATAAGTTGTGGTGGAGTGGAGGATAAGTTGTGTGGAGGGAGGATAATTGATGGTGGAGTGGAAAAGGATAAAGTTGTATTTGGAGTGGAGGATAAAGTTGTAGTGGAGTGGAGGATACAGTTGTGGGGGAGTGGAGGATAAAGTTGCTGGTGGAGTGAGGATAAAGTTGCTGGGGGAGTGGAGGATAAAGTTGTGTGGAGTGGAGGGTAAGTTGTGGGGGAGTGGAGGATACAGTTGTGGTGGAGTGGAGGATAAAGTTGCTTGTGGAGTGGATGATAAAGTTGCTGGTGGAGTGGAGGATAAGTTGCTGGTGGAGTGGGGGAAAGTTTGGTGGAGTGGAGGATAAAAGTTGGTGGTGGAGTGGAGGATACAGTTGGTGGTGGATTGGAGGGTAAAGTTGCTGGAGTGGGGGAAAAAGTTGCTGGTGAGTGGAGGATAAAGTTTGGTGGAGTGGAGGGTACAGTTGGTGGTGAGTGGAGGAAAACAGTTGTGGTGGAGTGGAGGATACAGTTGTGGTGGAGTGGAGGATACAAGTTGCTGTGGAGTGGAGGATACAGTTGCTGGTGGGGTGGGATACAGTTGCTGGTGGAGTGGAGGATACAGTTGCTGGTGGAGTGGAGGGTACAGTTGTGGTGGAGTGGAAGATACAGTTGTGGGGAGGGGGGAGGTACAGTTGGTGGTGGAGTGGAGGATACAGTTGGTGGGGAGTGGAGGATACAGTTGGGTGGTGGAGTGGAGGATACAGTTGGTGGTGGAAGGGGAGGATACAGTTGCGGTGGAGTGGAGGATACAGTTGTGGTGGAGTGGAGGATACAGTTAGTTGGGGGAGTGGAGGATAACAGTTGGTGGTGGAGTGGAGATACAGTTGGTGGTGGAGTGGGGGAATACAGTTTGGTGGTGGAGTGGGGGATACAGTTGGTGGTGGAGTGGAGATACAGTTGGTGGTGGAGTGGAGGATACAGTTGGTGGTGGAGTGGAGGATACAGTTGGTGGTGGAGTGGAGGATACAGTTGCTGGTGGAGTGGAGGATACAGTTGCTGGTGGAGTGGAGGATACAGTTGGTGGTGGAGTGGAGGGTACAGTTGGGTGGAGTGGAGGATACAGTTGGGTGGTGGAGTGGAGGATACAGTTGTGGGGAGTGGAGGGTACAGTTGGTGGTGGAGTGGAGGATACAGTTTGTGGTGGAGTGGAGGATACAGTTGTGGTGGAGTGGAGGGTACAGTTGGTGGTGGAGGGAGGGTACAGTTGCCGGTGAGTGGAGGATACAGTTGGTGGTGGAGTGGAGGATACGTTGGTGGTGGAGTGGAGGATTAAAGTTTGGTGGTGGAGTGGAGGATACAGTTGCTGGTGGAGTGGAGGATACAGTTGCTGGTGGAGTGGAGGATACAGTTGCTGGTGGAGTGGAGGATACAGTTGCTGGTGGAGTGGAGGATAAAGTTGCTGGTGGAGTGGAGGATACAGTTGCTGGTGGAGTGGAGGGTAAAAGTTTGCTGGTGGAGTGGAGATACGTGCAGTGGAGTGGAGGATACAGTTGCTGGTGGAGTGGAGGATACAGTTGCTGGTGGAGTGGAGGATACAGTTGCTGGTGGAGTGGAGGATACAGTTGGTGGTGGAGTGGAGGATACAGTTTGGGGGTGAGAGGGGAGGATACAGTTTGGTGGTGGAGTGGAGATACAGTTGTGGTGGAGTGGAGGATACAGTTGCTGGTGGAGTGGAGGATACAGTTGCTGGTGGAGGAGGATACAGTTGTGGTGGAGGGAGGATACAGTTGTGGTGGGTGGGAGGATACAGTTGGTGGTGGAGTGGAGGATACAGTTGCTGGTGGAGTGGAGGATACAGTTGGTGGTGGAGTGGAGGATACAGTTGGTGGTGGAGTGGAGGATACAGTTGGTGGTGGAGTGGAGGATACAGTTGGTGGGAGTGGAGGATACAGTTGGTGGTGGAGTGGGGGGATACAGTTGGTGGTGGGGTGGAGGATACAGTTGCTGGTGGAGTGGAGGAAACAGTTGTGGGGAGGGAGGATACAGTTTGCTGGTGGAGGGAGGATACAGTTGCTGGTGGAGTGGAGGATAAAAGTTTTGGTGGAGTGGAGGATACAGTTGCTGGGGGAGGGAGGATACAGTTGTGGTGGAGGGAGGATAAAGTTGCTGGTGGAGTGGAGGATACAGTTGGCTGGTGGAGGAGGATACAGTTGGTGGTGGAGTGGAGGATACAGTTGCTGGTGGAGTGGGGATACAGTTGCTGGTGGAGGGAGGATACAGTTGCTGGGGGAGTGGGGATACAGTTGCTGGTGGAGTTCTGGAGGGAAAACAGTTGCTGGTGGGGTGGAGGATAAAAGTTGCTGGTGGAGTGGAGGATAAGTTGGTGGTGGAGTGGAGGATACAGTTGCTGGTGGAGTGGAGGATACAGTTGCGGTGGAGTGGAGGAAAGTTTGGTGGTGAGTGGAGGATACAGTTGCTGGTGGAGTGGAGGATACAGTTGTGGTGGGAGTGGAGGATACAGTTGCTGGGAGTGGAGGATACAGTTGCTGGTGGAGTGGAGGATACAGTTGCTGGTGGAGTGGAGGATACAGTTGCGTGGAGTGGAGGATACAGTTTCTGGTGGAGTGGGGGATACAGTTGCTGGTGGAGTGGGATACAGTTGCGTGTGAGTGGAGGATACAGTTTGCTGGTGGAGTGGAAGGATCAGTTTGGTGTGGATGGGGATACAGTTGCTGGTGGAGTGGAGGATACAGTTGCTGGGGGAGTGGAGGATAAGTTGGTGGTGGAGGTGGAGGATACATTGCTGGTGGAGTGGGGGATACAGTTGGTGGTGGAGTGGAGGATACATGGTGGGTGGAGGGATACATTGTGGTGGATGGAGATACAGTTGCTGGTGGAGTGGAGGATACAGTTGCTGGTGGAGTGGGGGGGGATACAGTTTGCTGGTGGAGTGGAGGATACAGTTGCTGGGAGTGGAGGATACAGTTGCTGGTGGGGGGGAACAGTTGCTTTGGGGGAGTGGAGATACAGTTGGTGGTGGAAAATGGAGGATACAGTTGGTGGTGGAGTGGAGGATACAGTTGTGGGGAGTGGAGGATACAGTTGGTTTGGGGGAGTGGAGGATAAAGTTGGTGGTGGAGTGGAGGATACAGTTGCTGGTGGAGTGGAGGATACAGTTGCTGGTGGAGTGGAGGATACAGTTGGTGGTGGAGTGGAGGATACAGTTGCTGGTGGAGTGGAGGATACAGTTGCTGGTGGAGTGGAGGATAAAGTTGGTGGTGGAGTGGAGGATACAGTTGCTGGTGGAGTGGAGGATACAGTTGCTGGGGGAGTGGAGGATAAAGTTTGCTGGGGGGTGGAGGATAAAGTTTGGTGTGGAAAATTTGGGGAGTGGAGATCAGTTGCTGGTGGAGTGGAGGATACAGTTGCTGGTGGAGTGGAGGATACCCGTTGGTTGTGGAGTGGAGGATACAGTGGGTGAGTGGGGATACTTTGCTGGTGGAGTGGAGGATACAGTTTTGGTGGAGGAGGATACAGTTGGTGGTGGAGGGAGGATACAGTTGCTGGTGGAGTGGAGGTGTTGCGGAGGAAGGAGGATACAGTTCTGTAAATAAACGGGAAAACATATTAGGGAGAATAAAGTTTGATAAGTGAGGTAAAAGTTTTTAATTAATAAAGTTTTGGGGAATCTTTTTTCCCCCCCAGATAAATTCCCCCCTTTATTACATTATTTAATAAATTTCTTATGGAACTTATATGAGGAGAAAGTTGGTGGGGGGAGGTGTTTATTAAAAAAAGGGTGGAATGGAGGTTTTGGGGGTTGGGGGAATATGAAACTGTTTGGTGGGGAGGCCCTTGAGAAAGGATTTCCCGGTTATTCATTCTTATGGGGGAAAACCTTCTTATGGGGGACTTTCCCCTTGATGGAATGTTGCCTTCATTGGGGACCCCGGTTTGCCTGTGGTGGGTACCCCTGGTATGGAATTACCAGGGGTATGTAAATTACCCCGGTGTTAGGTACCATTCTGGTGGATATATCTTGGGGGGAAAGGTACATGCTATTGATTGGGGTACGTTTCCCCCTTAGAAGGATACTTGGTATTTAAGTTGCCCCTTCCTGACATGGGTACGTTATTGGATGGAGGTCCCCTTGATTGGTAGGTCCCCTTCTGAATGAATACAATTTCCCTGTGACTGCATCTCTGGGATGGAGGTAAGTTCTTATAGGATACAGTTTTTTAAACATTTGGGTGATAATGGTACGTTTATTATGGAAACAGTTCCTTAAATGGAGTCCCCTTCTTAATGGAATACCCCTTCTAAGGTACTATTCCTTAAGGTACGTTTATGGGAGTAATTCTCCCCTGGTACTTGCTTGTAGAAAAGTATGCCCCCTTAGGGGGGGAACATCTTCAGGGTAGGTCCCCTTTGGAAGGTACGTCTCTGGTATAGGTACAGTTCTTAAGGTACAGGTTTGGGGGTAAACGTTCTTGGGATGGGGGGCACGTTGTTATAATAAATTTCTGGGGTTGGGGTCAACTGGGGGTTGGGTACATTCTTATGGAATCTTCTTAAGGGGGGACTTTTTGGAGGGGGGGTCTTCTTATGGGGGACGTTTTAGTGGGGGGTTCATTCCCCGTATGGGGAAAAACTTTTCCTTTGGGGTGGGGGGCTTTTTATGGGGAAAAAATTCTCTCCCTCCTCCTGCCCCTACCTTCCTTCCTTCCTTCTCCCCCCCACCCTCCCTTTCCCACGCCCATCCATCTCCTCCCCTCCCTCCCTCATCTTCACCTTCCTCTCCCCCACTAAACTCGCTCTTCCTTACCTCACTCCACACCTGCCTCCAGCAACACACCTGTGACAGGTGTCGAGGGTTGTTTTACACACAGGCCTGATGCCACGCTTCTCTGTTGGTCAACTGAACTGTTGGTGCTGGCCATCTGCAAGACCACACAGGCACCCCCTTCCTGTCTTTCATCTCTCCCACCTGATCCATGACCTTCCCTACACCACTGGTACTGCCTCTCGTCCTGCACCACTGGTACTGCCTCTCATCCTGTACCACTGGTACTGCCTCTTGTCCTGTACCACTGGTACTGCCTCCCATCCTTCACCACCGGTACTGCCTCCCATCCTTCACCACTGGTACTGCCTCTCACCCTGTACCACTGGTACTGTCTCCCATCCTGCACCACTGGTACTGCCTCCCATCCTGCACCTCTGGTACTGCCTCCCATCCTGCACCATAACTGCTCATCTCCACTGGTACTGCCTCTCCACCTTCACCATGGTACTGCTCTCCCATCCTCAACACTGGTACTGCCTCCCATCCTCACTACTGGTACTGCCTCCCATCTCCACACACTGCTCCACTCACATGTACTCCCATCCTCACTACTGGTACTGCCCCCATCCTCCACCACCGGTACTGCCTCCCATCCTCCACCACTGGTACTGTCTCCTATCCTACACCAATGGCACTGCCTCCCATCCTCCACCAGTGGTACTGCCTCCCATTCTCCACCACCGGTACTATCTCCCGTCCTTCACCACCGGTACTACCTCCCATCCTCCACCACCGGTACTGCCTCCCATCCTCCACCACTGGTACTGCCTCCCATCCTCCACCACTGGTACTGCCATCCTGTACCACCGGTACTGCCTCCCATCCTTCACCGGTACTGCCTCCCATCCTGCACCACTGGTACTGCCTCCCATCCTTCACCGGTACTGCCTCCCATCCTTCACCACCGGTACTGCCTCCCATCCTTCACCACTGGTACTGCCTCTCATCCTGCACCACTGGTACTGCTTCCCATCCTTCACCATTGGTGCTGCCTCCCGTCCTCCACCACTGGTACTGTCTCACATCCTTCACCAATGGTACTGCCTCCCATCCTGCACCTCTGGTACTGCCTGTCATCCTGCACCACTGGTACTGCCTCCCATCCTCCATCACTGGTACTGCCTCCCATCATCCACCACTGGTACTGCCTTCCATCCTTCACCACTGGTACTGCCTCCCATCCTCCACCACTGGTACTGCCTCCCATCCTCCACCACTGGCACTGTCTCCTATCCTACACCAATGGTACTGCCCCCCATCCTCCACCAGTGGTACAGCCTCCCATTCTCCACCACCGGTACTGCCTCCCATTCTCCACCACTGGTACTGCCTCCCATCCTCCACCACCGGTACTGCCTCCCATCCTCCACCACCGGTACTGCCTCCCATCCTCCACCACCGGTACTGCCTCCCATCCTTCACAACTGGCACTGCCTCTCATCCTGCACCACTGGCACTACCTCTCCATCTCACCACTGGTACTGCCTCTCATCCTCCACCACTGGTACTGCCTCTCATCCTCCACCACTGGTACTGCCTCTCATCCTCCACCACTGGTACTGCCTCTCATCTTGCACCACTGGTACTGCCTCTCATCCTCCACCACTGGTACTGCCTCTCATCCTCCACCACATCCGTTTCTTCCTCGTCTTCCTCCTCACCACTGTCTTCCCATCCTCACACATGTCTTCCTCTCATCTCACCATTTCTTCCTTCCTCACAGCTTCCATCCTCACCATTGTCTTCCTCTCCTCACCAGTCTCCTCATTCTACTCTTGTTCCTCACAAGCTCTCATCCTCCTACCTTCCATTTCCCTCCTCTCAGTTTCCCTCCTTCCTTCCTTCCCCTTCTTACATTCAATTATATCACCTTACCATCCTTCCCTCTTCCTCCCTCGCCCCGCTGCTGCCTTCTCTTGTAACCTACACCCACTGGTCACCCACTGTTACATGTAGCCAGCCCCTCTTCACCCACCCGCACACCCACTCCATCCACCCACCTACACGTACCACCCACCCACACGTGCCACCCACCTACACGCACTACCCACCCACACCAAATCTTCCCACACATACCACCCACCCACTCCACCCACACGCACCACCCACCCACTCCACCCACACGCACCACCCACCCACTCCACCCACACGCACCACCCACCCTCTCCACCCACCCACACCCAACCACTCTCACACACAAATTCACTTAAAGTTAAGCTTAAAGAAATCTCAGGCGTGTGTCATTCATGACACTGTCAGGAAGTGTGTCATTCATGACACTGTCAGGAGTGTGTCATTCATGACACTGTCAGGAGTGTGTCATTCATGACACTGTCAGGAGTGTGTCATTCATGACACTGTCAGGATAGAGTACACAGCAGCAGCACAAGCCACACCTATATCAAACATACCAAAAATCTGGGAAAATTACAAAGTTTTGCAACAAGACTAGTCCCAAAGATGCTAGAAGAGAATATAAAGGAGACAAACCTGGTGACATAAGAGGACAATGCGGATCAGGGGAGACATAATAATGGAGTACAAAATACTGGCAAATGTTGATATGGTGCACAGGAACAGGGTGCTCCAGAGGCGGGAGACAGGTACATGAGGGCACTGCTGCAAGTCAGAAGGATCAGGGATGTTTGTAAATATTTCTTCAGCCTCAGAGTTTACCTGGAGTTTACCTGGAGAGAGTTCCGGGGGTCAACGCCCCCGCGGCCCGGTCTGTGACCAGTGAGGAAGTAGAACGGCCTGGATAACGAAGTTTTAGAGAGGATTCATGCACAGCTTTAAGACTAGGTATAACAGGGATCACGCAGCCAGGATAGAGAGAGCCCAGTACCGGCCACCTTGCTATGCAGGGCAAGGAGCTGTGACTCAACCCCAGGATCACAAACAAGTGAGTACGCGCGCACGCACACACACACACACACACACAGTACGTTCACCCTAGGTTATACTTAACAATGTTGAAAGCAGCTCTCCGATACACAGGTTCCAACACCACGAAAATCCCATCATCAAACCTTCCTTCTCTGACACCCCTCCCCCCTCTCACACCCCTCTTCCCTCTCACAACCTCCCTCCCCTCTCACACATCATCCCCTCTCACACAAACCCACTCTTCCCTCTCACCTCTCCCACACAAACCCACTCACCCCTCTTATCTGCCAGGAGACACATGGGGACCAGAAGAAGAGGCCAACACCAACAAAAGACACAGAGATCCAACATTCACAGTGACCACATTTCGCTCTGCGTAGAGCTGTATAAAGCTCTACACAGAGCGAAACGTAGCCTCAACATAAGCTTGACCTGCAGCATTAGTTATTGTTGTCATCAGCAGTTTCCAGAAACAAACCCTAGTATCCAGGTGAGTTTACATGCCCGGTCCCAGACCAGGCCCCCCTGGTTGCTACCCTGATCGATCAGGCTGTTGTCTACTGTAGCCGATTCCTAGTGCCATGTGACGATGAAAGCGGAGAATGAGAGAAGACCGGACACGGAATACAACATGGGAGGAAAGTGTAACGCGCAAGGAGGAGAGATCCTGGAGTGCGCATCACAACGAACATATTCACGACCAGGTAACCAGTCAACAGCTTCCAGTAACAACAGTTTTTTAATCAAAATATCTATCATATTTAATTATAAACAAAGCAACTTTCTATAAATTGTTGGTTGTCGTATTTAAAACTTATGAACAACTTCAAGATAATTATTATTATTATAATATTTAATTAATTATAATATACTCGATTACTTATTATATCCTATTATCACACACGACGTTAACTATACTCTTGCATCTTCTCATACATTTCCCTCCTTCAGTCCTACATATCTACCCTACTCACTTCCCCCTTCCTGCAAATCCTACATCTTACACTACTCACTACTCCCCCTCCCCCTGACACACACGTCTCCTACATACTCTACACCTACTCACTACTCCCCCTCCCCCTGACACATACGTCTCCTACATACTCTACACCTACTCACTACTCTCCCCTCCCCCTGACACACACGTCTCCTACATACTCTACACCTACTCACTACTCCCCTCCCCCTGACACACACGTCTCCTACATACTCTACACTACTCACTACTCCCCCTCCCCCTGACACACACGTCTCCTACATACTCTACACCTACTCACTACTCCCCCTCCCCCTGAACACACGTCTCCTACATACTCTACACCTACTCACTACTCCCCCTCCCCCTGACAACACACGTCTCCTACATACTCTACACCTACTCACTACTCCCCCTCCCCCTGACACACACGTCTCCTACATACTCTACACCTACTCACTACTCCCCCTCCCCCTGACACACACGTCTCCTACATACTCTACACCTACTCACTACTCCCCTCCCCCTGACACACACGTCTCCTACATACTCTACACCTACTCACTACTCCCCCTCCCCCTGACACACGTCTCCTACATACTCTACACCTACTCACTACTCCCCTCCCCCTGACACACACGTCTCCTACATACTCTACACCTACTCACTACTCCCCTCCCCCTGACAACACACGTACTCCTACATACTCTACACCTACTCACTACTCCCCTCCCTCCCCTGACACACACGTCTCCTACATACTCTACACCTACTCACTACTCCCCCTCCCCCTGACACACACGTCTCCTACATACTCTACACCTACTCACTACTCCCCTCCCCCTGACACACACGTCTCCTACATACTCTACACCTACTCACTACTCCCCCTCCCCCTGACACACACGTCTCCTACATACTCTACACTACTCACTACTCCCCCTCCCCCCTGACACACACGTCTCCTACATACTCTACACCTACTCACTACTCCCCCTCCCCCTGACACACACGTCTCCTACATACTCTACACCTACTCACTACTCCCCCTCCCCTGACACACACGTCTCCTACATACTCTACACCTACTCACTACTCCCCCTCCCCCTGACACACACGTCTCCTACATACTCTACACTACTCACTACTCCCCCTCCCCCTGACACACACGTCTCCTACATACTCTACACCTACTCACTACTCCCCCTCCCCTGACACACACGTCTCCTACATACTCTACACCTACTCACTACTCCCCTCCCCCCTGAACACACGTCTCCTACATACTCTACATCTACTCACTACTCCCCCTCCCCCTGACACACACGTCTCCTACATACTCTACACCTACTCACTACTCCCCCTCCCCCCTGACACACACACGTCTCCTACATACTCTACATCTACTCACTACTCCCCCTCCCCCTGACACACACGTCTCCTACATACTCTACACTACTCACTACTCCCCCTCCCCCTGACACACACGTCTCCTACATACTCTACACCTACTCACTACTCCCCCTCCCCCTGACACACACGTCTCCTACATACTCTACACTACTCACTACTCCCCCTCCCCCTGACACACACGTCTCCTACATACTCTACACCTACTCACTACTCCCCTCCCCTGACACACACGTCTCCTACATACTCTACACCTACTCACTACTACTCCCCCCCCCTGACACACACGTCTCCTACATACTCTACACCTACTCACTACTCCCCCTCCCCCTGACACACACGTCTCCTACATACTCTACACCTACTCACTACTCCCCCTCCCCCTGACACACACGTCTCCTACATACTCTACACTACTCACTACTCCCCCTCCCCTGACATACACGTCTCTACATACTCTACACTACTCACTACTCCCCCTCCCCCTGACACACACGTCTCCTACATACTCTACACCTACTCACTACTCCCCCTCCCCCTGACACACACGTCTCCTACATACTCTACACTACTCACTACTCCCCCTCCCCCTGACACACACTCTCCTACATACTCTACACCTCTACTCACTATTCCCCTCTCCCCCTGACACACACACGTCTCCTACATACTCTACACCTACTCACTACTCCCCTCCCCCTGACACACACGTCTCCTACATACTCTACACTCCTCACTACTCCCCCTCCCACTGACACACACGTCTCCTACATACTCTACACCTACTCACTACTCCCCCTCCCCCTGACACACAGTCTCCTACTATACTCTACACCTACTCACTACTCCCCCTCCCCCTGACAACACGTCTCCTACATACTCTACACCTACTCACTACTCCCCCTCCCCCTGACACACACGTCTCCTACATACTCTACACCTACTCACTACTCCCCCTCCCCCTGACACACACGTCTCCTACATACTCTACACCTACTCACTACTCCCCCTCCCCCTGACACACACGTCTCCTACATACTCTACATCTACTCACTACTCCCCCTCCCCCTGACACACACGTCTCCTACATACTCTACACCTACTCACTACTCCCCTCTCCCCCTGACACACACACGTCTCCTACATACTCTACATCTACTCACTACTCCCCCTCCCCCTGACACACACGTCTCCTACATACTCTACACCTACTCACTACTCCCCCTCCCCCTGACACACACGTCTCCTACATACTCTACACCTACTCACTACTCCCCCTCCCCTGACACACACGTCTCCTACATACTCTACATCTACTCACTACTCCCCCTCCCCCTGACACACACGTCTCCTACATACTCTACATCTACTCACTACTCCCCCTCCCCCTGACACACACGTCTCCTACATACTCTACACCTACTCACTACTCCCCCTCCCCCTGACACACACGTCTCCTACATACTCTACATCTACTCACTACTCCCCCCTCCCCCTGACACACACGTCTCCTACATACTCTACACCTACTCACTACTCCCCTCCCCCTGACACACACACGTCTCCTACATACTCTACATCTACTCACTACTCCCCCTCCCCCTGACACACACGTCTCCTACATACTCTACACCTACTTACTACTCCCCCTCCCCCTGACACACACGTCTCCTACATACTCTACATCTACTCACTACTCCCCCTCCCCTGACACACACGTCTCCTACATACTCTACATCTACTCACTACTCCCTCTCCCCCTGACACACACGTCTCCTACATACTCTACACCTACTCACTACTCCCCCTCCCCCTGACACACACGTCTCCTACATACTCTACACCTACTCACTACTCCCCCTCCCCCTGACACACACGTCTCCTACATACTCTACACCTCCTCACTACTCCCCCTCCCACTGACACACACGTCTCCTACATACTCTACACCTACTCACTACTCCCCCTCCCCCTCCCCCTGACACACATGTCTCCTACATACTCTACACCTACTCACTACTCCCCTCTCCCCCTGACACACACGTCTCCTACATACTCTACACCTACTCACCTTACAATCCTCCTTCACTTCTCTCCACTCTTGTACATCTTCCTTCATCCAGTTAGGACTGTTGCTTAGCACAAGCGTAACGATGATGAACACGACACCTGTGCAACACCTGTTGCACAGGTGTCTCATTCTTCAACGTGTCGAGTTTTCTTTTAAGATGTCGAGCCTCGTTGTTGACAGCTGAGTGCCACATCCAAGATACACTCTAAGTACTCTTACCTTTATTATGTACTTGTATAACGTCAAGAGAATATACGCAAGTAATCTTAGACATATAGGGTAGTTAAATTCCTCTCTTTATATTCTAGGATGGTTATCGTTGCGGTTGTGATAGTGACACTGTTGTGATAGTGACACCGTTGTGATAGTGACACCGTTGTGATAGTGACACCGTTGTGATAGTGACACTGTTGAGATAGTGACACCGTTGTGATAGTGGCACTGTTGTGACAGTGGCACTGTTGTGATAGTGACACTTGTGATAGTGACTGTTGTGATAGTGGCACTGTTGTGATAGTGACACCGTTGTGATAGTGACACTGTTGTGATAGTGACACTGTTGTGATAGTGACACCGTTGTGATAGTGACACTGTTGTGATAGTGACACCGTTGTGATAGTGGCACTGTTGTGATAGTGGCACTGTTGTGATAGTGACACTTGTGATAGTGACTGTTGTGATAGTGGCACTGTTGTGATAGTGACACCGTTGTGATAGTGACACCGTTGTGATAGTGACACTGTTGTGATAGTGACACTGTTGTGATAGTGACACTGTTGTGATAGTGGCACTGTTGTGATAGTAACACTGTTGTGATAGTGGCACTGTTGTGATAGTGACACTGTTGTGATAGTAACACTGTTGTGATAGTAACACTGTTGTGATAGTAACACTGTTGTGATAGTGACACTGTTGTGATAGTGACACTTGTGATAGCGGCACTGTTGTGATAGTGACACTGTTGTGATAGTGGCACTGTTGTGATAGTGGCACTGTTGTGATAGTGACACTGTTGTGATAGTGGCACTGTTGTGATAGTGGCACTGTTGTGATAGTGGCACTGTTGTGATAGCGGCACTGTTGTGATTGTGACACTGTTGTGATAGTGGCACTGTTGTGATAGTGGCACTGTTGTGATAGTGACACTGTTGTGATAGTGACACTGTTGTGATAGTGACACTGTTGTGATAGTGACACTGTTGTGATAGCGACACTGTTGTGATAGTGGCACTGTTGTGATAGTGGCACTGTTGTGATAGTGGCACTGTTGTGATAGTGGCACTGTTGTGATAGTGACACTGTTGTGATAGTGACACTGTTGTGATAGTGACACTGTTGTGATAGCGACACTGTTGTGATAGCGACACTGTTGTGATAGTGACACTGTTGTGATAGCGACACTGTTGTGATAGTGGCACTGTTGTGATAGTGGCACTGTTGTGATAGTAACACTGTTGTGATAGTAACACTGTTGTGATAGTAACACTGTTGTGATCGTTGAGGGTCAAAGCTTCCGACAATCTTATGTTTACCACATTAGTCTTACGTCGCACTGTATAATTCGAGTTTGTTTTATATACCGTTGCAACGTTCATTTCCTCCAAGTTTCCATAACATCTGCAAAGGATGATGCGGCGCTCTGATTTATGTCTCAGTGTCAGAAATGAGAGTAAGGAAGAGAATAGGGGCAAGTACTGTGCCTTAAAGAACAGTGCTTCTCACTATGGCAGCCTCTGCTTTCACTCGGCTCACTTTCACAATGTGAGTTCTATTCGTTAGAAAGTTAAATATCCATCTGACCACTTTTCCAGTTATTTCTTTTGAATTCATTCTGCGAACTAATACACCATGACCACACTTCTTAAAGGCTTTTACAAGGACTGTGTACACTATATCTGCATACTGCTTGTCTTCCACTGCATCTAAGACCATGTCGTAATGGTCAAGCAAATGCAAGAAACTGACGCGACCTACTATAAACCCGTGCTACCCTGGGTTGTGTAATTATGGAGATTCCATGTGATTAAGAATCTCACTCACTGTCAAAGATTTTGATCGTGTGAGACTTTTTGCGATTGCTTTACTGCCACCTGTGTTGGGTAGGGCTATGTCAGTGGTTTTGCAGAACTGTGGGATGAGTCTGTGTTCAGGCTGCTGCTAGACACAGTACTTAAGGCATCACGACATAATGGTTTACTGTAGTTTTTGACGAATATGGAGTCCACGAGGCAGAGTGAAGGGGCATGCAACCTTAGATGTCTTTTTCTCAGTCAAGTAAGGTTAGAGATATGTCGGAAATTATGGAGATGTGGGCAGAGTTTTGAGTCACGTGAAGAGCTCTGTCCCACAAGGCACAGTACTCGCCCCCATCCTGTTCCTCATCCTCATATCAGACATAGACAGAGATGTAATCCACAGCACCGTATCATCCTTTGCAGACGATGCTAGGATCTGCATGAGACTGCCATCTATTGCGGACACGGTTAACATTCAAGAAGATATAAACAAAGTTTTCCAGTGGGCAACGGAAAACAATATGATGTTTAATGAGGACAAATTCCAACTACTCCGTTATGGAAAACTGGAGAAGATAATAACTAGAACAGAGTATACTACAAACTCTGGAGATACAATAGAACGGAAAAATAATGTAAGGGACCTGGGAGGATCTCACTTTCAAGGATCACAACAGTGCCACGATCACAAGTGCAAAGAAAATGATAGGATGGATAATGAGAACGTTCAAAACGAGAGATGCCAAGCCAATGATGATCCTTTTCAAATCACTTGTTCTCTCTAGGCTGGAATACTGCTGTACATTAACATCTCCATTCAAAGCAAGTGAAACTGCAGATCTAGAGAGTGTACAGAGATCCTTTACTGCACGTATAAGTTCTGTCAAGCACCTTAACTACTGGCAACGCTTGGAAGCACTTGACTTGTACTCGTTGGAACGCAGGAGAGATATATATCATAATCTACACTTGGAAAATCCTGGAAGGAATGGTCCCGAATCTGCACACAGAAATCACTCCCTACGAAAGTAAAAGACTGGGCAGGCGATGCAAAATACCCCCAATTAAAAGTAGGGGCGCCATTGGTACACTAAGGGAAAACACCGTAAGTGTCCGGGGCCCAAGACTGTTCAACAGCCTCCCACCAAGCATGAGGGGAATTACCAATAGGCCCCTGGCTGCCTTCAAGAGAGAGCTGGACAGATACCTAAAGTCAGTGCCGGATCAGCCGGGCTGTGGTTCGTACGTTAGACTACGTGCGGCCAGCAGTAACAGCCTGGTTGATCAGGCCCTGATCCACCGGGAGGCCTGGTCGTGGACATGGCCGCGGGGGCGTTGATCCCCGGAATAACCTCCAGGTAGACTCCGGGTAAGACTCCCAACTGAGGCTGACAGATTTCAGTGCCTTGTACATAAAACTGATCCTGTGTGTTGGAGCTTGGCAGGTAAACATAACTAGCTTTTGTTTCCACTGTGTAGGTACAACATTGTGAGGCACAGCTGGGAGTCTCGGGGAAGTAACACACTACAACACTGAGGCACAGCTGGGAGTCTCAGGGAAGTAGCACACTACAACACTGAGGCACAGCTGGGAGTCTCAGGGAAGTAACACACTACAACACTGAGGCACAGCTGGGAGTCTCAGGGAAGTAACACACTACAACACTGAGGCACAGCTGGGAGTCTCAGGGAAGTAGCACAGTACAACACTGAGGCACAGCTGGGAGTCTCAGGAAAGTAACACACTACAACACTGAGGCACAGCTGGGAGTCTCAGGGAAGTAACACACTACAACACTGAGGCACAGCTGGGAGTCTCAGGGAAGTAACACACTACAACACTGAGGCACAGCTGGGAGTCTCAGGGAAGTAACACACTACAACACTGAGGCACAGCTGGGAGTCTCAGGGAAGTAGCACAGTACAACACTGAGGCACAGCTGGGAGTCTCAGGGAAGTAACACACTACAACACTGAGGCACAGCTGGGAGTCTCAGGAAAGTAACACACTACAACACTGAGGCACAGCTGGGAGTCTCAGGGAAGTAACACACTACAACACTGAGGCACAGCTGGGAGTCTCAGGGAAGTAACACACTACAACACTGAGGCACAGCTGGGAGTCTCAGGGAAGTAACACACTACTGGTGTACACATTACGTTTATAATTCTATTTACGATGTATCAACATCAATAACCTTTTACTGTCCCCAGTTGTTTATTTTCCTTCACATTATCCATCTTTTCCTCCTCCCTGGCTTTATCCTCCTCCTCCCCCTGTTTACCCTCCTCCTCCTCCCTGGCTTTATCCTCCTCCTCCCCCTGTTTACCCTCCTCCTCCTCCTCCAAGACCTGGTCCTACCATCTTTGTCCTTCGCCTCCAGGTGGACAAACTCTCCCCTCACTAATCAGAGCTGAGGGGCAGAACGATGAGGGGAATAAAGAGAATTAACTTTACCGTAACTCATCTCCTCTTCCTTTTCCAATTACCTTCATATTTTTATCTTCCTTTATCGTCCTTCTCTTTCGCTATTTTCTCTCCATCCTTCTTGCCTTCACTTCTCCATCCCTCTACCTCTATCCTTCTATCTACACCTTTCATCGTCCCTCTGTTTCTATTCCCAACCCTCAACTCCTTATCTCTCATCCCCCAAGCACCATCCTCTTCCTCCCCTCCCCATCCTTCCTGCACCTTTCTCCCATCCCCTCTGTCCCTACCCCTTCCTCTATCCCCCCTCACCTACCTCTCCTTCCATCGCCCTCTTCCCCTCCCTTCCCCATCTCCCCCTCAATCCCCCTCTTCTGGTCAATAAAACTGTTGGTGTAATGACCAATCTGGAGGTGGTCATATAAACGTTTGTTCCCCCTGTTATTCCCTTCCCCCCCTTCTCCCATCCACAGGTCAATAAAACTGTTGGTGTAAGCGACCAGTCTGGAGGTAGTCATGTAAATTTCCCTGTGATCCTCTTAATATAATTATTGAGGTAAGAGGCTCATCCTGGCGGCTTGTTGCTGACTTAATGAAGCGGATTACACAGTCTAACTTGGTGGTGGTGGTTCTTGTGGTGGTAGTAGTTGTTGTTGTGGTGGTAGTAGTTGTTGTTGTGGTGGTAGTAGTTGTTGCTGTGGTGGTAGTAATGGTGGCTACGTTTACTTTTGATATACCTTTGATGGGTTTCGAGTGTTTCTACTCCAGAAGCCCGGGTTCAAGCCAGGCTTGTCTGGTGCTTGCCTGGTTAACCAGAATATTGCTGCTGGCTTACATATATCCATCAGAATCTGGTTAACCCGGCACTTGGTGCAGGTACTTGTCTAGTTTCCTCTTGAAGACGTCGACATTCATTCCGACATCTCTTCTGATACCTTCTGGTTGAGTGTTGAATAGTCTGGGACCACGGATGTTGATACAGTGTTCTCTTACAGTGCCCACGGCGCCCCTGCTCTTCACTAAGTTTATTCTGCACTTCCTCGCATATCTCTAACTCCAGTATGTTGTTATGGCAGTGTGCAGATTTGACACCAGGCCCTCAAGTACTTTCCAGGTATATATTATCATGTATCTCTCTCTTCTCAGGTCCAGTGAGTACATATTCAGAACTTAATAAGGCGTTCACTTGAATAGTGTCACAACTGGCACATTTTCCCTTGTTTTGAAAGTAATTATCTACCTGTCATTTTCCTGGCTGTCCTGGCATCTACCTTTTTGTATTCGATGAAAGCACAACCGATATTATTTCTAAGTTTTCCGTGTGTTCCTTTCGTTCTGTTTGGTGATCTTGCAATTTACAATGTCCACGATGTCCCGTGGCTTGGTTGGCAACGCTCTCGCCTCACACGCTGAGTGTCCGTGGTTCTATCTCCGACACGGGTGGAAATGCTGGGCATGTCCCCTTGCACGTGCCGTCCCTGTTCACCTAGCACTAAGTAGGTACCTGAGTGCTAGTCGACTGGTGTGGGTCGCATCCTGGGGGACAAGACCAAAAGATCCCAATGGAAGTAAGACAGTCTTCGATGACGCACTGACTTTCCTGGGTTATCCTGGGTGGCTAACCCTCCAGGGTCAAAAGTCCAAACAAATCTTATTTTATTCTCTCCAAATCTAACAGATGGAACTGGTCCTGTTATTCTCCACTGCAAAACTGGTGGTAGAACAGATTAGAGAACAGAATGTTGGGTACAAGCAGTGAACTTTCACCCCCTATTAAACATTATAAAGAAATGTATAAGGTATACAGTCCTAGCTGACATCAATAACATACTACTATATAAAAAGTCTCTTGTTATGCAGAGCATTTCCCGCAAATTAGATCAGTTTTGTCCCAAGATGCGACCCACACCAGTCAACTAACACCCAAGTACCCATTTTACTGATGGGTGAACAAGGACGACAGATGTCTTACGGAAACACGCCCTAATGTTTACCAGTGCCTCCCTTATCCAGTGTTGGAGGCAGACATACACGGGGCAACCCGCAAGAACGTGGCGGGATCACAGACAAATGCCGAGGATGGTCCGCCATTAACAGAGCATATTACACGCCATAAATCACACAGCCGGAAATGAACACGCCACCCAGATTATTTCCTTGCTTGCCTGAGCCAACTAGAATAGCAGTCTCTCCCCTGCCAACCCCGTTTTCTTTTCCAATCGCATTTTCTCTTCTAACCCCGTTTTCTCTTCCAATTGCCCTCTTTTATCTTCCTATCACCCCCTTTTCTCTTCCAATCACCCCGTTTTCTCTTCCACTCTCGGTTTTTATGCGAGTCATCCCATTTTCTCTCCCAATACCCTCGTTTTCTTTTCTAATGACCTCGTTTTTTCTCTTCTAATTCCGTTTCTTCTGCCAGTCACCCTGTTTTCTCTTCCAATCGCCGTTTTCTCTTTCTGCCAATCGGGCCGTTTTCTCTCTGCTGCTATGGGCCACTCACCCATATTCGGACCCCTCGTTTTCTTTACCCTTTTCTGATGGTAAGTTTATTCAGGTATACACAAATACTGTTACATAGATTACCCTACACAGCAGCATATGTGTAGAGAACCTGGGATAACACAAAAAAGGTCAGTGACTAATTTCCATTCACAGTTTTAGGATACCTTTTAATGAGTTCCCAGAGCTTTTCTTCTACTGGAGCCCGGCCATGGGCCAGGATCGTCTGGTGCTTGCCTGATCAACCTGGCTGTTGCTCTTGCTCTATTTTGTCAATTCTTTCACACCAGCAATCGTCACAAAAGAAACACAAGCAACCACAACACACACACACACACACACACACACACACACACACACACACACACACACACACACATACCAGCAAACAATATTAAACACCAGAAAAAAAACGTGCAAAATATATTTAAATCACTGAACACCGACAAACACCAGGAAGCACACACACACATACATACATACAAACACACACACACACACAACGACCGGCGACCACAAACACCGACCAAACACCAACAACACACCGCTAAACACTACATAAACAGTCCCTGCTCCCTCCAACACCATTACAATCTCCCAGCGCAACACACCAATAATGAGAGTATAGAAATATTAATTAAAAATAAATATTACTTAAAAATATTACTGAAAAAGACAAATATTACTTAAATATTACATTTACTTAAAACACACAAACATTACTTAAAAACACAAACATTACTTAAAACACACAAGCATTACTTAAAACACACAAGCATTACTTAAAACACACAAGCATTACTTAAAACACACAAGCATTACTTAAAACACACAAGCATTACTTAAAACACACAAGCATTACTTAAAAACACACAAGGATTACTTAAAAACACAAACATTACTATAAAAACACAAGCAATAAGCGCGTACGTAAGCACTTTCCTACCTAATGACCCCCCCCCGTGTCCACCCATACACACATAAATACAAACATACATCCACGAACATACACATATGTACTATGTATGATAAGTGTTCTTATGTGGACATGTACCTTAATAAACCTACATAGGAGAGATGAATCGACCCTGCAACCACATGTAGACACACACACACACACACACACACACACACACACACACACACACAGTGACCCTGAGCTAAGGGGAATGAACCCTGAAAAGAGACAAAGAAACCTGACGACATTAGAGAATAGAGAAAAAGTCAGAGGAGACATAACATGAAAAATACTCAAGACTGCTGGAGGGGCGGAAAACAGGTACACGAGGGCACAATTGCAAGCTACAGACCCAAGATGAGTTACCTGTATGAATCACACACAGCCTGGGCAACAAGAGGAAATCAGGTCTGATCCGAGGAATTAGACATGTAGACAACCTCCCCCCTCTCCCTTCCCCCCCCCATCCTCCAGATGAAGAGCAGGAACCATTAATGTAGGCTGAGTGTAGATCACGAGGCGGGGCCAGGAGCTGAGCCTCGACCCCTAGTCAAACTATCATCTTCCCACGACGTAAATTTTCTGACATAGAATTCAACGTCGATTTCTCGACGTTGAATTTTAATTTCAAATCACAGTTTCTTGAAGCTGATTTAGGTTCATTTAACCCGGGTTAAGTTGATGAGAGGTTTGTTGAGGTAGACTCAACCTCCATCAACAACACCCTTAACAAACACACAACAAAAACACAAACTCCTCAGCAACAACACAACAAAAACACAAACTCCTCAGCAACAACACAACAAAAACACAAACTCCTCAACAACAAACACAACAAAAACACAAACTCCTCAGCAACAACACAACAAAAACACAAACTCCTCAACAACAACACAACAAAAACACAAACTCCTCAGCAACAACACAACAAAAACACAAACTCCTCAACAACAACACAACAAAAACACAAACTCCTCAACAACAACACAACAAAAACACAAACTCCTCAGCAACAACACAACACACAAACAAAAACACAAACTCCTCAGCAACAACACAACAAAAACACAAACTCCTCAGCAACAACACAACAAAAACACTAACTCCTCAACAACAACACAACAAAAACACAAACTCCTCAGCAACAACACAACAAAAACACAAACTCCTCAACAACAACACAACAAAAACACAAACTCCTCAGCAACAACACAACACACAACAAAAACACAAACTCCTCAGCAACAACACAACACACAACAAAAACACAAACTCCTCAACAACAACACAACAAAAACACAAACTCCTCAGCAACAACACAACAAAAACACAAACTCCTCAACAACAACACAACAAAAACACTAACTCCTCAACAACAACACAACAAAAACACAAACTCCTCAACAACAACACAACAAAAACACAAACTCCTCAACAACAACACAACAAAAACACTAACTCCTCAACAACAACACAACACACAACAAAAACACAAATCCGCCAACAACAATCAATAAAAACAACAAAAATAACACCAAGACAAAAACATGAACCCATCAACAACACACTCAACAAACACAGAAAAACAAACAAGGCGACAAGCCACTCTCAGCAATTACAAAAACCGAAAGAGAGAGAGAGAAAAAAAAAAGAAACAGCAGAAGACCAAACAAAGAAAACAAAAACAAATGACCAGCAATGAAATTGTTGTTGCTTATGACTACACAAGCGAGGGTCGAGGAGCGACCATCATCAACACAACAATGACCCTTGTCACCGAGATACACAAGGATCATTTTGGAAGCCCTCCCCCCCTCCCATCTTCCCAAGACGCCGCCGCCGCCGCCGCATGCGGCTCTATGCCGTCTTCTCTATTTTTTTCTCTTTTAATCTCTTGGGTTACCATGGCAACAATCAAATTTTATGAAAGCAAATTTATGGAAATTTGATAGAGAAATGTGTGTAGTTGTGATTGCAAAGGTCGAGTTACAGCTCCTGGTCTTGCCTCTTCACTGGTCGCTACTAGGTCACTCTCCCTGAACCATGACCTTTATCCTACGTCTTATTTAAGCTATGTATGGATCCTGCCGCCATAACATCACTTCCCAAACTATTCCACTTCCTGACAACTCTGTGACTGAAGAAATACTTCCTAACATCTGATTCATCTGAGTCTTCAACTTCCAATTGTGTCCTCTTGTTCCTGTGTCCCATCTCTGGGAGATCCTGACTCTGTCCACCTTGTCAATTCCTCTCAGTATTTTATATGTCGTTATCATATACCCCCTCTCTCTCTCTCCTGTCTTCCAGTGTCGTCAGGTCGATTTCCCTAACCTCTCCTCGTAGGACGTACCCCTTAGCTTTGGGACTAATCTTGTTGCAAACCTTTGCACTTTCTCTAGTTTCCTTACATGCTTGGCTAGGTGTGGGTTCCAAACTGGTGCCGCATATTCCAATATGGGCCTAACGTACACAGTCGGAATGCTGTTCTGAGGTTTGCCAGGCGGCCGTATGCTGCAGCAATTATTTGGTTGATGTGCGCCTCAGGAGATGTGTCCGGTGTTATACTCACCCCAAGATCTTTTTACTTCAGTGAGGTTTGTAGTCTCTGGTCCCCAAGACTGTACTCCGTCTGTGGTCTTTGTGTGTGTGTGTGTGTGTGTGTGTGTGTGTGTGTGTGTGTGTGTGTTGTGTTTGGTTTTTCTACACATTCATCTATATAATAAGATCAGAGTCAACAATATCAACACGCAAATTAATCAGGGTGAAAAAAAAAAATAGTGAAATTCCAAGCGCTGTTATGTAGATCTGTCATCCAATATAACATGAACGTAGATTAAGTATGGTTATGTAGCAACTTACAATGTCAACACTGACTGATGTTGTAGTGGCCAGACTTAGTCTTGGTCACAAGTACTTCTGACAGTTTGGCAGACACACACACATGATGATCAAACTACATGTAAATTATGTGGTCAGTTCTACGGTCACTGTCTTGAACATTATGTGCTTAAATTGCCCACTTACTGAGGAATATAGACACAAACAGTATAATAATCAAAAAACCAGCAGCTCCTGCGGCAAAATATAATCTTTCGTGATTTCTCATATTATTCCGTGACAGCGCTTAGAATTTCACTATATTTGTTTGGCACATTCGTTTTTCTATCACAAAGCCATAAGTACAGTGTAGCACTGCCGGAGGCCTACTGGCTCATGATGGAAGGTATACCGTCACTGATAAAAGAGACGAAAAGACACAATTGCACCTATGTACGACATCTACGTGTGTTCAGTCAAGATATTTTAAGTGACTGCACTTGTGTCCTTTTACCCCATGCTGGGCAGGTCCAAGTCACACCAAACCACAACCAGGTTTGTCTCAAGCAGTCACTCTTCTCTCTCTCTCTCTCTCTCTCTCTCTGAAGTCAGCAGTCAAACTTAGACTGGGCAGAGAGTTGGAACAACGGTCATGTTCACTACACGACTACACGCTACAACACAAGCACTACAACGTCACTACATTCAAGAACAAAGTCAATGAACTCAAAAGGATAAAAAAAAAATTGAACGCAAATTTTGTAAACCCAACTAAACCAGTGGTCATTACGTAACTATGTTAACTAAACCAGTGATCATTACGTAACTATGTTAACTAAACCAGTGGTCATTACGTAACTATGTTAACTAAACCAGTGGTCATTACGTAACTATGTTAACTAAACCAGTGGTCATTACGTAACTATGTTAACTAAACCAGTGGTCATTACGTAACTATGTTAACTAAACCAGTGGTCATTACGTAACTATGTTAACTAAACCAGTGGTCATTACGTAACTATGTTAACTAAACCAGTGGTCATTACGTAACTATGTTAACTAAACCAGTGGTCATTACGTAACTATGTTAACTAAACCAGTGGTCATTACGTAACTATGTTAACTAAACCAGTGATCATTACGTAACTATGTTAACTAAACCAGTGGTCATTACGTAACTATGTTAACTAAACCAGTGATCATTACGTAACTATGTTAACTAAACCAGTGGTCATTACGTAACTCTGTTAACTAAACCAGTGATCATTACGTAACTATGTTAACTAAACCAGTGGTCATTATGTAACTCTGTTAACTAAACCAGTGGTCATTACGTAACTATTAACTAAACCAGTGTCATTACGTAACTATGTTAACTAAACCAGTGGTCATTACGTAACTATGTTAACTAAACCAGTGGTCATTACGTAACTATGTTAACTAAACCAGTGGTCATTACGTAACTATGTTAACTAAACCAGTGGTCATTACGTAACTATGTTAACTAAACCAGTGGTCATTACGTAACTATGTTAACTAAACCAGTGGTCATTACGTAACTATGTTAACTAAACCAGTGGTCATTACGTAACTATGTTAACTAAACCAGTGGTCATTACGTAACTATGTTAACTAAACCAGTGGTCATTACGTAACTATGTTAACTAAACCAGTGGTCATTACGTAACTATGTTAACTAAACCAGTGGTCATTACGTAACTATGTTAACTAAACCAGTGGTCATTACGTAACTATGTTACTAACTTAAGAACAACAAGTGGTCATTACGTAACTATGTTAACTAAACCAGTGGTCATTACGTAACTATGTTAACTAAACCAGTGGTCATTACGTAACTATGTTAACTAAACCAGTGGTCATTACGTAACTATGTTAACTAAACCAGTGGTCATTACGTAACTATGTTAACTAAACCAGTGGTCATTACGTAACTATGTTAACTAAACCAGTGGTCATTACGTAACTATGTTAACTAAACCAGTGGTCATTACGTAACTATGTTAACTAAACCAGTGGTCATTACGTAACTATGTTAACTAAACCAGTGGTCATTACGTAACTATGTTAACTAAACCAGTGGTCATTACGTAACTATGTTAACTAAACCAGTGGTCATTACGTAACTATGTTAACTAAACCAGTGGTCATTACGTAACTATGTTAACTAAACCAGTGGTCATTACGTAACTATGTTAACTAAACCAGTGGTCATTACGTAACTATGTTAACTAAACCAGTGGTCATTACGTAACTATGTTAACTAAACCAGTGGTCATTACGCAACTATGTTAACTAAACCAGTGATCATTACGTAACTATGATAACTAAACTAGTGATCATTACGTACCTATGTTAACTAAACCAGTGATCATTACGTACCTATGTTAACTAAACCAGTGATCATTACGTACCTATGATAACTAAACCTGTGATCATTACGTACCTATGATAACTAAACCAGTGATCATTACGTACCTATGATAACTAAACCTGTGATCATTACGTACCTATGATAACTAAACCTGTGATCATTACGTACCTATGATAACTAAACCTGTGATCATTACGTACCTATGATAACTAAACCAGTGATCATTACGTACCTATGATAACTAAACCAGTGATCATTACGTACCTATGATAACTAAACCAGTGATCATTACGTACCTATGTTAACTAAACCAGTGATCATTACGTACCTATGATAACTAAACCAGTGATCATTACGTACCTATGATAACTAAACCTGTGATCATTACGTACCTATGATAACTAAACCAGTGATCATTACGTACCTATGATAACTAAACCAGTGATCATTACGTACCTATGATAACTAAACCAGTGATCATAACACAATTAAAACCAACGATGAGACATGGGGGGGGGGGAGGCTAAGGTGTTTACCTTACGCACAAATAAACTATGTACCAACTATGTCCTAAGTGCACTGTTCACAAAATTTCCCATAAACAAAAAGAAAAAAAAATAATCGCGGCATTAAAAACCAGGGGATGAGCACAGGGACCAATCAATGAGCTATCCACCTATATAAATAACAGTTAATTCCTACCAATTCACAGGCATTAATATGTATAATGGCTATACATATATCATCATATATCATTAACATTAACACGCTAAATAATTGTATATATGCAAATTAGCCGGGGGGGGGATGTGGGAGAGGGGGGATGTGGGGCTGAGGGTGGTAACAAAATGCAGCAAGTGATAGTGTGTGTAGTGGTGGTGTTTTGTTCGTCAGGAAACAGTCTGTTGTGAAACAGGAACGTCTGGAGACAGGTCTGTTGTGAAACAGGAACGTCTGGAGACAGGTCTGTTGTGAAACAGGAACGTCTGGAGACAGGTCTGTTGTGAAACAGGAGCGTCAGGAAACAGGTCTGTTGTGAAACAGGAACGTCAGGAAACAGGCGTGTTGTGAAACAGGAACTTCAGGAAACAGGTGTGTTGTGAAACAGAAACGTCAGGAAACAGGTGTGTTGTGAAACAGAAACGTCAGGAAACAGGTCTGTTGTAAAACAGGAACGTCAGGAAACAGGTGTGTTGTGAAACACGAACGTCAGGAAACAGGCGTGTTGTGAAACATGTGTATTGTGAAACAGGAACGTCAGGAAACAGGTGTGTTGTGAAACAGGATCGTCAGGAAACAGGTCTGTTGTGAAACAGGAACGTCAGGAAACAGGTGTGTTGTGAAAGAGGACAGTCATTAAGACAGTCAGAAACGAGGGAACTGGGGGGGGGGGATGAAGGTTCCTGGAGAATGAGAGGCAAGTTTGATCCAAGGAAAAGGTGATTACTGTTAGTATATCTCTCACCCAGACTGAGGATCGAGCCTCCAGCACTCTGCGTAGTGGCTTTAACAGTCTACCTTTTTTTGTAATACCCACAAGGCACTGACAGTGACACTCGTTACAGGAATGCTTACTGCTTGGCACTGTCTGGCACTGTCTCACGCTTGTTCCCAGTCATGCCAACTTATTCCTCATTCTTACCTGTGGAGAAAAAAAAATTATGTCAGCAACAGTTTTATTAAACATTTACACACACACACACACACACACACACACACACACACACACACACACACACACACACACACACACATAGGTTTTTGTGGCGTTTATGTATTTGGAAAAGGCGTATGATTGGGTGGATAGGGGGGCAATGTGGCAATGCTGCAAATGTATGGAATAGGTAGTAGGTTACTGAAAGCAGTGAAGAGTTGTTGCAAGGATAGTGAGGCACAGGTAGGAGTATAGAGAAGAGATGGAGATCATTTCCCAGTAAAAGCAGACCTTAGACAGGGATGAGTGATGTCACTATGGTTGTTCAACATATTTGTAGATGGGGTTGTAAGAGAAGTGAATGCTCGGGTGTTGGCAAGAGGTGTGGGGTTAAAGCATAAAGAATCTAACACAGAGTGGAAGTTGTCACAGATGCTTTTTGCTGATGACACTGTGCTTTTTGGGAGATTCTGAAAAGAAGTTGCAGAGGTTGGTGAACGAGTTCAGAAGGGCATGGAAAAGAAGGAAATTAAAAGTGAACTTGGGAAAGAGCAGGGTGACGAGGATAAAAAAAAATAGGTAATGAAAGACTGGATAACAGACTGGAGGGAGGAAATGAATGTATTCAGATATTTCGGAGTGGATTTGCCAGCAGATGGGTCCATGAAAAACGAAGTGAAACACCGAACTGAAGGGAAAAATGTGAGTAGTGCACTGAGGAGTCTGTGGAGATAAAGAACGTTATCTATGGAAGCAAAGAGAGGAATGTATGAAAGTATAATGGTACCAACGCTTTTATAAGGGTGTAAAGCAAGAGTGGTGAATGTTGCAACAAGGAGAAGGTTGGAGGCAGTGGAGATGTGTCCCAGAGCAATGTACTGTGTGAATATAATGCAGTGAATCAGCAGGTTGGAGATAAGAAGGTGCAGGGTTCCTGAAAGAATCATCCACAGAGCAGTACTATGTAGGCTAGTAACACAATATATATATATACATTATATATTATATATATATATATATATATATATATATATATATTATATATATATATATATATAATATAGTGCCTAATAACTGGTTGGTTAGCAAGAACTCATTTAATTAAGCCCTCAAATTTTCTCTTATACGTTTAAATATATACTTTTTTTAATTTATGTTAATGTAAATTATATATTATAATCATGGGGGAGCGCTAAACCCATAAGGTTACACAACGCCTGTGGGGGATACGTGGAAGGTATTCATGCTTAATTCGGGGAACTGGAGCACAATTCCAATTCCCTAGATCAAGAGCCCCTCACGAGCATCAAGGAACCTTCCTTGAGAGGATGTTAATGTAAAAATTAATAATTTTGTACCAAAAGAACCTTAGAAAACTTACTTAACCTTATTATAACAAGCGCAAATTAATTTAGCCTAATTCAACTAAATATATTTTAGATGAGTTTACGATAATTTAATAATAAACAAATACAATGAAATATATTTTTTCATATTCACAATGATTTTTCCGAAATTACTGCACATACAAACTTTCGTTTGCCTTATTCGGCGAGAAGAGCGTTGCTATATCTTCATTCTGCATGTCCTCCAGTGCATCCAAGACCATATAGTGATATAGAAGATGTGACAGGCAGGATCAACCTGCTCCAAACTATGCTGTCCTAGATAGTGCAACTGTTGGGAATCCAAGTAGTCTGCGATCATGCTTCTTACAACTGGTTTTGTTTTACCTATTCGGGACGACGATATATATATATATATATATATATATATATATATATATATATATATATATATATATATATATATATATATATAAACGAAAACATTAAAATACTTTACATATGTTACTAATCTATGTAGTACCAGTTCACATCACGTATCAACCAGTTCCAGGTACTACATCACATGTAGAACCAGTTCACATTACGTGTCAACGTCTACTTTGCTAATTAACACCTAAATAAATTATTGCTTGAAGCTGACAGGTCAGTTAGCTTAAAAAAAATGACTTAATCTTCCATTCTACAATGAAGTCAACAAATATTAACACCTTCGAACACCCGAGGCGTGGCGGGACTCCAACTGGTGGCGTGGCGGGACTCCAACTGGTGGCGTGGCCAGTCTCTCATCTACCTGGAGGGCGTTCCGGGGGTCAACGCCCCCGCGGCCTAGTCCTTGACCAGGCCTCTCGGTGGATCAGGGCCTGATCAACGAGGCTGTTACTGCTGGTTGCAGGTTGTCCAACGTACGAAACAAAGCCCGGATGATCCGGCACAGACTTTAGGTATCTGTCCAGCTCCCTCTTGAAGACAACCAGGGGTCTACTGGTAATGCCCCTTATGGCTGGTGGGAGGCTGCTGAACAGTCTTGGGCCCCGGACACTTGATGTGTTTTCTCTTAGTGTACTAATGAATCCACCACTTTTCACTTGGGATATGTTGCATCGCCTACCAAGTCCTTTGCTTTCGTAGGGAGTGATTTCTGCATGCAGATTTAGAACCAGTTCCTCTAGGATTTTCTAGGTGTAGATTATGATGCATCTCTCGCCTGCGCTCCAATGGGTACAAGTGCTTCCAAGCGTTTCCAATAAAGGTGTTTGACGGAACTTATATGTACAGTAAAGGTTCTCTGTACATTCTCTAGATCTGCGATTTCACCTGCCTTGAATGGGTCTGTTAGTGTTCAGCAGTATTCCAACCTAGAGAGAACAAGTGATTTAAAAAGGATCATCACTGGTATGGCATCCCTTGTTTTGAAGGTTCTCATTATCCATCCTATCATTTTCCTCGCAGATGTAATAATAACACTTATGATTCCTGAAGGCGAGATCCTCTGACAGTAACACTACCAAGCCCTTCACATAACTTTTTCGCTTTACTGTGTAATTAGAGTTTGTAGTATACTCAGTTCTTGTATTATTTCCTCCAGTTTTCCATAACGTGGCAGTTGAAATTTGTCCTCACTGAACATCATATTGTTTCTGAAAAATTTAGTTTACATGTACTTGGAGATCTCACGTATCCTCAGTGTACGACAGTCTCATGCATATCCTAGTATCGTCTGCAAAGGATGACACGGTGGTATGGTTTACGTCATAAAACCATATTACACCAGGATCGTACTTGTCAAAGACTTTTGCAAAATCTGAATATACTATATTTGCATTCTGTATGTCCTCCAGTGCTTCCAAGACCATATCACAGTGATACAGGAAATGCGCGAGGCAGGAACGACTTGCTCCAAACTATGCTGCCCTAGATAATGCAACTCTTGGGAATCCAAGTAGTCTGTGATCATGCTTCTTACATCTCTTTCAAATATTTTTATGATGTGGGACGTTAGAACTATTGGTCTATAGTTCCTCGCTAGTGCTTTGCTGCCACCTTTATGGAGTGCGGTTATATCCGTTGTTTGTGGCGAATGTGGGATTACACTTGTCGAATCGAGCAACAACACACTGACCTGTCTCTAAACACCTACGTGTGCTCATTGTTACATTTGAACACAACGAGACGTGTGCCTAACATTTTGAATTACTGGAACGATCAAGCTTTCGTCGTCTTTTAGGGGAACACACAAGAACACAAGAAAGAACACTGCAGCAGGCCTATTGGCCCATGCGAGGTAGGTCCAAGTCTCCTACCGGCTTAAGCCTATGCTCCAACCTAGTCAGGTCAGGTTACATTCACTTAAGGAAGGAACATGACAACTGACCTAGTAACACAAGCCAGTCAGGTCCAACTCACACCCACCCAACACCCACTCATGTATTTATCTAACCTATTTTTAAAACTACACAACGTTTTAGCCTCTATAACTGTACTCGGGAGTTTGTTCCACTCATCCACAACTCTCTTACCAAACCAGTGCTTTCCTATATCCTTCCTGAATCTTAATTTTTCCAACTTAAAACCATTGCTGCGAGTCCTGTCTAGGCTAGATAATTTCAGCACGTTATTTACATCCCCTTTATTTATTCCTGTCTTCCATTTATACACCTCAATCATATTCCCTCTAATTCTACGCCTTTCTAGAGAGTGCAGATTCAGGGCCTCAGTCTATCCTCATAGGGAAGATTTCTGATACATGGGATCAACTTTGTCATCCTCCTTTGTACGTTTTCCAGAGCATTTATATCCATTCTGTAATATGGTGACCAGAACTGCGCAGCATAATCTAAATGAGGCCTAACCAAGGATATATAGAGTTGAAGAACAACCTGAGGACTCCTATTATTTATGCTTCTTGATATGAAGCCAAGGATTCTGTTAGCATTATTGCGAACACTAATGCACTGTTGTCTTGGTTTCAGATTACTGCTAACCAGAACTCCTAAATCTTTTTCGCAATCCGTTTAAGATCGACATTATTTAGTTTATATGTGGCATGGTTATTTTCCTGTCCAACATTTAGAACTTTGCATTTGTCTATATTAAACTGCATCTGCCACTTCTCCGACCATTGCATCAGTCTACTCAAATCTTCCTGGAGTGCTCTAATGTCCTCGTCAGATGAATTCGACGGCCTATTTTGGTGTCATCGGCAAACTTGCCGATGTCGCTCTTTATCCCCTCATCAATGTCGTTTATGTAGATTGTGAACAACAGGGGGCCCAACACTGACCCCTGTGGAACACCACTCGTGACGCTTCCCCACTCTGATTTCTCCCCATTTATGCAAATTCTCTGCTGCCTATTTGTCAACCATGCCTCTATCCAGGAATTTTTTTTTCCTATTCCATGTGCCTTAATTTTCCTCAATAGTCTCTGATGTGGGACCCTGTCAAAAGCCTTACTGAAGTCCATATACACAATATCATATTCATTACCATGATCTACCTCCTCAAATACCTTAGTGAAAAAAGTTAATAAATTGGTAAGGCAGGAACGCCCCTTTGTAAAACCATGCTGAGATTCGTTGATTAATTTATGCTTTTCAAGGTGACTACGAACTGCCTCGGCAATTATTGATTCCATAAATTTTCCCACTGAATGTATAAACTGAAAAATATCAAGATACTGAAATTATAAGCTGAAAAATATCTAGATACTGAAACTATAAGCTGAAAAATATCAAGATACTAAAACTATAAGCTGAAAAATATCAAGATACTGAAACTATAACCTGAAAAACTAAGAATTTTCAATCTCTTCCCCTACGTCATTTAACAAAGCCCTAATCGAGCTAATTAGCGAGACCTCGGAGCACCAGGTCGTGGGGGTCACTGCCCCCCCTCCCCCGCAGGTTAAGGAGGGTCGAAGCCGCTGTCAGAGGTCGCAAAACACTGCGTAATGCTGATCTGACCTTCAAGCTTAAAGCTTTATTTTCCCGTATTATATAAACCGCCAGTCTGATATGTAAACAACGGCAGTTAAATAAACTATCACATATACTGTGAATCATCAGATATATAAGACATTACGTATATGGTCCATGAACCGTCATGGTGGTGGTGCTGGCCTGGTCCATGAACCGTCATGGTGGTGGTGCTGGCCTGGTCCATGAACCGTCATGGTGGTGGTGCTGGCCTGGTCCATGAACCGTCATGGTGGTGGTGCTGGCCTGGTCCATGAACTGTCATGGTGGTGGTGCTGGCCTGGTCCATGAACTGTCATGGTGGTGGTGCTGGCCTGGTCCATGAACTGTCATGGTGGTGGTGCTGGCCTGGTCCATGAACCGTCATGGTGGTGGTGCTGGCCTGGTCCATGAACCGTCATGGTGGTGGTGCTGGCCTGGTCCATGAACCGTCATGGTGGGTGGTGCTGGCCTGGTCCATGAACCGTCATGGTGGTGGTGCTGGCCTGGTCCATGAACCGTCATGGTGGTGGTGCTGGCCTGGTCCATGAACCGTCATGGTGGTGGTGCTGGCCTGGTCCATGAACCGTCATGGTGGTGGTGCTGGCCTGGTCCATGAACCGTCATGGTGGTGGTGCTGGCCTGGTCCATGAACCGTCATGGTGGTGGTGCTGGCCTGGTCCATGAACCGTCATGGTGGTGGTGCTGGCCTGGTCCATGAACCGTCATGGTGGTGGTGCTGGCCTGGTCCTGAACTGTCATGGTGGTGGTGCTGGCCTGGTCCATGAACCGTCATGGTGGTGGTGCTGGCCTGGTCCATGAACTGTCATGGTGGTGGTGCTGGCCTGGTCCATGAACCGTCATGGTGGTGGTGCTGGCCTGGTCCATGAACCGTCATGGTGGTGGTGCTGGCCTGGTCCATGAACCGTCATGGTGGTGGTGCTGGCCTGGTCCATGAACCGTCATGGTGGTGGTGCTGGCCTGGTCCATGAACCGTCATGGTGGTGGTGCTGGCCTGGTCCATGAACCGTCATGGTGGTGGTGCTGGCCTGGTCCATGAACCGTCATGGTGGTGGTGCTGGCCTGGTCCATGAACCGTCATGGTGGTGGTGCTGGCCTGGTCCATGAACCGTCATGGTGGTGGTGCTGGCCTGGTCCATGAACCGTCATGGTGGTGGTGCTGGCCTGGTCCATGAACCGTCATGGTGGTGGTGCTGGCCTGGTCCATGAACTGTCATGGTGGTGGTGCTGGCCTGGTCCATGAACCGTCATGGTGGTGGTGCTGGCCTGGTCCATGAACCGTCATGGTGGTGGTGCTGGCCTGGTCCATGAACCGTCATGGTGGTGGTGCTGGCCTGGTCCATGAACCGTCATGGTGGTGGTGCTGGCCTGGTCCATGAACCGTCATGGTGGTGGTGCTGGCCTGGTCCATGAACCGTCATGGTGGTGGTGCTGGCCTGGTCCATGAACCGTCATGGTGGTGGTGCTGGCCTGGTCCATGAACTGTCATGGTGGTGGTGCTGGCCTGGTCCATGAACCGTCATGGTGGTGGTGCTGGCCTGGTCCATGAACTGTCATGGTGGTGGTGCTGGCCTGGTCCATGAACCGTCATGGTGGTGGTGCTGGCCTGGTCCATGAACCGTCATGGTGGTGGTGCTGGCCTGGTCCATGAACCGTCATGGTGGTGGTGCTGGCCTGGTCCATGAACCGTCATGGTGGTGGTGCTGGCCTGGTCCATGAACCGTCATGGTGGTGGTGCTGGCCTGGTCCATGAACCGTCATGATGGTGGTGCTGGCCTGGTCCATGAACCGTCATGGTGGTGGTGCTGGCCTGGTCCATGAACCGTCATGGTGGTGGTGCTGGCCTGGTCCATGAACCGTCATGGTGGTGGTGCTGGCCTGGTCCATGAACCGTCATGGTGGTGGTGCTGGCCTGGTCCATGAACCGTCATGGTGGTGGTGCTGGCCTGGTCCATGAACCGTCATGGTGGTGGTGCTGGCCTGGTCCATGAACCGTCATGGTGGTGGTGCTGGCCTGGTCCATGAACCGTCATGGTGGTGGTGCTGGCCTGGTCCATGAACCGTCATGGTGGTGGTGCTGGCCTGGTCCATGAACTGTCATGGTGGTGGTGCTGGCCTGGTCCATGAACCGTCATGGTGGTGGTGCTGGCCTGGTCCATGAACCGTCATGGTGGTGGTGCTGGCCTGGTCCATGAACCGTCATGGTGGTGGTGCTGGCCTGGTCCATGAACCGTCATGGTGGTGGTGCTGGCCTGGTCCATGAACCGTCATGGTGGTGGTGCTGGCCTGGTCCATGAACCGTCATGATGGTGGTGCTGGCCTGGTCCATGAACCGTCATGGTGGTGGTGCTGGCCTGGTCCATGAACCGTCATGGTGGTGGTGCTGGCCTGGTCCATGAACCGTCATGGTGGTGGTGCTGGCCTGGTCCATGAACCGTCATGGTGGTGGTGCTGGCCTGGTCCATGAACCGTCATGGTGGTGGTGCTGGCCTGGTCCATGAACCGTCATGGTGGTGGTGCTGGCCTGGTCCATGAACCGTCATGGTGGTGGTGCTGGCCTGGTCCATGAACCGTCATGGTGGTGGTGCTGGCCTGGTCCATGAACCGTCATGGTGGTGGTGCTGGCCTGGTCCATGAACCGTCATGGTGGTGGTGTTGACCTGGTCCATGAACCGTCATGGTGGTGGTGCTGGCCTGGTCCGTGGACCGTCATGGTGGTGGTGCTGGCCTGGTCCATGAATCGTCATGGTGGTGGTGCTGGCCTGGTCCATGAACCGTCATGGTAGTGCTGCTGGCCTGGTCCATGGACCGTCACGAGGATTTAACAAACAAAAACACAAAAACCCACACCTCCTCAAGAGAGGAACTTACGATAGCGTTTCAGTCCTTCCTGGACCAGAGGATGCCTGGTCCATGGACCGCCTTGGGGATACTGACTTCCTCCATACCTCCTACATTCTTCTCCCCAGAGCAACCCACATAACACTTATGCTGTTAAAATCCCACACGACAGACACACAAAATCCTCACCCTTTTTTTCCCTCTCTGCAGATCAACTAATGAATTCCGACCGTATTAGTGAACTGACTAATAACCTCATTATCACTTTTAATACATAACTAACTCGATTACAGAAATAAATCATATTTGTCATATCTATTTGCATGTCATAACACACAGACCGTGAACTGTGGAACCAGCAGACAAAACCGTATCAAGCCACACACACATACATACACACACACACACACACAAGTACAGCACGGCATCACTAACATACTGGAGTTCTACGACAAGGTTACAACAGTAAGACAGGAGAGTGAGGGATGGGTAGACTTCATCTTCTTGGACTGTAAGAAGGCTTTTGACACAGTTCCACCCAAGAGACTGGTTGAAAAACTAAAGCAGGAGGCAGGAATAGGAGGGAAAGTATGGCAATGGATCAGGGAATGCCAGACAGGATGAAAACGTGTGTTGGTCCGAGACGAAGTGTTAGAGTGGGTGTATGTGTCAAATGGAGTTCCAGAAGGGTCAGTCCTAGGTCAGATGCTGTTTCTGGTATATGTGAATGATATGACGGAAGCGATAGTCAAACGTGTCCCTTTTTGCAGACGATGTGAAACTAATGAGGAGAATACAAACAGAAGAGGATAAGGTAAGCCTAAACGGGGATTTGAACAGGCTGCAAGACTGGTCTGACAAATAATTTCTGGAGTTTAACCCCAGCAAGTTCAAAGTTGTGAAGACTGGGGAAGGAAAATGGAGACCCCAGACGGAGGCTGCAAAAATTCACTCAAGAAATAGGATCCTGGGGTAAGCATCATACAGAGCACATCGCCTGAGGCGCACATTACCCGAATAACTGCTGCGGCATATAGGCGCTTGGCAAATCTGAGAATAGCGTTTCGTCATCTAAGTAAGGAGTCATTCACGACACTGTACACAGTATACGTCAGGCCCATACTGGAGTATGCAGCACCAGCATGGAACCCAAACCTGGACAAACACGTGAAGAAATTAGAAAAAGTGCAAAGGTTTTCAACAAGACTAGTCCCGAAGCTAAGGGGCATATCCTAGAGGTGAAGGGAACTCAACCTGACAACAACAATGGAAGACAAGAGGGATAGGGGGGACATAATAACATAAAATACTGAGAGGAATTGACAGGGTGGACAGGGACAGAATGTTTAAGAGATGTGACTTAGGAACAAGGGGTCACAACTGGAAGTTGAAGACTCAGATGAGTCACAGGGATGTTAGGAAGTATTTCTTCAGCCATAGAGTTGTCAGGAAGTGGAACAATCTGGAGAGTGGTGTAGTGGAGGCAGGTACCATACACACCTCCAAGAAGAGGTATGATAAAGCTCATGGAGCAGGGAGTGTGTGGACCTAGTAGTGATCAGTGAAGAGGCGGGGCCAGGAGCTATGACTCGACTCCTGCAACTACAATTAGGTGAGTACACACACACCGGCCTGGTGGGATTCTCAGAAGTTTTCATGAAAGGGAGCAATAAAATGGTCACATTTATTTATAATGAGAAAAGTATAAATAAAGTGTAAATTAGAGAAATCGTTTTAAAAGAATGTTTTATTCAACTATTTATACCAATCGAATCTATTAAAATCAACCAAATTCACTAAAATCAACCTAATTCATTAAAATCAACCAATACACAAATAACCAGCACGACGTTTCGGTCCGACTTGGACCATTTACAGTCCCACTGTGACTTACTGTACCTGAATCAACCAAGTTCACTAAAACTCAACCACATTCATTGAAAATCAACAACAATCAACTAAGTTCACTAAAAATCTACCAAATTCACTAAAATCTTGTACCCAGGCTGGTGGAGCCGAGGACAGGTGTCCTGCTGGAGTGGTTGATCAACCAGGCTGCAGCTGCCAGCAGCTCGCAGGCGTACATAGCCATCACAACCTGGTTGATCTTCAGGCCTGACACTCAGATGCATAACACTGAGACGACAATATATCACACTACGTAAAGATAACGCGATATAACACTACGATAACCTAACGTTGATGACACTACGATAACCTAACGTTGATGACACTACGATAACCTAACGTTGATAACACTACGATAACCTAACGTTGATGACACTACGATAACCTGATGTTGATGACACTACGATAACCTAACGTTGATGACACTACGATAACCTAACGTTGATGACACTACGATAACCTAACGTTGATGACACTACGATAACCTAACGTTGATAACACTACGATAACCTAACGTTGATGACACTACGATAACCTAACGTTGATGACACTACGATAACCTAACGTTGATGACACTACGATAACCTAACGTTGATAGAACACTACGATAACCTAACGTTGATGACACTACGATAACCTAACGTTGATAACACTACGATAACCTAACGTTGATGACACTACGATAACCTGATGTTGATGACACTACGATAACCTAACGTTGATGACACTACGATAACCTAACGTTGATGACACTACGATAACCTAACGTTGATGACACTACGATAACCTAACGTTGATAACACTACGATAACCTAACGTTGATGACACTACGATAACCTAACGTTGATGACACTACGATAACCTAACGTTGATGAACTACCAACATACGATAACCTAACGTTGATGACACTACGATAACCTAACTGATACCTAATACTACTACGATATACCTAACGTTGATGACACTACGATAACCTAACGTTGATAACACTACGATAACCTAACGTTGATGACACTACGATAACCTGATGTTGATGACACTACGATAACCTAACGTTGATGACACTACGATAACCTAACGTTGATGACACTACGATAACCTAACGTTGATGACACTACGATAACCTAACGTTGATAACACTACGATAACCTAACGTTGATGACACTACGATAACCTAACGTTGATGACACTACGATAACCTAACGTTGATGACACTACGATAACCTAACGTTGATGACACTACGATAACCTAACACTGATACCAATACTACTACGATAACCTAACGTTGATGACACTACGATAACCTAACGTTGATAACACTACGATAACCTAACGTTGATGACACTACGATAACCTAACGTTGATGACACTACGATAACCTAACGTTGATGACACTACGATAACCTAACGTTGATAACACTACGATAACCTAACGTTGATGACACTACGATAACCTAACGTTGATGACACTACGATAACCTAACGTTGATGACACTACGATAACCTAACGTTGATGACACTACGATAACCTAACGTTGATAACACTACGATAACCTAACGTTGATAACACTACGATAACCTAACGTTGATGACACTACGATAACCTAACGTTGATGACACTACGATAACCTAACACTGATACCAATACTACTACGATAACCTAACGTTGATGACACTACGATAACCTAACGTTGATAACACTACGATAACCTAACGTTGATGACACTACGATAACCTAACGTTGATGACACTACGATAACCTAACGTTGATGACACTACGATAACCTAACGTTGATGACACTACGATAACTTAACGTTGATGACACTACGATAACCTAACGTTGATGACACTACGATAACCTAACGTTGATGACACTACGATAACCTAACGTTGATGACACTACGATAACCTAACACTGATACCAATACTACTACGATAACCTAACGTTGATGACACTACGATAACCTAACGTTGATGACACTACGATAACCTAACGTTGATGACACTACGATAACCTAACACTGATACCAATACTACTACGATAACCTACTGAATACCAAATACCAGCAAATACTGACAACTTTAAAGGAAAAGCAAAATTAAATAGAAATTTACAAAAGTAACAACAAAAGTAACGTTAACAAAAGTAACATCAACAAAAGTAACATCAACAACACAAGTAACATCAGCAGCAAAGAACAAAACAAAAATAACAGCAGAGAACAAAAGTAACAGCAGCAAAATAACAACAATAAAATTAACATCAGCAACAGAGAAGTAACAACAAAAGTAATATTAGCAGCAGAGAACAAAAGTAACAACAAAAGTAATATTAGTAGCAGAGAACAAAAGTAACAACAAAAGCGAGACGTAAGTTAATGCATCAAACTTGTAAAACAAAAGCATTGACATTCAGGATCTAATTCTCTATGCTGATTGGCCGAGGAGAATCAATAGACCAGCACCTGATGAACAAGGTATGTGGGGAGGGGAGAAGGGGAGGGGGAAGTGGGGAGAAGGGGAGGGGGAAGAGGGGAGAAGGGAAAGGGGAAAGAGGGGAGAAGGGAAAGGGGAAAGAGGGTAGAGGGGAGGGGAAAGATGGGAGAAAGAGGGAAAGGGGAGTTTTAAGAGAAAATGCCCTTTTTTTCTGAAGAGCCTCTTTTAAGGCGTAAATCATATGCCAACAAGAGAAGGACCAAGAGCTATGATTCAACGCCTTCAAATAAACCCAAGCATGTACTCAAGCTGGGACCCAGGAGCCATGATCCAACCACTTCAAACAAACTTACACAAGCTGGAGGCCAGGAGCTATGATGCAACCCCAGTAAGACACCTAGAATGACTGAAACACGAGCTAGGATGATTGATATACAAGCTAGGATGATTGATATACAAGCTAGGATGATTGATATACGGGCTAGGATGATTGATATACAAGCTAGGATGATTGATATACGGGCTAGGATGATTGATATACAAGCTAGGATGATTGATATACGGGCTAGGATGATATACAAGCTAGGATGATTGATATACAAGCTAGGATGATTGATATACGGGCTAGGATGATTGATATACAAGCTAGGATGATTGATATACGGGCTAGGATGATTGATATACAAGCTAGGATGATTGATATACAAGCTAGAATGATTGATATACAAGCTAGGATGATTGATATACGGGCTAGGATGATTGATATACAAGCTAGGATGATTGATATACGGGCTAGGATGATTGATATACAAGCTAGGATGATTGATATACGGGCTAGGATGATTGATATACAAGCTAGGATGATTGATATACGGGCTAGGATGATTGATATACAAGCTAGGATGATTGGTATACAAGCTAGGATGATTGATATACGGGCTAGGATGATTGATATACAAGCTAGGATGATTGATATACGGGCTAGGATGATTGATATACAAGCTAGGATGATTGATATACAAGCTAGAATGATTGATATACAAGCTAGAATGATTGATATACAAGCTAGGATGATTGATATACAAGCTAGAATGATTGATATACAAGCTAGGATGATTGATATACAAGCTAGGATGATTGATATACAAGCTAGGATGATTGATATACAAGCTAGGATGATTGATATACAAGCTAGGATGATTGATATACAAGCTAGGATGATTGATATACAAGCTAGATGATTGATATACAAGCTAGAATGATTGATATACAAGCTAGGATGATTGATATACAAGCTAGGATGATTGATATACAAGCTAGGATGATTGATATACAAGCTAGGATGATTGATATACAAGCTAGGATGATTGATATACGTGTGTCTCATTCTTCAACTTGTCGATTTTCTTATAAACCATCGACAACATCTGTGACATCACCTGTGTCAGGGGATATTGTTGCTTCTTGACTAGTGAGTGTGATCCAGGTGGTGGTGTGCAGTCCAGACTCTGTAAACTGTGTGATCCAGGTGGTGGTGTGCAGTCCAGACTCTGTAAACTGTGTGATCCAGGTGGTGGTGTGCAGTCCAGACTCTGTAAACTGTGTGATCCAGGTGGTGGTGTGCAGTCCAGACTCTGTAAACTGTGTGATCCAGGTGGTGGCGTGCACTCCAGACTGTAAACTGTGTGATCCAGGAGGTGGTGTGCATTCCAGACTGTAAACTGTGTGATCCAGGTGTTGGTGTGCACTCCAGACTGTAAACTGTGAGATCCAGGTGGTGGTAAGCAGTCCAGACTGTAAACTGTGTGATCCAGGTGATGGTGTGCACTGTAAACTGTGTGATCCAGGTGTTGGTGTGCACTCCAGACTGTAAACTGTGTGATCCAGGTGGTGGTAAGCAGTCCAGACTGTAAACTGTGTGATCCAGGTGATGGTGTGCACTCCAGACTGTAAACTGTGTGATCCAGGTGTTGGTGTGCACTCCAGACTGTAAACTGTGTGATCCAGGTGGTGGTAAGCAGTCCAGACTGTAAACTGTGTGATCCAGGTGATGGTGTGCACTCCAGACTGTAAACTGTGTGATCGAGGTGTTGGTGTGCACTCAGACTGTAAACTGTGTGATCCAGGTGGTGGTAAGCAGTCCAGACTGTAAACTGTGTGATCCAGGTGATGGTGTGCACTCCAGACTGTAAACTGTGTGATCCAGGTGGTGGTAAGCAGTCCAGACTGTAAACTGTGTGATCCAGGTGATGGTGTGCACTGTAAACTGTGTGATCCAGGTGTTGGTGTGCACTCCAGACTGTAAACTGTGTGATCCAGGTGGTGGTAAGCAGTCCAGACTGTAAACTGTGTGATCCAGGTGATGGTGTGCACTCCAGACTGTAAACTGTGTGATCCAGGTGTTGGTGTGCACTCCAGACTGTAAACTGTGTGATCCAGGTGGTGGTAAGCAGTCCAGACTGTAAACTGTGTGATCCAGGTGATGGTGTGCACTCCAGACTGTAAACTGTGTGATCGAGGTGTTGGTGTGCACTCCAGACTGTAAACTGTGTGATCCAGGTGGTGGTAAGCAGTCCAGACTGTAAACTGTGTGATCCAGGTGATGGTGTGCACTCCAGACTGTAAACTGTGTGATCCAGGTGGTGGTAAGCAGTCCAGACTGTAAACTGTGTGATCCAGGTGTTGGTGTGCACTCCAGACTGTAAACTGTGTGATCCAGGTGGTGGTAAGCAGTCCAGACTGTAAACTGTGTGATCCAGGTGGTGGTGTGCACTCCAGACTGTAAACTGTGTGATCCAGGTGGTGGTAAGCAGTCCAGACTGTAAACTGTGTGATCCAGGTGGTGGTGTGCACTCCAGACTGCAAACTTTGTGATCCAGGTGGTGGTAAGCAGTCCAGACTGTAAACTGTGTGATCCAGGTGGTGGTAAGCAGTCCAGACTGTAAACTGTGTGATCCAGGTGGTGGTGTGCACTCCAGACTGTAAACTGTGTGATCCAGGTGGTGGTAAGCAGTCCAGACTGTAAAACTGTGTGATCCAGGTGGTGGTGTGCACTCCAGACTGTAAACTGTGTGATCCAGGTGGTGGTAAGCAGTCCAGACTGTAAACTGTGTGATCCAGGTGGTGGTGTGCACTCCAGACTGTAAACTGTGTGATCCAGGTGGTGGTAAGCAGTCCAGACTGTAAACTGTGTGATCCAGGTGGTGGTGTGCACTCCAGACTGTAAACTGTGTGATCCAGATGGTGGTGTGCACTCCAGACTGTAAACTGTGTGATCCAGGTGGTGGTAAGCAGTCCAGACTGTAAACTGTGTGATCCAGGTGATGGTGTGCACTCCAGACTGTAAACTGTGTGATCGAGGTGTTGGTGTGCACTCCAGACTGTAAACTGTGTGATCCAGGTGGTGGTAAGCAGTCCAGACTGTAAACTGTGTGATCCAGGTGATGGTGTGCACTCCAGACTGTAAACTGTGTGATCCAGGTGGTGGTAAGCAGTCCAGACTGTAAACTGTGTGATCCAGGTGTTGGTGTGCACTCCAGACTGTAAACTGTGTGATCCAGGTGGTGGTAAGCAGTCCAGACTGTAAACTGTGTGATCCAGGTGTTGGTGTGCACTCCAGACTGTAAACTGTGTGATCCAGGTGGTGGTAAGCAGTCCAAACTGTAAATTGTGTGATCCAGGTGATGGTGTGCACTCCAGACTGTAAACTGTGTGATCCAGGTGTTGGTGTGCACTCCAGACTGTAAACTGTGTGATCTAGGTGGTGGTGTGCACTCCAGACTGTAAACTGTGTGATCCAGGTGGTGGTAAGCAGTCCAGACTGTAAACTGTGTGATCCAGGTGGTGGTGTGTGCACTCCAGACTGTAAAACTGTGTGATCCAGGTGGTGGTAAGCAGTCCAGACTGTAAACTGTGTGATCCAGGTGGTGGTGTGCACTCCAGACTGTAAACTGTGTGATCCAGGTGGTGGTAAGCAGTCCAGACTGTAACTGTGTGATCCAGGTGGTGGTGTGCACTCCAGACTGTAAACTGTGTGATCCAGGTGGTGGTAAGCAGTCCAGACTGTAAATTGTGTGATCCAGGTGGTGGTGTGCACTCCAGACTGTAAACTGTGTGATCCAGGTGGTGGTAAGCAGTCCAGACTGTAAATTGTGTGATCCAGGTGGTGGTGTGCACTCCACATTCTATAAACTGCCAGGAAATATATCACACATCTATCACTGAAGACGGTACAACAACACAGCTCTTCTGTTGTACCTACAAACACTGAAGACGGTACAACAATACAGTTCTTCTGTTGTACCTACAAACACTGAAGACGGTACAACAACACAGCTCTTCTGTTGTACCTACAAACACTGAAGACGGTACAACAACACAGCTCTTCTGTTGTACCTACAAACACTGAAGACGGTACAACAACACAGCTCTTCTGTTGTACCTACAAACACTGAAGACGGTACAACAATACAGTTCTTCTGTACCTACAAACACTGAAGACGGTACAACAACACAGCTCTTCTTCTGTACCTACAAACACTGAAGACGGTACAACAACACAGCTCTTCTGTTGTACCTACAAACACTGAAGACGGTACAACAACACAGCTCTTCTGTTGTACCTACAAACACTGAAGACGGTACAACAATACAGTTCTTCTGTTGTACCTACAAACACTGAAGACGGTACAACAACACAGCTCTTCTGTTGAAACCTACAAACACTGAAGACGGTACAACAACACAGCTCTTCTGTTGTACCTACAAACACTGAAGACGGTACAACAACACAGCTCTTCTGTTGTACCTACAAACACTGAAGACGGTACAACAACACAGCTCTTCTGTTGTACCTACAAACACTGAAGACGGTACAACAATACAGCTCTTCTGTTGTACCTACAAACACTGAAGACGGTACAACAATACAGCTCTTCTGTTGTACCTACAAACACTGAAGACGGTACAACAACACAGCTCTTCTGTTGTACCTACAAACACTGAAGACGGTACAACAACAACACAGCTCTTCTGTTGTACCTACAAACACTGAAGACGGTACAACAATACAGCTCTTCTGTTGTACCTACAAACACTGAAGACGGTACAACAACACAGCTCTTCTGTTGTATATACAAACACTGAAGACGGTACAACAACACAGCTCTTCTGTTGTACCTACAAACATTGAAGACGGTACAACAACACAGCTCTTCTGTTGTACCTACAAACACTGAAGACGGTACAACAACACAGCTCTTCTGTTGTACCTACAAACACTGAAGACGGTACAACAACACAGCTCTTCTGTTGTACCTACAAACACTGAAGACGGTACAACAACACAGCTCTGCTGCTGTACCTACAAACACTGAAGACGGTACAACAACACAGCTCTTCTGTTGTACCTACAAACACTGAAGACGGTACAACAATACTGCTCTTCTGTTGTACCTACAAACACTGAAGACGGTACAACAACAATACAGCTCTTCTGTTGTACCTACAAACACTGAAGACGGTACAACAACAACACAGCTCTTCTGTTGTACCTACAAACACTGAAGACGGTACAACAACACAGCTCTTCTGTTGTACCTACAAACACTGAAGACGGTACAACAACACAGCTCTTCTGTTGTACCTACAAACACTGAAGACGGTACAACAACACAGCTCTGCTGCTGTACCTACAAATGTGTACTTACAAACAGTGAAGCGCTCGCTCGGTCGTAGAGGAATGGCAAGGGTGCTGAAACTCGACCCCCCCCTCAGGTACAACCAAGCCAACACAAACCTGCCCGGGCACCTGCATACAATCAACCGAAGTTTACAGGTCTTGTTAACCTCTAAACTCCACAAATAAAGTTCATTAGAATAAATTAAACTCAAAAGTTTGCTCCCTTTCAAAAGTTTTTATCAACACAATATTTAAAGTGACACAAGAAGGGGAAATAACTCTCAGTATTTTCCCTCGTTAACAAACGAATAATTTATCTCCCCTTCTCCCCTTCAATCAAATCCCTCCCTTTTTCCCCCCTCTTCCATTGTAGTAACGTTTCTTCTATACCCTTTTCTCCTTCGCCCCTTTCAGTCCAGGTCTCATTCTTACCTAGCCTTTTCTAATCTACCCACCCCTTTCATCCATACCTACTCAAAACCCCCTTCCTCTCATCCAACTTCCAATCCCCCTTCCCCTAACGTGGTAGTGGGTCTGGGGACTATGTTCCCCAAGGCTGGGTCTCGGACCAGTCTTCGTATACCACTGGAAAGGAAATATTGAGAAAATAAAAAAAATATTGAGAAACAGGAAAGCAACTGTACACAGAATCACCGAATTAATACCGTCGGTTTACTAGTGTCCCAGTACACGTTAATACCGTCGGTTTACTAGTGTCCCAGTACACGTTAATACCGTCGGTTTACTAGTGTCCCAGTACACGTTAATACCGTCGGTTTACTAGTGTCCCAGTACACGTTAATACCGTCGGTTTACTAGTGTCCCAGTACACGTTAATACCGTCGGTTTACTAGTGTCCCAGTACACGTTAATACCATCGGTTTACTAGTGTCCCAGTACACGTTAATACCGTCGGTTTACTAGTGTCCCAGTACACGTTAATACCATCGGTTTACTAGTGTCCCAGTACACGTTAATACCATCGGTTTACTAGTGTCCCAGTACACGTTAATACCGTCGGTTTACTAGTGTCCCAGTACACGTTAATACCGTCGGTTTATTTGTGTCCCAGTACACGTTAATACCTCGGTTTTTAGTGTCCCAGTACAGTTAATCCTCGGTTTACTAGTGTCCAGTTACACGTAATACCGTCGGTTTACTAGTGCCCCCAGTACATGCTAATCCCTCGGTTTATAGTGCCCCAGTACAGTTAATTACCTCGGGTTTACTAGTGTCCCAGTACATGCTAATACCGTGGGTTTTTACTATTTGTCCCAGTACACGCTAATACCGTCGGTTTACTAGTGCCCCAGTTACGCTAATACCTCGGTTTACTAGTGTCCCAGTACAGCTAATACCGTCGGTTTACTAGTGTCCCAGTACAGCTAATCCGTCGGTTTACTAGTGTCCAGTACAGCTAATACCGTCGGTTTATTAGTGCCCCAGTACTGCTAATACCTCGGTTTACTAGTGTCCCAGTACAGCTAATTACCGTGGGTTTTTATAGTGTCCCAGTAATGCTAATACCGTCGGTTTACTAGTGTCCAGTTATCGCTAATACCGTCGGTTTACTAGTGTCCCGTACTGCAAATTTACCGTCGGTTATAGTGTCCCAGTAAGCTAATACCTGGGTTTATAGTGTCCAGTACACGTTAATCCCGTCGGTTACTAGTGTCCCAGTACACGTTAATACCGTCGGTTTACTAGTGTCCCAGTACAGCAAATACCGTCGGTTTACTAGTGGTCCAGTACTTTGCTAATACCTCGTTTACTGTGTCCCAGTACAGCTAATACCTCGGTTTACTAGTGTCCCAGTACGTAATACCGTCGGTTTACTAGTGTCCAGTACAGCAAATTACCGTCGGTTTCTGTGTCCAGTACATGCTAATACCTCGGTTTACTAGTGCCCCAGTACTGCTAATACCGTCGGTTTACTGGTGTCCAGTACAGCTAATACGTCGGTTTACTAGTGCCCCAGTACAGCTAATACCGTCGGTTTACTAGTGTCCCAGTACATGCTAATCCCTTTCGGTTTACTAGTGCCCCAGTACACGCTAATACCTTTCGGTTTACTAGTGTCCCAGTACATGCTAATACCTCGGTTTACTAGTGTCCAGTAACAGCTAATACCTCGGTTTACTAGTGTCCCAGTACATGCTAATCCCGTCGGTTTACTAGTGTCCCAGTACAGCTAATACCGTCGGTTTACTAGTGCCCCAGTACATGCTAATACCTCGGTTTATAGTGTCCCAGTACATGCTAATACCGTCGGTTTACTAGTGTCCAGTACATGCTAATACCGTCGGTTTACTAGTGTCCCAGTACATGCTAATACCGTCGGTTTACTAGTGTCCCAGTACACGCTAATACCATCGGTTTACTAGTGTCCAGTACATGCTAATACCGTCGGTTTACTAGTGTCACAGTACACGCTAAAACTTTTCGGTTTACTAGTGTCCCAGTACATGCTAATACCGTCGGTTTACAAAATGTGTCCGTAAAACGTAATCCGTCGGTTTATAGTGTCCGCAGTACATGCTAATACCTCGCCTCAGTGTCCAGTACACGCTAAACCCGTCGGGTTACTAGTCCAGTACAATCATACCGTCGGTTTTACTATACGTCCCAGTAACTGCTAATACACGTCGGTTTATAGTGTCCCAGTAACAGTTTTTAATACCATCGGTTTTATAGTGTCCCAGTACATGCTAATACTCGGTTACTGTGTTCCCAGTACTGCTAATACCGTCGGTTACTAGTTCTCCCCTTCCATTGCTAATAACCGTCGGTTTTACTAGTGTCCATGTACAGTAATTCCGTCGGTTTACTGTGTCCCTTCATGCTAATACGCTCGGTTTATAGTGTCCCAGTTTACACCTAATACCGTCGGTTTACTAGTGTCCAGTACCATGCTAACTTCCGTCGGTCAACTTATCTGTCCCAGTAAGCTATGAGTCGGGGCTTTATCTAGCTGTCCCCAGTACTTGCTATACCATCGGTTTTATATACGAGCTGTCCAGAACATGATAATACCGTCGGTTTACTAGTGTCCCAGTACATGCTAATACCGTCGGTTTACTAGTGTCCCAGTACACGTTAATACCGTCGGTTTACTAGTGTCCCAGTACATGTTAATACCGTCGGTTTACTAGTGTCCCAGTACATGTTAATACCGTCGGTTTACTAGTGTCCCAGTACATGTTAATACCGTCGGTTTACTAGTGTCCCAGTACATGCTAATACCATCGGTTTACTAGTGTCCCAGTACATGCTAATACCGTCGGTTTACTAGTGTCCCAGTACATGCTAATACCATCGGTTTACTAGTGTCCCAGTACACGCTAATACCGTCGGTTTACTAGTGTCCCAGTACATGCTAATACCGTCGGTTTACTAGTGTCCCAGTACAGCTAATACCGTCGGTTTACTAGTGTCCCAGTACAGTAATACCGTCGGTTTACTAGTGTCCCAGTACATGCTAATACCATCGGTTTACTAGTGTCCCAGTACACGTTAATACCGTCGGTTTACTAGTGTCCCAGTACATGCTAATACCGTCGGTTTACTAGTGTCCCAGTACATGCTAATACCGTCGGTTTACTAGTGTCCCAGTACATGCTAATACCATCGGTTTACTAGTGTCCCAGTACAGCTATACCGTCGGTTTACTAGTGTCCCAGTACATGCTAATACCGTCGGTTTACTAGTGTCCCAGTACATGCTAATACCGTCGGTTTACTAGTGTCCCAGTACATGCTAATACCGTCGGTTTACTAGTGTCCCAGTACATGCTAATACCGTCGGTTTACTAGTGTCCCAGTACACGCTAATACCGTCGGTTTACTAGTGTCCCAGTACATCGCTAATACCGTCGGTTTACTAGTGTCCCAGTACACGCTAATACCGTCGGTTTACTAGTGTCCCAGTACACGCTAATACCGTCGGTTTACTAGTGTCCCAGTACATGCTAATACCGTCGGTTTACTAGTGTCCCAGTACATGCTAATACCTCGGTTTACTAGTGTCCCAGTACACTGCTAATACCGTCGGTTTACTAGTGTCCCAGTACACGCTAATACCGTCGGTTTACTAGTGTCCCAGTACACGCTAATACCGTCGGTTTACTAGTGTCCCAGTACATGCTAATACCGTCGGTTTACTAGTGTCCCAGTACATGCTAATACCGTCGGTTTACTAGTGTCCCAGTACATGCTAATACCGTCGGTTTACTAGTGTCCCAGTACAGCTATACTCGGTTTAATGCCCGTACTGCAATACCGTCGGTTTACTAGTGTCCCAGTACATGCTAATACCGTCGGTTTACTAGTGTCCAGTACATGCTAATACCGTCGGTTTACTAGTGTCCCGTACATGCTAATACCGTCGGTTTACTAGTGTCCCAGTACATGCTAATACCGTCGGTTTACTAGTGTCCCAGTACTCGTTAATACCGTCGGTTTACTAGTGTCCCAGTACACGTTAATACCGTCGGTTTACTAGTGTCCCAGTACATGCTAATACCGTCGGTTTACTAGTGTCCCAGTACATGCTAATACCGTCGGTTTACTAGTGTCCCAGTACATGCTAATACCGTCGGTTTACTAGTGTCCCAGTACACGCTAATACCGTCGGTTTACTAGTGTCCCAGTACATGCTAATACCGTCGGTTTACTAGTGTCCCAGTACACGCTAATACCGTCGGTTTACTAGTGTCCCAGTACATGCGTTAATACCGTCGGTTTACTTAGTGTCCCAGTACACGCTAATACCGTCGGTTTACTAGTGTCCCAGTACATGCTAATACCGTCGGTTTACTAGTGTCCCAGTACATCGCTAATACCGTCGGTTTACTAGTGTCCCAGTACATGCTAATACCGTCGGTTTACTAGTGTCCCAGTACATGCTAATACCGTCGGTTTACTAGTGTCCCAGTACATGCTAATACCGTCGGTTTACTAGTGTCCCAGTACTGCTAATACCGTCGGTTTACTAGTGTCCCAGTACATGCTAATACCGTCGGTTTACTAGTGTCCCAGTACATGCTAATACCGTCGGTTTACTAGTGTCCCAGTACACGCTAATACCGTCGGTTTACTAGTGTCCCAGTACATGCTAATACCATCGGTTTACTAGTGTCCCAGTACATGCTAATACCGTCGGTTTACTAGTGTCCCAGTACATGCTAATACCGTCGGTTTACTAGTGTCCCAGTACATGCTAATACCGTCGGTTTACTAGTGTCCCAGTACATGCTAATACCGTCGGTTTACTAGTGTCCAGTACATGCTAATACCATCGGTTTACTAGTGTCCCAGTACATGCTAATACCGTCGGTTTACTGTGTCCCAGTACATGCTAATACCGTCGGTTTACTAGTGTCCAGTACATGCTAATACATCGGTTTACTAGTGTCCCAGTACATGCTAATACCATCGGTTTACTAGTGTCCCAGTACATGCTAATACCGTCGGTTTACTAGTGTCCCAGTACATGCTAATACCATCGGTTTACTAGTGTCCCAGTACATGCTAATACCGTCGGTTTACTAGTGTCCCAGTACATGCTAATACGTCGGTTTACTAGTGTCCCAGTACATGCTAATACCGTCGGTTTACTAGTGTCCCAGTACATGCTAATACCGTCGGTTTACTAGTGTCCCAGTACATGCTAATACCGTCGGTTTACTAGTGTCCCAGTACATGCTAATACCATCGGTTTACTAGTGTCCCAGTACACGTTAATACCGTCGGTTTACTAGTGTCCAGTACATGCTAATACCGTCGGTTTACTAGTGTCCAGTACAGTAATACCGTCGGTTTACAGTGTCCCAGTACATGCTAACCGTCGGTTTACTAGTGTCCCAGTACATGCTAATACCGTCGGTTTACTAGTGTCCCAGTACATGCTAATACCGTCGGTTTACTAGTGTCCCAGTACACGTTAATACCGTCGGTTTAGTAGTGTCCCAGTACACGTTAATACCGTCGTTTTATTAGTGTCCCAGAACATGTTAATACCGTCGGTTTAGTAGTGTCCCAGTACACGTTAATACCGTCGTTTTATTAGTGTCCCAGAACATGTTAATACCGTCGGTTTAGTAGTGTCCCAGTACACGTTAATACCGTCGGTTTATTAGTGTCCCAGAACATGTTAATACCGTCGGTTTACTAGTGTCCCAGTACATGTTAATATCACTGGTTTACTAGTGTCCCAGTACACGTTAATATCATTGGTTTACTAGTGTCCCAGTACACGTTAATATCATTGGTTTACTAGTGTCCCAGTACACGTTAATATCATGGTTTACTAGTGTCCCAGTACACTGTTAATATCACTGGTTTACTAGTGTCCCAGTACACGCTTAATATCATTGGTTTACTAGTGTCCCAGTACACGTTAATATCATGGTTTACTAGTGTCCCAGTACACGTTAATTCATTGGTTTACTAGTGTCCCAGTACACGTTAATATCACTGGTTTACTAGTGTCCCAGTACACGTTAATATCATTGGTTTACTAGTGTCCCAGTACACGTTAATATCACTGGTTTACTAGTGTCCCAGTACACGTTAATATCATTGGTTTACTAGTGTCCCAGTACACGTTAATATCACTGGTTTACTAGTGTCCCAATACACGTTAATATCACTGGTTTACTAGTGTCCCAGTAGACGTTAATATCGCTGGTTTACTAGTGTCCCAGTAGACGTTAATATCGCTGGTTTACTAGTGTCCCAGTAGACGTTAATATCATTGGTTTACTAGTGTCCCAGTACACGTTAATATCATTAGTTTACTAGTGTCGCAGTACACGTTAATATAACTGGTTTACTAGTGTCCCAGTAGACGTTAATATCACTGGTTTACTAGTGTCCCAGTACACGTTAATATCATTAGTTTACTAGTGTCGCAGTACACGTTAATATCATTAGTTTACTAGTGTCGCAGTACACGTTAATATCATTAGTTTACTAGTGTCGCAGTACACGTTAATATCACTGGTTTACTAGTGTCCCAGTACACGTTAATATCATTAGTTTACTAGTGTCGCAGTACACGTTAATATCATTAGTTTACTAGTGTCGCAGTACACGTTAATATCATTAGTTTACTAGTGTCGCAGTACACGTTAATATAACTGGTTTACTAGTGTCCCAGTAGACGTTAATATCACTGGTTTACTAGTGTCCCAGTACACGTTAATATCATTAGTTTACTAGTGTCGCAGTACACGTTAATATCATTAGTTTACTAGTGTCGCAGTACACGTTAATATAACTGGTTTACTAGTGTCCCAGTACACGTTAATATCATTGGTTTACTAGTGTCCCAGTACACGTTAATATCATTAGTTTACTAGTGTCGCAGTACACGTTAATATAACTGGTTTACTAGTGTCCCGGTTAAGAAGTATGAGCTAATCTAAATTATAATAACCGAAGCTCCCTCGAATCATACGTGAGAGTCGTCAACAACACGTGAGAGTCGTGAATCATCCGTGAGCCCACACTATCGTGCTGACAATAACCTCTTATTTCCACTACAATACTGATAAATAACACCCACAAGACGAGGAATTCGAGCACGCACACACACACACACACACACACACACACACACTTGCAATACCCGGCTATCGTTAGTCCTGCCAGGCTGAGGGACTCGTTACCACATCGTCCACGACCTCTGTGTTGAATCGCAAAAGCCATTGGTGGGCGAAACGTCTTCAAATATAAAGATAATAAGGTGCTCCACATGTGTGTAATTCCTCGAGGGTTGTGTGACGTCACAGTACGGAAAAAAAAGATGCAATGAACGCCAAGACGATTTTCTTCAACGATGTTTTCTTGTTTTTTTTTTTTTTTGGGGGGGGGGGCTAAAAGTTCAACCATTAAAGCTTCAAATTTTTTCCTTCGCGTTACGGTCTAATATAATCAGGGATTGGGATAAGAAGTGTGAACAATATGGAACAAGAACGTACAATACCGTGACTGGAACAATACACAGATAATCCGCACACAGGAGAGAGGAACTGATGACGTTTCGGTCCGACTTGAACTATGTACAAGACACACTAACACACGAAGGTGTGGACAGTGTACGCTGGGTTTGTTGTTGTTGTTGTTGTTGTTGTTGTAGCATCAGCAGCAGTGTGGTTCAGATGTTTCTCCTGTTCATCTAACAGTGTTTCTCCTGTTCATCTAACAGTAAACAGGCAGGACTCAGTCGACCGTTGTGGGTCCCGTCTTTATCTGGAAGGCAAAAGGACCCTGATGGAAATAAGCCACACTGGCTTTCTTGGGTCATCGTGGGTTACTAACCCTCCCGGGAAGGAGGGGGTTGGGGTGTGTTTTCGAACAGAGAGTCATTCGTGCGGCACCAACACATTAGAACGCTGACACATACGTCACCTAGGCAGTGTGTTGCCAAGACCTTAATCTACCAACAAACATAAAAAGAAAAACATCAATATTAGTATTCCATTAGAATATTCCTCTCCCACACGACAACAATGTATACTAAGGCATTTAGAAAAGATTTAAAAGATCACGCCTCACGTGGACCACTCATAGTAACATCAAGACCACCTTGTTGATTTTTTTGCGACTGCCGTTAATTGCATGATTACAACAGGCGAAAAAGTAAATCCGGCCAGCTTGAGAGCTTCGCAAATCGCGTTCTTTGTTGAGTCAACGATAAATGATCCTGCAATCTTTTCTCTCAATCAATTGTCATAATTCACACGACTTCAAAGTTGACAAGCACAATACTTGCAACACACACTTTTAATGGGAGACTATCAAACACACACAACGCAGAAAACACTGTTCATACACGTACCACTGATTTGTTCATTACTAAAAGTCAAAAAATATACATGACACAACATATGTCAAACGCTGAAGCACTTAACCTAGGTGTTGTAACTCACGTCTCTTGTATCACCTAGTTCACACACATGTTGCAATTCCTGGGGCACGAACAATATTCCCAGAGGGATACCACATAGTAGTGCCCAAGAGGAGAGGAAGAAATGTGTCGAGATTATGTTATGTGCCGTAAGTAAACACGCAAACAATTTGTAGATGAATGGTTCAGAGAACCGACATGTTGATAAATTAGATACATGTGCAACTCTTGGGTATCTTTATTGAGGAAACGTTTCGCCACACAGTGGCTTCATCAGTCCATACAAAGGAGAATCTTGAAGAACAGGAGGAGAATGAGGTAATCAGTCCCTCAACCTTGAGTCGATGTGGTCAGTCCATCAATCTTGAATAGAATACGGCATACGTGCGGAGAAGGAGCTTATAAACCGTTGGTAGGAGAGGTGCAGCAGTCATAGGTGGTGTCACATTTGTTCAATGTTGAAGTAGGTCGTGCCCAAGAATTAGGCAAGCGAAGAATTCCCAAGTATTAAGATCCCAAGAAGTTGCAGTGTCTGACAGGTTTGTCAGACACTCCTCAACCTTGAGTCGATGTGGTCAGTCCATCAATCTTTATAAGCTCCTTCTCCGCACGTATGCCGTATTCTATTCAAGATTGATGGACTGACCACATCGACTCAAGGTTGAGGGACTGATTACCTCATTCTCCTCCTGTTCTTCAAGATTCTCCTTTGTATGGACTGATGAAGCCACTGTGTGGCGAAACGTTTCCTCAATAAAGATACCCAAGAGTTGCCCATGTGTCTAATTTATCAACGCAAACAATTATACAAATCGGACAGAATGTACAAACAGAAGCTACCACTGACACAGTCAGAATGTACAAATGGCAGCTAGCAGTGACATATACTTACAGAATGTACAAATGGTAGCTACCTCTGAATATGTTGAAAAAATCTGAGTAATTATATGCTTACCAACATATCAACATGTAACATAGACAGTCTTGTGGAGACACACACTTCTCACTATCAAGTATGTGGACCATCCTACTGATTACCACGTATAATTTACTTAAAGGAATTAACAGGACACATAGACACGGGGATCAAGACTCGGAAATAAAAACCAACAAAAGAACAGAACTGGACACAAAACACACAGATAAACCACAGGAACAGAGGAAAGCATTTTACTGGTTGGGCTGAATGGTATGTGAAATAATGCTTGATGAGGAGCTGGTGGTCTGAAACCCAGTACGCAGTTTCAAGACTAGGTATGATGAATACTCACGAGGTCAGGGATCAGTAATACCAGTATCACTATAGAGGAGGATAGGGGATAGGGGACAGAAGCTGTGAATCGAACCCCAGCGGTCTTAAATCAGTAAGTACATAATACTTCAGACATTATCACAGTATTAATTATTCAGAGTAACAAATTTTTAGTTAGTGTTTGTTATTACTGGAAACACTGACACAACGGAATATACACATGTATCATTATGGTTGTACATGGTGAACACACACACACACACACACACACACACACACACACACACACACACACACACACACACACACACACACACACAACGAAAATTTTAGCCACAGGGAGGTCAAAAAAAAAAACTTCAGTTTTCCGGTATTAAGCTGAAGAAACTGAATGGAGATGTCGGGAGTCACACTCCATACTAAGCTTAAAGCAAAGGTATATAATGTTCGGAGGTCATGATTCAATAAAACTGGTTGATATGTGTTATGAGGATGGCCAGCTGCTTTGAACCCACTACTGCAAACGAGCCATCTATGGTTATTAAGTAGAAATATGGCTATTCAGTCTGGACTAAGAAGTAACTGGGCGTCTACACCGTAAACTGAATTATTTGTCATCCTAATGGCAAACTTGTAACACCGAGACTGACTCTACGTCATCACTGAAGGATCTTGACTCAGGTATACACTAACATGCTCACTGGAGAAGCCAGATATAGACACTAAAAAATCAGGGAAAGGGAATTAATATACAATTGTTATGGACCCCATCACACATTGGATTACTCCTTCATGATAAAGTTGATATGTTAGCCAAGAAAAGTACCCAGAAGAATGTAGAATATAACTTTGGTGTGTGTGCGTCTAGCATTAGGAATAATATTAGGAGAGAAGTAATGAAACTGAATGTTATAGGAATGCCGCTAGAAGTCTGAGTAGATCTATAACCCACTATGATAACATGAACGTAGATTAAGTATGTTTAGAACATAACATAAGAAAGAAGGAACACTGCAATAGGCCTACCGACCCATGCGGAGCAGGTCCATGCCCCCCCGGATTAGACCAATGACTCCCCCCCCCCGGATTAGCCCAATGACCCACCCAGTCTGGTCACCTCCACTCAAGGATGGAGCACTGCACCAGACCCAGCAGCACAAGCTAGTCAGGTCCAACTCACACCCACCCACTCATGTATTTATCTAACCTATTTTTAAAACAACACAACGTTTTAGCCTCTATAACTGTACTCGGGAGTTTGTTCCACTCATCCACAACTCTATTTCCAAACCAGTGCTTTCCTAAATCCTTCCTGAATCTGAATTTTTCCAACTTGAAACCACTGCTGCGAGTCCTGTCTTGGCTGGAAATTTTCAGCACGCTATTTACATCCCCTTTATTTATTCCTGTTTTCCATTTATACACCTCGATCATACCCCCCCCCTAATTCTACGCCTTTCGAGAGAGTGCAGATTCAGGGTCCTCAGTCTATCATCATAGGGAAGATTTCTGATACATGGGATCATCTTTGTCATCCTCCTCTGTACGTTTTCCAGAGCATTTATATCCATTCTGTAATACGGTGACCAGAACTGAGCAGCATAGTCTAAATGAGGCCTAACCAAGGATATATCGAGTTGAAGAACAACCTGAGGACTTCTATTATTTATACTTCTAGATATGAAGCCAAGAATTCTGTTAGCTTTATTGCGAACACTAATGTACTGTTGTCTTGGTTTTAGATTACTGCTAACCAGAACTCCTAAATCCTTTTCGTAATCAGTAGTATTAAGATCTACATTATTTAGTTTATATGTGGCATGGTTATTTAACTGTCCAACATTTAGAACTTTGCATTTGTCAATATTAAACTGCATCTGCCACTTCTCCGACCATTGCGTCAGTCTATTCAAATCATCCTGGAGTGCTCTAGTGTCCTCATTAAAATGAAATTGGACGGCCTATTTTGGTGTCATCAGCAAATTTGCTTATGTCGCTATTTATTCCCTCATCTATGTCGTTTATGTAAATTGTGAACAACAACGGGCCCAACACTGACCCCTGAGGAACACCGCTTGTGACCTGTTTATGGAGCAACTTGCAATGTCAACACTGACTGATATTGTAGTGGCCAGACTTAAGTCTTGGTCACAAGTACTTCTGGCAGTTTGGCAGACACACACATGATGATCAAACTAAATGTAAATTATGTGGCCAGTTCTATGGTCACTGTCTTCAATACTGTGTATCTAACTGTCCACTTATTGAGATATTCTCACTAATGAAAATAAGATACCAAACATATAAAACAAATTTGCTTGCAACAGATAAGATATAAATCCATATGTACTTTTGTAAACCTTCTTGGGGCCTAGTTTTGTGTATCCACGTGTTCTTACACTTGCACAATAAACTGCAACCTCGGCGGCAAAGTCTAAAATCTAATCAAGTCTGTTTAGCCAAACTCAAGTCTCAGAGATGGGAAGTACAGAGGCTGCACACTGAAGGAGGGAGGGGGGGGGGAATATTACAATCCTGCAGGTGTGAAGTACAGTGCCTGCACTGTACAGTAGGGGGGGGAATGTTACAATCCTGCAGGTGTGAAGTACAGTGTCTGCACTGTACAGTAGGGGGGGAGGGGAATGTTACAGTTTGGAAGATCAACTGAACTGTTAAGTTAACATACATCTCACAAAACAGCAACTGAATGAACGATGGTGAAAGTGCTTCCTTTCTGTGTGACAACCTACCTCGGTGTCCACTCCTTCATGGTTTCCTGAAGCCTCTGTGTCATTAATAAAAAGTAAAGCTCCAAAAAAAAATTGAAATGTAAACAGAAATATTTACACAGAAAACAAAAAAAAAAAGAACAGTCTAAAATTTCAAATAAATATACATTAGTTTCCCCTTACCGTTATTTCTATCATGAATGACCAACTTCACTATCTCGAGGAAATGTAGATATGTGCCCAATCCTGGGTATCATACCTTGCCTCTTGATGCCCACAAACTCTTGATGACCCCCGTGTTCAACCTCTTATCATGGGGTGGAGTGGTAACACAGTGGGATGAGTAACAACACAGTGGAAGAACTGACAACACAGTAGAGTGGCAACACAGTGGAGGGAGTGGCAATACAGTGGAGTGGCAACACAGTGGAGGAGTGGCAACACAGTGGAGGGAGTGGCAACACAGTGGAGGGAGTGGCAGCACAGTGGAGGAGTGGTAACACAGTGGAGAGAGTGGCAACACAGTGGAAGGAGTGGCAACACAGTGAAGGGAGTGGCAACACAATGAAGGGAGTGGCAACACAGTGGAGGAGTGGCAACACAGTGAAGAGAGTGACAACACAGTGGAGTAGCAATACAGTGGACTGGCAACACAGTGGAGGGAGTGGCAATACAGAGGAGTGGCAACATAGTATAGCGGCAAAACAGTGGAGGGAGTGGCAACACAGTTGAGTAGTGGCAATACAGTGAAGTGGCAACACAGTGGAGGGGATGACAACACAGTGGGGGAGTGGCAACACAGTTGAGTGGCAATACGGTGGAGGGGTGACAACATAGTGGAGGGAATGGCAACACAGTGGAGTAGCAACACAGTTGAGTGGCAATACAGGAGAGCGGTGATAACATAGTGCAGGGAATGACAACACAGTGGGAGAGTTGGCAACACAGTGGAGGGAATGACAACACAGTGGGAGAGTTGGCAACACAGTGGAGGGAGTGGCAATACAATGGATGGAGTGGTAACACTGGAAGGGGTGACAACACAGTGGAAGGGGTGACAACACAGTGGAAGGGGTGACAACACAGTGGAAGGGGTGACAACACAGTGGAAGGGGTGACAACACAGTGGAAGGGGTGACAACACAGTGGAAGGGGTGACAACGCTGGAAGGGGTGACAACGCTGGAAGGGGTGACAACACAGTGGAAGGGGTGACAACACAGTGGAAGGGGTGACAACACAGTGGAAGGGGTGACAATACTGGAAGGGGTGACAACACAGTGGAAGGGGTGACAACGCTGGAAGGGGTGACAACACAGTGGAAAGGGTGACAACACAGTGGAAGGGGTGACAACACAGTGGAAGGGGTGACAACACAGTGGAAGGGGTGACAACACAGTGGAAGGGGTGACAACACTGGAAGGGGTGACAACACAGTGGAAGGGGTGACAACACAGTGGAAGGGGTGACAATACTGAAAGGGGTGACAACACAGTGGAAGGGGTGACAACTCAGTGGAAAGGGTGACAATACTGGAAGGGGTGACAACACAGTGGAAGGGGTGACAATACTGGAAGGGGTGACAACACAGTGGAAGGGGTGAAAACACAGTGGAAGGGATGACAACACTGGAAGGGGTGACAACACAGTGGAAGGGGTGACAACACAGTGGAAGGGGTGACAACACAGTGGAAGGGGTGACAATACTGGAAGGGGTGACAATACTGGAAGGGGTGACAACACAGTGGAAGGGGTGGCAATATTGGAAGGGGTGACAACACAGTGGAAGGGGTGGCAGTACAAGATAGGATGAAAACACAGTGGGAGAGTTGACAACACAGTGGGAGAGTTGACAACACAGTGGGAGGGAGGGGTGACCTGCCATCCTCTCACACCAATATTGCATATGTCACCACAACCTCCGAAAAAAGTTAGGTGTGAAAGGTGAGGGAGGGAGGGGGAGGGAGGAGTGAGGGGGGAAAGAGGGGTGAGAGAGGGAGGTATGGGAGGGGGGGAAAGGCAGGAGAATAGATACCAAGTAGCAGGAGAAGTGAATCGAAGTAGCAGTAGAGTCAACAACAGAAGCAGTAGAGTCAACAACAGAAGCAGTAGAGTCAACAACAGAAGCAGTAGAGTCAACAACAGAATCAGTAGAGTCAACAACAGAAGCAGTAGAGTCAACAACAGAAGCAGTAGAGTCAACAACAGAAGCAGTAGAGTCAGCAACAGAAGCAGTAGAGTCAACAAAAGAAGCAGTAGAGTCAACAACAGAAGCAGTAGAGCCAACAACAGAAGCAGTAGTCAACAACAGAAGCAGTAGAGTCAACAACAGAAGCAGTATAGTCAACAACAGAAGCAGTAGAGTCAACAACAGAAGCAGTAGAGTCAACAACAGAAGCAGTAGAGTCAACAACAGAAGCAGTAGAGTCAACAACAGAAGCAGTAGAGTCAACAACAGAAGCAGTAGAGTCAACAACAGAAGCAGTAGAGCCAACAACAGAAGCAGTAGAGTCAACAACAGAAGCAGTAGAGCCAACAACAGAAGCAGTAGAGTCAACAACAGAAGCAGTAGAGCCAACAACAGAAGCAGTAGTCAACAACAGAAGCAGTAGAGTCAACAACAGAAGCAGTAGAGCCAACAACAGAAGCAGTAGAGCCAACAACAGAAGCAGTAGATTCAGCAGCAAACAGCAAGCAGCGATAGCAGCAACAACAGAAGCTTTGAAGAATTTCGAGTCTTTCTGCTCTCGGAGCCCGGCCAAGGGCCAGGCTCGTCTGGTGCTAACCTGATCAACCAGGCTGTTGCAATTGGAGGCCCGGTACCCCTTATATCTATCACAGCCTAGTTGATCTAGAACCTGAAGATACTTGTCCAGTTTCCTCTTGAGGACTACACTTATTCCAGCAGTGTTTCTGATATTTTCTGGTAAAATGTTGAATAACCTGGGGCACGGATGTTGATATAGTGTTCCCTTATTGTGCCCACCGCACCCCTGCTTTTCACTGGGTTTAATTTGCACCTCCTCCCACATCTCTTCGTTCCAGTATATTGTTATGGCAGTGTAAAGATTTGGAACCAGGCCCTCGAGTACTTTCCAGGTAAATATTATCATGTACCTGTCTCTTGCAACATATAGGAATCTTTATAAAGATTCCCATATGTTGCTAAAGTGTCTCAATCTTCAGAAACAGTAGATTCAGCAGCAAATAGCGCTAGCAGCAACAGATGGATGGAGCAGTAGCTTCAGCAGCAGCAATAAGAGCAGTAGCAGCATCAACAGGAAACAGTAGCAGTAGACTCAGCAGCAGCAGCAGCAGCAGCAGCAGTAGCAGCAGCAGCAGCAGCAGCAGCAGCAGCAGCAGCAGTAGCAGCAGCAGCAGCAGCAGCAGCAGCAGCAGCAGCAGTAGCAGCAGCAGCAGCAGTAGCAGCAGCAGCAGCAGCAGCAGCAGCAGCAGTAGCAGCAGCAGCAGCAGCAGCAGCAGCAGCAGCAGCAGCAGCAGCAGCAGCAGCAAGTTTATGTTAATCTTCAGAATGATGTGGATCAATAAAAGCAATTTCACCAGAGTTCAAAAAAAAGAAACGGAGATACAAACGAGATAGTGAGAGTACCTGTGATCTGGGAGAGAGAGAGAGAGAGAGAGAGAAGGGGGAGGGGGAGAGAAATAAGACGAATGGAGGGAGATGGATGGATTGATAAAGAGGGAGAGAGTGAACCATCACCTTAACTATTTTCCATTTTGGAGCGACAGTAGAAAATCTACATCACACACAGGCTGGGGAAGCCTCCCTCCCCCACACAGGCTGGGGAAGCCTCCCTCCCCCACACAGGCTGGGGAAGCCTCCCTCCCCCACACAGGCTGGGGAAGCCTCCCTCCCCCACACAGGCTGGGGAAGCCTCCCTCCCCCACACAGGCGGGGAAAAGCCTCCCCCCAACAGATCAAAGTCAACGACCTGTACTAACAACATACATTCACTAATTGAACAGCGGCGACAATGTTATCTTGGACAAACAATACTACTACTGCTGGTGTTATTCACAACCCCCCTCCCCTCACACCCCTCCCCTCACACCCCCTTCCTGCCCTCTTTAAATGCATACGTACACACATACCTTATACACCTCACTCTCCACCCACTGTAACGTTAAGGATACTGTAACGCCTGTATCATCCCCATGTCCACGTGTATTATCCCTATGTTTGCCTGTATCAACCCTATGTCCGCCTGTATCGTACCGGTGTCCACCTGGATCGTCCCATGTATCTGTCCCTTCATACACAGGAAGAACACCCATGAGATCCCTGTCTTCATGGGGGTTCCTGCAGGTTTTTTCCGACAGTTCTTGCTCAGCCAGGCTGAGGTGCCCAAGCTTGTCAGACATACCACAGACACTAACAGGTGGTCTCATCAGACCTTCATGCAGGAGACCTGGTCTGAGACCAGGCTGGAGACGATGATCCCAGGAACCATCGGGCAGAGCGGCCTATACTCTACATATGTTTTTAAGTCAGAAATGAGAATAAGAACTAGAGTGTGGAAAAATTGTGCTCTGACTGACACAATGTTTCACTGTGGATACAGTTTTAATTTGTTGACTGTTGCTCTCTATGCATTAACAATTCATTCGTTTACACACACACACACACACACGCGCGCGCGAACAAGGAAATCTGCCAGGTGTTCATAAAACGATTTGAAGAGGTCGTCTCAGAGCAAACTGGGGCAATACCAGAGAGACTAAGAACCAGGGGTCACCGACAAGTACAACAGGAGAAGAGGTACGGAAACTTCAGATGTACCCGGATACATCAAAGGCCCGTCACTATGGATTCTGTGAAAGGGTGCAGATTCAGTGTTTGGCTATGATCTATAATAAGCCATTAACATAAATCTGGAAGACAGCAAATGTGCTCCCTATATTTAAGAAGACAGACAGGCGGCGTTAAACTACAAACCAGCGTGTCTAACCTGCAGACCGTGTAAGATAATGGAGAAAATGATCAAGGGGAATTGTGGTAAAACAACCGAGAGAAGCGGTTTCACGAACTATAACCAGAATGGCTTTAGGACGTTAAATCTTGCCCTGCTAACTTGTTGGATGTCTATGACACAGTAATAGATATGTGACAAGAGAAGAGGGTTTCCTAGATTGTGTTTTCTTAGACTGACAGAAGGATGTTGATACTGTACCACCACAAGAAGCCCGGACCAAAAACTTGAGATTTAAGCAGGAATAACAAGGAACGTACGCCAGTGGATCAAAGATTATCCTCAGCATGGAAGAAAAATTAACTGTCAGGAAAGAGACATCAGAATGGGAGAGTAACTAGCAGGGTACCGTAAGGGTCGGTATTGGAGCCAGTACTATTTCTGGTTTTTGTGAAAGATATTCGAGATGGAATTTATTCAGACATATCCCTCTTTGTTGATGATGTGAAACTAATGAGAAGAATAAAAACAAACGAGAACAATAAAGCTCCAAGGAATCCGACCAAATTTCAAGTGTGTTCAGAAAGTCGTAGCTTGAATTTAACCCCAGTAAATACAAGGTCACGAGGACCGAGGATAAAGTGAAAAGACTGGAAACGGGGCATAAACTAGTGGGACAGAGGCTGCAAGCTTCACTTAAAAAGCCCTAGGAGTGAGCATACTGCTCAGGATATTGCCAGAAGCTCGAAGACAAATAACTTCTATAGCCAATACTCATCTAGCCTAAGAAGCCTTCAGGAATCTAAATAAAGTGTTTCCGGGCCCTTCATAGAACATACGTCAGCTTCATCCTGGAGTATGCAGCACCAGTGTGGAACCTGCGCCTAAAAAACCATGTTTAGAAACTGAAGTGAAGAAGTATACTCCTTAGAGTCTACCTACCTGCCTTAGTGTATCCATCAATATGTCTCAGAAAATCTGTCTACCTGCCTCAAAGAACCTACCTTCCTGCCTCTCCTTGTAGCATGAGCTACGAGGAGAGGCTAATAGAACTGAATCTAACAATGTAGGACAGAAGAACCAGGGTAGACACGATAATATCATACAAAATACTCAGGATACTTAAGATGATACACAGGGATTGATTGTTTGAGAGGCGAGAAACGGGAACTCGGGGACACAGTCGGAAGTTAAAGACACAGATAAGTCAGAGGGATGTTAGAAAGTATCTCGTCAGTTTCAGAGTGGTTCGAGATGTGGAATGATCTTAAAACTACGTATGGAGGCAAGGTCTATACATAGTTTTAAGAGAAGGTACGACAGGACTCAAGAGGCTACGAGGGAGTGAATCTGAAGAGTAGCAAGTTAAGAGGCGGTACCAGGATCTGAGAATCAACTCCTGCAACCACAAATAGCTGAGTCTTCCCCCACTATCCTATAGCTTGGTTAGCGACCATCGCCACAGCACGAGAAACAACAACTCAAAAAATAAAACAATTTACTGACTAACTGGGTTCCGTATTCAATTTGTAGTAGACTTGACTCTTAATTTTGCAAACGTAAAGACAATCGTCATGGAAATGACGGTCCGCCTGTCTCTTTCACATTAATTACGAATTACAGTTCTTCATTATTCAACAATTATGCAAGGTTTTAAATGCCAAAGCTTTTACCATGGGGAAAAAAACACACACACTAGAAATATTACATTATACATTGTGACGCACTCAACTCTGAAATGAAAATGTTGTTTCGTAAAGTGTGGCTTGGTATATTAATTACGTCCAAGTGGTTGAGATGTGCCCCTCCTCCTCCTCCTCCTCCTCCTCTAACAGACGAGCAGGAACCGAGACTCGACCCCCGCAATCACAACTAAAAGAGTACGCGCGCCAACCAAGTGTTTGTGCTTGTGGAAAAACTTAAAATAACGTACACACGAAAGCAAACAACAGAAAAACAGCCACCTCTTCATTCTACGGAAACTACTGCTACTACTACTACTATTACTAGTAGTACACTACTACTACACACATGCCACTGCTAGATCACATCAGAGGAGACATGAACAGAACGTGAAGTATTCAGGAAGAAACTATCCGAGATTGGAAAACACATTTCTACCCTTGTGTGTTCTATACACTCAACTCTCCTCCACACAAAGAGGACAACACAGCAATAACAAAAACTATTATAAAAAAAAATATCTGAAAGGATTCCGAGACATCAAATTAATGACTTTACGGGAAAAACGAGATACACAACCCAAGTCAACACGGCCTGACAACAGACTAATTCTGCCCATCACAACGATTACATCACCCTATTTAATCTAACACACTATCTCTACAAAAATGCATTTAACAAATTCAACCAACAGTACTCAAAAACACAAAGAACAAGTCGCAAACTGGTTCAACAAATTCATACTCGAAATTCTAATCTAGTTCACAAAAACGATAACAAACTAAGTCAAACGGTAGTCACAGCAAGTATTAAAGTTCAGTACCATAATGGCAACAGTCCTTTTCAATCACTGTATCTAATCACTCGTACCAGACAGGACAAAACACAACCACAGCTCAACGATCAACACATACTTGAAACAACTTATCAAAAAGCGTTTGAAATGTTATATCAGCAAAGACAGTAATCGCCAACACTTCACATAATCTCGTACCAACACTGACAAATAAAAACAATGTATAACATATGTGCAAAAATGTCAATATCGTAGTACATGAAGACTTCACAAAACACGTATCAACATATGTACAGAACACAAATGTATCACAGACCATATATACAGAACACACTATGTATCAGAACACAGACACTGTATATCAGAACACAGACACTATAGTAATCAACACATCAGACACAACATATATCAGAACACACACTATGTATCAGAACACAGACACTATATATCAGTAACACGACACATGTATCAGAACACAAACACTATATATCAGAACACACACTATGTATCAGAACACAGACACTATATATCAGAACACACACTATGTATCAGAACACAGACACTATATATCAGTACACAGACACGCCATATATCAGAACACAGACACACCATATATCAGAACACCACAACTATGTATCAGAACACAGACACTATATATCAGAACACACACTATGTATCAGAACACAGACACTATATATCAGAACACACACTATGTATCAGAACACAGACACTATATATCAGAACACACAGTGTATCAGAACACAGACACTATATATCAGAACACAGACACACTAAATATCAGAACACACACACTATATATCAGAACACACACTATGTATCAGAACACAGACACTATATATCAGACACACACTAATATATCAGAACACACGACACTAATATATCATGAACACACACACTATATATCAGAACACACACACTAAATATCGAACACACAGCACACCTATATATCAGACACAACACACTAAATATCGAACACACACACTATAATCAGACACACACACACTATAATCAGAACACAACACTATAATCAGAACACACACACATAACATCAGAACACACAACACTATACATCAGAAACAACACACACTAAATCAGAAACACACACACTATACATCAGAACACACACACACTATAATCAGAACACACACACTATACATCAGAACACACACTATATATCAGAACACACACACTATACATCAGAACACACACTATACATCAGAACACACACACACTATACATCAGAACAACACACACTATACATCAGAACACACACTATACATCAGAACACACACACTATACATCAAACAAACACTACACAACACACATACATCAGAACACACACACTAACATACAGAAACACACACACTATACATCAGAACACACACACACTATACATCAGAACACACACACACTATACATCAGAAACACTAACACAACTATACATCAGACACACACACTATACATCAGAACACACACACTATACATCAGAACACAACACACTATACATCAGAACACACACTATACATCAGAACACACACACTATACATCAGAACACACACACAATCAACACACACTATACATCAGAACACACACACTATACATCAGAACACACACTATACATCAGAACACACACACTATACATCAGAACAACACACTATACATCAGAAACACACACACTATACATCAGAACACACACACCATATACATCAGAACACACACTATACATCAGAACACACACACTATACATCAGAACACACACACTATACATCAGAACACACACACTATACATCAGAACACACACACTATACATCAGAACACACACACTATACATCAGAACACACACACTATACATCAGAACACCACACAAATCGAAACACACTATACAATCAGAACACACACATATACATCAAACACACACCACAATACATCAGAACACACACACTATACATCAGAACACACACACTATACATCAGAACACACACACACTATACATCAGAACACACACAACTATACATCAGAACACCACACACTATACATCAGAACACACACTATACATCAGAAACACACACTATACATCAGAACACACACACTATACATCAGAACACACACACATACATCAGAACACCACACTATACATCAGAACACACACTATACATCAGAACACACACACTATACATCAGAACACACACTATACATCAAACACACACTATACAGAACACACACTATACATCAGAACACACACTATACATCAGAACACACACACTATACATCAGAACACACACACTATACATCAGAACACAACACACTAAACATAAACACACACTATACATCAGAACACACAACACTATACATCAGAACACACACTATACATCAGAACACACACACACTATACATCAGAACACACACACACTATACATCAGAACACAACACTATACATCAGAACACACACTATACATCAGAACACACACTATACATCAGAACACACACACACTATACATCAGAACCACACACTATACATCAGAACACACACTATATCATCAGAACACACACTATACATCAGAAACACACACTATACATCAGAACACACACACTATACATCAGAACACACACTATAACATCAGAAACACACACATATACATCAGAACACACACTATACATCAGAACAACACACTCATACATCAGAACACACACACTATACATCAGAACACACACACTATACATCAGAACACACACACTATACATCAGAACACACACACTATACATCAGAACACACACTATACATCAGAACACACACACTATACATCAGAACACACACACTATACATCAGAACACACACACTATACATCAGCAAAACACCACACCACTATACATCAGAACACACACTATACATCAGAACACACACTATACATCAGAACACACACACTATACATCAGAACACACACTATACATCAGAACACACACTATACATCAGAACACACACACTATACATCAGAACACACACTATACATCAGAACACACACTATACATCAGAACACACACTATACATCAGAACACACACACTATACATCAGAACACACACACTATACATCAGAACACACACACTATACATCAGAACACACACTATACATCAGAACACACACTAATAGAACAATTCAGAACACACACTATACATCAGAACACACACACTATACATCAGAACACACACACTATACATCAGAACACACACACTACATATTAGAACATGAGGAACAAGTAAAAGTCTTAATAACTATGTAAGAGGATCTATCATATGGAAAACAGATAACAGATAATGAACAGATGACAGAAATATTTCTGGAAAGAAGACAGAATCTTTCAAGGAGATAAACACCTTCCTTGTACAAGCGCAGGATCACCCTAGTGTGGGTCAGGCGAGGCGCTAGCACAACACAGCCAGGTTCATCAGGCAGTCAACAGGGAAGCCTGGCCTCAGGTCAGGCCCTAAGGGTGAAAGAGTCCTCGAAACCTCTCACAGGTAAGTAACAGCTATCACCTCTCTCTACTTAGGTGTAAATATTGGTCATGTTTGCGAACCTAAGTCAGGGATTATCTTTCTTATGAGCAAGCACATGGAGATTCCATAAGACAGACCGAAGTGTGAGACACTTGATAAGGACGAGGAACGAGCGTAAACTGAGACTCAGTGGACAGCTTCTGCTGGAGGCGGAGCTGGAGGTTGACTGTTAATAAAAATTCGCCTAAGTTCAATTTATCTTTTAGTATATCTTTCCATATATCTTATTACCAGATCCCTTACTCAGTCACCCAGTATTAAACATCTACTATCACTTTACTAAGTAATTAAGTATTAAATAACTTTAATGGTGTAACTGTAAGAGATAATTCACTCTCCACGTCTTTCATCAGTGTTATTCTTAACAGCACCGAGTATTAATTGATGAGAACCTTGTTAAGTAGTAAAGTAAGAGTTAGGCTGAGATGGTGTATCACTGTCTTACCTCAGTGCTTGTCAATACTGGTGGTGCAACACAAGGATCACTGTCACTGGTGGTGCAACACAAGGATCACTGTCACTGGTGGTGTAAAACAAGGATCACTGTCACTGGTGGTGCAACACAAGGATCACTGTCACTGGTGGTGCAACACAAGGATCACTGTCACTGGTGGTGTAAAACAAGGATCACTGTCACTGGTGGTGCAACACAAGGATCACTGTCACTGGTGGTGTAACAAGGATCACTGTCACTGGTGGTGCAACACAAGGATCACTGTCACTGGTGGTGCAACACAAGGATCACTGTCACTGGTGGTGCAACACAAGGATCACTGTCACTGGTGGTGCAACACAAGGATCACTGTCACTGGTGGTGCAACACAAGAATCACTCACTGGTGGTGTAACACAAGGATCACTGTCACTGGTGGTGCAACACAAGGATCACTGTCACTGGTGGTGCAACACAAGGATCACTGTCACTGTGGTGCAACACAAGGATCACTGTCACTGGTGGTGCAACACAAGGATCACTGTCACTGGTGGTGCAACACAAGGATCACTGTCACTGGTGGTGCAACACAAGGATCACTGTCACTGGTGGTGCAACACAAGATCACTGCACCTGGTGGTGCAACACAAGGATCACTGTCACTGTTGGTGCAACACAAGGATCACTGTCACTGGTGGTGCAACACAAGGATCACTGTCACTGGTGGTGCAACACAAGGATCACTGTCACTGGTGGTGTAAAACAAGGACCACTTCACTGGTGGTGCAACACAAGGATCACTGTCACTGGTGGTGTAAAACAAGGATCACTTCACTGGTGGTGCAACACAAGGATCACTGTCACTGGTGGTGTAAAACAAGGATCACTTCACTGGTGGTGAAACACAAGGATCACTATCACTGGTACAACACAAGGATCACTGTCACTGGTGGTGGAACACAAGGATCGCTGTCACTGGTGGTGCAACACAACGATCAGTGTCACTGGTGGTGCAACACAAGGATCGCTGTCACTGGTGGTGCAACACAAGGATCACTGTCACTGGTGGTGCAACACAACGATCACTGTCACTGGTGGTGCAACACAAGGATCCCTGTCACTGGTGGTGTAACACAAGGATCACTGTCACTGGTGGTGCAACACAAGGATCACTGTCACTGGTGGTGCAACACAAGGATCACTGTCACTGGTGGTGCAACACAAGGATCACTGTCACTGGTGGTGCAACACAAGGATCACTGTCACTGGTGGTGCAACACAAGGATCACTGTCACTGGTGGTGCAACACAAGGATCACTGTCACTGGTGGTGCAACACAAGGATCACTGTCACTGGTGGTGCAACACAAGGATCACTGTCACTGGTGGTGCAACACAAGGATCACTGTCACTGGTGGTGCAACACAAGGATCACTGTCACTGGTGGTGCAACACAAGGAATGTAAAACAGAAGCCTGTAATTGTTTTACAAGATGGTAGGCTTGCTGGTGTCTTTTTTTGTCTCATAAACATGCAAGATTTCAGGTACATCTTCCTACTTCTACTTACACTTAGGTCACACTACACATACATGTACAAGCATATACATACACACTCCTGGGTTTTCTTATATTTTCTTACTAGTTCTTGTTCTTGTTTATTTCCTCTCTCCATGGTGAAGTGGAACAGAATTCTTCCTCCGAAAGCCATGCGTGTTGTAAGAGGCGACTAAAATGCCGGGAGCAAGGGGCTAGTAACCCCTTCTCCTGTATACATTACTAAAGTTAAAAAGAGAAACTTTTTTCTTTTTGGACCACCCTGCCTCGGTGGAATACGGCCAGTTTGTTGAAAGAAGAATAAACATTAGAATTTTATTTTTAAATTATTTGATATTTAAAGAAAGGAGTTGTATCAACAACGACCACTGACAATATTGTAACCTTTATTCTCTTATTTTTTCCAGATAAACGTGAGGTCTTCAGGAAGAGTCTGCTTAAACAATTCCACTGCATTTGCTACATTTGTGGTGAATACACTTTGCAAAAACAAAGAGAAAAATATCAGAGATTTTGTAAAACAAACTTATCTTGCTTATTTTGGAGTGTTGTTTGGAGACCAAGTGTTGGGCTCCCCATAACGGTCTGCAAATACTGTGTAGAATGCTTAACACAATGGTAAAATATACAAAAGAAAAGTTTAAACTTGGGAGTGTCTATGGTGCGGAGAACCGAAAAACCACCATAATGATTGTTATTTCTGTGTAGTGAATGTGAAAGGTTTCAATCGATACAAGAAATTAAGTGGGAATATGGTGACTTGTAGTGAGCAAGGATCACTGTGCCAGTGACGACGTACCATACCGAGTTTTACAACACTGACCTTCCATTGTCAGATGTTGAACAACTCTGGGTTAGGATGTAACACAGGTGGTAACACTGGAAGTAAACATATCAACATCTCAGTAATTATCCCAAGAAAAACTAAAGTATCTCTGAACTTTGTATACTGTAAAAAGTTAAAATAACAGCTTATCGGACAAGACAGGTTGAACTCCTTCCTTACTTCAGCCAAGATGATCAACTATATACTGCAATAACATCTCTGGACTTATTCGAATGGATCTCTAACACTAGTGATTGGAGATCAGTGACTGTTTATAAACAGTTCCACTAGAAGCTTGAAATGTATCTTACTGCACAATGGTAACCAATATTCATCTTCCAATTGTTCACTCAACAAAACTCTGCTGATGACCAACATAGAAGAAAATCGTACAACGTTTTTATATGTAATAATTAGTGGTATCTGAATAATCTTACTATGTTACTCTATTATACACAATATAGTGCTAATATATATTACACGATTTGACTTTTGCATTATCTGGAAAATAATTTCAATTCCATTTGTAAGTTAGCCCGCCTGATCAATATATTTTTCACATCTTTAATATTTTTCAGTGAGATACCAAATTTCTCAAAAACTATAGCCTATCAAGAAAAACCTCTGACATATTCGGAATCAGCACCACAAACTTACCCTAAAATCAGTGTAATAACATCGACCAGAAACAGTGTTGACCAGTGTAATTTACTCGCCAGAGTAAATTACATCTGCAACATTATCATGTTTGCAGATGATGCGCTAATATTCTGGGAAAAATAAGTAATAAGGAATAACTCAATGAACGTAAGTGAAAACTTTGATTTATTGAGCTAATGTGGCGAATTTTTTGTCACTGGGAATCGCTAAACACTGAGGAGGGGGAGCCATGTAGCGCCTGGGGAATAGGAAGCATTCGCGTTCAATCCAAGGAAGGGGACGATAAGTTCGTTTCTCTGCATCGAGAGAGAGAGAATTACAACATTTGATGCAGATATCTGTTAAAGTTTATTTGTTAGATCATGGCATCCGCGTCTCATTCTCCAGCAAGCCTTCTACCACAGGCAAGAACAGATTGTCAAACAGGTGAGAACACACAGAGGTAAGTTATAAGGGCACACTTAAAGAACACATCACAACACCGGCACAGAGACATGATCATAAACATACATGATACTCACGAGGTGCTGAAATGATAAAACATGCAAATTATATACCAGCAGTGATGTTACAGCTGGAGACTGAATGCCAGGTATATTTACTACCTGTTGAGCACATGCTACTGGTCCCAGGAGGTCAGTGCCCCCAGGGCCAGGTACCGGATCTGACCTCCTGGCTGTCAGTCTTATCAGACTACTCTGTGACAGCAGTCAAGCAGTCCAACGTAAGAGCAACTACGCATGTCAACACTGTCAATATATACAAACGTAATGTGGGTTGAGACTTATCACAGGTGAAGATTAGTAGGGATACGGGTCTCGGGAGCCGCAGTTTAACCCCCTCTCCCTCACACACACAAGAGCAGAGTAGAACCAAATCTTTTACATAAGTTTTGTAAAAGGATTAAATTTAAAAAAAAAAAATTAAAGAATAAATGACGAGGGTAAGAATCAGTGAGGTAGAGGAGGAGACGAGCGAGACGCTGAAGATGTTTGCAAGTGTGTTGACGAAGGAAGATTTTCAGCGTAGCGGATTTTAATCCCTGACAGACAGCTGATTCACAGTATACTGAATTAACTGGAGAGGAAGCCAATTAACTATTATCACACCCAGGCCTGGTCACGGGCCTGGTCGCGGGCAAGTTGACCCCCGAAACCCCCTCCAGGTATATTCCAGGTATAGCATTTTGGGATATAAAAAGAATGCATAGAAGAATTATGTTATTCACCTTCGGAAACTTTTACGATTTCACGAGGTAAATCAGGAGATAAATGGAAAGTAACACACAATGTTCCAACATTAAAAAAAAAAAAAAAACCCAGAGAGAAAGCCAGGGAAGATCTTCAAACTACAGGTCAGTGTCACTGACAAATGTTGCTACAAAAAATATTGGAAAAAGTCATTAGAGGAAATTTTATTCAACACCCAGAGAATAAAAATATACTAACCGGTAAACAATATGGTTATCAGTTTGCAAAATTAACATATATGAAATGTGTTAAGTTATGATAGAGCTGCGGAAATTAATCAAGAAAGAAATGGATGAACAGATCGTATTTTTCTTAGACTTCAAAAAAGCTTATAACAGAGTTTCCCCATTAAACATTATTTTTTAAATTGCAAAATATAGGAGGAACTAACGGCAAATTATATTACATTATACGAAAATCTGTTTGAGAAAAATAGGAACCAAAACGAGAGGAAAAAATATCTGCTTGGGCGGACGTCTCAAGTGGGGTGCCACAAAGATTTGTACTTGCTCCAATGATGATTCTAATTTATATAAAATCGTTTATACAAAAATCTCTGTAATGATATATATGATTGTAAATATTTACAAGAACATCTAGATAAATTGATCACATAGAGTAATGGATGGATGATGGCGCTTAATGCACATAATTGATGTGTGATGCAAGTGGGAGAAAGTTCAACCAAACCATATGAAAAATATAGACTGTGTGAGAAAATACTGAAAGTATGAGAGAGAGAGAGAGAGGAGAGAGAGAGAGAGAGAGAGAGAGAGAGGAGAGAGAGAGAGAGAGAGAGAGAGAGAGAGAGAGAGAAGAGAGAGAAAGAGAAGAGAAGAGAGAGAGAGAGAGAGAGAGAGAGAGAGAGAAAGAGAGAGAGAGAGAGAGAGAGAGAGAGAGAGAGAGAGAGAGAGAGAGAGAGAGAGAGAGAGAGAGAGAGAGAGAGAGATCTAGGAGCTTTTATTAGCAATATAATGTCACCGTAAGATTATATAAATTATTTCAATAAAATTGTGGGAAATTCATTTGAATGTACACTGTTAAATTACAAACCATCCATCAAAATATATGGAGAGTGAAAGGCAGGAGGTTGTTTATAACGTAAGTCAGGCCATAACTGGAACATGCAGCAGTTGTGTGGTACACACCTGAAAAACACACACATGCAAGTTAAAAAAAAAATCAAAGAAAACCTTCAAAATAGCTGCAAGGGTTATAAAAGAATGTATTACGATAGAAACCTAGAAACACTGATGATATCCAGGTTGTCTGATGGCACAAAACGAGGAGATATATCATAAAGGAACATCTGAAGAGTAGATGAGTATATGAAGATGTCGTAGCACTTGTAAGAGGGAAAAGATACCACAGTCGTAAAGTGAAGACAAACTACAGGAGATAAAAGATAATTTTCTTCTTCTCATATAGAATGAAGTGAAAGAGGAGGTAGTAGGAACTACAACTAATGACGTTTTCACAAATTCTATGATAGTAATTCAAATAACCGACAAGTTGATATATTAGACACACGTGCAACACCTGGGTATCTTTACTGTGGAAGGTTTCGCCATATACTGGCTTCATTAGTCACATACAAATAAAATGGTGAAGATCAGAAGGAATTTGAGGTAATTAGTCCCTCAGCTTGGAGTCGATGTAATCAGTCCATCAATCTTATCGACTCCAGGATGAGGGACTGATTACCTCAAACTCCTTTGATCTTCACCACTCTTCTATGTATTGGACTGATGAAGTCACTGTCTGGCGAAACGTTATATCAGCATCCGCAATAGACCTCTGATGGTTAGAAAATTAACACAAGACCTGAATACCTGCCAACAAGCAAAAATGTAATGGAGAGAGAGAGAGAGAGAGAGAGAGAGAGAGAGAGAGAGAGAGAGAGAGAGAGAGAGAGAGAGAGAGAGAGAGAGAGAGAGAGAGAGAGAGAGAGAGTTAAAGAATATGAATTAAGAGGAAACTACAGAAAATATTTCCAAATAGGAAGAAAGGGAAGGCATGAAGGATGAAGGGGAACTGAAGGAAGAGGAGGAAGAGAATGCAAGAAAGATCAGCTGCTGTTCCCGGTGAAAGTCGAGGAAAGGTGAAGATATTTTTAATAGAAACCGAAGTGAAAATTGTAAAGAAAGAGTCAAATCAGAATCGATCGAAAGTGAAGCGATCAGGGGAGTGAACCGGAAGTGAAGCGATCAGGGAAGTGAAGCGAAGTGAAGCGATCAGGGGAAGTGAAGCGAAGGAAGATCAAGGAAGTGAAGCGATCAGGGAAGTGAACGGACAGGAAGCGATCGGAAGTGAAGCGATCAGGGGAGTGAACCGGAAGTGAAGCGATCAGGGAAGTGAAGCGATCAGGGAAGTGAACGGGAAGTGAAGCGATCAGGGAAGTGAAGCGATCAGGGGAGTGAACCGGAAGTGAAGCGATCAGGGAACGAACCATAAACGTAGCGATCATTAAAATAAATCCAAAGTGAAATAGCAGAAACAGGAATAACAGCAGCAGCACCAACAGCAGCAGCGGCAGGAGCAGTAACATCAGCAACAGCAACAACAGCAGCAGAAGCAGCAACGACAGCAACAACAGTATCAACGACAGCACCACCAAGAGCAGCAGCAGTAACATCAGCAACAGCAGCAACGACAGCAGCAGTAACATCAGTAACAGCAACGACAGCAGCAGTAACATCAGTAACAGCAACGACAGCAGCAGTAACATCAGTAACAGCAACGACAGCAGCAGTAACAGCAACGACAGCAGCAGTAACAGCAACGACAGCAGCAGTAACATCAGTAACAGCAACGACAGCAGCAGTAACAGCAACGACAGCAGCAGTAACATCAGTAACAGCAACGACAGCAGCAGTAACATCAGTAACAGCAACGGCAGCAGCAGTAACATCAGTAACAGCAACAACAGCAGCAGCAACAACATCAGAAACAGCAACAGCAGCAGCAACAGCAACAATAGTGTAAAAAGTAAGAAAATAAATGATCTTATATAAATAAATAAATATTAACTTCACTACTTAGGATAAAATTTAAACACACACACACAAATACTCAGTGAAGATAAATGATCACGAGTAGCAGTTAGTATTACCCAAACTCCCCCCCCCCCTCTATCTCTCTTTCTCTCCCCTTTTACTAACTCAAGTGCAAAATGAGTCAGTAAATCAAAACTATGAAATGAAACTTCGAGACACGAGATGCAACACACAGGTTAAGATTTTTTTTTTTTGCAAGCACTTATAGAAGTAGTGTCATTTAAAAGTAGCAGCTGGACAAGCACAGTATTCAACTGGATACTACACAGAGGCAAACCGTGCTGAACAGACTCCTGTTGTTAGTTCAACATCATCAGAACCACCGAGTGTAGTGATACCAGTAGAGGTTATGGTAGAAAGTAGAGGTAGTAGTAACAGTGGCCAGCGGTGTTATGGTGTTAGCTTGGAAGGGGTTTAAAAGTGGTGGTTCTTGGCTTGCCTCCACCAGAACCACAGCAGAACTAAGTGATATCCAGAAGCAGAACCAATAGTGCACACAGCTCTTGTGCGGTGCTAGTGGAGCAACTCCAGTAGTTGCAGCAAGAGCAGTAGCTCTCAGCATAAATACAGCAAGAACACCTCTTAACACAAACTAGATAGCAAGAGAAGCTCTCAACACCAACTAGATAGCAAGAGAAGCTCTCAACACAAACTAGATAGCAAGAGAAGCTCTCAACACAAACTAGATACTAAGAGCAGCTCTCAAAACAAACTAGCGCATGCCTTCCATCCACTTCCATCTCTACCATAAATACCATGTTGGTTTTTCAATATGGTATTGGATGCTTTTAGTCTATTCTGGCAGTGGCTGGAGGGAGTAGAGGCTGGGGAGAGCCTTCTGCTTTACTATCCTAATCTTAAAGCTCTTTACTATCCTGGTCTCAAACATATACATAACAGCAGTACTCAAGGAAGACTGAGGAAGGCAGCCCTTCCTCAGCAGATAGCCTTAAAGTCGACTTTAAGAAGACCTATGCTATCTGTCTTTCCCATGTGCTCTCTCTCTCTCTCTCTCTCTCTCTCTCTCTCTCTCTCTCTCTCTCTCTCACACACACACACATATATGAACCAATGAATTACCTTTTCAACCTCGACACACAAAACAGCGAGGGATGACGTAGTTGGGTTAAATTAACATGCATGGCTCTCTCCTAGCTCACTATCTCCCCCTTCCCATCCCCTCACTTCACCCCTCCTCCCCTCCCCTTCCCAACCCCCCCTCGTCCCGTACTCAACCTCCGTACTCAACCTCCTTTCTCGCAACACCTTCCCATAACACCACCACCACGAGTCCCCGCCCAACCCCCACCACCCATCTCACACCATATTTAACTCCCCTCCCCATCTTATTTGCTCTCTCTCTCTCTCTCTCTCATATCTCACACTTATTCTTCCCTCACCCATTTCTCTTGAAACTCTTCCCTTCCTTCCCTATTCCACTGCCCAACTGTATCAATCCCATCCCTCCCACCCTCCCTCACACTAGAACCTCCTCCTTCCCTCTCTACCCCCACCCGTTAAATCCCCTCCCTCCTGTGACCTGCCTGGGCTAGACTAGGCCACTGTTTCCCGTTCACTAACAGTACCGTCGAACGCTGACGACCTCGTTTGCAGCTTCCTGGTGAAAATTAGTCCCAATACAGACAATATGGAAAACAAAAAATAATCTCAATCTCTCTCTCTCTCTCTCTCTCTCTCTCCTCCTTCTGCATATGTACTAGTAACTAGAGAGTTTGGCCCCACTTCTTAAATCAGGAGCAGTTATGTTGCTCCAACCCTGCACGTACACTGAACATGGATAATAAGGAGGGTTAAACAAGAGTGTCTTATTCCTTTACTAGGAGGAAACTGGAGCTACCTACATAGGGACGGGGGGGGGGGGGAACCTTGGTCGTGGGTGGACTGACGATGGGACAGTCACACTGCGGAGGACTTGGAAGTTCACACCCAATTTATCTGCTGAGATGAACTATCTACTATTTACTGCTTAGCGCAAGGTAAATGGCCTTCTCCGTGGAAAAGACCATTTATCCTGTTCACAATAAGAGGTTCAGAGCTGACATCAGTTAACAACAGACCGGTGTCACGCCTGTCAATCACTGGCAAGATTGTTGAGACAAAAATCTCTTTTCACTTTTCTTTGTGACCGTCAATATGGCTTCAGAAGAGGTCACTCTGCTGCCGATCTGCTGTTAAACCTCTCCACTATGTGGCATCAATCACTGGATGAATCTAAGATCAACTGTGTAGTAGCACTGGAAACTGCTGGTGCTTTCGACCGAGTATGGCACCAGGAACTCTTGGCAAAACTACAAGCACTTGGAATCTCTGTCTCTACTGTAAACTTTAGTGACCAACTTCAAGGTAGATCTCTAGGAGTAACTCTCAACGGGATAGAGTCAACAAGACATTCAATCGATGTCAGTGTTCCACAGGGAAGTGTGCTTAGGTCACTGTTAGGGAATGTCTACTTCAACTCATCCCAAAATCCCATGGATATACAGACGACTGTACTTTGACATTTCTTAGATAACTAAGAAAGAAAATGCCAGCTTTTCTCAGTTACATCAATCACCAGCTTACAGCTATATCAGCCAATGGAAAAACAATGGCAAGTCACATCTGCTCCTCAGAAAAGACAAGTGATGATGGTCTCTAGGCGCCATAATGGTAATGCTGGAACAGTGGTAAGAATGAATGGGAGAATGTTGGAACTGGGGGATGAGGTTGATATCCTTGGTGTGAAATTTTATTCCAAATTGACTATAAAGAACCACGCAGTAAATCTTGCAAACAAGGCGGCGAGAAAGGTAACAGCATTTAGACTTACCTCGCACCTGTTCGATAGTAAAGGCTGCAAGACTGTACGAGGCAAAGGTGCGTTCAAATCTTGAATATGCTCCACTTTCTTGGATTGCGTGCCCCGTCTCATCTACAATTTCTTGACATAATAGAGAACAAAGCAAGATGACTCATCTCTCGCCTGGTCACAGCCTGAGCAGATCTGCCATTTCAAGCCTTCAACACCAAAGGGTTGTGGGTGGCCTTACTGCTATATACAAGGCCAATATTGTCAAAGTACCATACCTGGCTGGTTGCACTTCGCGGAGAGCGAGGAGAGCGCTTCTACACACCAAGACAAGCTGTAAAGAGCAACTAAACTCTGGCTGTACCCTTCTCAAGAACATTTTTTTTATTTGAGAATGATCCGAGTCAGGAACATGTTAATACAGCATAATGACATCGATGAAATAATGGTATTTGACCAAATGAATTCGCTGGCGCACAGATGGCTTCAACTTCATCCTGTTCCCTATTTGTACGTTTCATAACAAAGAAAAAGGCTTTCAAATGAAATAAGGTAGGTAAAAGCTCTTAGCTTGTAAATAAAGGTATGAACTTATAACCGAACCCTGTAAAAACCATTGTGTAAATTAGAGAGAGAGAGAGAGAGAGAGAGAGAGAGAGAGAGAGAGAGAGAGGAAGGAGTTGCTTAACTGAAGGTATTCTCTGGCAGAGCAGAGCAAGCATGGGTCAGGTTAAGCATTCAGTAACCGCACACTCTTAACTGGTGAAAGTTGGACCAGGGAGCTTAAGAAGCCAGCACGGTAGGCATAGGTGAGGGATGTACGGAAGGGGGGGAGTGTAGAGAGAGAGAGGTGAGCTAAGGTGAGAAGATTAAGGTGCACATGGAACAATATGCAGGTAGAGATGAATTGGGAGCGAGAGGGAGGATGGAAGGGAGGAATAAAGGTGTGGGGTTAACCAGGCTAATACTTCTTACACTGAGGTTTATGATAGTGTGTTGAGTGTGTGTGTAATGCAGTGGACCAGTACCATCACCAGACATACATGCAGTGGACCAGTACCATCACCAGACATACATGCAGTGGACCAGTACCATCACCAGACATACATGCAGTGGACCAGTACCATCACCAGACATACATGCAGTGGACCAGTACCATCACCAGACATACATGCAGTGGACCAGTACCATCACCAGACATACATGCAGTGGACCAGTACCATCACCACATATACATGCAGTGGACCAGTACCATTAGCAGACATACATGCAGTGGACCAGTACCATCAGCAGACATGCTGGGCCCTAAGACATAATGTATTCCTAATCAGGGTGCAGCCAGAGGAAACTTTGGTGTAGGTCTGGGACCATTCTTACGGTTCACCTCGCTTGAAAGACCACCCGGCTTCCATTCCTACCTAACTGATCTAACTCCCAGCCTCGGATGGAGGCTTCCATTACCAGCCGAAACACATCACCCTCTTGTGATACAATCTCAAACAGGCGATCTTAACAATGCAGAACAAGCCATATTTAGCTGTAGATCTTTCACACTCCCGTGGATCGTCAGGAGCTATGTAATGTTGCAAGTGGGGAAATTCCTCGAGGCAAGGTAGAAGGTATCAGTGGTAACCCATGTCATGGGGTACCACTGATACCTTCTGCCTTGCCTCAGAGAATTTCCCCTCCTATCTGTTACTGCCTTGCAATATTGCATAGCTTCATGTGGCTTGCTCTGTACCTCAACCTCTATTTCTATGTTCATTATTTCTTTGCATAGTGTGTGTGTGTTGTTGTGTGTGTGTGTGTGTGTGTGTGTGTGTGTGTGTGTGTGTGTGTGTGTGTGTGTGTGTGTGTGTGTGTGTGTGTGTGTGTTTAAGGCAAAAACCTCATCAAGGCAACTCAACATCCCACAGCAGCCAATTTTCTGCTCCAGCATCTCCGTGCTACAGTTCAAGGAGGTAATACCTACCTGGCATCAACCTGGAGTGTGTTCCGAGGGTCAACACACCCCCGTGGCCCTGTCTCAGACCAGGCCTCCCGATGGATGACCTAATGAACCAACGTAAGTACCACAGTCCGGTTAATCAGGCAGTGACTTGAGGAATGTGTCCAGTTCCTTCTTGAGGACAACCAGGGGTCTACTGGTAATCCCCCTTATGTATGAAGGAAGGGCACTGTAAAACCTTAGTCTCCTCACACTTAAGAGAGTTTTTCCTTAGTATACTTGAGGGTATTTTCCACAGTCTGCCAAGCCTTTCACTTTCATGAGGAAATGCTTCGTGTGTACATCAAGATCTGGGACCACTTCTCTACACGAAGAGTACGTGTTTCTCGCCTACGTTCCATGGCGTATGGATTGAGGGACTTTAAACATTCCCAGTAATTTAGGTACTTCACTGGAGATAATCGAGCAGTGAAGGTTCTTTGCACATTCTCCATGTCTGCAATTCCACTTGCCTTGAATGAAGCTGTTAAGAGTACAGTTGACATGATTAGCATCATCATTGGCTTGGCATCCCTTGCTTTGAAGGTTCTAATTATCCAACCTATCATTTTAATGCGGTTGTGATAGTGACGCTGTTATGATCTTTGAAGGTGAGATTTTCTGACATAACTCCCAGGTCTCTCACATTAATCTTACGCTCTAAAAAGTAATTCAAGTTTGTATTATACTTCATTCCAGCCTTCATTTCCTCAATCTTTTCTTAACGGAGTAACTTACTTCTCCTCACCGAACATAATATTGTTGTGAGAGTCAGTGCCTGCTGTATCCTGGATAAGCGTTCCAGCTCCGAAGACATCCACGAAATTTTAAATATTCAAACGCTGACAAACTCACTTGTGTATTTGTTATGTATATTGTTAAATCATGTTCCAGTAATTAAACCTGATAGTGACTGACCTGTCATCGGAATGTTGATTGTAAATCAATGAAAGTCTTGAGAGCTTGCAAATACACACACACCACACACACACACACACACACACACACGACTGGACTCCAACCCCTGGTCTGGTAATCGTGAGATCTACAGCCCAGCGTCCCTGCACTACAAAGAGCGACAAGTATGTACTACACCAACCAGGAAGTTGGTGTTACTGGGAAGGTTAGTAGTGGTCAGTGTTGTGACTCTCAACACACGTTTGTAACAACTACTATACTAGCAGTAAACATTCATAGTGCTGTGCTGCAGTGCTGGACTACAGTGCTGGGCTACAGTACTGGACTACAGTGCTGGACTACAGTGCTGGGCTACAGTACTGGACTACAGTGCTGGACTACAGTGCTGGACTACAGTGCTGGACTACAGTGCTGTGCTGCAGTGCTGGACTACAGTGCTGGGCTACAGTACTGGACTACAGTGCTGGACTACAGTGCTGGACTACAGTGCTGGACTACAGTGCTGGGCTACAGTGCTGAGCTACAGTGCTAGGCTACAGTACTGGACTACAGTGCTGGACTACAGTGCTGGGCTACAGTACTGGACTACAGTGCTGGACTACAGTGCTAGGCTACAGTGCTAGGCTACAGTGCTGGACTACAGTGCTGGACTACAGTGCTGGGCTACAGTACTGGACTACAGTGCTGGACTACAGTGCTAGGCTACAGTGCTAGGCTACAGTGCTGGACTACAGTGCTAGGCTACAGTGCTGGACTACAGTGCTAGGCTACAGTACTGGACTACAGTGATGGACTACAGTGCTGGGCTACAGTACTGGACTACAGTGCTGGACTACAGTGCTGGGCTACAGTGCTAGGCTACAGTACTGGACTACAGTGCTGGGTTACAGTGCTGGGCTACAGTGCTGGACTACAGTGCTGGACTACAGTGCTGGGCTACAGTGCTGGACTACAGTGCTGGGCTACAGTACTGGGCTACAGTGCTGGACTACAGTGCTAGGCTACAGTACTGGACTACAGTGCTGGACTACAGTGCTAGGCTACAGTACTGGACTACAGTGCTGGGCTACAGTGCTAGGCTACAGTGCTGGACTACAGTGCTGGACTACAGTGCTAGGCTACAGTGCTGGACTACAGTGCTGGACTACAGTGCTAGGCTACAGTGCTGGACTACAGTACTATAGTGCTGGGCTACAGTGCTGGGCTACAGTGCTGGACTACAGTGCTGGGCTACAGTGCTAGGCTACAGTGCTGGACTACAGTGCTGGACTAGTGCTAGGCTACAGTACTGGACTACAGTGGACTACAGTGCTGGGCTACAGTGCTGAGCTACAGTGCTGGGCTACAGTGCCGAGCTACAGTGCTGGACTACAGTGCTGGACTACAGTACTGGACTACAGTGCTAGGCTACAGTACTGGACTACAGTACTGGACTACAGTGCTGGGCTACAGTGCCGAGCTACAGTGCTCAACGGAAACGTCGTCTAAAGAATTTTCTCAAATTTGCGAGTTAGTTGTGAATCAGGAAAAACTGTTTGAAAGGAACTTCAGCTTTTATGTCCAGTACGGATAAAAGAGCACGAGATACGTACGTACGTACACACACACACACACACACACACACACACACACACACACACAAAGAACACGTACAGATAAACAATTCAGTCGAGACAGCTATTTAAACCGCTAAGTAAAGCAACAACACAGTCTAACCATGACTGGAGAGCTGTTAGTGGATGGACAACAGTGAACTATACATACACATGCTTAACAATCCACAAACGAGAGAAATTATTTACGAACATTATCTCTCAGTGGACAGCAGGATCCGAACACACTGGGACCTGGCTGAGTGGCTTAAGTACTATGTACTTTGATGTAGTGTAGGTTTGAATCCTGCTGTGAACTGAGAGGTAATGTTTGTACATACATAAATACATACACTGTATATTCCATAAACACGTACAAGTTATAAAGATTGGGGTTGGGAAAAGACAGGAAACGGAGTACACACTCAGGGGAGTAAAAGGCTACAAAACTCACTCAAAGGACCTCGGGGTGAGCACTGTACCGAGCATATCGCCTGAGGCGCACATCAACTGAATAACCACTGGAGCAAATGGGCGTCTGTCAAATCTAACACTAAGTTTCCTGGTGTACACTGTGTACGTCAGGATCATAATGGAGTACGCAGCACCAGTATGGAACCCACACCCTGTCAAACATGTTAAGAAACTGGAGAAAGTGCAGAGGTTTACAACGAGACTAGTCCTGGAGCTAAGAGGCATGTGCTAACCTGGTGAATTTTTTTTTTTTATTTTATTATCACACTGGCCGATTTTCACCAAGGCAGGGTGGCCCGAAAAAGAAAAACTTTCACCATCATTCACTCCATCACTGTCTTGCCAGAAGGGTGCTTTACACTACAGTTTTTAAACTGCAACATTAACACCCCTCCTTCAGAGTGCAGGCACTGTACTTCCCATCTCCAGGACTCAAGTCCGGCCTGCCGGTTTCCCTGAATCCCTTCATAAATGTTACTTTGTCTCCATTCACTCCTATCAAACACGCTCACGCACGCCTGCTGGAAGTCCAAGCCCCTCGCACACAAAACCTCCTTTACCCCCTCCCTCCAACCTTTCCTAGGCCGACCCCTACCCCGCCTTCCTTCCACTACAGACTGATACACTCTTGAAGTCATTCTGTTTCGCTCCATTCTCTCTACATGTCCGAACCACCTCAACAACCCTTCCTCAGCCCTGTGGACAACAGTTTTGGTAATCCCGCACCTCCTCCTAACTTCCAAACTACGAATTCTCTGCATTATATTCACACCACACATTGCCCTCAGACATGACATCTCCACTGCCTCCAGCCTTCTCCTCGCTGCAACATTCATCACCCACGCTTCACACCCATATAAGAGCGTTGGTAAAACTATACTCTCATACATTCCCTTCTTTGCCTCCAAGGACAAAGTTCTTTGTCTCCACAGACTCCTAAGTGCACCACTCATTCTTTTTCCCTCATTTCAATTCTATGATTCACCTCTCTTTCATAGACCCATCTGCTGACACTCCACTCCCAAATATCTGAATACGTTCACCTCCTCATACTCTCTCCCTCCAATCTGATATTCAATCTTTCATCACCTAATTTTTTTGTTATCCTCATAACCTTACTCTTTCCTGTATTTACCTTTAATTTTCTTCTTTTGCACACCCTACCAAATTCATCCACCAATCTCTGCAACTTCTCTTCAGAATCTCCCAAGAGCACAGTGTCATCAGCAAAGAGCACTGTGACAACTCCCACTTTGTGTGTGATTCTTTATCTTTAACTCCACGCCTCTTGCCAAGACCCTCGCATTTACTTCTCTTACAACCCCATCTATAAATATATTAAACAACCACGGTGACATCACACATCCTTGTCTAAGGCCTACTTTTACTGGGAAAAATTTCCCCTCTTCCTACATACTCTAACTTGAGCCTCACTATCCTCGTAAGAACTCTTCACTGCTTTCAGTAACCTACCTCCTACACCATACACTTGCAACATCTGCCACATTGCCCCCTATCCACCCTGTCATACGCCTTTTCCAAATCCATAATATGCCACAAAGACCTCTTTAGCCTTATCCAAATACTGTTCACTTACATGTTTCACTGTAAACATCTGGTCCACACACCCCCTACCTTTCCTAAAGCCTCCTTGTTCATCTGCTATCCTATTCTCCGTCTTACTCTTAATTCTTTCAATTATAACTCTACCATACACTTTACCAGGTATACTCAACAGACTTATCCCCCTGAGTGGAACTGATACAGCGGACTGGCGCAGACTGTTTGAGAGGCGGGAAATAGGAACACGAGGGCACAACTGTAAGATGAAAACACAGACGAGTCACAGGAATGTTAGAAAGTATTTCTTCAGCCTTAGAATTGTCAGGAAGTGAAACCACCTGGATAGTAAAGTGTTATCCCTGCATCCACGTTATCCCTTAGACCTTATGTTATCCCTGAGTGTGTGTGTGTGTGTGTGTATATGTGTGTGTGTGTGTGTGTGTATGTGTATGTGTGTGTATTGTGTGTGTATGTGTGTGTATGTGTGTGTGTGTGTGTGTGTGTATGTGTGTGTGTGTGTGTGTGTGTATGTGTGTGTGTGTGTGTGTGTGTGTGTGTGTGTGTGTGTGTGTGTGTGTGTGTGTGTGTGTGTGTATGTGTGTGTATGTGTGTGTGTGTGTGTGTGGTGTGTATGTGTGTGTGTGTGTGTGTGTGTGTGTATGTGTGTGTGTGTGTGTGTGTGTGTGTGTGTGTGGTGTGTGTGTGTGTGTGTGTGTGTGTGTGTGTGTGTATGTGTGTGTATGTGTGTGTGTGTGTGTGTGTGTGTGTGTGTGTGTGTGTGTGTGTGTTGTGTGTGTGTGTGTGTGTGGTGTGTGTGTGTACAATTTCACACACAGGATCCACAAACAGATGACTCGAGTATGAAATAAAATTTACAAATCTACATGAAACTCTACATAGATGTATACAGCACACTAACACCCTTTTCCTTCCCACTTCACATTCACGCACATTTGGCATCATTTCCCCAATATATCACGCACATTTGGCGTCAGATTTACTTTACACAAATTTGGCATCAGTTTGATGGAAAATATTCGTATGTGTGTGATAATTTCATCCCGTTATGGACGAGCCTTTGAATACAGTATTCCCCCCCCCCCACAACACACACACAACAGCACACACACACACACAACAGCACACACACACACACAACAGCACACACACACACACACAACAGCAACACACACACACACAACAGCACACACACACACACAACAGCACACATACACACACACAAAAGCACACACACACAACAGCACACACACACAACAGCACACACACACACACACACAGCACACACACACACACACAACAGCACACTACACACACACAACAGCACACACCCCAACAGCACACACACACAACAGCACACACACACACACGCACAACAGCACACAACACACACACAACACACACACACACAACAGCACACACACACACACACAACAACACACACCACACACAACAGCACACACACACAACAGCACACACACACACACACAACAACACACACACACACACAACAACACACACACACCCAACGCACACACACACAACAGCACACACACACACACACAACAACACACACACACACACAACAACACACACACACACACAACAGCACACAACACAACAGCACACACACACACACACAACAAACACAACACACACACAACAGCACACACACACAACAGCACACACACACACACACAACAACACACACACACACACACAACAGCACACATACACACACACAACAGCACACACACACAACAGCACACACAACAACAGCACACACACACAACAGCACACACACACACACACAACAGCACACACACACACACAAACAGCACACATACACACACACAACAGCACACACACACAACGCACACACACCACAACAGCACACACACACACACGCAACACACACACACACCACACAACAGCACACATACACACACACACGCACAACAGCACACACACACACGCACACAACAGCACACACACACACACACACAGCACACATACACACACACACACACAACAGCACACAACACACACACAACACAACAGCACACATACACACACACAACAACAGCACACACACACAACAGCACACTACACACACACAACAGCACACATACACACACACACACGC